>OY728140.1:1449213680-1450463680 GCA_963277665.1 Viscum album | reverse complement strand
GGATGTTTAAAACAATATAAATGCATTAAAAAATGTGTAAATTATAAGCCCTGTCAAAGACCAAATTTGATTTACAGTTAGTGAAATGTTTTAAGTGCAATGAGATGAGTCACTATGCAAATGAGTGTCCGACAAAGTGCTTGAGTGATGGGAAGTTGTTAAACTACAAGAAGAAAGGTGTTGTGAAATCCTTTGCAACTACTTCAGCAGATGTCGGGCCATCAAATGAAGTTGTATCAGCTCTAGGGAGCTCATTTTTTTCAAAGATTGACCTGAGATCAAGGTACCATCTGTTGAAAGTAAAAGAAGTAGACATTCTGAAGACCACGTTCCGTACGAGATATGGCCATTATGAATATGTAGTAATGCCTTTTGGGCTAACCAATTCACCTACTTTATTCATGGACTTAATGAATAGAATTTTCCATGAGTTCTTGGATAAGTTTGTGGTGATTTTCATTGATGATATATTGATGTTTTCAAAAAGTAAAGAGGAGCATGAAAGACATTTAAGGGTTATCTTGCAAACCTTAAAAGAAAAGAAACTGTATGGAAAATTCAGCAAATGTGAGTTTTGGTTGCAACAAATTTCTTTTCTTGGTCACATTGTTTCTAAAGATGGGATAATTATTGATCCTGCAAAAATAAAAGTTGTGGAAGACTGGCCAAGACCCACAAATGTAACCGAGATTCGTAGCTTCCTTGGTTTGGAAGGCTACTACCGAAGGTTTGTAAGATATTTTTCACGGTTATCTAGTCCAATGACTAATCTAACTCGGAAGGGTGTTATGTGTATCTGGAAAAAAGAATGTGATGATTATTTTCAGGAATTAAAAATAAGATTGGTGAATGCTCTAATTTTGGAACTACCTTCCAGGAATGGTGAGTTTGTTATATACAGTGATGCTTCATTGAAAGGACTTGGTTGCGTCCTAATGCAGAATGATCAGGTAATTGCTTATGCTTCACGACAGTTGAAAACTCATGAGGTAAATTACCCTACACATGATTTGGAATTAGTTGCTGTTGTTTTCGCTTTAAAAATTTGGAGGCATCATTTGTATAGAGTAAAGTGTGAAATATATACTGATCACAAAAGTTTAAAGTATATATTCACTCATAAAGAATTGAACATGAGACAGGGGAGATGGCTGGAATTAATCAAGGATTATGATTGTACAATTTATTACCATCCGGAAAAAGCAAATAAAGTGGCAGATGCTTTGAGTTGAAAAAGTAATGCATCATTAGCAATGTTGCGTTTGGAACGTGATCCTTTGATTAAGGATTTGATGAACTTTGGAATAGAAGTTTTTGGTGCAGGAAGTTCATCTATTTTGTTTCAGGTATCACTGAGATCATCTCTATCAGATAGAATCAAGCATGCACAGAAGCAAGATAGTGAGTTGCAGAAAAAGGTAGAGCTGGTTCAGAAAGGTAAGTTGCCTTAATTCAACATTGATAATGATTACGTTTTTAGATTTGGGAAGAGATTGTGTGTGCCTTGTGATTCACAGTTGAAGAGAGAGTTGTTATGTGAAGCTCATAGTTCTCCGTTTTAAGTTCATCCTGGCAGTACTAAGATGTACAGAGATCTGCGGGAGTATTTCTGGTGGGATGGAATGAAAAGAGATATTGCTGATTTTACTATGAAGTGTTTGACATGTCAACAAGTTAAAGCAGAGCGACAGTTACCGAAAGGGATGTTTCAGCCTTTACCAGTTCCAGAGTGGAAATGGGAGAATATATCCATGGACTTTGTTGTGGGATTACCGAAGACATCTTGAGGTAATAATGCAATCTGGGTTATTGTTGATCGCTTGACTAAATCTGCTCATTTCCTTGCTATACGAGATACTTTTTCCCTAGATCAAATTTCCCGTTTGTATCTTAAAGAGATAGTTAGGTTACATGGAGTTCCCCTCTCCATTGTATCTGATCGTGATCCCAGGTTCACTTCTAACTTTTGGAAAAGCTTTCAGAAGTCGTTGGGCACTGAATTAAATTTTAGTACAGCTTTTCATCCTCAATCTGATGGGAAGTCAGAATGAACAATTCAGACATTGGAGGATATGCTACGAGCTTGTTCTATGGATTATCAGGGAAGTTGGGACCAACATCTTTCTTTGGTTGAATTTTCATATAATAACAGTTTTCATTCCAGTATACAGATGGCACCATTTGAGGCATTATATGGGAAGCAGTGTCGAACTCCAGCTTTCTAGGATGAAGTGGGTGAAAGGAAGTTGATGGGACCAGAATTGGTAGAAGAGATGGCAGAAAAAGTTCAGCTGATTCAGAAGCACATGAGAACAGCTCAGAGCAGGCAGAAGAGTTATGCGGACAACAGGAGGAGGGATCTCTCTTTTGAGGTAGGTGATCATGTTTTTCTCAAAGTATCACCATGGAAAAGTGTGATGTGATTTGGTAAGAAAGGAAAGATGAGTCCAAGGATTATTGGACCATATGAAATTTTGGAGAGATTTGGATCAGTTTCTTACCGAGTGGCTTTACATCTGAGTTTATCTCAGGTACACAATGTTTTTCACGTTTCGATGTTGAGAAAGTATATGCCATATCCATCTCATGTTTTGAGTCTAGAGGTAGTTCAGCTGGAAGAGAACCTATCTTATGAGGAACAACTAGTCCAGATTCATGACCACGGGGAGAAAGTGTTACGGAATAAGGTGATTAATCAGGTAAAGGTTTTGTGGAAAAACCACATGATGGAAGAGGCAACATGGGAATCTGAAAATGTAATGAGGGATAAGTACCCACATTTATTTGATAAGTAAATAAATTGCGGGGACGCAATTTTATAAAGGGGGGAAGGATGTAACATCCCAAGTAAGTAATGAATAATAGATATTTTCATCTATGTCTATTAATGAATTAGATAGTGTTTTAGAGGCTTAAAATGAAAATAAATACAATCTTATGCATGGAATACACTAATATTCTTAAAAGATTGTTTTACTGCCTTTTAATGGAAAACCATTTTTAAATCTATCTTTTGACAATTTTATAAGATATTTTTGTCAAAATAAACTTATTCTTTATGTTTGGGACATCAAAATTTACTTTGTGTGAATTTTTGGTATTTTTCTGATAATGTTCATTTTTTAATGAATAGTGAAAAATACTGCATTTTACATCAAAACTGCTTCTTAATCTAATTTATTTATATGATTATATTATCTTTTGAATTGGTCTTAATGTGTAATCAGAATATATTTTTACCATTTAATCCATTGGTGGTCATTGGAATCAATTTCACTTTGAAATTAGACTTAAACTAGTGTCAATCGTTTGATACTTATTGTTTTATAAAAACACGATATTTGCTCTGACATTGGGAATTAATTATTAAATTAATTAATGTGACTTATATGTTTTGAATTTTGTAAAATAGACTTCATTTTTGAATTCATAATATCGAATATATCTTAGGGTGAATTTTTGGTAATTTTCTGAAAAACTTCATTTTTTGATGAATAGTGAAACCACTAAGTGGTAATCAAGAAAACTGATTTTTCAGTTAAATGAAAGTTTACCACTAATGTGTATTGAATTTTAAAAATCCGACATACATGGTTGTCATTGGTATGTAAAATGTGGTTCAATGGGATGAAAATAATTTTTTGGTGAATAGTAACTTTTTTTTCATTAATCGCGATTAGAGGTAATTATTGTAATTTAAGGTAAAAATGATATTATAAAAATATGAAAACACCATGACACTTGTACTACCCCTATTGGATGAGTCATGGTCGACCCAGAAAACCCATGGGTCGACTTAGGGGACCCCATGGAGCCACTTGGGTGAGATAATGACTTTAATGCCTTTTTTTAAATAAAGGTGAAAATGACAGTAACATAAATTGTTTTACTAAAACAATTTTTAGAAGGGGTTATACTAATCATATTTTTGTCTATAAATATTCATTAGAAATCTAAAACGATTTTCTACATCATAGTATTTGTTTTATAATTTTTAGACTTTAAATAAATTAAATTATTTATGACATCATGATGATGCAGCGATGACCTCATTATTTAATGATTAAAATAAAATTGAATGATAATGTAATATCTAAGTCCTAAACTTGTCCAAAACCTATTGGTTGGGTAGATTTCGAAGCCTTATCATATTATCTTCTAAATATATCAATGTTGGACCTTAGAAATTCGAAACACTTTTGAAAATAAAATAATAGTTTCATGATTTCCAAAAGTGCCCCTCCTCTCCTCTTATAAAAGGCCCCCACCTATACCTCATTTCACACACTCATCAAGCCTTTGGCTCGGCCATCCCATGCCCATTTACTCTCTCCACATCCCTCTCCTCATCCTATAGGATTCCCTTTTGGAATAATCCTTTCAAAGGAAGCCTTTAGGCTCAAATCAAAAGGAGTTACACTTTTAATGGTAATTCATTCTCTCATGTTCATTTGATTTATTTTGCTTCTCCAACCCCCTAAAATCTTTTTATTTACTTCTTTTGTAACAACACCAGTATCTTAAATATACTAGGATGTTGTTATAAGATTTATTCTAGCTAAACTCTCACACAACTACATCAAATGGTTAAAGAACATATGGTTTTCGTGGATGGCGAAATTCTACCTCCCGAAACGATGATTGTTCGATACTCATTTAACACCTTCAAAGGTGGCCATTATGATGTCACTATTTTTATATATTATATATAATATGTTTATTAATTCCATAAGATTCTGTATTTTTTCATTTATGGCATACCATTATTGTTTCCATTATGTGTAAACATGATATCTTCATTTTAGGAAGTGCAGACTACCGCCCCCTGAAAGTGATTTGATTCGTTAATACCATATGTGGGATGTGTAAAGGATAAAGATAATGATATTATATATGTTATTATACTGGAATTATAATATACTCTCATATCTATATGATTCCATTCCAGAAAATACGAAATAGAAATGGAAGTAGCGTTCATGCGTACGTACGGCTTACCGTCTCCATGAACGGTGCATTTCATTTCTTAACTCTAAATGTGATGTATATTATAAATACATGTATATTCTGAATATATATGATATATATGTTATCCAAATCATTAATATCATTCTGGATATAATGAACCTTTGACCAAATTAACATCATGTAAGTGTAAGAAGTCTATTTTTGACTTAAGAACCAAATACCGACAAAATGAACATTATTAACTTAAATGATTACATTATGTTCATAAAATGGTATAAAAGGAATAATGAACTTGAAAAAGGTTCTTAATAAAGTATAGATTAACTCAAGTTTATTATTTCGGAGATTAAAGAACGGTCAGGTCAAGTCGGATACGAGGTAAGGGAACTTCTTAACCCAATTTCCATTCATTGGGTTAATCTCCTACTTTAAAATTACGTCATGATATTATTATGTCATATCTTGTATTTTTACTTTCATTATGTGTAATTATTGTGAATACAAATAATAGATCTATTTTATTTAAAAAATTATCTTTGTATGGGACTTCGTCTCAATCTCCTTTCATTGAGGCATATTTTGTTTTATACACAATCTTCTTTTATACGGTGTATAAACCCCTTTGACTTTTACATTTATTCAAAAGGAATCTTTTTTTATACGAAGCGTTTAATAAATGACAAAAGGGAATGTTTTTGTCGTACGTATGCGGCGACAATGACTTCTCCGCCGTCGTGACCGTTATTTGAGTTTCGGCTTCCTCTATAAGCCATACCTTCTTTTTAAAAGAAAAATAAATACCATGTTTTACTTTTCTTCTTTTCTGGTATCGAAAATGGTTTTCATAATGTTTGTATATAAATTTGTTGTATTGATATCTTGAGACTGAAAGGTGGGAATTTTATGTTTCCTTTATGCATGTTTTTTGTGATATGATTATGTTGAGGTTCTTGGGAATTATTATGAAAACGGGTGGTTCCGTGATAAACTAAGGGCGGGTGAGCCTGATATAGCTCTCCAATGCATTGGGTAACTCGAAGGAGTGAAACGTTAAGGTTTCTCCGAAGAGATTTTAGGGAATATACTATTATGGGTATTCCAAACGTAACCAATAGGGTTACTCCCTATGTAAGAATGTTATGAATGCCTCAAGTTACCTTTATGTATTATGATTTCTATGATTTATTCATGATTTGATGAGGTCTGTTAAAGTGCTTATGTTTTATGGGTAAAGTAGATCTCATCCTTATGTATATATGTACCCATGTTTCCTTTCAATATTTTTATATCCCTTACTGAGCTTTTTATGCTCATCCCATGTTTTTTGAAATGTTTTTCACAGGTCAAGGGAAAGGTACATGATATGATGATAGTGTCAAGGAAGTGTCAAGAAAGAATCCATGTTTATTTTAAATATGTTTCCATTGATGGGAATGAAGAATACTATCTTTATGTAACCACTTTGTTTATATGTGGAAAGTAATTCAAGTTTTATGATCTAATTCTCTAAAACTCTAAACCTGAAAAGATCCTCAACGTGTAATCTTAATTAAGGTTTAAGGCTGGGGCCTTATAGCGCAGGTCCTGGTCACGCAAGTGTATTTGCGCGGCCCCAGAGTACCTGTGTGCCGGCCAACTCATAGGGTAATAATTGGGCAAGGCTTGGATCAAGCCCTTAGTATTATCCCTAAAGGCATGCAAAATAGTGGCACACATGTTCTGTTGAGTGGATTAAGGTGGTGCGCAGGTGTGACCATTTCCCTTAAGGGTTAGACACTTATTAAATAAAATATGGAAGATTGTATTTTAGTAAATCAACCTAAATCAAGAATATAATTCAATGAAAGATATTAAAATAGATTAAAATAATAAATAAAACTATTTGAGATAAAAATCACTTTTTTGAATACATTTTAATGTCGCACTTTTTTATCAAAGATGTTGTTTAAAATAGATATTTGAATCAAAGTGTCCCATACCAATTTGAAAAATTTTAAAAGGACTTTTAATTTTAAAAAATTATAGTTCACAAAAATATATCCTTAAAACCATTTTTAAAACATGGATATTAATGAGAAATATTGTGAAGAATAAATCTTTAAAACATTTAAAACGATATCTAATTTAGAGTTCCTAAGAAAATGAGGGACGCTTGAATACAAATAAATGAGAAACAACATTAATAAAAATATTATAATATCATCCGAGTAAATGGATTAATGATATACTATGTCAAATGATATTATATACACCATATAAAATTGAATTGTTGCATAACATAAAAGAACTATCAATGGAATATAAATAGAAATGAAATCCCTTATATTGACTATACCATAGATTAACTATAAAACAATGACATAATTATGTGTGAAAAATATAAACACACTAGATATGATTGAATATTTAGAGTAAATAAATTAGAGTACATTCACACATATTCATGTAAAAACAACACCAATGACTTGCATGTTTAACTCAATGAATTGAAATTGAGTTAAGATTACTCTTATCAAGTTTATATCAATGACATTAGAATTTTTCAATGGAGTGATTATGTGTATAAAATTTATATAAATACAAATGGGATTGGAAATTAATAAATCAAAAATAAATTTTGATTTCACACATAATCATGGAGTAAAATAATCAATTATGTATGCATAAAAACCAATGAGTGGAAATTGAAATTAGAAATTCTCTTACAGGTTTGGTAACTTATGAAACAGACACCCATGAAAGAAGGATCATACAATAAAGATGTAAACACCCATAAATTAAATTATATTATACAAATAATACAATCATGGGCCTTACAGACACTATAAGAAAAGAAAGAGTAGAAAATATAGTACTAATCTCAATGGAATAAACAGTGTGGTGAAAACCCCTTACCTTGTACTTTCCTTTAGTCGAGGATACATTTAACATCTTGTATAATGATCATAGTTTCAATTTTTATTATACCAGAACCATATTAATATTTATATCTATCATATATGATTAATTTATTACATTATTATACCCATTTAATATTAATTTCCATGTTAAAGTAACATTTCGTGTAGTACTCGTTTTCTCTATCATACGTGTTTTAACCCGTTAATCTTGATCGTATCAATTAGATAATTATTCACATACATATAGAATATAAAACATGATATATATCATATATATTATGATTATAAATATGAATAATAGATATAAATATGAAATTGAAATACAGTTAATGGGGACGGTAGTCCGTACGTACACCTAAACGATGTTTTCGTTTTTATATCACATTTAATGGATGTAAGTGTAGCAGATATATGTAAATACACACACATACACACAAACACACACACACACACACAAACAAACAAACAAAAACCCACATATTTATATATATAGATATAATATATAATTAGTATGTTATATTTAACATACAAATTAATAATATATATTTTTATAATCATTGTTGAATGGTGAACGTGGAAATGAATCTCATAGTGTTGTGGAGACGGTAAACCGTATGTACGCACGAGCGACAATAAAAGTATATTGATGTTGAAATTGTATGTAATTTTATTATATATTATATAGACAGTATCATTGAAATGTTATATTTATTATTTACTTCAATTATACTCATTATTGTACCCATCTATATAATTAAGTGATGGATAACAAACTACCCCACGACATGGTGACGGTATGTTGTGCGTACGTATATATGGTGACTTTGTCATTCATAGGATGGATAGAATAATAAATATGATTGTATCATATATATATATTAACATCACAATATTTATAAGGTACTAGAGATTATTTTTTTATGGAAAAAACAAATAAATATGAAGTGGATGAAGAAAAGAAATTTGAAACTCGTGATCAAAACATTACCTCTTCATGGGGTGGTTTCTTTTGATTTGGTCAAAAGGGCTCCATAGGATGGCT
Organism: Viscum album; assembly: GCA_963277665.1. Taxonomy (NCBI): domain Eukaryota; kingdom Viridiplantae; phylum Streptophyta; class Magnoliopsida; order Santalales; family Viscaceae; genus Viscum; species Viscum album. The sequence goes on along the minus strand of OY728140.1, from coordinate 1,450,454,770 downwards.
TTTTGATAAAATTATGGCCTCTAGGTAAAATTGAGGTTTGTTGAGAGGATATTTGAGTCGGTTTTTTCGATATAAATGGCATAGAAGGTGTGAAATTTAGAGAAGGGGACACACCCTTTTAAATGAAAGGTGAGGATCTCTTTTGGAAAATCTTGAAATTGAATTTTGTTATAAAATAATTTTCTATTAATAATGGCTCCAAAAATATTTATTTCGAGTTTAAGGTGGGGATGAGTCTAAATTTTATCAACCAATATTTTGTAGACATTTTTATATCTCAATATTAAACTAATATTAGAGATTTAATTATTATTTAAATAGGTTAACTATTAATTAAATAGTTTAAATATTACCATGTCTTCTTGTATTTTTCTATTACATGGTTAATAAACATACTATAAAATGAAAATAGAACCTCATGGTGTTCATTAAATAAATATATATTATTATATAAGTCCTTTTTCTGAAACTTATAATTTTTAGAATATCATATCAATTAATAATATAGTATTTGTTTTAAAAACTCATTTATATCTATTTTGACACTATTTAGTCTTTTGCTTTGTTGAAAGTCAAAAAGACATGATTAGTTCGAACAAAATACAATAAATCAACCATAAAATGTCATATTAACCAATAAAACAAATGGAATTAATCAAAAGTCGCAATTTACATTAATTTTGATAATTATAATGTCAATTATTTTAATCATTTATAAATAAGTTAATTACTTCATCATCCTTGCGTAATAAATAAATAAATTTATTTATTGTCTAAAAATGATAAATTAAATACCATGATGTAGGAAATTATTATATATATATATATATTGTATATTTATAGTCAAATTTATCTATGTATTACCCTGTATTAAAATTGAATTTTACACTTTTTACACATCCTTAAATAAAATTGTGATAAATGTCCTAATCTAATCCAAGTGGATTAAATAGGATCATATTTTATTCCTATGGTTTAAATTTTCCGAAAACACACTTATCCAATAGGATTAGGCCATGTGTTAGGTAATTTATAATATAATTTTTACCTTCAATTCAAAAATGTGGTCAAATTATGTTTTATGTGAATTTTCAAATGTGCCACGAAGGTGGGTAAAAGACGTTAAAATGTTCAATAAAAGTTTATATAAATAATCTTATTATAAAAAGACTCAAATGACATAAATTGGACTAATATATTTATTATGTGTCTATTTTATGTTTAAGATAAATTTAAATTAAAAATAATTATTTAAATGAAAAATTTTCTTTTTAGGTACTATGTTGTGTTTTACAATATCCATCATAAATTTAATGTTTTCAGAAAAATATAAAATATTCACCCAAAGGTAATTATAATATTAAAAATTCAAAAAAGATGTCTATTTTACCAAATTAAATTTTTATGAGTGTGTAAAATTAATTTTATTATTTTTTACAAAAGGAAATAAAAGTAGTTCATTTACGCAAATAGTGTTTTCAAAATATATAACTATTTTAACAAAACATATATATTTCATTAGAAATATGTTTTATTTATATTAAAACATGTAAAATAACATTTAAAATTTTTTGTTACTATTCCTATTACAATATTTATTTGATAAATAAATATATCGATTAAATAATTATAATCATAATGTGTTATTTTGCAGGAACTCAATCTAGCGTATAATATAAGCCATGTCAGTGTTTTTTGAAGTATAAGATATCAAACTACATTATATAGATAACTTAATATGAAATATTGGGGTGTTGCATTTTCCCCTATTTCAAATACTTTCATTCTCGAAATTTACACTCAGAAACAAAAAATACGGATTTGTCATTTCCAAACATCTTTGTTGAAATCCTAAATCGGAAAAAGATTCAAAAAAAACTATCACATTAAAAGACAGAATCATATGTACAAAGGTCACCCCAGATAACCCTTATAATGGTTCCATGTAGAAAACCTGGATATGGAAGAGAAAAAAACCCATCAAGTTCTAATGGAGAGTGATAAAAACATGATCAGTATAAACCTAACTACAAAAAACCATAAACATGTTATTGGTTAAACTATCATAGATTACATAGTAGGAAGAGTAAGCAGACAACTTTTTTGTCTTTTGTTCATTTTAATAATGTTTTTAAATTAATTATTGATATTGAATAACAAAATAAGGATATATACTCACATTTCAAGTAGAGTTTCATACTATTAATAATTTTCTACCACAAACTCTTATTTTCTCCATACAATGAGTCTTCAAGATGACTTGTTCACACCTGACAAGATAGATTCAATTTCTAGAGTATCACATAATCCAAAAAATTTGAACAATATATGTCCCATGTCTTTAGACATTAACCAAAACCAAAATTGTTTGTTCAATATTAGATGATCCCCAAAAAGAATAATCCTTTATAGAAATAAATACTACTCTTAATCTCCAAAATTAATTGAACATTACCGAAAGATCCATAATGACCATTCAAAAAATAATTTTACTTAAAATTATTCATGATAATCCAAACAATGTTTGAATCATTAATTTTAGAATGATTTGATCACATAGTCATCCACAATAAATCATAACATTTATCTCTAAATAACATTGACTACTATTAATGTCACAAATATTAAAGTAATTAACCTAATCACATATTCTATGTGATAGGTTAATCATTTCCATAAATAACCCAAATCCCTATACATCCATAATAATGAATTATATTCTTCCAAAATAATAATTCACCGTTACTCCTCAAATGAAATGCCATAGTATTCTATTTTCCTTAGGCAAATATTGTTTCCCAATGAGAGAATTTCTTCCAAAATAAAATTTATCACATAATCCCAATATCATTATCCTATAATAAAGATAAATCATAAGTTTAAAAAATCAACATATTCTTGATATATAAAATCATTTAACTAAAAATAATTAGTCATAATGACCAGCGACTTCACAAAGTCAAGTGGTATGTGATAAATCCAAGTTGCACATTGGTTTTGGGTTTGATTCCCACATCTTTGTCTGACGCGATTGTTTCCCTATGGAATGGGTGATGACCTAGTTGGTTTAAGGTTCAGACATTCCAATCGGTTTCTAATGGGTTTGCCCATAGAACCAGAAACATCCAATGATTCTATATCCATTTGGACATACATTCCAAAGGTAGGTGCTCATTAGTTATGGACATATGAGGCTTAAGAATTTGCATTGGTCGATTGGATGGGAGGTCGGAATCATCACACCACTCTAGGGGAATTATGGTCTACTCTGGGACTCTTTTTATAGATTTGAGTTATATTCGCGAATAATTATTAAATTTCCATGTATAAAAATGATCTGTCCATTAGATCTGACAATCAATGATTGATATGAATGAGATTTATAGAATATTTAATATATATTTTAGGTTCTTCATCAATTGAGAATCATATTTATTTTTAGATACTCTTAGTCAATGGTATCCTTGAATACATTATATAGAGATCCCTAGGTCAATATGATAATGATACAGGTTTTAAAGCCACTCAGTGGGGCACTTGAAGTTTATTTTCTTTCAGAAGGATATGGATTATTTCAGTGTTGGGATCATACCCGCAGGTGGGCTACCAACGTATCCTTGTTTAGAAAAGGAATCAGAACAAATGTAGTTCTAGTAGAGAAGTATGTGATTTATGCATGGTTGATGGATCAAAGAATGTTTTCATAATTACTTTTACGCTCTATGCACACGTGAGTCAGGCTCGGTGTGAGAAACCATAGGTATTAGTAAAACATGAAAATTATTCCATGAAAGATGAAATCATAATAAATTTATGTGGGGCTTATTTATGTAAGACTACCAAAATATATGAGGATTGAGATTTTCTTTAGGGAAGAAACCCGGGAATAAGATCTATAAAGGTATATGTGCTTTATGGAGATTTGGATACATAACTTAGGTCTTACTCCTGAGAAGGATGCCCCAAATTAGAGGGGACTTATGATAGGGTTTCATTGATGAAAAGGAAACCCAAATCAGAAGAAATTAAACCTAGGGATTACTCTTAAAGATGATGCCCATTTTAAGGGAATTATGACTTAGGCTAACTCCTGAAAAAGAGGCCCAGGTTAGAGGAAAATTATGACTGGGGCTTACTCCTAAGGAGGAGGCCCAGGTTGGAGAACAAGGAATTTGGGGATTACTCTTGAGGAGGAGGCCCAAATTTGGGAACATGGGGCTTACACCGAAAGAGGATTACCAAAATTAAGGGAACATAATGACTGGGGCTTACTCTTAAAAAGGAGGTCTAGGAATAGCGGGATTGTGGATTACTCATAAGGAGGATGCCCAAATTAATGAAGCTTCTCATCTTAAAGGATGATGTTGAATGAACGAAATCTCTCACCTTAGTGACATGAAGACATGTAAATCACTAGTTTTTGAGAGATGTTCCATAGAATTAATTTCATATAAGGAAACTAACAAAGCAACAATTCCAAAATTGGATATTAAGAGGGGTTTGAATGCTATGTCTTGAAGAGGAGAGGTGGATTTGATGAAAATAGTTGAATAGGTAGGAGGGGCACCCAAAAAGAGGGAGGAGCAGAAGTTTTGTTTGGGCGCATAGATCCTAGTCACACAAGTGTACTTGCGCGACACAAGAGTACCTGTGTGCCGGTCAAACAATAGGGTAATACTTGGGAGAGGCTTGGCTCCAGCCCTTAGTATTATACCTAATGGATTTCAAAAGAATGGTTGTAGGTTCTGTTGACTGGATTAAGGTGGCACGCAGGTGTGAACATTTCTTTTAAGGGTTAGACACTTATTAAATAAAATATGGAAGATTGTATAATATTAAATCAACCTAATCAAGAATATAATTCAATGAAATATATTAGAATATATTAAAATAATCAATAAAACTATTTGAGATAAAAATCACTTTTTTGAAAACATTTAAATGTCAAAAATTTTATCAATGATTTTGTTTAAAATAGATAATTGAATCAAAGTGTCCCATAACAATTTGAAAAATATTAAAAGGAATTTTAATTCTAAAAAATTCATTTCCACATAAATATATCCTTAAAAACATTTTTAAAACATGGATATTAATGAGAAATATTGAGATGAATAAATCTTTACAACATTTAAAATGACATTTAATTTGGAGTTTCTAACCAAATGAGGGACTCTTGAATACAAATAAATGAGAAATAACATTAATCAAAACATTATAATATCATCATAGTAAATGGATTAATGATATACTATGTCAAATGATATTATATACACTATTTAAAATTTAATTTTCGCATAACAAAAAATCACTATCAATGGAATATAAATAGAGATGAAATCCCTTATAATGACTGTACCATAGATTAAGGATAATTCAATGACATAATTGTGTGTGAAAAATATAAATACACTAGATATGATTGGATATTTATTGTAAATAAATTAGAGGATATTCACACATATTCATGTAAAAACAACACCAATGACTTGGATGTTTAACTCAATGAATGGAAATTGATTTAAGATTACTCTTATCATGTTTATATCAATGACATGAGAATTTTTCAATGGAGTGATTATGTGTATAAAATTTATATACATTAAAATGGGTTTGGAAATTACTACATCAAAAATAAATAGTGATTTCACACATAATCATGGAGTAAATTAATCAATGAAGTATGTGTAAAAACCATTGAGTGGAAAATGAAATTAGAAATTCTCTTACAGATTTGGTAACTTATGAAAAATACACCCCATTAAAGAAGTATCATACAATGAAGATATAAATACCCATAAATTATATAATATTATACAAATAATACAATCATGGGCCATACATACACCACATGAAAGAAAATAGTGGAAAATATAGCACGAATCTCACTGGAATAAATAGTGAGATGAACACCCCTTACCATGTACTTTCCTTTAGTCGAGGATACATTTAACATCTTATATAATGATCATAGTTTCGAATTTTATTATACCAGAACCATATTAATATTTATATCTATCATATATGATTAATTTATTACATTATTATACCCATTTAATAATATTTTCCATGTTAAAGTAACATTTTGGGTAATACTCGTTTTCTTTATCGTACATGTTTTAACCCGTTAATCATTATCATATTAATTAGATAATGATTTACATACATATAGAATATAAAACATGATATATATCATATATATTATGATTATAAATTTTTATAATAGATATAAATATGAAATTGAAACACAGTTAATGTGGACGGTAGTCCGTACGTACACCTAAATGATGTTTTCGTTTTCATATCACATTTAATGGATGTAAGTGTAGAAGATATATGTAAATACAAACATATACACACAAACACACACACACACACAAATATATATATATACATACTATAGAATTAGTATGTCATAGTTTACATACTAATTAATAATTTATATTTTTATAATCATTGTTTAATGGTGAACATGGATATGAATCTTGTCGTGTCGTGTAGACGGTAAACCGTATGTATGCATGAGTGACAATAAGATTATATTGATGTTGAAATAGTATGTAATTATATAATATATGATATATACATAATCATTAAAATGTAATATTTATTATTTACATCAATTATACTCATTATTATACCCATCTATATAATTAAGTGATGGATAACAAACTACACCACGACATGGAGATGGTAAGTCGTGCGTACGTACATATGGTGACATTTTCATTCATAGGATGGATATAATAATAAATATTATTGTAAAATATATATATATATATAATAACATAAAAATATGTATAAGGTACGAGGGATAATTTTTTTTATTGAAACAACAAAGAAATATGAAGTGGATGAAGAAAAGAAATTTGAAAGGGGTGATGAAAATATTACATCTTCATGGGGTGAATTCTTTTGATTTAGTCAAAAGGGCTCTATAGGTTGGCTTTATGATAAAATTATGGTCTCTAGGTAGAAGTGAGGGTTGTTGAGAGGATATTCTAGTAGGTTTTGTTCGATCAAAATGGCATAGAATGTGTGAAATTAAGAGAAGGGGACACACACTTTTAAATGAAAGGTGAGTCTCTCTTTTGGAAAAGGTTGAAATTTGTATTTTATTATAAAATAATATTCTATTAATAATGTCTCCAAAAATATTTATTTCAAGTACAAGGTGGGGATAAGTCGAAATATTATCAAACAATATTTTTTAGACATTATTATATCTCCATATTAACTTAAAATTAGATATTTATTTATTAATTAAATAGTTTAACTATTAATTAAATAGTTTAACTATTACCATGTCTTCTTGTATTTTTATATCACATGGTTAACAAACATACTATAAAATGAAAATAGAACCTCATGTTTTTCATTAATTACATATATATTATTATAAAATTCCTTTGTTCGAACATTATATTTTTTAGAATCCCATATCATTTAATAATATAGTATTTGTTTTAAAAACTCATTTATATCAATTTTGAAACTATTTAGTATTTGGCTTTGTTGAAAGTCAAAAAAACGTGATTAATTCGAGAAAAATATAATAAATCAACTATAACATGTCATATTAACCAATAAAACAATTGGAATTAATCAAAAGTCTCAATTTACATTTATTTCGATATTTATAATGTCAATTATTTTAATCTTTTATAAATAAGTTAATTACTTCATCATAATTGTGTAACAAATAAATAAATTTATTTATTTTCTAAAAATTATAAATAAAATGCAATGATGTATGAAATCATTTTATCTTTCTAATGTGTATTTATAGACAAATTTATCTTAGTATAACCCTATATTAAAATTTAATTAGTTATTAAACATTGAATTTTACACTTTTAACACATCCTTAAATAAAATAGTAATAAATGTCATAATCTAAACCAAGTGGATCAAATAGGATCATATTTTATTCCTAAGGTTTAAATTTTCCGAAAACACACTTATCCAATAGAATTGGGACATGTGTTAGGTTATTTATAATACCATTTTTACCTTTAATTACCATATTGACCTTTAACCGTGGAAAATAAAATGCAAAAATTACTATTCAACAAAAAAAATTCCATCCTATTGAACCAAATTTTACATAATGATGTCAATCGTGTCTCTCAGATTTTTGAAATTCAATTTACAAATGTAGTCAAATTATTTTTTATGCGAATTTTCAAATGTGCCTAGAAGGTGGGTAAAATACATTAAAAAGTTCAATAAAAGTTTATGTAAATAATCTTATTATAAAAAGACTCAAATGACATAAATTGGACAAATATATTTATTATGTGTCTATTTTCAGTTTAAGATAAATTTAAAATAAAAATAATTATTTAAATGAGAAATTCGGTTTTTAGGTACTATGCAGTGTTTTCCAATATCCATCATAAATTGAATGTTTTCAGAACAAAAAAATCACCCTAAGCTAATTATAGAATTAAAAATTCAAAAATGATGTCTATTTTACCAAATTAAATTTTTATTAGTGTGTAAAATTAATTTTATTATTTTTTACAAAAGGAAATAAAAGTAGTTCGTTTATGAAAATAGTGTATTCTAAATATATAACTATATTAAAAATACTTATATATTTCATTATAAATATATTTTACTTTTATGAAATCATTAAAAATAAAATTTAAAATTTATTTTTTACTATTCATATAACAATATTTATTTGATAAATAAATATATCGATTAAATAATTATAATAATATTGTGTTATTTTGCAGGAACTCAATCTAGCGTATAACACAAGCCAAGTCGGTGTTTTTTAAAATATAAGATATCAAACTACTTTAAATAGATAACTTACTATGAAATATTGGGGTGTCGCATTTCCCCCTCATTCAAATAATTTCATTCTCGAAATTTACACTCAGAAACAAAAACTAGGGTTTTGACATTTCCAAACATCTTTGTTGAAATGCCAAATCGGAAAAAGAGTCAAAAAACTATCACATTAAAAGACAGAAAGACATGTACAAAGCTCACCCCAGATAACCCTTATTAAGGTTCCATGTAGAAAACATGGATATGGAAGAGAAAACAACCCATCATGTTCTAATGGAGAGTGAAAAAAAACATGATCAAGATAATGATAACTACCAGAAAACCATATGCATGTGATTCGTAAAATAATCTTGGATTACATAGTAGGAAGAGTAAGTAGAAAACATTTTTGTTTTTTGTTCATTTTAATAATGTTTTGAAATTTATTATTGATATTGAATATAAGAATAAGTATACATACATACGTTTCAATTATAGTTTAATACTATAATAATTTTCTACCACAAACTCATCTTTTCTCCAAACAATGAGTATTCAATATGACTTTTTCACACCTGATACGCTAGATTAAATTTCTATAGAATCACATAATCCAAAAAAGTTGTACTATATATTTCCCTTTTCTTTAGACATTAACCAAAAACAAAATTTTTTATACAATATTAGATGATCCCAAAAAAGGATAATTTTTATAAAAATAAATACTACTCTTAATCTCCAAAATTAATCAAACATTACCAAAAGATCAATAATGACCATTTAAAAAAAATTCCTTAAAATTATTCAAAATAAATGAAACAATGTTTGAATTTGAAATTTTAGAATGATTTGATCACATAGTCATCCACAATAAATCATAACAATTATCTCTAAATAACATTGAATACTCTTAAAGTCACATACATAAAAGTAATTAACCTAATCACATATTCTATGTGATAGGTTAATAATTTCCATAAATAACTCAAATAACTATAAATCCATAATAAAAAATACATTCTTCCAAAATAATAATCCACCATTACTCCTCAAAAGAAATCCCATAGTATTCTATTTTCCTTAGGCAAATATTGTTTCCCAAAGAGGGAACGTCTTCCAAAATAACATTTATCACTTAATAACAAAATCATTATCCTGTAATAAGGATAAATTATAAGTCACAAAATAAACATATACATGATACATAAAATAATTTAACTAAAAATATTTAGTCATACTAACCAGTGACTTCACATAGTCCAGTGGTAGGTGATAAATCCAAGTTCCACGTTGGTTTCGGGTTTGATTCCCGCATCTTTGTCTGACACGATTGTTTCCCTCCGGAATTGGGGATTACCTAGTTAGTTTAAGGTTCAAACATTCCAATTGGTTTCTAACGGGTTTGTTCGTAGAAACATAAACATCCAATGATTCTATATCCATTTGGACATACATTCCAAAGTTAGGTGCTCATTAGTTATGGACATATGAGGCTTAAGAATTTTCATTGGTCGAGAGGATGGGAGGTCAGAATCATCATACCTTTTTAGGGGAATTATTGTCTACTCTGGGACTCTGTTTATAGATTTTAGTTATGTTTTTTAATCCTTAATGAATTACCAAGTATGAAAATGAGCATTCCTTTAGATCTAACAATGAGTGATTTATATGAATGGGATTTATAGAATCTTTTATATGAATTTCAGGGTCTTCATCGATAGATAATCATATGTATTCGTTAGAGATTCTTAGTCAATGTTATTCTTGAATACATTATATAGAGATCCCTATGTCAATATGATAACCATACATGTTTTAAATCCACTCAGTGGGGCACTTGAAGTTTATTTTTGTACAGAAGGACATGCATTATTTTAGAGATGGGATCGTACCCGCAGGTGGGATACCTGCGTATCCTTGTTTAGAAATGGAATCAGATCAAATGTAGTTCAAGTAAAAAAGTATGATATTTATGCATGGTTGATGGATCAAAGAAAGTTGTCCTAATTTCTTTTTTCGCTCTAATCTCACGTTAGTCAGGCTCGGTGTTAGAAACCAAAGGTATTTGTAAAACCTGACAATTGTGACATGAAAGATGAAATCATAATAAATAATGTGGGGCTTATGTATCTATGACTGCCAAAATAGATGAGGAATGGGATTTTCTTCAGCGAAGAAACCCGAGAACAAGGTCCATAAAGGTATATGTTCTTTTTGGAGACTTTGATACTTAACTTTGGGATTACTCTTGAGAAGGATTCCCAAAATTAGAGGGGACTTATGATTTAGTTTCATTGATGAAAAGGAAACCCAAATCGGAATAAATTAATACTAGGGTTTACTCTTAAAAAAGGATGCCCATGTTATGGGAATTATGACTCAGGCTAACTCCTGAAAAAGAGGCCCGGGTTAGAGGAAAATTATTACTGGGGCTTACTCTTAAGGAGGAGGACCAGGTTGGAGAACTTGGAATTTGGGGCTTACTCCTGATAAGGAGGCCCAAAGTATGGAACGTAGGGATTACTCCTAAAGAGGATTCCCAAAATTAAGAGAAGATAATGACGGGGGATTACTCCTAAAAAGGAGGTCCAGGAGTAGGGGGCTTGGAGCGTACTCCTAAGGAGGATGCCCAAATTAATGAAGCTTCTCATCTTAAAGGATGAGGGTGAATGAATGAAATATCTCACATTAGTGACATGAATACATTTAAATCACTAGGATTTGAGAGTTTTTCCATAGAATTCCTTTCATATAAGGAAAAAAACAAAAGAACCATGCCAAAAATGGCTTTGAAGAGGGTTTTTAAGGCTATGTCTTGAAGAGGAGAGGTGGATTTGAAGAAAAGAGATGAATAGGTATGAGGGGCACCCAAAAAGAGGTAGGCGCGAATGTTTTGTTTGGGCGCGCAACATCTGGTCACGCAAGTGTACTTGTGCGGCACATGAGTACCTATTTGCTGGTCAACCCATAGGGTAATACTTGGGAGAGGCTTGGATCAAGCCCGTAGTATTATCCCTAAAGGAATGAAAAAGAGTGGCTTGCAGGTTCTATTGAATAGATTATGGTGGCGCGTAGGTGTGACCATTTCCCTTAAGGGTTAGACACATAGGCGCACAAGTGTTGGTGAATTTCAACACTTAGGCCCTGTTCTCCCTATTTAGATCTTCTATTCTAGGTATGAAATTACCTTATAAGTGTTCAGAATATTTCAAGAAGAGACTAGGGCACCGAGAGCTCAAATCCGACTTTTGGAATTTTTCCGTCCCCAAATGGAGGGCCAACAAGGTGTATTTATAGGCTCCTAAAGACCTTGGGAAAAAATCAAATAGGGTGTGCAGGTCACCTGCGCACCCAATATGTGGCGCGCAGGTATAACTGCCTGATTATCTTGGAACATGAAAGTCCCATGCTTTAAAAAATCTATGCTCATTACTTTGTTGATTTTTGATGTTTCTTCCTAGGATGAATCACTTTTTGTTTAAGCTATTTCCCATTTCATTCGTTAGACTCTATGACAAAAAGTATAGTCAACAAATTCCACCCCTCATAGTTGGATCTGAAAGGAAGGAGGCTTTGACTCTGAGGTAAAGGAGAAAACCAAAGAAGAATGAAGCACATGTCTGAGCGCACATGTAGTGGCGCACATGTGCGAGCCGCGGATGCCTCGGTGCATAGAGCTGTGATCATACATATAAATATGCGTGCCATTATCACGCAAAACACATAGCTTTGAATGCTTCTGATCTCTCGCCGCGCAGGTTTCTCTCGTCGCACATGTTGTTGATTTTCCGCGATTTCATTGCTTTTGTTCGTTGTCGCGCTTCTGTAGAGGTATTTTCAGTTTCGCGGTGATACCTGCGCACCCAAACCTGCGCGAATGGATGAGACTTGTGCGCCAACATTGGAATTGGGATCCTTAATTCCTTAACCATTTTTTATCTTTTTCTTCACAAATTGTATTAAAAATCAACTTACCTAAGAGTTAATTATTCGACCTTTGTGCCAATTTGATGGCTCCTAGAAGAATTGGAATGACTGATGAACTGGATAGCAAGCGAATTGATGATATGAAGAACATTATTGGCCATGATTTCTATGATATTTGTGAAAACACTCACCTATATTTGGCCAAGTACTTTAAGAAGAATATTCTTAATTTTCCAAAGAGCATCTACTTGCCTCAATATGGGCATTGTCATCTGCAAGAAGTCAATAATCCAGAGGCAAAGAATTATCTACCGGATTCTTGGTTTCAGAATTACGCCAATTTTGATTCAGCAAATATCTCAATTGGGGGATCATTTGTAAATACTAGAACAGTGGAGAAGGCCTACATAATGCATCATAGCCCTTGTTCCTCAGATCTAAAACCTCACAAGCCTGAGCTGCAACCACATTGTTATCCTTTAATCTTTTGAAATTCATAGATGGATCAATCCAAAGGCTGGAAGAAGAGTTGGGACTTCCGTCCTTGAGGAGGTGTGAAGCCAACATGGATGTGGGCATAATGGGTGTGACAAACCTGTACAGAGTTTGTCGAGGATTTGAAAGGGGCTATGATATATGAATCTGTGTGGGCTGGGAAGACATATGTCTACAGGAATAATGATTTTGTTCCAGAGCTAATCAGCTGCTGAAGCCCAGAAACCAATTCATTCCATCTGACTCATGGAGAAGTACGCATCAGATTGTGGGATGTCTACAATATCTCAGGGGCTCCAATTCTGGGTGACGTGTATAATGAATTCATCCCTCACAAGGTGACATGGAATAATTTTGAGAAGACTCCAGCTTTTCCTCGAGAATTATTGAAAATATTCTACAAGACTATGAATTCCATGAACTTTAAAACTCATTCCAGAAAGGATATTAATCTAGAGGAGTGGATGGATGTGTTTCTTACGAGGAAGGAGTGGGAGTGGGCTAGCTATACTCTCCCTACTATTTTCCCCAAAATAGAGAAGAGGGGTGCTTCTGGCACATTCTATCCAAATCTAGAATCAGGAAAATTTGATAAGTGGGGGTACAACGTGGATCAGATAATCCCAAAAAAGACTCGTCTAGCGGGCTTTTTAGCTGTGTGTCTCAGTGATTATCTTCTTCTAGTCAGAGATTTGAAGAGAGGCCTCAGGCCAGGGACCTTCATTGTGGTATCCAAGTAGGCTGAGATGAAAATGGTTGGGTTAGAAACCCCCATTTTGGCGAAGATTCACATGATATTACTCCATGTCTTCATGGTTTAGTCTCCCTTGAAAATAGAGGGACCATTCCAAGTTTCGTGGCAACGGATCACCACCCATTTCTTGACATATGCTGTACAGAATAGAGTACAGGTTCGTAGAAGCTATTTTAGGCCATCAGTGCAGGAATTTTATGGAGTTTATCCATTAGCTCTCAACATCTTTGATATGAAGGTGAGGATGAGCATGTTCAATGAATTTAATTTCTTTCTATAAGGAATCCCACCAACCGGGAGGTTTTTTGATGATGGAGTAGCCATCCTGGAACCAAGGTCATACATGCTGGTTTGTAGAGATTGTGTATTGGCCACGAGGATTGACGGAGAGATTATATGTGAGGCCTATGCTCCATACTACATTGCATTCCAATTAAAGTGTCTACAATAGAATTTTGTATCCCCTATTTTGCATGTCAGGTCAGAGCAGCATCTGATGGTTTCCAAAAAACAATGGTTGCTGACATCTTTTGAGAAGATCGTGGCAGTTTTTGATCTACCAGTTGATAAGGCGGTGAGTAATTTGACTACATGGTATTGCGAGACCTGGATAGCATCATAGCCTAAAGGGGCACTGAATCATCTAGTTCATCATGAGGGGGAAATGAAAATAACTATAGAGAAAGAAAACCTTCATATTGAAGGTGACACTTCCCCACCTGGAGCTGATTCACTGGGTTCCTCACCCAGGGCTGACTCGCCAGATTCCCAAGATGGGGATGATGAGGCACAACATGTGGAAAAGCGGCCCCGTGTAAGATATAATCCTCCTGTTAGAATAAAGAGACCATCTCCATTGACTCCTAGTGCATTACATCAATGGGGAAATTTAATTACTATTACATTATAGAGGAACAAGAATTATTTTCTTATTCTTTATCTGTAGTTGCAGGAACTGGGAAGAAGCTGAAATCCAAGATTGTAGACCCCCCTCGCATCCATCTGGTACACATACTGAATATCTATGACCAGAGGTTGTCCATACATGGCAGTGTTTATATTGAAATACTAAAACCTCCTAGCAAGATTTATGTGAAGGGCTACACATCAATGGAATATGGAACCTTCGGGCTTCTACTGATATCTGTTTCAAGGATAATCCCAATGAAGTGTAGGCTTGCATCAGAGAGCTAGAGATGCTCATATATTCCACTGATGATTCTATTCTTATCACCAATCGGGTGAAGGAAATTATGGATCATGACACCATTGAGGTGATTGATAGTTTAGTAGATGAGGAGTGGCACAATTATGTGGCTCCTGATGATGTATGTTTATTTCCTTATTTTATTTTCAACTTGATTTCAGACAATGCATTGTTACTCAAGGAAATTATTTTCTTCATCCTTCATCTTTCCAATAAAGGAACTGTTGAGGTTCCTTCACCAGAGTATAGCCCTGGTGGTACTGCCATCTAGGTTAATGAATCTCCCTAAGAGTCGTGCGAGGTATCTCTAGTCCGGAAAGCCATGGATGAGGAATTATAAAGGACTTTTCACTCTCCAATACGTGTATTTGCAGAGGACAATTTCAACACTCTAAAAAATCCAAAGAAGCCAAAGCATCGAAGGAGAAAGTCCACATCTAAACATTTCATCAGTAGTTGTAAGTCCTTTAGATAGTCCTGAGTCTTAACCCATCAAAAGGTTTCTCATACTTCTTGGGATTGCAGGGGCTTCTTCAGTTTCCCCTTTTATGGAGAGGACAGACCATCCTCTGAGAAAGAAAGAGGGTGATGGTGAACAGTCACAAATTCATGCTGACTAGACTACTCGTGAAGAAGAGCCATCGTCTATTCCCAGTACCACTCCTACTGATGTAGCAAGAAGAGAAGTGCATGCTTCTGGTAAATTAACAATGCTTAATAAGATGTTGATTGAAAACATCATCTAACTTCAATTTTGTGATACTTTAGATTCAACCACGACACGAGAACATTTATCTGTCACTGCAACTGATGCATCAATTTTATCCGAAGAAGCTTTCCAGGGTCAGAGGCCGCAGAATGAGGGTCACCAAGAAGATGTATCGAATGCACCCACTGGTGATAATAAAAAGAAATCATAGATTACATTGGATTAAATGATGGAACTTGCCACATATTTTGAAATTTTTTTAGATCATGTTTAATTACCATGTAATTTAGATGATTTTGGACGTGAGTGTTATTCTTCATCCTGTTAATATAACTTCTTATTACATCTCTGTCCATGATTGCTTCAAATGTGCAGTTCCATATGAGCAAGCTGGTGAACTGCCAATGCCTAAAGGGGCTACAGAAAACCAAATTATTCTAGAAACACTAGCTCAAGTGAAGCTTAACCCAGTAGAGCTTCTTGAAATTCATTATGAAAATCCTGTTGAAGCTAGGAAATATGGAGAGGAGATTTCTAATTTTGCTAATCTACTATTGGGTAAGGGATAACCATATTTGCGACTATACTTAATTTTCAAGACAACCAAACAACTATTGTTATACATACAAACTAACCAATGTTTTCAATTGATTATGCAGGGCCATAAATTTCAGTGTCTAGATCTAGAGGTGAAGCTTCAGCCTCCACCCCAACATGATTAGAACGTGATGTAATAGGGTTCACGGGGGAAGGAGCATATCATGGAACTTTTTAAGTGCATTAATTCCATATTATATTCCCCCTTGTGACAGTGATGCTGAGTCAGATCTGGAGGTAAAAAAGGTGCTCCAATTTTCACGACGCAAGGCATGGCCGAACATATAAGAGATCATATCAGAAGTGCTTCTTGAAGATCTTTCATCGAAGATCCCCCAACCATCACCCCTATTCTTCATGTTGGGACTTGGTGGTTTTGGATATAAACGGATCCATGCCCCGTTGAAACAAGTCATCTTAAGAAGGGAGCAGGAGCAGTGGTACCATAAAGACCGAACCCGAGTAAGGTTGTCAGCCAATATCCGTGAATTTGAGGCTGCGTGTCCCAAGATGAGGTTGTTCATGCTGCCAAGATAAAAGGAGCGGAAGCATAAGATCAAGGAGAATGTCATCTAGTAGATGCACCTTTAACAGTAGTTAGATTTTTTTATTCGGGAACATTCCCAGCATAACAATTCATTTAAAGGAGTTTTAACAAATGGTATGAAAACCATTGCAGATGCCAGGAAAGCACTCCATCAACCTGAAAAGAGTGAAGTTGGTTGAGTTGATGAGCTTCAAGTGGCTACTAATGAAGCTTGTGATATAGTGAATCAAGTGAAGAGTTATGTTGATAGCCTTTTGTAATTCATGGAAATGAGAAGAGACTCTAGTCCGTGGATGTCCTTCTAACTCTTGTGCATCAATGAAGAATAAATTCATCTTCAATCATTTGTGCATGCAATTTATTTGTACATGCTTTAAATTTTTACCAAAGCAGATGGGCCTAGTAAGCATAGTTGGATTTTTACTAGGATTATAAAAATAACACTACAAAAATTGAATCTTTTAATTTCTCAATATTACCTAAATCATAAAAAATTTATGTTTAGTGAGCTGGGACTTGACTTTTGTTCAGAGTTCCCTTGTCTTTGGTGGGAAGATTAATGTCATGCACATTGGATATAAAAAGGATAATGTTTAATGTCTTAATAGCTTTGACCAAATGGATTAAAATTGACTCAATTTCTTGGTAATTTATATGAAAACATATTACCAAAGTCAAGTATTGGGGAAAACATGTAAACCATGACTTACTAAATTTTGAATCTGAAGAATGATACAAAAAAGGGCTAAAAGGAATTAGAAGAAGTATTTCCTAAGAATGAAGTTTCAACTATTTTACAAACCCGTTAGGGGGTTGAATTATGCAGGACCACTTAAGGGCATTGGCTACATAGTCAAATAATATCATCTTTTGGCCGATAGGACCGTTATGTAGACTACTTTTGTAAGGCCGCCTAAGGGCACGTGATGCATAGTCAGGCAAAAGAACTCTCAAAAATTTACTTTTCAACTGATAAAAAGCTAGTGGAATTTTATCGAGATTCAAATTTTCAAAAGCATAGAGTTTTTTGTTTGGAGATATATACTTGAATGTGGAGAGGATATTTCCAATCAAGATTGTCAAAAAATTGGTTGAATGTCACTCCTACGAAGGTCTGACCCAAACGTAGGGAAAGGAAATATAATCGATAAACTCGAATACTATAAGATCATGAAAGGGATTATGGGGAAAATATTTTAAGGATGGATATTTCTTGTGGATCCTTACATATTGTCGATAAGACCAATAAGGAAAAAATAGGTTTTTCTCCCAAGAATGAATTTACCACTTCTTGAAAAACTCGTTAGGTGGTTGAATTATGTAGGGCCACCTAAAGGCATTAGCTCGATAGTCAAATAATAGCATCTTTTGGCTGACAGGTCTGTTATGTAGACTACTTATGAAAGGCTTCTTAAGGGCATGTGTTGAATTGTCAAGAAAAGAAACTCTAGGATTTTAGACATTTTGGGACCAGAAGATAGGAAATGGGTTATGGATATCTTGTAGTATTTAAGTTTAGGAGTAAGAAAAATCAAAATGTGCATTATTCCATGTATGTAGACATACACAGAACAATGCTAACCATAATCATATTGTGGATGGGTCCTAAATTTAGGTTATGGACTTCACTACGTATCCCATAAGGATGATAATCAAGACATTCGTAGTTTTTGAAATACAGTTTAATGTCATGCGGGACGAGAGTGTAGGAGATCTTAGTTTAGGGTCATAAAACTCAGACCATTATAAGGAATACATAGTGTGTCTTTTTTATAAACCTGATGTGAATAAAGACCAAGGTTTTCATAACACATTCATGTTTTCACAAGGGGATTTTTATGCCAAGGGACTGAATGTGGAATTTCGGGTTAGGACAAAAGACTTGGGGCTGGATTCAAGGGACACTCGAAGGTACCTACGTATCCCATAAGGATGGGAATCAAGCCACACATAGTTCATGAAATACCCTCTGTATAGATTTGGTTCGTACAAAAGAAGGGTGAAAGGGGACTTTAGTGCAATGATGGGTTGACCCAAGATTAAAGGTTCATGCATTTCCATGTATGCACATAGTCATTAGAATATAACATGATTAGAGATCAATGTAAATAATGATTCCCTCTCAGGTGAGGGTGTCAAAGAATGTTGTAGTTTGTAGTCATACAAGAAAAAAGTGTTGTACAGTTTAATGTCATATAGTAAGGACAAAGGTGAACCGATGTGAAGATATTGATTCTGGGGGTGGCTTCACAAATCAACATCGTATGATATGGAGGTGAAACGATGTGATGAGATTGGTTTTGGGCTTGAACCTCATGAGGTTGCCTACATAACCATCCTAGAAGGCAAGGATCAATGTCTGCGTAGTTCAATTGAAGAATGAAATAGTAGTCATGTTGTTTTTGAGAAAAACAACCTAAAAAATGGCGTTGAGACATACACATGGATAGCGGCCTAGAGAGGGTGTTATGGTTGATGTTTACTCTAATCTCACATGAGTCATACTCAGTGTAAGAAACAAGAGGTAGCAACAACCCTAACGATGCACAATTTAATGTCAGGTTGGACTTATAAGGGACTAAGCATAGTTTAACGTCTTGTTGGAAAATGGGGTAATATGAAGTTTAATGTCATGAAGTAAGGAAAAAAGAGGGGGTTTTATAGTTTAACATCATATATCCAGGAAAAAAGAGAAGATTATGAAGTTTAATGTATTGCAGTAAGGAATTTGGGGACCATGCAGTTTAATGTCATGCAGTAAGGACAATACAATTTAACTTCATGTTGGATGATGGAGTGTTGTACATTTCAGCGTCATGTAGCTAGGATTTATTAGGAACCTTTCCACAGTTTAATGTCATGTGGGACGAAGTGGTGCACTATTTAACATCATATACCTAGGACGATGGTTATGCAGTTTAACTTCTTATTGGTCATGATGGAATTTTGTACAGTTTAGCATCATGTAGCTAGGACATCACAATTTAACATCATGTTGGACCTATAATGTATAGTTTAACATCATATATCAAGGAGTACATAGTTTAACATCATGTTGGATGTAGTGTGTATTTTCATTATAGAAAATACTTCATAAAAAATCTTTCATTGGTTGGAGTCGTGATGAGTTCTCCATCCTTTAAGATTACAGAATAAGCTCTACTGGAGTAGACCTTATGTATTGAGTAAGGTCCTTCCCATTTTGGCTCATGATTGGGAGGTTTCTTTCATGGTATCATTGGAGTTCTGAGAACCAATAAAATTCTCCTTGAATGAATGAATGAAGACAAAATTTTTTGTGTAAATCTCATTCTACTCGATACTGATAGACTTCCAAGTTGTGCAGGGTGCACAATATTTTCTCATCAAACCATTCCAATTCATCCAATCTCTTTTGAGATTGTTCTTCTATAGATAACAAATCACAAATGGCTACTCTGAGCACAGGTAATTGAACATCAATAGGCAAGACATCTTCTGTTCCATATACTAATGAATATGGTGTTGACCACGTTGATGTGCGGGTGGTGGTTCAATAAGACCATAAAGCATCAACAAGTTTATCATGCCATGACTTCATATCTTTATCAACCATATATTGCAGAATACATGAAACAGACTTTTTTAGGCTTCTATTTGGCCATTGGACACTGCATGATACCGAGATCAATGGTTAGATTTGATGTTGTATTCTTTATACAACCTCTTTACTTCGGATGAACATAAGTTGGTGCCATTGTCCATCAATATGATGTGAGGGAAACCAAATCTGGTAATTATGTTAGACATGATAAGGCTATTAATGCTTTTGGAACTAACTTCTTTGAGAGGTATTTCCTGTTCCCATTTGGAAAAGAATTCAGTAGCATTATTAATATACTTAAACTTTTTGGCTGTAGCTGAAGGGTAATGTCCCACTATATCCATTCCCTATGTGTCAAATAGCCATGAGTATTCAGCGGTATGAAGTAACTCTGGGGGTTGATGAATGATGTTGGCACATACTTGGCATGAATGACACTTATTCGTGAAATGAACACAATCTTGTATCATTGAAGGCCAAAAGTATCCAAGCCTTCGAATTTGATCAGATAGTCTATGTCTAGACTGATGGGCACCACAGTCTTCTGCATGTACATCTTTCAGGACAACCATTGTCTCTTCACCATCAATGTATCTGAAGAGAAATCCATCAAAAACACTTTTGTAGAGAATATTTTCTAGGTAATCAGGGCTATCATAAAGAGTAAAATTGACAACACGTCGCCGGATTTGTCTTTTCTCGTCTCTATCAGGAGGAAGTGTTCCTTTTTGAAGGTGTTCCCTGATAGGTTTCATCCATCATGTAGTACGACCATATGGTTATGAAATGGGACTAATTTCATTGATTTCCTCTGTTCTAATTTCAATATAAGTTAAAATTGTGCGAGGTGAGCAATACTGATTATTGTTTCATCCCGATTTGGATCTGCCAAAGCTGTGGCTATATTATCCAGTGCATCAGCTTGGGAATTTTGTGGTCGCGGGACATAAGAAAATGTTAGTTCTGAAAGAAATTCCGCCATTAACTCTTTGACTTAATCATAAAAAGGGATTAACTCTTCTTTTCTGATGGAATAATCCCAATTTTCTTGTTTGATTACATGGTCTGAATCACATTTCACCATTAAGTGATTCACTTGTGCTTGAAGCGCTAAATCCAATCCTGCATTGAGAGCTTGATATTCTGCATCATTATTGGTACCACCATCCCACAATAAGAAGGAATAAGTTAACACTGCCTTTTTTGGGGAAATGATCACAATTCCTAACCCAACATTGCTGAATTTAGGATCTTCCATTTTCTTCCCTATTAGACTTCTCGAAGCACCATCAAAGTACATTTACCATGTTTGATGATCTTCATTAATAGAAAATACTTCTTCATCAAGAAGTTCAATATCTAAAGATGTATCTTCTACTGAAGGATGTTCAACAATGAAATCAGCAAGGGCGTGGAACATTATCGCATTTTTGAGACACATAATGGATATCGAATTGCTTCAAATTAATAGCCCACCATTACAAACATCCATTAAGACTTGGACGACTAAGGATGAATTTGAGTGGGTTATTGCAAGATACCAATTGGACCTCATTATTTTTCAAGTAGTGTCTTAATTTCTAAACTGCAATGATTAATGCTAGGTTACACTTCTAAATAATTGAATATCGGGTTTTTTCTTCAAGCATAGTCCGACTGAGATAGTAAAGGATGTTTTCATTACCAACATCATTCATGTGGGCTGGGAAGGAACCCAATGATCACTCTAAAGCTGCCAAATAAAGAATAAGTTGTCTTCCTGCAACAGGTGGCATTAATACCGGTGGACTCAAGAGATATTTCTTGAGAATATTGAATGCTTCTTGCCATTCTCTAGTCCACTAGTAAGAGACTCCCTTCTACATCATTTTGGTGAAGTGTAAACATTTTCCTTCCAAATTAGCGATGAAACGCCGAATATAGGCTAAGTTTCCTTGATGTCCTCTTAATTCTATTAAATTTCATGAAGGTGATATAACAAGGATTTACTTTTTCTTCTCAGGATTGACTTCGATACCATGATGGCATACAACAAAGCTAAGAAATTTTCCTGAGGTTACCCCAAAAGCACATTTTAAGGGGTTCATTTCAAACTGTGTTGACAATGTTTGTGGAATATGATTTCCAAATCATCCAATTGATTAGAATGTTTTTTTGGACTTAACCACCAAATCAACTACATAAAATTCAAAATATTTCATTAAAAAAGGTTTAATGATACGGTGCATGGCACGCTGATATGTTGCACCTGTATTCTTCAGGCCAAAGGGCATTACCCAATAGCAAAACACACCTTGAGGCGCAATGAAAGCTGTAGATTCTTCATCTTCTGGAGGCATTCGGATTTTATTATACCCCGAATATCCATCCTTGAAGGAAAGTGCTTCATAGCCAGCTGTTGCATCAATTAAGAATTCTATGATCAGAATTGGAAAATCAACCTTGGGACAATACCGATTAAGATCTCTGAAATCAATGCAAACTCTAATTTTTCCATTCTTATTTTTAAAAGGGACAATATTAGCCAGCCATTTGGGATATTGAACTTATGTGATGATGTTATCTTGGATGTGGTTATCCACTTCAGATTCAATTTTGGATGCATAAGTTGGGTGTGTTCTTCTTGTAGCTTCCTTAAATCCTCAATGTTCTTCTAGAAAACCCTAATGATGAGTAGCTGCATCCAGATCAAGACCTGGAATTTCTGTATAGTTCCAAGAAAATATATCGATATTTTTCTTCAAATACAAAATATTCATTTCCTTCTCTTCAAGTGTCATGGCCGCACTAATTAATGTGGAGCGTTTATCTTCTTTTTTACCCAGGTTTATCTCTCTGGGTTCATCCACAGTGGTAGAGATACCATCTTAAAATGCTGGATGATCATCTCTGAGATCTTCCTCTTCTTATTCAAAATGTTTTATTTCTTCCATTTGTACTTTCATATTAGATGATGAAGCAGAATTTCCATGATTAGAAGAGATGTTAAAATTTGATCATCTGGAAGAAGGAGCTTCCATTTCTTACCCTATTAACAATGAAGGGTCTTCCTTGGGTAATAAAATGGAGATGATGGATTGAGAATCAACATTATCGTCCACCTATGACTTTTTTAAAACTTCTTCTAGACTGATTGGTGAATTATAGATTTTCTGGAATTCAGTGGATGAAATGAATAAATCACCATTTGGGCTTTCATCATTGCTTGGTGAATCGCCAATTTGTCCCATGCTATCTGGCTTTATTTCCCTAATTGACATTATAGAAGTTTCCATAAAAGTATTTGGACATGGGTCTATCCTGCCAATTGGACTGATAGGAAACACATAATTTGTACTCATGTGTAATAATGGGTTTATTGGAATCTTTTCCAAACCATATGAAGCATTAACTTTGGTAACCTCCCTTGTTGTAAATTTCTCCTTTCCCTCCATGTGATAGAATTCCGCCTCAATGTATTTAGATTCACATGTTTTGAATGGGGCTTTATCATCATACAATGTCCCAATTTGACCATTGAAACGATATTTGAGACATTGATGGTATGATGAGGGTATAGCCGCATGTCGATATAGCCAAGGTCTTCAAAGAAAAATGTTAAAAGATGTTTCCGGACGAACAACCATGATATCTGAATTGGATACAAGATCTCCAAACTAAGTTCTGAGTGTGATATCTGCCAGAGGTTCCTGTTCATTTTTATCATATCCATAGAACATACATGTAGGATGAGATAAATCAGATTCAGTGAGGCCCAATCGACGAAGTGTACGAATGGGGATGAGGTTGACTCCAGAACCATTATCAATGAATGCTCATTGAATGTCTACATCATTGAACATTCCAAATAAAAACAAAGGTCTAATATGTCCATGCACAACATCATCTTCATCTTCATCTGGGAAAGATATCACTCCATGGAATTATGTAGGATTATTCTCTATATGGTAGACTTCAGCCGCAACAATTTCAGTTTCAAATTCCTGAGGTCTTGAAAAAGCCTCGATAATTTCCTCCCGAAGATCCTTTGTTATATTTAAAGCATCAAGAATTGATAACATGGCCGGTACTTGGTCCAAATGATTGAAGACATAATATTTTTGATCCAAAGGTCTGCGTTTCCCAACAAGAACATGTGGTTTTGCAGGTGCCTTATAAGTTGATGCTATAACGACCCGTACTTTACATAGATTGTTAATACTTCAAAATTGAAGCACACATATTACAACATATGACAAAACCACAAAGGACCGTATATGTATAGTGTCTTTAGAAACTGGGAAACATAAACAACTTGTTCATAAATCTTCTACAGTGTCTCCCATTTATTTCATCATATCTAGCGTCCCTTTTAGCATATTCTACTTAATATCCATCTTCCTGACGTGGGGAAAAGAAAACATAAAAGGGTGAGCTCAAATGCTCAGCAAGGGAAAATAAAAGAAATAAAAATCATATCATATATTTTTGAAAATCATAACCTGCAAAAGAGATCATAATATCTTAACATGGAATAAATCATAGAAGTGAAAATGAGATCCCCATAATCATAACATGAAACTTGAAACTTTGTGGCATGCACACATAATCATGGAAAATCATTTCTTGTTAGTCATGACTCATTGCCAAGACTATCTTAGTGGGAAAAGTCCCTTTCTGAACCGAGTCACCCTCGTTCCAGTCCCGTTTCACTGAACCGGTATAACATACCGTTCCAGCCATGTCTATCTCATGAGATGTAAAATCATTACCCAATGCATTGGAGGGAGATATAGGTCCCACCCATCTTATAATGAATCCTTTCTTATGTGTGCCACATAATCATAAATCATACATCATCGCATAACCCATGTAATAAATATGGGATTCTTAAACAACATGACATCATAAAACAATTCATATAAGATAATGGAATTCATAAAAATGTTTCCATCACAACATAATCAAATCCATTTAATAATAGGGATAAAAACAGAATCCTTTTATTATCTTAGATGGAAAATAATTTTGATAAAATACTTGAACTTCATTCTTGAGGAATATATCTTTTCTACTTCAAAAACACTTTTCCTTTCTTAACATGTCATACAATTTTAAAATAAAAGAAGTTGATTAAAAATAAACTTGAATACTTGTAAAGGAAGCTTCTTGGAAATAATTTTTTTAGAAATCCATTCATGCCGTATAAGTTAAAAAAACATTCTTCGTACTTTTGTCGGAAAAGTCAAAAAGTACCTCGTACGAAAAACGACAAAAGATTCCTTTCATACATATTACTAAAAACTCAACGAAGGGTAAAAATGGATTTAAACAATTGTAGGTGGATGGATATCATATTACATATTGATGAAACATGGATGTGGATGATAAAATACACCCCAGTAAATACTTACGAATAAACAATCTCGGATAAAAATGAGATTATGATATTTCCCTTACCTTAGGTCCAATTTGCTTTGTACGTGTCTGAAGCTTTTGTATAATGGTTTAAATAATGTTATGGACTTATTCCAGAATCATACATATTGATATGATATCATATATGGTCATATTCTTAGCTTCTTATTAGTAATATTTCATTGTTACTGGTTACTCGGGTCTTTATTGCCTTTTGTTCTTATGCGTGTTTTGTCGAATAAATTCTTATTATTATTTTAAGGTTATAGATACCTTATATCTAGAATGGTATTAGTGTAACATATATCATATTTATTCATTAAATTAATTTATATAATTACTATGTAATGATGATCATGTAGAACGAGTCGCATCACATCGTGGAGACGGTATTCCGTACGTACGCACGAGTGATGATATCATTCCTATGATCGTGTAATTGTATTGGAGTATATATATATTATTTTAGTATCAATATTACTTAATAATAATCATAAATAGTTACTCATTACACCATTATACCCATCCTTGTAAAGTGGTGGTGGAAAATAGATTACACCACGGCGTGGAGACGGTATTCCGTACGTACGCACGCGCGGTGATTTCATTTTTCCGTAGGATGGATAGAAGGTGAATTAGGGTTGTTTCATATTTATAATAAAATATCAGTATGTAAGTAATACTGATGTTATTACTTTATCTTGAAACAACTAAAGAAGAAGAAGTTGAAGAAGAAAGAAATTGAAAAGATCGGTAATAGATATTACCTCTTCTTTGGAACTCTTCTTTGAATCCTCCACTTAGGGAACTAAGATTGGTCTTTGAAGAAGACCAGGACCTCTAGGATTATTCTAGGGAAGTGGAGAGGAAAAAATAGCAGGGGTTGGCCGAGCTTGAGTGCTCAAATTGGTGTGAGGAGGAGGGGGAGGAGGTGCCCTTTTATGAGGGAGGAGAGGGGCACCTTAGGAATATCTCAAAATATTATTTTATATTAAAGTCAAAATCGGTTTATAATGGTTCCAAAGGGTTTTATTTCGAAGCTAAAGTGGGGATGGGTCGAAATCCTATCAAACAATAGGATTTAGACAAGTTTATGGTATTATTGTAACCTTATCAATTAGATTTAACTCTATGTTAAATAATTTAACTTTTACCGTGTCTTTTTGTTTTCTTTCACTATATGGTTAATACACTTACTATAACATGCCAAAAGAACCCCAAATTGTTTATTATTAATATATATATCCTTATCTAAGTCATTTGGCCGAACCTAAGATTTTTAGGAATAAAATAACAAATAATAATATAATATTTGATTTAAAAACTATTTTGTGTCAATTTTGACACTATTTGATATATGATTTTTGTGAAAGTCATAACAGAAATATATGTTCTAACCAAGTTGATTAAATCAACACTAATATATCATAGTAACCTAGAAAATTAGTGTAATTCATAAAAAGTCTCAAATTACATTTATTTTGGTGTTTATAACATCAATTATGTCAATATTTCCTAAATAAGATAATTACTGCATCATCGTTGTGTCATAATTAAATTAAATTATTTAATGTCTAAAAATTATAAATAAAATACCATTATGTTGGAAATATTTTTAGATTTCTAATGAATATTTATTGTCAAATTTATCTTATGTATAACCCCATATTAAAAATGATTTACTCATTAAACTTTGATTTTAACTATTTTAACCCTTCTTTAAATAAATTAATAATAAATGTCTTAATCTAACCCAAGTGGGCCTAAATGGTCATATTTTATTCATAAGGTTTTTTTTGGTCGAATTACACTTATCCAATAGAAGTAGGACATGTGTTAGGGTAATAGTAATATAACATTTACCCTTAGTTACCCTATTTACTATTAAAAAAGTAAAAAGTTACTATTCACCAAAAAATTATTTTTATCTCATTGAACCACATTTTACTTACTGATATCAACCGTGTCTGTCGGAATTTTGAAATTCCATTCACAGAAGCGGTAAAATTAAGTTTTAAGCAAAATTCAGTTTTTAACCTACCGCTTAGTGGTTTCACTATTCATCAAAAATTGAAAGTTTTCAGAAAAATACCAAAATTTCACCCTAGGCTAATTTCGATATTCTGAGTCCAAAAATGAAGTCCATTTTGAAAAATAAAATTTATAAAATTTCAAAAAGTGGTTATTACTATTCATAACGGCTATTTTTAATAGAATATTGTTTTTTAGTGAAACTCGTTATTGCGTACGACGCAAGCTATCGAGGAAGGTTGTGATTGCGTGTAAAGTAAGCCAAGAAAGTGTGTAGTGAAAGATTCCTTTGATGATATAAAAACAAAATATTACTCATAAAAATCTCGGGTGTTACATTCTACCCCCCTTAAAAAGAATTTCGCCCTCGAAATTCGTCACTTTGTAACAAACAGATGAGGATACTTCTCCCTCATCATATCCTCAAGCTCCCATGTAGCTTCTTCAAGTTGGTGGTTCCTCCATAAAACTTTCACCAAGCGAGTGGTCTTGTTTCGTAGGACTTTTTCGCTACGATCCAGAATCTCTATCGGCTGTTCTTCATAAGAAAGATCTTGCTCCAGTGGTACAACTTCTGAGTTGAGTACATGTGAAGGATCTGGTATGTACTTTCTCAGGAGAGATACATGGAACACATTGTGAACTTGAGAGAGATTCGGTGGAAGCACCAATCGGTAAGCTACCATCCCAACACGATCCAGTATTTCTAAAGGACCGATATATCTAGGGCTCAACTTCCCCTTCTTTCCAAATCTCATAACCCTCTTCCAGGGAGATATTCGTAAGAACACTTTATCACCCACTTCAAACTCTAGGTCTTTTCTTCGGTTGTCGGCATAACTTTTCTGTCGAATCTGAGCTGCTCTTATGTGTTGTTGAATAGATCTGACCTTTTCTTCCATTTCATCAACGAGATCAGGTCTTAATAGCTTTCTTTCCCCAACTTCATCCCAGCAAGTTGGAGTCCTGCATTTCTTTCCATAGAGAGCTTCATAAGGAGCCATCTGAATACTGGAGTGAAAGCTATTATTATAAGAAAATTTCACCAAAGGTAGGTGTTTATCCCAACCTCCTTTGAAATCCATAGAGAAAGCTCTCAACATATCTTCTAGGGTTTGAATTGTTCTCTCAGACTGACCGTCTGTCTGGGGATGATAAGCAGTGCTGAAACTCAACTCTGTATCCAGAGTATGCTGAAGACTTCGCCAGAACTTCGAGGTAAATCTCGGATCCCGATCAGATATAATAGAAAGTGGTACTCCATGAAATCTTACCACTTCCTTTACATATATCCTGGCAAGATGATCTAGAGAGAAATCCTCTCTAATAGCAATGAAGTGTGCAGACTTTGTAAGACGATCAACTACAACCCAGATAGCATTATTACCTTTGGATGTTTTAGGAAGTCCTGTGACAAAGTCCATAGTGATGTTTTCCCATTTCCATTCGGGTATGGGTAATGGTTGTAACATCCCCTTAGACTTTTCTCTCTCAGCTTTAACTTGTTGACAAACCATGCATCGAGAGACATATTCAGCAACATCTCTTTTCATGCCATCCCACCAGAAGTACTTTTTCAGGTCCCTATACATCTTCGTGCTTCCAAGATGAATAGATAATGATGAATTATGAGCCTCATCCAGCATCTCCTTCTTTAATTCGGGGATGGGAGGAACACAAACCCGATTCCTGAACTTTATTATCCCATCACAATCAAGGTTGAATTCAGGAACATTTCTCACCTTCTTTTGTAACTCGACATCTTCTTTCTGTGCCTCTTTAATCTTCACATGTATAGATGGTTGAACATTCATTTGAGAAAGATAAGATTTTTCACCTTCCATTATAATTCCAAGATCCATCCTTTGTAAATCCATAAATATTGGATCTTTTGTGATCCTCATCATGGATAAACTAGCATGGTCTTTTCGACTTAATGCATCTGCCACATTGTTTTCATTCCCAGGGTGGTAATGGGTTGAGCAGTCATAATCCTTAATCAGCTCCAACCATCTTCTTTGACGCATATTCAGCTCCTTTTGTGTGAAAATATACTTTAAACTTTTATGATCAGTATAAATATCACACCTTTCACCATAAAGGTAATGCCTCCAAATCTTTAATGAAAAGATTACCGCAGCCATCTCCAAATCATGTGTTGGGTAATTTTGCTCATGGATTTTCAACTGTCGTGAGGCATAAGCTATCACCATATCATTTTGCATAAGAACACACCCCAATCCCTTCTTGGATGAATCATTGTAGATCACAAAACTTTCTCCACTACAAGGCAGTGTGAGCACAGGTTCACTGGATAACCTTCTTTTCAACTCCTTGAAATTCTCTTCACATTCCTCTATACAGACAAACTTAACTCCTTTACGAGTCAACTTGGTGAGTGGATTAGATAATCGTGAAAAATCTTTTACAAAACGTCGATAATATCCAGCCAAACCAAGAAAACTTCGGATCTCAGTTACTGTTGTTGGTCTCGACCATCTTTCGATAACCTCTATTTTTGCTGGATCCACAGATATCCCCTCTTTTGAGAATATGTGACCCAAAAATGAAACTTTTTTAAGCCAAAATTCAAACTTGGTAAATTTGGCATAAAGCTTATCCTTTCTCAGGGTCTTCAATATAATTATCAAGTGATCTTCATTCTCTTCCTTGCTCTTTGAATAGACAAGAATATCGTCTACAAAGACTACCACAAATTGATCAAGATAGTCTCTAAAGACTCTATTCATTAGATCCATGAAGATAGCAGGGGCATTAGTAAGACCAAACGGCATCACTATAAATTCATAGTGTCCATACCTTGTACCGAAATCCGTCTTTGGTATATCCTCTCTTTTGACCCTTAATTGATGATACCCTGAATGAAGATCAATCTTGGAAAAGTATTGAGCTCCGCGTAGTTGGTCAAATAAGTCATCAATGCGTGGGAGAGGATATTTGTTCTTGATAGTGATCTTGTTAAGTTCTCGATAATCAATGCAGAGTCTCATTGATCCATCTTTCTTCATAACAAATAGAATAGGTGCTCCCCAAGGTGACGCACTAGGGCGTATGAATCCCTTATCAAGATTCTCTTTGAGTTGCTTCTTCAATTCCTGCAACTCAATTGGGGCCATTCTATAAGGTGTCTTTGAAATAGGAAAAGCACCCGGTACGAGTTCTATTGAAAACTCAACTTCACGATTTGGTGGAAGACCAGGTAATTCCTCCGGAAAGACATCATCAAACTCCCGTACGATGGGAATATTATTAATCGAAAGTTTCTCACCAACCATTTGAGATAAATAACCTTCATTTAGTGGAATCAACACCCATAAGATTGAAGGAATTTCCACTGGAAGGTTATATTCATCCTTGCATCGATAGACGATAGTAGATTGATCTGGAATATGAAATGTGACTTCCCTTCTTTGGAAATTGATATGACCTCCATGTATAGAAAGCCAATCCATACCAAGAATCACATCAAATTCCACTAAAGGAAGGATCACAAGATTTGCGGGAAGCACTTTCCCACAAACTTCGATCGGATAAGAATTATAAACTTTTGATGCGACTGTTTTGCCATTAGGTGTTGTCACAGCTAACTCAACATCTAATTGTTGAGGTGGTACGGTGATACCCTTAGAAAATTTTTCAGAAATAAAAGAGTGGGTGGATCCAGAATCAAATAAAACATTTTCTACTTTAGAGTGGATGGTAAGTGTACCTTTCACCACTTCGTTATCGTACTCCACATCGCTGATAGAAATTGCATGTGACTTTCCTTTTTCTTTAGCCTTAAGATTTTGTTGACGTCGACCATCATCATCAACCCTTGGATTTGGGCATTGATTGGCATAATGCCCCATCTCCTTGCACTTGAAACATTGAAGTGTAGTAGGTTCATTCTGTGTATCCCTTCCTTTGTTTGCGTCATTAGACATCTTCTTCCCATTATCACGGCATTCAAATGCCCGATGACCTTCCTTTCCACATTTAAAACATTTACTTGTCCCTTTAAGACAACTCCCTCCATGTTTATTTCCACACTTTGAGCATAATGGAAAGCTCATCTTCTTTTCAGTGTGCTCTTTAGATTTTCCTTTGAATTCCATCTTCCTCTTCTTATCAAACCCATGTGACTGATGGGTTACTCCAATCTCCATCTCGACTTTGAGAGCACATCGAACGATTTCCTCGTAGCTATTGAAGTCCCTTATGGCTAACGCCCTTCGAAGACTTGGTTTTAAGCCACTAAAGAATCGATCGATCTTACTCTCAGGTTGGATAATAATACCAGAAGCATACCGTGCAAGTCTTGTAAAATTTTCTTCATAGGTACCAACAGATTCATCATCCCTTTGCTTCAGTTCAAGGAACTCTTTCTCCATATTTGTTCGGAGAATACGAGGGAAGTACTTATTGAAAAATAAGTTCTTGAACTCGTCCCATTCCATAGACTCAATTTCATCCCTTTGCCTCGTATTCTTAATAAGATTCCACCATTGATCAGCATCTCCTTCCAAACGATACACTGCTAGGATGACTTTATCATGTTCAGAACATTGATGAATTGAAAATATCTTTTCAGTGGTACTAATCCATTGTTCAGCAACTAATGGATCAGTAGACCCGCTGAAAGAAGGTGGACGCTGCCTCATGAAGGATTCAACAGAATGTTGCTCCTTCCTTTGCTCGTTTGGAAGTCCTGCATGATTCATAGCTTGAGAAAGTTGTGTGAGCATGGCTACAAGATTTTTCATTCCAGCTCCCATATCGTTGGGTTGCTCAGGGGGACAATCATTGCATTGCCCATCGCATTCCGCATTAACACGGTTCCTTTGGGTTCCAGCCATTGACTAAAACCAAGAATAATAGTGTGAGCAACACTAATTATAATAGGAAAACCACATAATTCAAGAATAAAATTTTCATGCTTAAGGTCTTATCCTAGATTATTCAAGGCCATTTCTAAAACACTAAGATTGTGTTCTATGCTTAGACTTATCCTTAGGGTTCTTACTAAGGCTTTCACATCCTAGTTTTCAAAGGTTGACTATACCATTCCTCTGATACCAACTATAACGACCCGTACTTTACATACATTGTTAATACTTCAAAATTGAAGCACACTTATTACAACATATGACAAAACCACAAAGGACCGTATAGGTATAGTGTCTTTAGAAACTGGGAAACATAAACAACTGGTTCATAAATCTTCTACAGTGTCTCCCATTTATTTCATCATATCTAGGGTCCCTTTTAGCATATTCTTCTTAATATCCATCTTCCTGACCTGGGGAAAAGAAAACATAAAAGGGTGAGCTCAAATGCTCAGCAAGGGAAAATAAAAGAAATAAAAATCATATCATATATTTTTGAAAATCATAACCTTCAAAAGAGATCATAATATCTTAACATGGAATAAATCATAGAAGTGAAAATGAGATCCCCATAATCATAACATGAAACCTGAAACTTTGTGACATGCACACATAATCATGGAAAATCATTTCTTGTTAGTCATGACTCATTACCAAGACTATCTTAGTGGACAAAGTCCCTTTCTGAACCGAGTCACCCTCGTTCCAGTCATATTTCACTGAACCGGTATAACCTACCGTTCCAGCCATGTCTATATCATGAGATATAAAATCATTACCCAATGAATTGGAGGGAGATATAGGTCCCACCCATCTTATAATGAATCCTTTCTTATGTGTGCCACATAATCAGAAATCATACATCATCGCATAACCCATGTAATAAATATGGGATTCGTAAACAACATGACATCATAAAACAATTCATATAAGATAAAGGAATTCATAAAAATGTTTCCATCACAACATAACCAAATCCATGTAATAATAGGGATAAAAACAGAACCCTTTTATTATCTTAGATGGAAAATAATTTTGATAAAATACTTGAACTTCATTCTTGAGGAAAATATCCTTTCTACTTCAAAAACAGTTTTCCTTTCTTAACATTTCATACAATTTTAAAATAAAAGAAGTTGATTAAAAATAAACTTGAATACTTGTAAAGTAAGCTTCTTGGAAATAATTTTTTTAGAAATCCATTCATTCCGTATAAGTTAAAAAAACATTCTTCGTACTTTTGTCGGAAAAGTCAAAAAGTACCTCGTACGAAAAACGACAAAAGATTCCTTTCATACATATTACTAAAAACTCACCGAAGGGTAAAAATGGATTTAAACAATTGTAGGTGGATGGAAATAATATTACATATTGATGAAACATGGATGTGGATGATAAAATACACCCCAGTAAATACTTACGAATAAACAATCTCGGATAAAAATGAGATTGTGATATTTCCCTTACCTTAGGTCCGATTTGCTTTGTACCTGTCCGAAGCTCCTGTATAATGGTTTAAATAATGTTATTGACTTATTCCAGAATCATAAATTTTGATATTATATCATATATGGTCATATTCTTAGCTTCTTATTAGTAATATTTCATTGTTACTTGTTACTCGGGTCTTTATTGCCTTTTGTTCTTATGCGTGTTTTGTCGAATAAATTCTTATTCTTATTTTAAGGTTATAGATACCTTATATCCAGAATGTTATTAGTGTAACATATATCATATTTATTCATTCAATTCATTTATATAATTACTATGTAATGATGATCATGTAGAACGAGTCGCATCACATCGTGGAGACGGTATTCCGTACGTACGCACGAGTGATGATATCATTTCTATGATCGTGGAATTGTATTGGAGTATATATATATTATTTTAGTATCAATATTACTTAATAATAATCATAAATAGTTACTCATTACACCATTATACCCATCCTTGTAAAGTGGTGGTGGAAAATAGATTACACCACGGCGTGGAGACGGTATTCCGTACGTACGCACGCGCGGTGATTTCATTTTTCCGTCGGATGGATAGATGGTGAATTAGGGTTGTTTCCTATTTATAATAGAATATCAGTATGTAAGTAATACTGATGTTATTACTTTATCATGAAACAACTAAAGAAGAAGAAGTCGAAGAAGAAAGAAATTGAAAAGATCGGTAATGGATATTACCTCTTCTTTGGAACTCTTCTTTGAATCCTCCACTTAGGGAACTATGATTGGTCTTTGAAGAAGACCAAGACCTCTAGGATTATTCTAGAAAAGTGGGGAGGAGAAAATGGCAGGGGTTGGCCGAGATTGAGTGCTCAAATTGGTGTGAGGAGGAGGGGGAGGAGGTGCCCTTTTATAAGGGAGGAGAGGGGCACCTTAGGAATATCTCAAAATATTATTTTATATTAAATTCAAAATCGGTTTATAATGGTTCCAAAGGGTTTTATTTCGAATATAAAGTGGGGATGGGTCTTAATCCTATCAACCAATAGGATTTAGATAAGTTTAGGGTATTACATTAACCTTATCAATTAGATTTAACTCTAAGTTAAATAATTTAACTTTTATTGTGTCTTTTTGTTTTCTTTCACTATATGGTTAATACACTTACTATAACATGCCAAAAGAACCCCAAATTGTTTATTATTAATATATATATCCTTATCTATGTCATTTTGCCGAACCTTAGATTTTTATGAATAAAATAACAATTAATAATATAATATTTTATTTAAAAACTATTTTGTGTCAATTTTGACACTATTTGATATATGATTTTTGTGAAAGTCATAACAGAATTATATGTTCGAATAAAGTTGATTAAATCAACACTAATATATCATAGTAACCTAGAAAATTTGTGTAATTCATAAAAAGTCTCAAATTACATTTATTTTGGTGTTTATATCATCAATTATGTCAATATTTCATCAATAAGATAATTACTGCATCATCGTTGTGTCATAATTAAATTAAATTATTTAATGTCTAAAAATTATAAATAAAATATTATTATGTTGGAAATCTTTTTATCTTTCTAATGAATATTTATTTTAGAATTTATCTTATGTATAACCCCATATTAAAAATGATTTACTTATTAAACTTTGATTTTAACTATTTTAACCCTTCTTTAAATAAATTAATAATAAATGTCCTAATCTAACCCAAGTGGGCCTAAATGGTCATATTTTATTCATAAGGTTGTTTTTGGTCGAATTACACTTATCCAATATAATTAGGAAATGTGTTAGGGTAATAGTAATATCATATTTACCCTTAGTTACCCTATTTACTATTAAAAAAGTAAAAAGTTACTATTCACCAAAAAAATTATTTTAATCTCATTGAACCACATTTTACTTACTGATATCAACCGTGTCTGTCAGATTTTTGAAATTCCATTCACAGAAGCAGTAAAATTAAGTTTTATGCAAAATTCAGTTTTTAACCTACCACTTAGTGGTTTCACTATTCATCAAAAATTGAAAGTTTTCAGAAAAATACCAAAATTTCACCCTAGGCTAATTTCGATATTCGAGTCCAAAAATGAAGTCCATTTTGAAAAATAAAATTTATAAAATTTCAAAAAGTGGTTATTACTATTCATAACGGCTAGTTTTAATAGCATATTGTTGTTTAGTGAAACTCGGTATTGCGTACGACGCAAGCTATCGAGGAAGGTCGTGATTGCGTGTAATGTAAGCCAAGAAAGTGTGTAGTGAAAGATTCCTTTGATGATATAAAAACAAAATATTACTCATAAAAATATCAGGTGTTACAGATGCTTTGGAAGTAGATGCTTCTTGTATTGGGGTAGGAGTTGGAAATACTCATGGCATTGGAAGATTAGACTGAATAGGTCTATTTACCTACTTAGAGGAAGGAGGTGTAACCTCTAACTGGTCCAGTAGTATAATTGTGCTAGGACTGAATCTACCTTGCTTGGATGAACATTATTGTTCTTGTTGAGCTCGCTGAAGGGATCTGGCACGAGTTTCTGCTGCATATATAGTTCTACAGGGGTAGAATTGAAATAGTGGCTTCTCGGATATCCACTTCGTCCTCTGTATCCCAGACCTCTGGAACTCCCTCTAATTCCTTTATTTAATACAAGGAACTTAAGCTCATCAATATTGAAACTGTGACTGGCATAAGGATCTGTTAAGTGAATCATATTAACAGATCCAAATATTAACTCTTCATCTGATGAAAAATCTGCCTAATTAACCAACTCAGGTTGTGCCGTTTGGTGGGATGGTGTCTGTGACTTTGAAGTAGATGGAAGAAATCATCTAGAGTCAAACACATCTTGGGCTTTGACACTATCACATATCATTCTGACTACTCTTCTTTCGTTGAATTATGCCGTTTATTTGAGGATTTTCCCTCTAATGAAGGGGGATTTTCTGTGGCATTCATAGTAGAAGAGACAATTAGTTTCTTCAATTGAGATTGCAAAATGTCATGAGCTCAGTTGATTGTTTTTCTGACCATCCAATCATCATATTTCTGCACATTTTTGTCTTTGGACTTCTTGCCACTCACCTTCATCCCCTGGATCTGTAGTAGTAACACATGCTTCCTGAGCTGAAGAACCTTTCAGTTTGACTTGTCCTTAGTCCACCATATTTTACACGAGGTCCTTGAAGACAAAAAACTCTTGAATGGGATGCCCCAACATCTGATGAAAGGAATAATAATTGGGACGATCTTCATATCATTCCTTGTTTGTCCTTTTGGGCCTTGGAAATTGAACCAAATTATTTTCCAAAGTCGAAATGAAGTAACCAGGAACATGTTCATTTGGGAAAGAGTAAACTTTTCTTTTCATCTCTTCAAATCGTTTCCTTCTTTGATTTTGCGGATCATCTCGACGAAACAGCCTCTCTTGTTGACGCTCAGGAGGTGGAGCCCTTCATAATAATGAAGCTTTTGAATTGGAAGTAGGTACATGTGATTGCTTAAGCGTAACTATAGCAGTCTTTGTTCTACCCATTCTCCTTCCTAGAGCTGATGAAATTACACGAGTTTTATCGTTAGTCTTTGTAAAAGAGTTTTATATTTGCTGAGCGATTGAAGTGAGGTCTTGAAACCCACCTGTGTATTTCACATAGATCAACGGTGTGCGTAACTCATTATGCATGTTTTCCACATAGATTGGAAACAATTATTCTTTAGGGAGTGCTATGATTAGGGAATATGTTAATCCATTCCAGTGAGCAATGAAATCTGAAACCATTTCATTCTCCCTTTGCTTACAATTTTTAAAATAAAAAACTGTTGTATTTGGTAGAGTTGAGATGAATTAAAGAAGGAATCTTTGGGGGAGATCTTCCCATCCGGTAATTGACCAGGATTGCAAGCTTGTATACCAGACAATGGAAGTTCCTTGTAATGACTAAAAAACACCTGAGCATTACTGCTTCTTGTTGTTGAGGAGTTCCCATCATAGGATCACAATGAGAAAAAAATATGTTATGTGTTTCTCTAGGTCTACCGAACCATTAAAGACCGAGAATGTGTTACCTGTAAAATTTGATGGGGGAGGAATTGCATCAACCCATTTAGGGTAAGATCTCTTTTCTTGTCAAATTTGAACACGTTTTCCCTCCATAGCTTCTAACCGAGTTGTTAATGGATCAATAGTAGTTATTAACTTTTGAGAAACATCCGGCAGAGCATGGACCTAAGCAGTTGCAATAACTAGAGTTTGGATAGATGTGATGGCTAGTACTACGACTGATGATAACACCACCGATTGTTGTTTCACCTAACCCATAGGATTAGACCTATGAGGGTGTACGGGTTATTGAGTATATTCTTGATCCATCTTAGTAGCTGCAATAAATTCCCTTGACTGACTGACTCCATCACACTTAGGAGGAAGACTACCCTAAAGTAGTTCTGCAATCAACATCTTTAATTCCCTCATTTCTTCATCCTTTTGTGATAACCTTTTCCCTAGTGAGAGTTATTGGCCTTCTCCAGAGGAATGGTATATAACCTGATAACCTGAATCTTTCCATTCCCCTTGTTCGATGCCTTTCAGAGAGGAAGAAGTGGTAACTAGAAGGAATACCTAGATTTTGGGTAAGCCTTTGATTTCATGTATGCACACCTTCTTCATCTGTGTCTGTGTGTACATCTTCTTGAGCAAGAACATCTTTATCTGATCCCTCTGAGTGAGCCTCAATTTCTGGAGGATTAGAAACAACGACATTTATGAAATTAATAGATGCATAGTGCATTTCATCCCTTCTATCGACATTTTAGCGATACTATATTCTTCTATGTCCTTGATGAGACATTGCCTTTTATTGATTTGATCCCTCAGGAACTTCTTGATGAACCGTAATTTGGAGGGAATCTCCTGATAATTCGGCTCTGTGTTCCTCTTTTGGATTCTACCCTAATTGAGAGAAGACTGACTTTCTCTACGGAAGAGATTTATAATTTTAAAATTCCCCAAATCTAGTGGATTGGGGTCATTCCTGCTCAACTCCTAGAATCCTATTTATTGATTCTAAGGGTTGAGTTAAAAGTTTCCCTAGTATGGCAATTTGGGGTGGTTCTTGAGCTGCTACATCTGAGACTTTCTTAAAAGATCTCCTGATTTCCTGGACTTTAGTCTAGAAAATGGCTGGATGCATCAACCGACATCCACTCAAATCACCCGACTCAAATGACCGTTTGATGATTTCTGACACTACTGTCACCTGATGATGCACAAACTCTTAAAGATAAGCCTGTTAGATATTCTCATTTTCTTAATGAAAGATTAATTTGATAACTACTTCTTTGTATGGCTGAATTTGGGAAGAACTAGTTGAGGCCTATTCCTGAGCAAGCCTTTTTTTTACAAACAAACACAATTGGTTGTGGCCGTCCATGGGAAATATCATAGCATTAGACCATTTTCAGCGGGCTTTGTTGACTAGAGATTATAGTGAAATGCAGTGCTCCATGAACACCCCATCCCTTGATATGAATACCAGATGGGGAATTGGAAATTAACTGGCGCAATTTTTTAAGTGCGCCAAGTCATGAACGTTGAAGGGCTCTCTGCTTCTTTTCAACCTTCGGATATTGAGAAACTGAGAGATATGCCAAGTCAATTTGGCATTATAACCCTTCTATTATCTTGACATGATTTTCATATTCATCATAAGATAATATTTTATCTTTCAATTGAGAAAGTATTTTCTACATGTTGAGACGAATATGATGGATAAATTATTCTGTCAACATCTTTGGAATGTCATAATGAGAGTCAGCCAGTGGCCAAAACATTACTGGCACTTCACCTTTCGCCAGTTGTTTTCTCTTATTCAGCATTTCCTCTTTATCATTCGATGGATATTCTTCTACCTGATTAGACCAGAGCTAGTGTTTCCTTAATGCTTCATCAGATTCAACAAGATTGGTAGAGAATTCATTGATCAAACTAGAAGATTAACGACCCAGGGGTGGTTCGTAGAATGACCTCCACCTTGAGCTATCTTCGGATTGAGTAATTATTTCACATGCTAGCGGTAAAGCATCAGACATTACTAGCATCACATTTCATGTTCCTCAAGATAAGAGGGCTTTTTCATCACTACATTGTCCACTGGATAATTTTCAGGCAATGTGCATTACTACTGTGAAGAGGGCTTTCACAGCAAAATTCATCATCATGAGGAGGACCACCATGGTGGGTTATAGAAAAAGATGAAACATTTTTCTCCTTGGACTTCTGGCCTCACAGAGGGTTCTTGTGGTTCTCATCTGAATATGATACTCCAAGATCAACCTAACTATCATAAAGCAAGCCTTCATGAGTAAGTTTATGATGAAGACCTTCTGAATTAATGTTCTCACTATTGGGAAAGGAGAGAGTAAAATCATTAATTTCAATAGATAATTGTTTGTGGGATTCAAGAACTCCATTATAGAGCAAGGCCTTGTTTCAAATTGGCTCTTGATTTCTTGACTGTGTTGAATGGGTCTTCTTCTTAGAATCTTTCTTACTCACTATAGGAACCACTTATTGACAAAAATGGTTATTATGGGTAGGTACATGTGCCTGCTTAAAAGAAATAGTCAGGTTAGGCTGATTATCTCCACTCAAATTAGGTTTATGTGCCTGACTTGGTTGTCTGTAAGACATGGGGGAGTGTGTCCCACAACCCTCTTAGACTGGAACAGATGTGTGTGTCTGTTCTAGAGTGATATGTTGATGTTTCACTCCACTGTTAGGGATATATTTGATTTTCTTTCCCTGTGATGCTGCTAAAGTAGTTATAATATTCTGACAGGCATCCAGAATATGAGCAGGGATTTTGCTTCTACCTTTTCACCATTGTCAAAATTTTCTTGGTGACTTCATCTGCTGGAACAGAAATATATGTCCATTCCATGCTTGGAGTAGGTGTGTATTCCTTCTCCTATCCTCATTTTCCAATCATTGAATTCTGACAGTACTCAATTGTGGGGGTAGAGAGTTGAGTCTACTACAAATTTGACATCGGAGATTTCCGACTGACTTCTACGGGTGAAACCAAGCGAGACTGTTGTTAGGTGTATGTGTCGGCTGTGCATTCTTTGTCATGTATGGTTGAAAATTTTCCTTCAATACTATCAAAGGAGACTGCTGACAGAATTGTTGATTGTAAACAGGTGTATGTTCAAGTTTATGAGTTGCCACCATATCAGATTGGCGACCTTTTTTGGTTGTAGTTAGACGAGCCTGCTGACTAGCTGATGAGTTATAAAAAGGTGTATATGCCTGCCTATAATACTCAGCTAGAATTTCTTGGTGGGTGAACAGTAACATCAAGACGGATGGGTGTATTTTCCCGCTCATTGCTTCCCATCATGTTGTCTTAATGGACTTCTCCAGAGGGGGAAAATAACAACATGCCCCATGTTGACCAGATTTCACCTCTGGCGGTTTGTCTTGCGAACTTCATTCTGAGGAACCTGAGCTGAACCCCTAAAGGCGATACCCTCATTATGTTGAAGGCGCACTGCCGCACGAGTCTGGCGGCAATTTTTGATGGGAGCCCTTGAGAAGGATTCATGTCTCCTTGAATTAAGACCATGAGTGACCTTCTCATTCACCTCCCCAAAATATGGGAGGGACTGGGGATTGTGTTCTGGGGATAACGACCTGAAATGGTTGGAAATGGGGGTTGGCACCACCTGCTTCATGATCACTGGCCGTCGCTGTACGGACAACTGGGGTGAATTATTGACTTGGAGGGCTTGTTGAGCGGCCTCCAGAGACAAAATTGTGTCGTGTCGACTGTATTACATAAACAGTGCATTTGATACCCAGTGTTGAATACGTTGATAAAGTTATGTCATCCTCAGAGCGGACGACGATCCAGTAGGAGTAGCAGCAGAGGTATTCACAACAAAGGTATTCACAGGTGTGAACATTAGAGAAGCCATTTATGTAATTTATAAGTTATTGTAAAAGTGTTCTTGTTTGATATAACATACATAATCAAGATAAATTATGCCACTAAATCTTTTGGATGAGCACGTATGTGATTGATTGTTTTGCTGGCCCTCTAATTGAGTTTAAATAGGGGCCTAAAAATAAATAAAACATCATTTTAACATGGTTAAGGATTCATGTCGGTTTCACCATTTTTTCCCTCTGGAATAGGGGATGACTTCTTTGATTTAAGGTTCAAACAATCCAATTGGTTTCTAACGTGTTTTTTCATAGAACCAGAAACATCCAATGATTCCATATCCATTTCGACCTAATTTCCAAAGTTAGGCGCTCATTAGTTATGGACCGATAAGGTTTAAGAATTTTCATTGGTCGAGAGGATGGGAGGTCGGACTCAGTACACCTTTTTAGGGTAATTATTGTCTACTTTGGGACTCTCTTTATATATTTGAGTTATGTTTTTGAATCCTTATTAAATTTCCAAATATGAAAATGAGCTTTCCATTAGATCTGACAACTAATGATTGATATGTATGATATTTAGATTATATTTTATATGTATTTGAGGTTCTTAATCAATAGAGAATCATCTGTATTTATTATAGATTCTTAGTCAATGGTATCCTACAATAC
Source organism: Viscum album (assembly GCA_963277665.1). Lineage (NCBI taxonomy): Eukaryota > Viridiplantae > Streptophyta > Magnoliopsida > Santalales > Viscaceae > Viscum > Viscum album. The sequence continues at coordinate 1,450,411,758 of OY728140.1, read as the reverse complement.
ATTATATAGAGATCTCTTGGTCATTATGATAACCATACTGGTTTTAAAACCACTCAGTGGCACACTTGAAGTTTATTTTCATTCAGAAGGAGATGGATTATTTAAGATTTGGGATCATACACATAGGTGGGAAACCTATGTATCCTTGTTTAGAAATGGAATCAGAACCACCATAGTTTGAGTAAAGAAGTATGAGATTTAGGCATGGCTTATGGCTCAAAGAAATATGTCATAATTACTTTTACGCTCTAAGATTACGTGAGTCATGCTCGGTGTGAGAAAGAAGATGTATTGGTAAAACTTGACAATTGTGCCATGAAAGATGCAATCATAAGAAATAATGTGGGGCTTATGTATGTGTGACTGCCAAAATAAATGAGGATTGGGATTTACTTTAGGGAAGAAACCCAGGAACAAGGTCCATAAAGGTATATGTTCTTTATGGAGATTTGGATACATAACATAGGGATTACTCCAGAGATGGATGGCCCAAATTATAGGGGACTTATGATTGGGTTTCATTATTGAAAAGGAAACCCAAATCAGAAAAAATTATGAATAGGGCTTACACATAAGAAGGATACCCATATTAAGTGAATTATGATTGTGGCTTACTCTTGAAAAAGAGGCCCAGGTTAGAGGAAAATTTTGACTGGGGATTACTCCTAAGGAGGAGGCCTAGGTTAGAAAACATGGAATTTGGGGCTTAGTCTAGAGAAGGAGTCCCAAATTTGGAAACATGGGTATTACTCCTAAATAGGATTCCCAAAATTGAGGGAACTTAATGAATGGGGCTCACTCCTAAAAAGGAGGCCCAGGAATAGGGGGCTTGGGGCTTACTCATAAGGAGGATGTCGAAATTAAAGAATCTTGTCATCTTAAAGGATGAGGTTTAATGAATGAAATCCCTTAGCTTAGTGACATGAAGACATGTAAATCCCTAGGTTTGGATAGATGTTCCACATAATTCCTTTCAGATAAGGAATCCAACAAAGGAATTATTCCAAAAAAAGTCATTGAAGAGGGTTTTGAAGGCCAATTCGTGAAGAGGATAGGTGGATTTGAAGAAAAGAACTGAATAGGTAGGAGGGCCACTTAAAAAGAGGTAGGCGCACAAGTTTTTATGGGCCCGCATGTCCTGGTCGTGCATGTTTACTTGCGCGGCAGAGGTGTACCTGTGCGCCGATCAACCCATAGGGTAATCCTTGGGCGAGTCTTGGCTCAAGCCCTTAGTGTTATCTCTAATGTCTTGAAAATGTGTGGTGTCCAGGTTCTGTAGAATAAATTAATGTGGCGCACAGGTGTGATCGTTTCATTTAATGGTTATACACTTAGGCATGAAAGTGTTGGTGGATTTCAACACTTAGTCCTTGTTCTCCCTCTTTAGATCTTCTATTCTAGGGAAGAAATTACCTTAGATATATTTGGAAGACTTCAAGAAGAGACTAGGGCGCCAGGAGCTCAAATCTGATTTTTGGAATTTTTCGCCCCCAAATGGGGGGCCCAAAAGAGGTATTTATAGGCGGCTGAATACCTTGGAAAAAAATAAAATATGGCACGCAGGTATACCAGCACGACTATCTTGGAACTTGTGCGGCCCATGATTAAAGAAATCATTGTTGATTCCTTTGTCAATTTTTTATGTTTCTACAAAGCATGAATCAGTTTGTGTTTAATGTATTTCCCTTTTCATTCAATAGACTCTGTGATGGAAAGGAGCATCAACAGTGATGTGTTGTCACATGGTCTGTGTGTTGTCCTTTTTTTGAAAAACTATATAATTCTTATAGCATTCCAAAAAATGAGAAAAATTCCTCAACAACAATCATAACATATTTTAACCACAAATGATATCTCATACCTTTCATTTTCATCCAAAAACATAATAACTCGTAATTGACTAAAACTCAAGGATCATATAAAACCAAATGGTTTCTTATAACTGTATCGACAAAAAAGATAATTCTTCCTCAAATGACATTTTCAAAACACAAAATTCATGGTTACACATATAAGAGAAATGTCTTCCAAATTAATCCCATAAAAATGAGCATTAATAATTATAAATATTCCATCATCCATTTATTTACACATAGTTCTTCCATACCTTAGAGGATATTCTATAAAATAGGATGTTGAATTTGGTAATTCCCAAGGCCCCTAAATTTATGGAAAATGACTATAAATGGATTCTTAAGATCATATTTATTTTCTTCCATAGTAATCATCATGTTTCCTTGACAATTTTTTAGTTCATGTCTTTCTATCCAACACATAAATCATTTATTTGTTCCATTGAGAAAATTTCTTGGGAGTCTTCTTCCACATTTCCTGCATGATGGAAATTGATCATTATTTTCTCCATGGTCTCCACTAGAGGATCTCTTATCATTCTCTGTCCTTCTTTTCTTTTTTGAGTTATAGAGTTGGTTATTATATATGTTGTTGATTATATACTTGGAAAATTAATTCTACATGAACCCAATATTTGTACACCTATCAACATTACATTTCATTGCTTATTTCCACCACTCTTCCCACCTTTTACATTATGTTCAATGGGACTATGACATCCTTATAATCAAGCCATTGACTAAAACTAGAAATCATAGTGTGAGTAATTATAGTAATAAAATCATTTAGACAATATCCTAAAACGTTATTTTCAATCTAAAAAACCTTAGAACTATCCAAGTATTTTTATTCTCATATTATATTGAGATCCTTAAAATTGGTTTGTAAAGAAAACATGATTTATCCTAAACATATCCCCTGGGAGTGTCAATCCATGTGCGCAGTAAGCCCTGTTGTCAGGTACCGGAATACCCTCGGTCAAGCTCAAAACTCCTTGTTAGTGTTTTCAATCTTAGTTACATCTATTCCCAAACCACGTCTACTTGTAGTATCCAAATAGAGATTTATTTCTTGGAAAACTCACCAAATCTCAACATTTACAAAATTCATGGAAGTTATTCAATACTAATCATCAATGATTATCTTTGCGTAATATTCTATAATCCGAGATTTTTATAAATCTAGATCTTAAGTAATATACTATAATTCCTTTGATACCAACTATAATGATTCGACAATAGTTACCAAAAGTCGGTGCATTATTACATAACATTAGCATGATAACAAGAGATCAAGTCTCAAATGACCGACTAGTTTATTAGCCTTGGAATTTCTAGAGACGTATATAAGTTTTATATTACATTATGAAATGAAAAATAAAAAACATTATGACTCCTTTTAAAACAATCATACCCTTTAGCATTTTACTACATGTCAATCGTAATAAACTTCTTTTCATCTGGTGGAAAAAAATCATTATGAAAGGGGTGACCTTAGATTCTTAGTAAAGATATCAGTATCGTATAAACTATAATAAATAGGAATAATTATTTTTGGAAATGTATAAGACTCAAACACAAGACTTTTACAAATAAACAGCAGCATAATATGGAACAAATAAATCAAATAATTTCATTTACATATTCACATAGATATTCTACTAGTAAAATAATCACATGTAACAAAAATAGATATTTTCATAATTATGGAATGCATAATGTCATACATCATAACTATATAGTAAAGTCCTTATACCATGAATCTATTTTATCTCATGAGACCTTCCAATGCATCAATGGGCTATAGAGGGCCCCACACATCAATTAAAAGTTCCAATTCATTCCTCATATGAATAGGGTGAAACATAATCTAGATATTCATATTAAAACTATCATACTAAATGTGAATACATTAACCACAAACCATGAATGGTATAAAAATCGCACATACACAGTAAAAAATAACTTATTTAATAAAATAAGGAAGATTTTATTATAATAAATCAACCTCAATAAACAATAAAATAATATGATGGATATTGATATAGATGAAAATAATCAGTAAAACTATTTGAGGAAAATATCCCCTTTTTCATGAAAACATTTTAAAGTCACAAAATTTATCAAAGAAGTAGTTTAAAATAGATTTTTGAATCAATGTGTCCCATACCACTTTGAAATATTTAAAATGAAATTTAATTTTGAAACATTCATGTCCATATAAATAATTCCTAATCTATTTTTAAAGCATGGAAAATAATGAGAAATATTAAGAAGAATAAATCATTAAGACATTTAAGACAATATTTTAGTTAGATTACCTAACAAAATGAGAGATGCTGGAATTCAAATAAATTGGTAACACATTTAATAAAACAAATTCAATATCATGAGAAAAAAGTGATTAATGAAATTATATTTCCAAGGATATTATATACACCATATAAATTTGAATTGGTTCCTAACAACAATGAAGTCTTAGTGGACTTTAAATTTAGTTGAAATCCCTTATAAAGACTGTATCATAATATTAAGGATAAATCAATGATGTAGTTATGTAAGATAAATATAAATACACTCAATATGAATGGATATTCAGTATAATTAAATCATAGGACATTCACACATATTCTAGTAAAAACAACACCAATTACTTGGATGTTTAACTCACTGAATTGAAATTGAGTTAAGAATACTCTTATCAAGTTCATATCAATGAATTGAGAATTTATCAATGGAGTGATTATGTTTATAAAAAGTATATTCACACTAAGGAGAGTGGATATTACTAAATTAATAAACAAATAACAATAAAACACATAATAGTGGAGTAAAATAATCAATAAACGTTGCGTAAAACCCAATGAATGGAAATTGAAATTAGAAATTCCCTTACATATTTGGTAACATACAGAGCATAAACCCCATAAAATAAGGATAATAAAATGAGGATTTACAAACCAATAAATAAAAGTATACTAATGTTATAATTTAATCAGGTGTAGTACATACACCACACGAAAGTGAATAGTGGAAAATATAGCACGAATAACATGAGAACAAAAAGTGAGATGAAAACCCCAAACCCATTACTTTCCTTTAGCTGAGAGTACATTTAACCTCATTTATAATGACATAGAATGTTATTAAATTATACCAAGACCATATTAATATATATTATATCCTATATTATTCATTTATAACTTTATAATACCAATTTAATAATAATTTCCATGTTAATGTAACATTTCGGGTAATAAACGCTTTCTTTATCATATGTGTTTTAACTTGATATTATTGACCCTATCAGATAGATAATGATTTAAATTATTTTAGAATAAAATACATGATTTATATATCATATATATTCAGATTATAAATATGTATAATATATATAAATATGAAATGTAATTATCATTCATGGAGATTGTAGTCCGTCCGTACGCATAAACGCTGTTTTTATTTTCATATCGTATTGAATTGAAGTATGTGAATGAGATATATGTATATATATATATATATATTCTGTATCATTATTATCTAATATATTGAATACTTATGAATAATATATATTTCTATAATCATCATTGTATGGTGAAAGTGGAAATGAATATCATCATGTTGTGGAGATGGTAAGTTGTACGTATGCACAAGAGACAATATCATTATATAGATGGTGAAATCATATTTAATTTGATGATATATTATATATACAGAATCATTAATATGTTATATTTATTATTGAAATCAATTACACTCATTATTATACCCATCCAAATAATTAAATGATAAATAACAAACTACACCACGACGTGGTGACGATAAGCCGTACATACGCACGTATGGTGACTTTGTCATGCATATGATGGATATAATATTGAATCTGGTTTTACAATATTTATAATAACATAAAATTATGTATATCTTACTTGAGATATTTTTTTTGTTTGCAAAAAACAAAGAAAGAATATGTGGAAGAAGAGAAGAACATTGAATGAAGTGATGAAATTATTACCTGTTCATGGAATTCTAAAAATGAAGTTCATTTTACAAAATTAAACTGTTAAGAGTATCTAAAATTAATTTAATTATTTTTCAAAAAAGGACATTAATTTTTTTCTTTTATGAAAATAGTTTTTTAAATAAATAACCATTTTAATAAATTTTATACATTTCATTATAAATATGTTTTATTTATATGAAAACAATATAAATTACATTTAAAATTTATTTTTTTCTATTCCTATTACAATATTTAATTGAAAAAATATATATCAATTAAATATTTATAATAGTAATTTGTTCTTTTGAAGAAACTCAATATTTCTTATACCACATTCCATGTTGGAGTTATGTGAAATAAAATATATTAAACAACTTAAAAGTGGTAAAGTATGATGAAATCATCAGGTGTTGAATTCGAGGCCTAAGGAGGTTGTCCTAAATACTCTTGATAAAGTGAATGATCATAAGGTGAGTGTGATAGTTCAGAAATGTGATGAACAAGAAGATGGAGTTGAGATGGGATAATAATGTTTGTTTTTTGAATCCTTGATGGTGATGTTTGAGAACACCATATACTATGTTTATAATATTAGGGTGTGCCTATAGAAAAATAAAAGGAGTGTTGAAAAGGTATTCCAATGAGTGTCATCCTTCGGGAGCTCATTATACACTCTAAAGAAGAAATGAAGGATTGATATCTTCTGATTAATTCCCCAATAGAGAATACAGATAGGGTTACTAATTGATTTCAACTGGTTGATACTAATAATGAGAAGATGGAGTGGATCAATAAGCAGTACATGATTCTGGTAATATGTTTCAATGTATGGAAATTAAAATTGATAAATACATTCAAACAATAAAAGATATGGAATATTTTTTGATGATATTATCATATATAGCTAGGATAGAGAGGTGAAAAATCATCAGTTGAAACAAAACAATGTTATTGTGTCAAATAGGATCAAATCAGATGTTAATTTTTCATCAATTTAGAAATTTATTTATTGATTTTATTTTTTACATTATTGGGTTCTCACTCTTCCCATAATATGATTGCAAAATAAAATAGAAATTTTTTAATCATTTAGTGTTGTTGCTGAAAAGAGGTTCTAGAAATAGTAACTGCTTCCAGTAGTACTGAAATTCTCCATGTACACCCACAGTGACACACTCACTTCAAATTCCTAGAATATGATTTGTGATGTGCATTTACATAGATCCAAAGAATAGTTACTATTTATGAAAAGGTGATGATATTTTTATTATGACTTAATGCATAAGTGATATGTAGGGATAATGTATTTCATGGAGTTTATCATATAGTCATGATATAGCTTCTTGTTTTTTATGTTTCTTTATATAGGAGGGATTCTCATGGGATTTATGAAATTGGCCTTAAATTTTGATAGCTACAATAGAACCATGGATTAATTCTCACATTTCGTCATTCAAAATTAATTTTCATTGATTATCTTCTATTACGGTTGGGATTCCAAACCACCGTGTCCTCAAGCATAAATTTGTAGTATTGTATCACCAATACAACATACACCATTAAAATTTCATGGGTGTTATAATGCATTTTTAACTAATTGATTTTCATCTGAATCATATCTATTGGGATAATAAAAATTTATTTGATCTATTGATCAATCCAAAAATATCGCCAACAATTATTATACGAATATCTACTGATCATCCATGTGGTTCATTGCATGATGTTATGGATGAATAATTTTATTGAGGTACACACATATGATCTAAGTCAGTATGGATAACCCTGAAAAAACCTATCATGAAACTGGTAATAATGAATTAATTGGATATTTCATTGTTGATAAATAATTCCTTGAGAACATATTAGTCATACTATCATTGAATATTTCGAGGTCCTTGAAACAAAGTCCCCTATTTTTAATAGGATTGATACAATACATCCATGAAATAGTTTCATGTTTACTCTTATGCCTAGATGTCGTTTATAAGATGTTTGGAATGATTTCTTTTAAACTCCTTAATTATAGATATGGGCCACATATAGATAGATAAAGAATAAAAAAAGTTAGGATTGATTACAAAGTATACAAGGAACACCCTCCCTAAATGATAAATTTATTTCCCCTTCAATATTGAAATATGGTTTATGATTATAGTGATGATTTGTTAGAGTAATTTTCTACCCACCTGGCCCCATAACAGATCATCACAGAGGTAATTAGAAAGAAGATATTCCCTTCTCATCATAACCTTCCTAGTAATAATTTTATATTTACCCATGTTGAATTCATTACAAAAAACAAACAGGGATTTCCCCCAATTGATGGGCTTCCCCACTACTTCCTCATTATGATTAATGAGGGAATGAAATAAGTAAATTGTTTCCATTAATTCTTAACTAAATGGGAGACTATCATCTTCATATAATAAGAGTGATGGGAATAGAAAATTTCTCCATATATTTATTTGTTTATATACACCAAAAAGAACAATAAAACTAATACACTTGCACAAGAAATCATTATAAGTTGAAAAAATAATACTTAAGAGTGTATCCCCTTTCCTCACACCTATGGAGTGTTTATATTATCCTCAAATATCCAATTTAATTAAGATGGAAAACTTATAAGATGAGAGAATATAGCTGGAAAATCTAACAAAAGTGTCTGAGAATCCATATATTATAATGATGTTGAGTAGAAAACTCCATTTGAGAGTACCGTAGTCCATATTAACGAAAAATTTGAGATAAAATTTCAATTCATTCACCTTACTATTCATTATATGTACGTAATAATGAAATTTTGGGTGTATCATATAGGGATTACCCCATACTAAATTAGTGTGATGATAACCTCGATGATTTCCCCAATACTAGATACCAAGAAATTTCTGATGACATTAGATATGATGTTCTAAAGGGAAACAAGGATAAAGTCATTATTTTCAAATGTAGTTTTATTGGAATTAGAGGAATGAAATTTGAGTTCACTCTATAGGGAAGATAAACATGATAAAATAATTTCCTTACATCAGAAACAATGTCATATTGTTATATATCCAAATATATCTTGAGAAAATATTTTGTAAATCCTTATTTTCCTAGATCACATTTCAGGTTTATAGAAAACATTGAATTCTTGATTTCATCCCAATATAGTTATTTTACAAGTTTTTGATTCTAATGATCATCAATTCATGTGAGGATGTTCCAAATCATTAATGGAGTATTTTCCAAACCATCATCAACATAGAGGTCAGAAAAGTAATCATCCAATGCCTTTTATACCTCAGTTTTATTGGTGTAGTAGTGGCCATTATGTATAATAAAATTATTTCAATCCACAAAACTCTTCTTCCTATGAAATATATGACCAAATGTTCTATTAATGTCCCCTTATTTTAGAAATTTTACATTGAATTGAATCTTGTGGAGCCTCTCAATAAAAATTAAGAGGTCATTCAGTTTTACATGGCCCTTTATTTCCTCCCTAGATTGATGATTATAATTCTAAAATTTGTTCTGGATGCAACAAAGATGATTTTATGCATTCTGAATATCAATTAGTTTTTTTTTGAAAAGGATATCTTTCTCTACTCCCAAATAAGCCTCTTAGTGTTTTTTAATATTTTAAATATCCTATATAAAGGGAATCCAATGTGATCCATATTTCACCCCTATATATGATCTATTTATTCCAAGGAATTCTAACCCATACATTGTTGAAATGGAAAGGGTGATGGGTTGCTATTTCCATAGTAAAGTGCTCCAAAAATATGGAATTATTTTCTGAGTGATGGTTAGGGATATTTTATTCTAATATCTCACAAAAAACACTCATATCATCATATTTAATGAAGAAAATATCAATATTGATCACATTACATCCATTTAAAGAGTAATATCTCCATGTTAAATTGTCCCCATTAATTGGAACATTAACAAGATTAAACTAGTAAATGAAATGTGAAAATTTAGTTGCTAGAATCCTACAAAATTTGGACTGAATTGTTTCTCCTAGTGTGTGGGATATATTGAAATGACTAATAATAATCAACTTTATAATCAAATTATAAGACATTTATTCATTCTCCATCCTTTATTCTCATCTCCTAACATAGGACATTTAGGAATACTTGATAGAAATTGAGATGATGTGGCCTAGGATATTCAAAGTGACAGTTATGTTCTGACTGACTTGATTACATGTATCAATATGAAGACATTCATGTATGAGAACCCATAGGTGGTACATATTACAACATTAATTGTTATGAGAGGCAAAATGGTATCCCATATTGAACCATTTTAATGTATTAAATTTCCCAATAGTAATTTTCTGTTATGCAATTCCAATATGATTTTTTTCAATATAATGTGAATATGGTCTTTGGATGTTAGGGGGGTTCCCTATCCCTAGGAAATTCTAATATAAGAGCTTCATAATTTTAGGGAATTTCCCCTTGTACTATATCCTACATCATGTTACATGAATGTATTCCCTTTTCAATTTTTAATTCTTCTTTATTCATTACTTTTTTAGGTATTCATTCATTTAATAAACATACTACTATCACCAATTTGTGTACAAGGATTCATGTATTACAATACATTGGTTGTATACTCTATTGGAAGTTAATGATGATCTCTATTGTGTGTTTATGTCGATTTATCATTGATTTACATTTGATTCTTATGTTATGTAGGTCCCTGTGGTCTATTCACAAAAGCCTCCACACATCCATCTATAATAACTTTTTAAGTCTTATTTGTGTATGTAAAGTTATTGTGAGGGTGTTTGTCCTTCCCATTGATTATAGATGATAATTATTGTGTAGTATTTTCCTTGTCCACTTTATCCTTTCTAGGTACATCTTGTTCATGAGTTTCCTTGGGTTGCAGATCTTCCAAAAGAACCATCAGTGCGTGGCCCTACAGCAAAACTCCCACGTGTACCATCTTTGGTAGGGGTACCCCTGGTGTCCATTGAATGTATGTCTACAGGATGGAAATCACTAGATTGTTGATACGGGTAGGGTTAGCACTCTTATGATTGGAATAGCTACTGTCCATAAGGGATTCCCAATTTTTTTTCATGTTATTCTCCAATTGCGAATATTTCGAATATTTGAGAAACACAATATCGTTTAAACTAGTGGGTAGGGAATCACATACTTAAGTGGAATTCTCATATTTGGCATCCATATCCGAGGGGGAATGTTTTTCAAGAGGATCACCAACATTTACTAAATATTTCACATTAGACTGGGTATGTTTTTTAGGATTCTAACTTCCATTTCCTAATTTTTCCCACATTAGAGGGGGTATGTTAGTAATTATTCCCACCTCTATTTCTTTATTTTTTATATTTTGAGGGACAAAATCATTATTTAAATTTAAATTATATGATATAACTTCCTATATTTACATGTAACTTATACAATGAGAAATTGCATGTCCCTTCTTGATTTATAAAGTTCATTATCTCTAACTATGTTCCCTTTATATATCGTATTCCCAAAAAGCATACAACATATTCAAACATTTGGTTTCTTGCCATACTTAATTAGAATGTTGATATTGTCATCCCTTTTGGTTAACACCAATACCTCCACAAGCATGAAATACATGTATTAATTTACCAATATCCTTGCATAATGGCCATATCTCAGATTATTGATTTTCAAATACAACATAATTGGGGTTCCCACAACAGAATCTATGCCTTATAGAATCCATTATGTCCAATATTGTAGATTCATCTTGTATATGTGAATCCAAATATGTGTGTGTGTTCCTTACTATATCTAGGGAAAACTTCATGTCCCGATCTTAAATTCATAGGAAGAATGGTCTTCAATTAATTGATCAAAATATAAATTCTCTTAATTTATGTTCATAATTGGGGAAAGAAATGTGATAATACCCTCACCCCATTTCAGTCATCTTACAATCACCAATGCCCAAGATTTTAGAAATCCTCCTTTATATTTATTTTAATTTCCATAGATTTTATACCATTCATATTAATACTCTCACGATGATGGAGTAACAAAATATGTTCACCTCTTATTCCACCCCCTCCAAATTTTCATAGACATGGACGAACCTATCTTTTTGAATAATTATCCCAGGGGGGAGGAAGATCAAAATCTGTGAAAGTCGGATTGGATGAAAATTTAATCACATCTATAATGTTCTTCATCAGTCCAACAACCCTATCTGGGTCATGTATTCCTTCCTTTTATTTCATTTCTATGAGCTGAAGAAAATCATTATGTACAAAATATTCTAATGGAATTTAGAACCAAGTATTTCCTTCATGGGTGTTCGTATCACAAGCAGTAAGACCTTCGATTTTGTGTTTTTCTCCAATATCAAGTAACTACCACATATCATATGAAAAATCTAAATGCCAATAATTAACCGAATAATTAATTAATCTTATCAAAATTATAAACTAAATTTACAATTAATTCATCTTATCAATCCAACTATTTAACTATTTAATTAATTAATAATCTCAATCCCATTAATTGACACTATAATTAACTAAACATCTAACTCTCAATAGTCATCTCAACAATAAATTAATTTTACATATCCTATTATTTTACTCAACCATTATTTAATCATCTAGACATCATTATTAACTCATCACTTATTTCAATACATCAACACACTTCATTAATTCTCCAATTATTTAATAAAAATATACATTCCAATTTATTTTATAGTTAAATCTTGAATTAATAAATCGATCATAATCTAAATATCCAACAATTAATTCTTCTAGTAAATATGGAGTTCCACAATATTAATATATCTTAATTAAATACTCAATTAATTACTCAATAAAATAATTTCAATACTCCCTTATTAATTCCACAATTAATTACTCAAATATATAATCTTAATTATCCCCAATATCAAATCTCCCTTAATTAATGTTTTCACTAATGTAGTTAATTTATCTAAGAAATAAATCTATACACATAAAATAGAAATTATATAGCTAAATTCTAATTATTTTAATAATGTTAATGGGAATTGAATTATAGTGTTGCTACCTTAATTTTTTCACTAATAATTGCCTAACATAAATCCCAAAATTTGTGTGGCACAACAACATAGAACGACACCCCATTCCAAAAAAATATATAATGTTATAACAAAACAAGATCATTCAATTCTATATCATGATATACAATACTATATTTAGATCAATTAAATATGAAATGAAAGAAACCTTCTAGGATTGGAGAAGAATGGAAGAATAATGGGAATCAAATTAGGATAGGATTCTATTATTAGGAGGGCTGGAGATCGTTGAAATAGGATTATTGTCATGACCCCCTCCCCACAAAGTCTACCCCTCCTGGGTCGGCAATGTGAGAAGGGAGATAATGACCCCCCGAGTCCCGCCTCCAGTAGGCCCCGGGTTGGCGACTAGCACCGAGGGTATAATACACACACAAATAGGAGGCATTACCCTCTAAGAGAACACATGGAGAATAGAGAGATAGAATAGACTCCAACCAACTCCAACTCATAACTGAAATATAAAATAAACCCAAGTACATATATGAAATGTCATGCAAAATTACTACAACTGAAAGGGAAAACTAAAAGTACCCAAAAGAAAGTAAAACGGCAGCGACCACAAGCCCGAACAGCTCCTCCTCCAACCGTAAGCTAGTAGTAACCAGCTTGATCTCCAACCCACTCCAAGTGACCTGAAAAACAGTTTATATGTACATAGGGTGAGTATAACAGTATACTCAGTAGGATCCTCCTCAAGCCACTCGTGGAAAAGTAAATAAAGCATGCTAAAGCCCAGTGAACAACAAGTGAAACCAACTCGTTACCTAAACAGGTATAATAAGTTACCAACCTCACCATGGCTACTCTCACCAAGTAACACATACAAGAATATAGCATATAGCATAGAATATCAAGGGTACCCCGCTACTACTTCCCCACTGGTTTGACGCTTTTCCCCAACGACATACGTCCTGTTCATCTCTCTCTAAAGGCTTGCCCGCAGACACCTGGGCTAAGCTCCACAATCTGCACCTCGTGCACCACATAGGCTTGACCATAGACACCTAGGCGAAGCACCACACCGTCCTCACAACCAAAGGTAACCAGGTAGTTTATGGGAGCCACCACAGCTCGCATAACGTGTATCATACGTCGGGTATAATACCTCAAGCCATTACTGCCCATACTCCGAGTAAGGATCCTCAAGCCATCACAGCCTATACACGTTACACATATAGTAGTCCATAGGATACTATATCCAGAATATATGTGTCTGAATAACCACAAGCCATTATAGCCCTCTACACACATATATGGGGTAACTAACCGCTTGCCTCATGGCACAAGTATCTACCAAGAGAAGAGAGTGGGGCCAAAGGGGGTAGTCATCCATTCAACCTCCCATCAGAATGTTGGGGAAAACACCCCCCAGGGCTCAGAATCCCAGGGGTGTCAGTTGCCCTTACCGACAGGGTGGAGTAGCGTATAGAAACACAAAAAGTACATAATATATATAACTCACAACCACACAATGGGCATTACCTAGTCATAGGCACAACTGCAACTAACGTCTCTCAGACTCCAGGCTGCTACTTCTAAGACTAGGTATCTGATAAGCACACAACCATTTGAAGAGCTTTATTAGATTACTCCATTCTCATTTTATCAATTCCACTGTACGTTAATTAATTCTTTAAACATGAATTAACCATGATCAATTAACCACATTAAATTAACTTGGCATCACATTCAAAAACTGCTCCTTTTTAGGATTCACATCACTATTAAATTCCAGTTTCTCCATCCCCGTGGATTATCACCATTTAAACAAACTTTCATTATGGAATTACCTTCCCCATATTCCCAGGCATACTAGAAAAGCATCCTATGCTACTAAACACAAAGGGCTCAACACGGTGAGTAGATATACTACCCATCGAGTCTTTGTCGCCTATAGCAAGATCATAGACCCATCCTCCATCGAGAGGCTAAACACGGAAATCACGTGGCATACCCCATGTGTCTTCACCTCATTCGGAAAGAGGGTAAGCAAAACCAGCTGCCTTGAGCAGTGGGGAAAAGTAGAGCAGATAAACAATCAAACCACCAACATCAAACCATCACATTCATCTCATACCATCATCCTTGGTGTCCTCCCCGACACCCACATGCATAAACTGATGCATCTCGCCACACTAGGCGTCATCCGCTGCCACAACCACAAGTCCCCATGCCTCCACATATCACAACAGCCATCCAGGCTCACATCAAATCACAAGTAACAGGAAATCAAAGATCACAAAATGGGCTCTCGGCCCTTTAACAAGCCATTCAGCCTTCATACAAGATGAGAACTCAGAGCTCCAAATCATAAGGCATTCAGCCTTACAATCAAGCGGGTAACTCAGAACCCTTTTGAAATTATCGAACAAATAGTTCTTTAATCCATCTTGAATTAACAGATTCATTAACATGCCTCTTTATCTTTAGCCAATTATTTAACAAATAATTCCGGCTTTACGTTCTTTATCAATTTCCATCATGAACGAGCAACAAATTAAATAAAATCATAGATATCACTCTATCTAGGAAAACATGAGGCAAACCGTTATCACGGTACAAAGTAACAACATGCGATCAACAAATTCTTTTAATCCGGTTCAAGTATTTAATTAGGTCAATTTCATTGTGATCCAAAGGAATAAATCATGCTAATTCTACGATTGCACATACACAATTAGAGAAGCCATGAATCCCCTACCTCGAAGAGTTCTTGACGTCCTTTATCCACACAACGGGTCACAGTCCTCTTCTCCTCATGACAGCTGCATCCACCGGAGGATGCCACGGTCCGAAAGTACCAACCAACCCCAAGAAAATCCATTAGAACCATGGAGATTACATGCTAATATGGAAGGAAGAACAAGAGAAGGTGATCCCCGAAGGAACGATGATAAAACATACCTTATATGGAAGAACGATCGACACAACTTGGTTGCATCAACAGAGCGGAACTGATCTGAGTAACGTTTGATTGTGAAACTCCTAAGAGAATGATTGCAAGGTTCTATCATCTCGTAGATGAGAACCAGGAGGAAGAACAACGAAGAATGATATCTCATTCCTTTTAAAAAAAATAGAGAGGCGACAGTTTAAGATCCGATTTATTCTCCATTAAAAACAGATCGCATTAACCCACACGGTTTGACCAAGTAAAAACATCCCGACCTTAGGAATAATTAATATAGAATTTATGGCCTTTGAATCAGCCTTAAAGTCCTTAAAATTAGGTTTTAAAAGTATTTTACGTCAAAGAAAACGTCAAATTTACGAAGCTGGAAACACTGTCCACATACTCAAAATTTGGCAAAGTATGGAATCAGTAGCTCTCATGAAGTCTGGAAACACTGTTCATTCGTGAAATTTGGCAAAGTATGGAATCGGTAGCTCTTAGGATTCTGGAAACACTGTACAAGTCTACCGATAGAAGTCCATCGATAGAACCTCACCGATAGAAACATTGTTCAAGTCTACCGATAGAAGTCCACCGGTAGAACCTCACCGATAGAAAACACTGTTCAAGTCTACCAATAGAAGTCCACCGATAGAACCTCACCGATAGAAACACTGTTCAAGTCTACCGATAGAAGTCCACCGATAGAACATCACCGATAGAAACAATGTTCACTGAACCTCACCGATAGAAACACTGTTCACTGAACCTCACTGATAGAAGTCCACCGATAGAACCTCACCGATAGAAACACTATTCACTGAACCTCACGGATAGAAACATTGTTCACAGAACCTCACCGATAGAAGTCCACCGATAGAACCTCACCGATAGAAACACTGTTCACTGAACCTCACCCATAGAAACACTGTTCACTGAACCTCACCGATAGAAGTCCACCGATTGAACCTCACCGATAGAAACACTGTTCACTAAACCTCACCGATAGAAACACTGTTCACTGAACCTCACCGATAAAAGTCCACAGATAGAACCTCACCGATAGAAACACTGTTCACTAAACCTCACTGATAGAAGTCCACCGATAGAACCTCACCGATAGAAACACTGTTCACTGAACCTCACCGATAGAAACACTGTTCACTGAACCTCACCGATAGAAGTCCACCGATAGAAACACTGTTCACTGAACCTCACCGATAGAAACACTATTCACAGAACTAGAAATTTGGCAAAGTGTTAGCCGAGCTACAGCTGGACTGCGGCTACCAGTATACCGAGATATCAGTACGTCGTGGCTACCGGTAAACCCAGCTACTGGTAGGATGCGGCTACCGGTAGACAACAGCTACCGATAGAACGAGCTATCGGTAATCAGCAGCTACCGGTAGACCGGCTACCGGTAGGTAGCAGCTACCGGTAGACCGAGCTACTCGTAGGCAGCAGCTACCGGTAGACCGAGCTACCGGTAATCAGCAGCTACCGGTAGACCGGCTACCGGTAGGCAGCCGCTGGGGGATAAGTCACCTTGACCTCCCGGAACACCTCCAACACCACATTTTCACAAATTAATGGACCAGGGAGGTCCGGGCCATTACAATTATAATTTTGATTAAAGGAGGTAATGCTACATCTTAATCCATCTAAGAAGCATTGAAATTAATATAATGTTTTTAAGGGTCATGATAGAGTATCTGTGTGTATATGATTTGGGTTCAAAAAATATTTTATTAATATTACAGAGAATGAAAACATGTGTACATTTTTTTCTTCCTAGGGCACATAATTTAATATAACTGTGATCGTTATCTTTGTGACTCTTCTAGGGTGTTCATAGGTTCTGATTTTTGGGAACTTGGTATCACAGACCATGCACCCTCAATCAGAAAACCCACTATCCAGGGTACACAGTTTGTTGGGCCATGGTTCCTGGTTAGGGAAAACAATGTGAAAAATGTGGTATTCCATATTTAACCCATACTAAAAATTTTCACCCTAACAAAAAACCAAGGATAAACCCAAATTAAAGTCTATAAACTAATGAATAAAACTAATAGCTAAAAATAATGCTTCAGGAATCTCAAGAAAACATGAGACCTTATAAAGGAAAAAACCTTTCTTAAAAAATGGGATATATATTATAAAATAATAATATCCATGAAGGAATGGATTAAAAAGTTTAAAAAATAATTATTCATGAAAAATTATATTCAACTAAAATGAAATCATCTAAAAATATGATTTAGAATCATTATAAATGGGGAAATTTTGTGCGGTTTTAGATAAAATATTAAAAAATATTTAAATATTAGAGAAAATATTTTTTTTACAAAACATAAAATTAATTAATATAGTTATTCATTATCAAATAAATGATCTTAGAGAAATACTGGTTTTTTAAAACTAAGTATTGATTATACATTAAAATTGGTAAAAAAAATCTCTATGTTCTATTTAGTTGGGCATGATTATGAGGAGGAATTGAGAAGGGGACCATTTAAAAAAAATCCCTCAAAGAAGAATTAATTGATTTGGATAAATATGTTTGGAATATATATAATAAATTTATAATGAATATATAAAATTAAATAATAATTTAAATTGTGTAAAAATATAGAAAATGTAACCCAATGGTAAATATGGAGGTTCGGATAGATCACATGCCACATTAAAATAAAATGAATATTATTACCAATAAAATTAATAATAATCAAATGAAAATTTTAATATCCTAAAGATATATATATATTCATGATATAACATATTAAATGGATAGTATACATTAAACCCATACATTAAAAAAGTGTTGAATAAATCACATATCACATTAATAAAAGTGATATGAGAAACCACTTACACAAATAATATCATTGGAATTGGAATAAATCAATGAAATAATTAAATGTGAAAAATGTAATTCCAAAAAATAAAATGTAAAATAATATATCAAACAATAAGAGTAAATTTCGCACATATTTAGGGAATAACATAACTAATTACATTGATTTTTATGTCGTTTAATGGAAATTGAGTTATTTAATCCATTAGTTTATAACTGAAAGCATTCTTAAATTTTAATTAAGGTCTCATATAAAGAAAAATGATTATATAATTAATCATATATAAACATTTTCTGCAATTATTTTATTTAATATATTTTGATTACATTCGTTTTTTTTAATTTATTTAGTGATAAATTAAATTTCCTTATTTAAGGAGTGTTCATGTTCATGGTAATCATGATCGATACACTTGTATACAATTATAGAAGTTTATATAAAATTTTAATAATTAAAAAAATAGAAATTTTATTTAATTTATATACTTAAATATTTTTAAATTATATTATATATCATTTTTATATGGTATGAAGATTATTTGTTATATAAAATTTTTACGGAAATGATTTTAGTTATTTTGGAGGTTATTACGACAATCATTAATTTGTAATAGTATATTAGATATTATGTTTATATATCAGTTAAAGAACATTAGAACATTTATAAAATTTATAATAGAATATTATTTAACTATAATATTGGTATCATGAAATGGATTCTTGGAGGTAATGGAAAGTGAAAATACCTCATCCACTATGGAAGTAAATCGACACGTCATAGATGATGTTTTCCGTTTTAGAATACAAGCGAGACAAGAATGGGTTTGATGATGGATATTCCATTAAATTAAAATAATAAAATTATATATATGATAATGGAGTTATCAATCATGTTTGGATACATTAATTATGGATTGGATAGAAAAGGAAAAAAATAAATGATATTAAAAAAGAATAAATGAGGATTTTATCTATCGAATTTAATATATTTGAGAATATACTTAAGGAAAATGGGATTGGTATTTTATTTATAAAATAATCAGATGGACTTAGGGAAGAGATTATAAAGATTAATTCAATACATATGATCATTAACCAATGTTTAAAATGCTTTTGGAGAAGAGGTGGTGAGTGGTGGTATTTATAGTGGGAGGAGAGGGATGTTTTTTTGATTATTTTGTTCATTTCTGTATTTTTTTTGTTCAAAACTATAACTAATGGAAATTATTCTAATAATGAATGTTTAATAATGAATTTGATGTAAAAATAATTGTTCTTACCCCATACGTACATCATCCATGACACAATAATTCATTTATTTAGTTCATACCATAAATTATTATATTTTCCTATTAAAAAAATCAACTATTTTGAAACAATCTATAAATTTCACCCTAACCATTTTCTGAAATGTATATAGAAAAATGTGAATTCATTTTTCTAATATGGATTTTTAAATATTATGACATTAATTTTTAATTAAAATCAATATTTATTCAAAAATTAATGATATTAAAATTATATCTGATTTTATGACACATTTAAAAATTAATTACTGTATCTTAAAATTATCTTGTAATCATAAGACAAAAAAAATCTATAAATATATAATATAAAAATTATTTTTCACTTAAATGAGTATGTTAATAATAAAATTCACAATAAACAATTATTTTTCAAAAAATTACCAAAACATTATTTAATATTTTTTAAAAATTGATATAATTATGACATGATATAAATTTATCATATATTCATTTATGACATACATAAATTTTATTTATAATTTCATAAATGAGGTTATTATTCTAATGATCACATTACTTCCCATAACAGTGAAATTACTATTTCTAATAGTCACCAAACTATTTTAGCATTCATGGTAAAATTAATAATTATATTACTATTTAATTTAGCTTTTTGTTGTGTGAAAAGTAATATATGGAATTTATAGAATATATTAATGGAGGTACATACAATAAAATATAGGGGTGTTATATTATCCAAATATTTAATAAATTTTTATTTACCCAATTCAATCCTATAATAGGTAACCATAGAGTTTTCATTTTAAAGTAGCATTTTGGAAATCCCACATCATTAATTGGTTTATGAAAACATCATCTTAAATTGATAGAAATGAATGTGTGATGGTCAAAAAAAATTACTTTCCACTAAAATATATCATGTTTGGGAATTAAAAACATGTGCATTGAAAAAAAATGGACTATCCAATTCTAAGATAAAGTGGTAGAGAACATAATAATGAAACATTATACCTTCAGAAAAATATTATTTATAGTAAATGAACATTAGTGTATTAGAAATAAAAGTAAATGGTCGATGTTTTTTGTTCTAAACACATTTTCCTATAGTTGAGGTTCTATTCAACGATATTGATAAGTACATGACAACATTAAACTGATTTATTAATTTCATTGTAATATTATCAACCTTTAGTTGTGTTTTGATATATATCCACCACATTTATTAAATATGTATAGGGATATTCAACACAAATTTTAATTCATGAATACCATAAATGTATCATAAGTTCAACTATTATTTATTTTAGCCTTAAAATTTTTATTGATACTAAAATGGTTAACTCATGTTATCCAATATAAAAAATAATAATTTAATCTTAATAAATTATATTTTTTATTTATTCCATATTTATTAATCCTTAAGACTCGTCCAAAATATTTCTCTCTAGATTCATTGAGAAAAACAAATTTATAAGGAATGTCATTAAACATCCAAAATAAATATAACATAATATTTAAACAAATAATGTCTCTTTTAGTAACACATACAAAATATATGAATACCATAATATCCATTAATCCAATATGAAAACATCAATGATTTCATGATTAAAATATCACGTTTTTAATGTTTTCCTTAAATCCAATGATCTCATAATTCAATAATAACATTAACTTCCATGTCATTAACCTAATTCAAGGTCATTGATACCATCCTATAAAAATGTATTTATTATTATCTCAATATCAATCACATATTTTGTATTTTAATTCCCATATCACTTGGTTTCAATAAGATCAACTTAAAATAGAAACAATTATCCTGATTATAGTTATTATTCAACACATTCTTATAATTCCATAAAAAATAAGTACTTAAGAAATTTCCATATAGATATCATGATTCTAATAAATATATATTTTTTAAAATGTTTTCAAATAAAATAATTCTCAAATAAAAAATAATTATATGTATCTTCCCACTTCATCTGTGTTAGAAGGGTAAGGTTGAACATGATCCATTATCCTCTTTTGAGGTATATTCCTTTGACTCATGAGGCATTGAGTTCTGTAGTGTCCCATATCCCTATAGTTGTATCATTGTACATTAGAAACCATTTCCATACCCATGATATCACAAAAAATATGGCCTTTCTCTCCACATAGGCATAAATCTCCTATTCCTTTTTTTGAATGTACCAAAATGTTTCTTTACAGAATTATCACATGATGGAAAATAATTCTTTCACATATTTAAATTATCAAAATATTTCCTAGTCTTACTATTACTATCATTATTATGCTGGAATCTTTAATACATAGATAATTATTTATTTTTCTTATTACCACTTGATGGTATGTCCTCATATACTAATATTTCTTAGGAGACTAGTTCCCATTGAAATATTTCCATAGGGATATAAATTATTAGGTTATAGTTTATCATTAGATAATATGCATTGGTGTTGTTATCATTACTTCTATGAGGATCCAATTATAAATAACAACATTCACTTGATTAGATCATATAATTAATAAAATGTATAATCATATAAATAAATAAATACTAAACATAAATTAACAGCATTATTCATTGATAATCTCATAGAAATGGTTGGTCTGTCATGTTCCTCTATGTTTATATACAAAGTCCATATAAGGGTTATATTACCTATTCTAGGACTTCAGAAACATACTTCCCATGGTCTCTGGTAATCATTTTCTAATACCAACTGAAACAAACTCAACCCCTATATGGAAAAGTCTAGAGTCATTTTATTTCAATTGCATATAAACAAGAGATAGCATCACTGCGGATTGGATAGTTTTGTAATCATGATGAACTAGATGATTCAAAAGAACTCATTTTCAATGGAAAAATAAATTAAAATAAAATACATAACAAAAACTAATAAATTTCATCGTATAAAATTAATTAAATTATATATTCGTCATATGATTTGAAATGAAAACAAATATGTAACGACACAATGGTTTATGAATAAAATTCCCTTGGTTTTAATAACTTATATATATATAGAAAACAGATGAAATAATTATTTATTTATTTTTATTTAGTTTTAATGACCATTAAGTATCATTATCATTGATATTATATCTGTTGAACAATGCTCAATCTACAGATATAAATATAATGTTTTTAAGAAGAATCCTTTATACATAGACAATGGAGATGATGGTCTCATCTAGTAGGCTCGGGCCATAAGATGATCATTTTTTGAACTTGGAAATGAGGTAGCATCACTGGGATTTTCTCTTGACCATGCACAAGCTCAGATTCAACACATTAAGCTTGAATGGAATCACCTATAAGAGATGTTCAAGTTAATATAGTTCACTACCTGAGCGATGCTATCTACACCATACCAAAAGTCTCTCATCATCGGACAACATACCCTTTGGCCTTATGAGGGTGTTGTAAGGGGTTTTGTAAAATGCTTATAATTTCTTATTGTGTAATCTATTTTTTTAAGGCATTTTAATCACTTCCTTTATAAAAAAAGACTTTGTTAAGAATATAATGAATTTGATAAATTTATTTTTCATGTTAAAAATGTTACAATTGTAAAATAGTTACATTATTATATAAAACTAAGGTTTTTATTAATAATTTTATAAAAATAATTCTTACAAATGATGAAAATATCAGTTCGTTATATGAAAATGATTGGGTAGTCAGTTTGATAAGAGATATGTTTTTATACATTAAAATAAAATGTATATATTATAAGTAATTAATGAAGTTTTGAAATAATTAACATTTTAAAAAAATATTATTGTAAAATTACCTTAAATGATTATAAGTGAGTGTATAATTTTTATGAAGTCAAATGTAATTTTTATTAAGGGTTTAAAAGTGTTTTTCTCAAAACCCATGAATTTAAAATAGATGTCAGTTTTCATTATAAAAGTAAAAATTCACATATTTAGAAAATTATTTAGATAAAATGAAAATTAGTTTTTTAAACTGGACATCTAAATTATCCAATTGTAAATTTTTCAAAATTTTCGGATACAGTTGAATTTTCTGTTAAGTATTAAATATCATATAAATAAAATATGTGTTTTATGACATCATAATAACCCCAAAATGAAGTAATAAATACTATAATGGTTACTATCAGCCGAATATATGTTTTACCTTTAATATAAAGTTATTTTAGATATTTTTTACTCATTTTATGAAGCAATAGTGAATCCACCAAAAAATTTAACATGCTTTATGATTTTAAAAACATTTTTTGAATAATGTGACTTAACTCTACATAAGAAAGGCTAATATTTTAATATTTTTGGCCATTTTACATATAAAACAATTTTTTACAATCAACATGGGAAACAATAATTGGCAATAACAATGGGATTGTTTTTGGTTTAGAATATTTAATTATATTGATTCCAAAACATATGATTGTGAAATATTAAAGAACTACCCTCTCATTTCATATATAAACCCACAAAATCTAAAACTTATCATCACTAAAAATACTTGGATCATGTCCCTATTATTCTATCCCTTCACTATAATCCTCCCATGGCACCTCAATCCCTCAGGAAGTCCCCCTTCAAACTTTTGAAGTCACACACTCATGTAAGGGATTCTTTCCTTTCTCATTTTTATCCAAGTTTAATCATGTTGTTATACCATTTTATTTTCAACAAAAAAAATTCATGTATGATTTTGATCCTCCCCCATACTTTTATACTTATATTTTAATGATGATATACAACTTTATCTCTTATTAATTCCTTTTTTACATCTGTTACTATGCCTAAATTTTTTAAGGGATTTCTCTCTTCTTATTTTCATTCATGTATTTCTCCCATGTTATGCATCTAAATTCCATTTAATATGTTGGTATGTTATGTTCTGTTGTACCCTTACTGTATATGTCTTGTATAAATGATTAGATACCCATTTCTCTCTCCTCATTCCAACTTATGAATTTCCATATGACATAGTTATGTAGAAAATATTACACCGGGATTTTCCATGAAAAGGGAATAATATAGTGAATACCATATACATTTATCTATCAAGGATATTAACCATTATATACACATAAATAAGGAATTTTACTTACATTTATTTATTCCACATTATATGATCATATAATATAATATGATGTTGAATAAATCAATTTTATATTATCTTAGTGGCACACTTTATGAAGAGATTGAAATGTTTATGAATGGTGTGCCAAGATGGCACTGCAATGCATTGGGTAATGTTTAGTATCATGATACATCATGTACTATGAGGGTTTAATAATGATAATTTATTTTAAATAATGGTTTACTCATGACAATCCATGTGCAATGAGCCTTGTATAATACTAATGTCATGTTGTTTGTTGTTCCAACATTTTCAATGTTATGAAAATCATGATATATCATACCATTATGATAATGTTTATCTAGTTTTTATTGATATTCATATTTCCTAACATGTATTGTATTCATCATTTTATGTCTCATTTAATCCCTTTTTGGGCTATATCACTCACCCCTTTTTTATTTATGTCCTCATGTTATACCATGAAATAGTAAGTGTGAAGGAATGTTGTGGTCATGTAAAAAGCGTTTTCAGTAATGATGTTTTGTTTTATGTCATAATATTTCATGTAATGTTCTTATGACCAAATAAATTATACCTCTTGATCTTATGGGTTGTATTAATAGATTTTTTATTCAATAAATCATGATTAAGTGTTTCATAAAGAGCCCTATTTTATAGTTGGTATCAAATGATAGGTTTAGTTATTTTTGGGATTACGATTAGAAAACCAAAGTTAAATCATTAGGGATTATACAAAATATCAGAAAAACATCCCTATATTTTGGTGAGTATATATTAAGTGGATTATCAAGAAAAATAATCCTTCTATTGTAACGCCCCGACCCCAGTTACCCAGAGTCGGTGCATTATTACATAACATTGGTATGATCACAAGAAAGATCAAATCTCGAAAGACCGATTGGTTTAGTAGTCTTGGAAACACTAGATATATTCATAAGTCTTACATTACATCATAAAATGAAAAACTACTACAACAACATATTGCCTCCATAATCCACACTCATATCCCCACATAATATCCCTGCAGGTCATTCATAATTTACTTCTTCACTTCCTGGGAAAAATAAAACATAGAAAAGGGGTGAGCTCAAATGCCCAGTAAGGATAACAATATAGCGGAAACGTTCATAAATAAGAATAAACATTTAAGGCAATGTATAACTAAAACAAAAGCCTTTTAAACGTGAACTTTTATCATAGTATGGCATAAATAAAATGAGATAATGCCATTTACTTATTCACATGGTTATTCTACTAAACGAATAATCACATGCAAAATCAATAACCACTTTCATAATGATGG
Source organism: Viscum album (assembly GCA_963277665.1). NCBI lineage: Eukaryota > Viridiplantae > Streptophyta > Magnoliopsida > Santalales > Viscaceae > Viscum > Viscum album. The sequence continues at coordinate 1,450,385,370 of OY728140.1, read as the reverse complement.
AATGCATAATGCTGATCTTTAATTTCTTTGTCAAGGCCTCGTCCCAAGACCTTGGGGCTAACTGTAACCGGAACCCAACCCGGAGTGCCTCTAATAACCGGACACCAACCCGGAGTGCCTGTAATAACCGGAAACCAATCCGGAGTTCCTCTAATAACCAGAGACCAAACCGGAGTTCCTCTAATAACCGGAGACCAAACCGGAGGGCTTACTTTTACTGGTCCCCAACCCGGAACATACTTGTCTAACACATTCATCTGAATGAAAGGTTGAAATATAACATAAACATTTGGATTAAAAATAACTTATGAAATGTCAATACTTTAAACAAAAACCATGAGTGACATAAGAATAACGTATCCACTGTGAAAAATATCACAAAACATTCAATAAAATATGGACGTTTTGTATCATAATAAATCAACTTCAAATAAGCTTAAAATCCATCAAAAGATGTTGACATAGATGAAATCAAAACTATTTTGGAGAAATATCACTTTTTTTAAAATCATTTTAAAAGTAACATCATTATAAAATAATACATTCAATTTGAAAATATTCTTATAAGCTTGTAAGGGAAGGTTCGACGATTTTATAACGGCGGAAAATAACTGCACCCACCATATAAGTAAAAAAAACATTCTTACCTTAATTCAGTCGAAAAGGTTAAAAAGCACCTTGTTTGGAAAACAACGGCAAGATTCCTTTATAAACCACTTATAAAAAGTCAAACAAGGGTATAAATGACTTTAACCCATATTCTTGTAAATAGTAAAAATGTTTTGAAATACATTTTGAAGAAACATGGATGTGCATGATAAAGAGATCCCAGTAGATTATTACGTATAAACAACCTCGGATAATGAAGAGATTGTGAAATAACCCTTACCAATTTGGTAACTTATGAAACATACAACCCATGAAAGAGGTATCATACAATTAATATGTAAATACACATAAATTAAAGTGTATTACACAAAGAATATAATTATGGGCAGTACATACACCACACAAAAGGTAATGGTGGCAATATGGCATGAATCTCACAGGAATAAGGAGTGAGATGAAAACCCCTTACCTTGTACTTTTCCTTGGATGGGGTAGGTTAACCTCCTGTATAATGGTGAAATAATTGTTATTAAATTATACAATAATCATATATATATATGATATCATATATGATCTTTTAACATTGATTTGTTAATAATATCTTAGAATTATCGTCGTTTCGGGTGTTAACGTACTTATTTCCTTTTATATGTTTCGTTATATAAGACATGTTTGTAATGGATAGGTTGTATATTATTCATATCCAGAATGATATAAAGTCCTTAAACATCATTTTTAAATCATCAAATGATAATTATACTTGAATGGATACGATGGAGAATGAATCTCATCGCGTTCGTGGAGACGGTAGTCCGTACATACGCACGAGCGACAATATCATTTTTTTGATATTAAAATAATATATAAATGGATGGTATATCATATATACATAATAATTAACATTTTATATTTATTATTTAAATGAGTTACACATCATTATTATACCCATCCAAATAATAATATATTGAATAACAATTACACCACGCCGTGGAGACGGTAAGCCGTACGTACGCACGTATGGGGACATGTTATTCAAAGGGTGGATATAATACTGAATATGGTTGTACCATATTTATAATAACATCACAGTATATATATGATACTGGATTTATTATTTTAGAATGGTAACAACAAAGGAAGAAGAAGTGGAAGAAGAAATGAACTTAGAAAAGGGTGGTGAAATCATTACCTCTTCATCGGGTTCTTCCTTTTGATTTGATCAAAAGAGCTCCTTAGGTTGGCTTTCTGATCAAACTAAGGCCCCTAGGTTGTAGTTAGGGAAGTTGGGAGAGTATTTGGTCAGAGTTTGGCCGAACCAAAAGGCTTTTAAGGTGTGAATAAATGAGAAGGAGGAGTGCCCTTTTATAAGAGGGGTGAGGGGCACCTTTGGAAAAGCTAGAGATATTAGTTTATAATAAATTCCTAATCGGTTTCCAATGGCTCCAAAGTTTACTATTAAAAGGTTAAGGTGGGTATGGGTCGAAAAAAACTCAACCAATAGAATTTAGACAGGTTTCGGTACTTATATTAACCTTATCTTTAAGTATTAACTCTAAGTTAATTAGTTTCACTTTTACAATGTCTCTTTGTATTTTTATATAATATGGTTAATAAACTTACTATATACATCCAAGAGACCCCCAAGTGGTCCATTAGTGATGAACCTATCATGATATAAGTATCTTGGCTGAACCTTAGATTTTTATGAATTTAATATCAATTAATAATATAATATTTGTTTTAAGAACTCTTTTACGTCAATTTTGACACTATTCAATAGTTGATTTTTTTGAAACTCATAACAGATTGATTACTTCGACAAAAGTAAATTAAATAAATCCTAATATATCATAGTATCCTAGAAAATTAGTTTAATTCATTAAAAGTTTCATATTTTATTTATTTTGGTATTTATAATATCAATTAATTTAATTTTTCAATATTTTAGTAATTACTTCATCATCATTGTGTCATAAATAAAATAAATTATTTAATGTCTAAAAATTATAAATAAAATATCATTATGTATGAAATCTTTTTATCTTTCTAATGAATATTTATAATCTAAAATCCAACATATATAACCCTATGTAATAATTGTTTTTTTAAAAGATATATGCTTGTTTCATTTTTGTATTCATTTTAACTTAATTAAAATAAAGTGTCCCTATCACCTACAAGTGGCACCATGGGGTCCCCAAATCGACCCAAAGATGCCTATGGTCGAACATGTATCAACCAATAAGGCTAGGACACGTTTTAGGGTAATTTAGTATTATTATAATATTATTTTTTTAACCCTTATTTACCAGATTTACCCTTAACCATGGTAAATAAAATATTTACCACAGTAATTATTCAAAATGTCTAAAAATAAAAGTTACCTATTTACACAATTTGGACATACTGATTCCAAATATGGAATCCATTTTTCTAAATTCAAAACACCTAAGTGGAAGAAATTAATTTAAAATTAATTCCCGCTGTCAAAACAAAAAGCGTGTTTTAAGAGATAATAGCTATCAAAAGATTGCAACTTGTTTATGTTCGGTTTAATTGTAAAATTATGTCCAATGACCAACATTATATTAAATGGTAAAACTATATTCTAAATATACTTTGAAACCACTCAAATTCATAATTTATCACTATTAATTATTTTGATTAAAAAAGTTGTTTTTAATTAAAATTTAGTAATTTTCACTATTCATCAAAATATGAAAGTTATCCGAAATGTACCAAAATTTCACCTTAGGCTAAATTCGATATTCCGAATCCAAAAATGAAGTCCATTTTGAAATATGAAATATATATAATTTCAAAAATTAGGTGTTACTATTCATAACGGCTAGTTTGATTGGTTGTGGTGTGTGTTAAAACTCAAGGTTGCGTACAACACACGCTACTGTATTATTCAAAGAAAATGTACCGTGGAAGCTTGGGATGTTTCATTTTAAATATTTGATGTCCCCATTTAGTCAAAAAGTTTAAAATATTGTATTTAAAAAGGGTTCACTATTAAAAGTTGATAAAAGTGCAATACTAAAAATGAATTTGTTCTTGAATTATGTCTAAGATACTCATAATATGGAAAAATTATAAGGATTATATAAAGTTTAAAATTTATTTAATACTATTCATAACCTCTTTTGAATGGCTTTTTGGAAGTCATTGTGCATGTGAACTCGGTGTTGCGTGTAGTGCAAGTTATTGAATTATTTTGAAGAAATAACACATTATGAATTCTTGGGGTGTTACATTCTCCCCTCCTTCAATAAATTGCGTCCTCGCAATTTGAAATTGTTCTTCGAAAATAAAAGGTTGAAAGTAGAAAATATATTTGTGGGAAAACCCACATTGGAAATTGGGTTACAAAAATTTAGTCTTAATATGAGGAAAAGAGAAATCAAAGGGTCGCCACCAAATTATGATCTCGATTAGGAGAACATTGGTGGTAATTAGAGACATATAATTGGAGGAAAAATGTAAATATTTATAGGTAGTGATTGAGGTCATCAATCACAAACAAGTGTAAAATTGAGGTCCTTAAATTTATCAATCTATGATGATTTGAAATACCATCAATTCAACAAAACATAGGGTATTAGGATAACACATTTTTGACGTTTCAAAATATCTTAGTTGAAATCCCACATCGAAAAATGAATTAATGAGGCCTCTATTTAAAATAAAGAGTCAAAAGTATGAAGATTACCGAAAATAAAACATACTAGGGTTCCATGTAGGAAAATATGGATATGGATGAAAAATCTAACCATCAATTATCTGATGGAGAGTGGTAGAGAACATGGCTATGAAAAGGCCAACAATCCCAAAGCCATAAATTAGTGATGATTTAAGGTACCATCTAGGAAAACATTTTTGTTCTAAGTTGCTTTTCTTAATGTTGAGGAATTTATTTATGAGATTGGATAAGATCATAAGGAGATATACTTACTTTATAATTAGAGTTTTATCCATTTATAAATTTCTACCACAAACTCATCTTTCACTCTAAAAGATAATAGAATGTAAAAAATTCTATTTACACTATTCGTATAGGCTTCCAAAATAAACGAATTTATAATTAATCTACAAGATCTTTTAATAAAAACTACATTATTTAATCCAGGACATCTCATGGGACAGTGGTAGGTGATACACCCTTGTCGCCCTTCGGTTGCGGGTTCATGTCTCGTAGCCTTGCCGGACGCGACGGGTTGCCGCCCGACCTCCGGGTTGTCCTTTTATGGAAATCCAAAATAATCCAAACTAGAACTATCCAAAATACTTCTGTCCAAACTCATAGTCTAACATTTATAAGGAAGGTAAACATAATATAGATCCCTTTTACCCCGTAATAGCATATGAATACCTTCATCATGTATTAACATATTCCTTATTGATTACATTCATGCTCCCTTATTCCATATAGAATGCTGGATATACATCATTAATCCAAAAATGTTTTAAACCCCAACAATGATGGAATATACAAATCATTAATCAGTTCCAAGGTAGTCAAGAATATCCAATATAATTTATCCAAAACAATCACATATTATTCCAAAATCACTACCTCAGTATCAGAACTATATGACGATTTATCATTCTCTCAACCATATATTTTCCAAAAATTTATCCTGCTATTGAGTCACTTTTCTTTATTCCACACAATCTCATGTCCTTAATGAAATAGTACTGCAGTACAATCCTTATATACTCCATAATTATTATAACAAGTACATTGTTGATACAACACTCAATTGAAATAATCAACATAAGAACTCTAATCATTCCTCTTCATCTTTGGTAGTATCATAACTTGATTATTATCCAATAACATCATTTGTAGCATAGTCTGATGACTGGGAAATAGGTTCATGTAGTGTCCAAACTCCTTGAAAATGAAGCATTGTACATTTGAAACCATTTTCTTACCCTTGCAGTCACGTACTTTGTGCCCTTTTCCTCCACACTTATAACAAACTCTCATTCCTTTCAGGAAAGTTCCAGGGTGTTTCTTTCCACAGTTACCACCTATGGGAAAATTCTTCTTTCCCCTATTCCCTTTATCCATCTTTCTCTCTTCCATCCTTTTCTTCTCTTGCTTCCCTTCAAAGCCATTGGACTCAGTAAACTCTTTACTTATCTTATCAACACATGATATTATTTCTTCATATGATTATAATACATGGGAGACTATTTCTCTTATAAATTCTAGCTTAAGACCATGAAAGATATGATCCTTCCTTCTCTTTGGATCATGTGCATTTATGGAGTTCTCATTCCTTCTACTGGGCGCCATTTCTAAACAATGGCATACACTAGATCAGTTTATGAATCAAAATACATAATCCCATACTTATAAAACACTTAACATAAATTGAACTATTTATGGATATAATCCATAATCATAAAAATGTCTCCTTTGAGGAAGTATATACTCATAAACCCTTCATAATGATTTGTAAGGAAAATGAGATTTATCCTAAGCATATCCCCCGGGAGTGTCGTAACCAAGAGTGCAGCAAGGCCCGTTGACGTGCACCAGTTCCCGTTTGAGTCAAGCTCAAAGCGGTGTTTTCGGGTTTTACCCCTAGGTACATCTGTGCCAGAGCCTCCTCTACCTGCTCGTATCCAGACAGGGATGTATTGCTCGGAAAACTCACAAAATCTCTACAATACCAAAATTCTAGGAAGTTCTTCTATACTAATCCTCAAAGTTCATCTTAGGTCTACGTGCTCTAATCAGAGTTTATCTAAATCTAGCTTCCAAGGTTTGTACTAAACTTTCTCTGATACCAACTATAACGCCCCGACCCCAGTTACCCAGAGTCGGTGAATTATTACATAACATTGGTATGATCACAAGAAAGATCAAATCTCGAAAGACCGATTGGTTTAGTAGTCTTGGAAACACTAGATATATTCATATGTCTTACATTACATCATAAAATGAAGAACTACTACAACAACATATTGTCTCCATAATCCACACTCATATCCCCAAATAATATCCCTGTAGGTCATTCATAATTTACTTCTTCACTTCCTGGGAAAAATAAAACATAGAAAAGGGGTGAGCTCAAATGCCCAGTAAGGATAACAATATAGCGGAAACTTTCATAAATAAGAATAAACATTTAAGGCAATGTATAACTAAAACAGAAGCCTTTTAAACTTGAACTTTTAACATAGTATGGCATAAATAAAATGAGATAATGCCATTTACTTATTCACATGGTTATTCTACTAATTGAATAATCACATGCAAAATCAATAACCACTTTCATAATGATGGAATGCATAATGCTAAACTTTAATTTCTTTGTCAAGGCCTCGTCCCAAGACCTTGGGGATAACTGTAACCAGAACCCAACCTGGAGTGCCTCTAATAACCGGACACCAACCTGGAGTGCCTCTAATAACCGGACACCAACCCGGAGTTCCTCTAATAACCGGAGACCAAACCAAAGTTCTTCTAATAACCAGAGACCAAACTGGAGGGATAACTTTTACCGGTCCCCAACCCGGAACATACTTGTCTACCACATTCTTCTGAATGAAAGGTTGAAATATAACATAATCATTTGGATTAAAAATAACTTATGAAATGTAAATACATTAAACAAAAACCATGAGTGACATAAGAATAACGTATCCACTGTGAAAAATATCACAAAACCATCAATAAAATATGGATGTTTTGTATCATAATAAATCAACTTCAAATAAGCTTAAAATCCATCAAAAGATGTTGACATAGATGAAATCAAAACTATTTTGGAGAAATAGCACTTTTTTTAAAATCATTTTAAAAGTAACTTAATTATAAAATAATACATTAAATTTGAAAATATTCTTATAAGCTTGTAAGGTATGCTTCGACGATTTTATAACGGCAGAAAATAACTGCACCCGCCGTATAAGTTAAAAAAACATTCTTACCTTAATTCTGTCGAAAAGGTTAAAAAGCACCTTGTTTGGAAAAAAATGGCAAGATTCCTTTATAAACCACTAATGAAAAGTCAAACAAGGGTATAAATGACTTTAACCCATATTCTTGTAAATAGTAAAAATGTTTTGAAATACATTTTGAAAAAACATGGATGTGGATGATAAAGAGATCCCAATAGATTATTACGTATAAACAACCTCGGATAATGAAGAGATTGTGAAATAACCCTTACCAATTTGGTAACTTATGAAACATACAACCCATGAAAGAGGTATCATACAATGAATATGTAAATACACATAAATTAAAGTGTATTACACAAAGAATATAATTATGGGCAGTACATACATCACACAAAAGGTAATGGTGGCAATATGGCATGAATCTCACAGGAATAAGGAGTGAGATGAAATCCCATTACCTTGTACTTTTCCTTGGATGGGGTAGGTTAACCTCCTGTATAATGGTGAAATAATTGTTATTAAATTATACAAGAATCATATATATATATATGATATCATATATTATCTTTTAACATTGATTTGTTAATAATATCTTAGAATTATCGTCGTTTCGGGTGTTAACGTACTCATTTTCTTTTATATGTTTTGTTATATAAGACATGTTTGTAATGGATAGGTTGTATATTATTCATATCCAGAATGATAGCAAGTCCTTAAACATCATTTTTAAATCATCAAATGATAATTATACTTGAATGGATACGATGGAGAATGAATCTCATCACGTTTGTGGAGACGGTAGTCCGTACGTACGCACGAGCGACAATATCATTCTTTTGATATTAAAATAATATATAAATGGATGGTATATCATATATACAGAATCATTAACATGTTATATTTATTATTTACATGACTTACACATCATTATTATACCCATCCAAATAATAATATATTGAATAACAATTACACCACGACGTGGAGACGGTAAGCCGTACGTACGCACGTATGGTGACATGTTATTCAAAGGGTGGATATAATACTGAATATGGTTGTACCATATTTATAATAACATCACAGTATATATATGATACTGGATTTATTATTTTATAATGTTAACAACAAAGGAAGAAGAAGTGGAAGAAGAAATGAACTTAGAAAAGGGTGGTGAAATCATTACCTCTTCTTCGGGTTCTTCCTTTTGATTTGATAAAAAGAGCTCCTTAGGTTGGCTTTCTGATAAAACTAAGGCCCCTAGGTTGTAGTTAGGGAAGTTGGGAGAGTATTTGGGAAGAGTTTGGCCGAACCAAAAGGCTTTAAGGTGTGATGAAATGAGAAGGAGGAGTGCCCTTTTATAAGAGGGGTGAGGGGCACCTTTGGAAAAGCTAGAGATATTAGTTTATAATAAATTCATAATCGGTTTCCAATGGCTCCAAAGTTGACTATTCAAAGTTTAAGGTGGGGATGGGTCGAAAACAACTCAACCAATAGAATTTATACAGGTTGGGATACTTATATTAACCTTATCTTTAAGTATTAACTCTAAGTTAATTAGTTTCACTTTTACAATGTCTCTTTGTATTTTTATATTATATGGTTAATAAACTTACTATATACATCCAAGCGACCCCCTAGTGGTCCATTAATGATGAACCTATCATGATATAAGTCTCTTTTCCGAACCTTATATTTTTAGGAATTTAATATCAATTAATAATATAATATTTGTTTTAAGAACTCTTTTACATCAATTTTGACACTATTCAATAGTTGTTTTTTTTGAAACTCATAACAGATTGATTACTGCGAACAAAGTAAATTAAATAAATCCTAATATATCATATTATCCTATAAAATTAGTTTAATTCATTAAAAGTTTCATATTATATTTATTTGGGTATTTATAATATCAATTAATTTAATTTTTCACTGTTTTAGTAATTACTGCATCATCATTGTGTCATAAATAAAATAAATTATATAATGTCTAAAAATTATAAATAAAATATCATTATGTATGAAATATTTTTATCTTTCTAATGAATATTTATAATCTAAAATCCAACATATATAACCCTATGTAATAATTGTTTTTCTAAAAGATATATGCTTGTGTCATTTTTTTATTCATTTTAACTTAATTAAAATAAAGTGTCCCTATCACCTACAAGTGGCACCATGGGGTCCCCAAATTGACCCAAAGATGCCTATGGTCGAACAGGTATCAACCAATTAGTCTAGGACATGTTTTATGGTAATTTAGTATTATTATAATATTATTTTTTAACCCTTATTTACCAGATTTACCCTTAACCATGGTAAATAAAATATTTACCACAGTAATTATTCAAAATGTCTAAAAATAAAAGTTACCTATTTACACAATTTGGACATACTGATTCCAAATATGTAATCCATTTTTCTAAATTCAAAACACAGAAGTGGCAGAAATTAATTTAAAATTAATTCCCGCTGTCAAAACAAAAAGCGTGTTTTTAAGAGATAATAACTATCAAAAGATTGACACTTGTTTATGTTCGGTTTAATTGTAAAATTATGTCCAATGACCAACATTATATTAAATGGTAAAAATATATTAAAAATATACTTTAAAATCACTCAAATTCATAATTTATCACTATTAATTATTTTGATTAAAAAATTTGTTTTTAATTAAAATTTAGTAATTTTCACTATTCATCAAAATATGAAAGTTATCCGAAATGTACCAAAATTTCACCTTAGGCTAAATTCGATATTCTGAATCCAAAAATGAAGTCCATTTTGAATTTTAAAATATATATAATTTCAGAAATTAGGTGTTACTATTCATAACGGCTAGTTTGATTGGTTGTGGTGTGTGTTAAAACTCAAAGTTGCGTACAACACACGCTAATGTATTATTCAAAGAAAACGTACCGTGGAAGCTTGGGATGTTTCATTTTAAATCTTTGATGTCCCCATTTAGTCAAAAAGTTTAAAATATTGTATTTAAAAAGGGTTCACTATTAAAAGTTGATATAAGTGCAATACTGAAAATGAATTTGTTCTTGCATTATGTCTAAGATACTCATAATATGGAAAAATTATAAGGATTATATAAAGTTTAAAATTTATTTAATACAATTCATAACCTCTTTTGAATGGATTTTTGGTAAGTCATTGTGCAAGTGAACTCGGTGTTGCGTGTAGTGCAAGTTATTGAATTATTTTGAAGAAATAACACATTATGAATTCTTGGGGTGTTACATCTATAGATATAAACAAGTAGAGGTGGCTCTGTCACAGATGTATCTAGGGGTTAAACCCAAAAACACCGCATTGAGCTAGGAATGAATGGGAACTGGTTCATGACAACGGACTATCAAACACTCTTTTTTCAACACTCCCAGCAGATATTAATTGGTAAATTCATAATATTAGTATGCCCTATTATTATGGGTATAAAAAAATCCGGAAAACATATATTTCTAGAAGTAATTCATTGATATCATAGATTAAATCCAATAAATTCATAAGTTACGTAAACCAATTTAATTTATAATTTGTCATTTTTTTCATTGGTTTCCACTTTATGTGTTTATAATGTCAAAACATGTAACCCTAACTTTTCTTTTATTGTATAAAATGGACGGTAACTGGAGGACCCATTCTAAAAACCGATGTGAAGATTAATGTGATGACCATTTTAATGAGATTTCCGATTCAATGGGAGTAGGAATCGAAAAAACTATCATGATACTCTCTCAGTGAACTAATTTTTTTAATATATACGTGGTCCTAAAATAATTTCCAAACCCTCACAATAAATAACAAGTCACAATAGAGATCGTAATTAGATAAGGTCCCCATACTTTCAATGCATAATCTATTCCCTCAATCACAGAACAACGAATCAACTCAAAAGAGAAGATCTTATCCATAATTAAATATTATGAATAAGAGAAGTTTATTCTATATTATAATATTTTCTAGGGTGAAGATGATCAATGGTGGACATTGATATAAAATACGAAGCTTGAGGAAGAGATCTAGGCATTGGAATAAATGGATTTCTAAAAAAATTGATAAATATTTTTCTCACACACTCCGAATTATAATGGAAAGGGTCTTTCCTTCCATCAAGAAAAAACAAGAATAATACATCCCAGAGTATGATGGAAACATCAAAAGTCTTGTAAAATATTCCTCCAAATTTCTCTTTGCCCATGAATGTAAGGTTGACTGCTTATATAGAGGGCTAAAACCAAACCTACAGAAATACCTTATGATCCATGACTTGGATAGATATGAGGATATTATATGATGTAACCTTAAAGATGAAAAGGGGATCATAAATTCTCAAGGGTATCTTGGGGAAAATTAGTGGAAAAGATAATTTAATTATAGAGGTCCTATCAATAAATCAAACAATGCTATGAAATTCTAGCACCCCACCTTCCAAAGGTGAATAAAGATGCACTCTAAAAACTTATTGAAGGGGATGGGAAAATTATTTTGGTGTAGAAGATAATGGCACATTGAAATTAGTTGTCTACATGAAAAACATTTCTCTGTGAAAAAGTAGAATAATGATCTATTTAACTCTCAGAGAAATGTTCTTTTCTATAACAACAATGAATGTGTGCACTTTTCCAACTACTTCTCTAAGCCGAGAGTTTTCAGAGAAAACCAACAACCTCCAAGGCATAAAAACGAGCTTCTTCCATAACTACAACTGATGTGAATACGTAAAATGAAGTGGTGATGGGTATTCTAGTTATTCATTCATAAATAGACAATATACTTTTTATTCTAGTTTTACACATTAATTTATATCTCGAAATAATAGTATACCATTCCAAACACCACCACAAATCATGAATTAGAGTTGGTGATGAGAACATAAAATGGGGAAATTTTTAAATCTGAATAAGAAAACACATCCCATTTCATAATTTTTGAATTTAACTTCTTAGAGAATGATTTAATACTCCCTATGGAGGAAATTCATGCAATTATTGGCATGGACTAGATTTCTGTATATAGAACCAAATAAATTGCCGTGAGGGGGAAATCACTCTCCATATGGTGATTTGAGCCTTGATTTTATACAAGTGCAAGGAGGAGAATGATTGTTCTTTGTTACCATCATCTCAAGAATGGATATAATTTCCCTATGAGCATTCATGTCTTTCTTAGGTGATTGATTCTATGGATGGAACCATCCTCATAGACATGCATATTGTGAGGGAATTCTCTATCGTGTTTCCTAATGAATTGACTGATCTTCCTCCTAGATGAGATATTGAATTCTTGATTGATCTTATACCTAGGTAATTTCCAATATCTAAGAATCTTTATTGATTAGATGTTTTGGGGATTCATGAGATATATAAAAAACTACAAGATAATCTGGATACAGGGTTTATAAGCCCAAGTACTTCACTATCAGTTTTACCAGTCCCCTTCATCAAAAAGAAGTATGGGTCAATGCACAATTGCATTGATTATAATGAGCTCAAAAAAATAATAAAAAAGAACAAGTATATTTTCTCATCTATTAATTACTTGTTTGATCAGCTATGTGGTGCTTAATACTTCTCCAAGGTGGTTATACAGTCATGATATAAACAAGAAAGGGGGAAGGAGGAGTATATCCCCAGGACTGTATTTTGTACAAGGTATAAGAACTATGAATTCATCGTAATTCCTTTTAGACTCATTAATGCTCCATAAATATTCATGGACATGATGTATAGAGTCCTTAGAGGTTACCTCAACATTTTTGTGGTAGTATTTGTATGTAAAATTCTAATATACTATAAAACCAAGGAGGATAATGAGGATAATCTAAGAACAATATTAGAGTCCTTTAGAAATGACAATCTCTTTGAAAAGTTCAAAAGGTGTGAGTTATAGTTAAAGGCTGTATCATTCATGGGTCATATAATCACAAGAAATGGTTTATCTATGGATTATTCCAAGAAAAATGAAAATTATTTATGTTTGATGCCAAAATATGTTAGCGATATCATTACCTTCCTTGGTTTCTCAGGAAATTGTCACTGATTTGTGAGAATGTTATCTCGATTTCCAAAGCCTATTACCAAGTTAACTCGAAAGGAAGTCATATTTTTGTGGTATGACAAATGAGAATAAAGATACATGGTGTCGAAAAAGAGAATTATCATTGTGTATGTTATCCCAGTACCTAAAAGTGGAAAACATTTCATTGTATTATGTAAAGATTTGAATAAGTGATGGGGTTGTCTGTTTTTGAAAAATGGCAGATTCATTGCCTATGCTTTAAGGAAATTCAATTTTCACGAGTTGAACTCTCCAACACATGATATAGAGTTGTATTCAGTAATCATCGCATTGCAAATTTGGAAACATTACTTTTTTATAGAGAAGTTTGAAATATTTACAAATTCCAGAAGCCTCATGTATATATTCAAACTGAAAGAGTTGAATATGGACCAATGAACATCATTTGAGATAACAATAGACTATTAATTCTCAATCCACTACATCCATGGGAATGCAAACAAGGTAGAAAATGTGCTATGTAAAAAGGACCTAGTGATTCTATCATTGATGAAACTTGAAAGGGATCTAATATTATTATATTTGAAGAAGATAAACATTGTGATCATAAATAAGGTAACATCATCAAAAAATTCACAAATTATTTCTCAACCATTTCATTTGTAATGGGTAAAGGATGATCAAAAGGATAATTTGGTAATTCTGAAGATAGTGGACATATTTATAAAAGATAAATCATTGGAGTTTAATGTTAATGAATAAGGAATTGTAAGATTTGGGTCAAGAGTATGTCTTCCATCAAATCTGGAGTTGAAGAAATATCTTTTGGATTATACACATAGTTAGAATCTCTCCATTCACCCAGGGAACACAAATATGTATCAAGATATCCTAGAGCATTATTGGTGGGATAACATGAAGAAGAAGATCTCCGAGTATAAATCATAGTGCCTGGTATGTCAGCAAGTGAAGGCTGGGAGGCATATGTCTAAGTGGATGATCCAACCATTACCTATACCAAAATGGAAATAGGAAATCATCCACATGGGCTTTATCATAATAATTCTAAAAATATCCAAAAGAAACAATGTTATCTGGATTTTTGTAGATCATCTTACAAATACTACACACTTCATTGCAATTTAGGAGGATTTATCATTGGATCAAATTGAACAAATATATATTAGATATGTGGTATAACTGCATGGAGTACCACTATAGATTTTATCTGATCAAGATCTAAGATTCACATTTTCGTTATAGAAGAGTCTCTAACTTGATCCGAATACTGAGCTAAACATCAATGCGACTTATCATCCTCAAACTGATGACCAGTATTAGTGGACTTTCCAAACTCTCAAGTACATGTTGACAACATTCTCAATGGACTACACAGAAGGATATGATAATCATCTTCCTCGGGTCGAGTTTTCTTACAAAAAATGTTTCAACTGAAGCATCCAAATAGAAACATAATAAAAACATGATGGGAAGAGGTGAAGAACACAATCATTTTGGGATGAAGTTGGGGAGAAAAAACATATGAAACTAGAAATGGTCGATGAAATGGGTGATAAGGTTAAGACCATCCAACAACACATTAAAGATACTCATAGTCGACTAAATATATATATAAATAATCATCAAGGAGACCTAGAATTTGATTTCATAACATCATATTCCTCCACATATCTCTATGTAAGAGAGTTATGAGATTTGGGAATAAGGGAAAATATATTCCAAGGTACATCAAACCTTTTGATATCATTGTGTGAAACTGCATAGTGGACTATCGACTATCAGTCCCACCAAACATTTCTCAAGTACCTGATGTATTTTATGTATCACTATTGATTAAGTATATAACTGAGCCCTCACATGTACTTAATATAGAGGTGGTACCATTAGATAATGATCTCCTCTATCAAGAGAATCCAGTGAATAACAAAGATCATAGAGAATATGTTTTACGAAATAAGACGATGCCCCTCATCAATGTGTTGTGGTGAAACCACATGTTTGAAGAAGTTACAAAGGAGACTGAGGAAGTGATAAGGTAGAGTTAAACTCATCTTTTTTAGTAAGGGAAAAGAATATTTTGAGGGAGAAACATCATATGGGGGGATGTTTTTATGGACTCAATCATTTATGAATTAATTTACATTTATTTTAATGTATTATAGATATAGAGAAATCATGTGCACTATTTTTTTATTTATTTTATTTGATTTAATTGAATGTTAAGTATCATTACCATTAATAATATTATTGTTGAAAAATGATAAAACGACTGATATAAATATAATTTTCTTAAAAAATAATCCATTCGACATAGACAATAAAGAGTACGGCCTCATACAATAGACTCGGTCAATGAAGAGCCCATTTTTGTATGCTACGAAAAGAGGTAACATTACTAGGCTTCACTCTTGACCAAGCCCAATCCATGATTCAACATGTTAATCTTGAAAAGAATCAGCTATGTGAGAATTTCATGTTAATAGTGATAACCTCCCATGGGATGTTATTTGAGCTGCCCCATGAGTATGTCAACATTGGACACCTTACACTTATGTATTATGTGGGTGTAAAAAGAGGTTGTGTACAATGGTATTAGTATTTTAATGTGTAATTAATTTTTATAAATTATAGTTTCATTCCATCATTTCCCTTATAGAATTTCCATTATATAAAAAATGATTAATTTAATAAATTGAATTTTAGGTTAAGAAATTGTACTTTTGAAAAATATATACATTATTATATTAAACTATGGTTTTTAGTAATAATATTATAAGAACAATTCTTATAAATGATGATTATATTAGTTCCTTATATGTAAACGAATAGGTAATCAGTTTAAAAAGATTTATATTTTTAGAAGATAAAAATATTTATATATTTTAATGAACTCTTGAATTTATTAAATAATTATTATTTTAATAATGTTTTATTAAAAAATTAATTTTATTAATATTTAATGTTTATATAATTTTTATGTAGTCAAATGTAATTATTATTAATGTTGGAAACCTATTTTTGTCAAAACCGGTGAATTTTCAATCATTTTCAGTTTTCATTTTAAAATTTAAAATTTAAATATTTTTTATATTATTTTGATAAAAAGAATTTTATGAATTGGAATCAGGATGATGAAACAAAAGAGGAATTTTTTATAGTTCGATGACACAATTGATTTTTTGGGAAAAATTAAATATTGTATAAATAAAATATGTTACTTATGACATTATTATGACCCCAGAATTATGTAATAAATACTATAATGGATATTTATGATTCAATATATGTTATAAAATTAAAATAATATGATTTTAGACTTGTTTTTCTTGTTTTATAAAGCAGTAGTGAATCATCCAAAATGTATAATATACATTATGATTTCAAATTCATTTCATTAATAATGTGACCCACCTCCACATAAGAAAGGATAATATTTTAATATGTTCAACTATTGGCCTTATAAAATAATTTATTCCAATACACTACTGAAACCCCAATGGGAATAAAACCATGGGATGGTTTTTTATTTTGAATATTTAATTATATAGAATCCAAAACCTATGTTTGTAAAATATTAGTGAATTCCTCTCTCATTTCCTTTATAAACCCAACAAAACTCTAACTTCTATTCACTCAAAATCCATGGTCAATATCCTAACTCTTACCTCCCCTCTCAATAATCCTCCTAAGGTAACCAAATCTCTCGACAATCTCCTCTTCATTCCATTGATGTCACACACTCAAGTAACTGATTTCTTCCTTTTTCATTTTTATCGAAGTTTCTTCATGTTGTAATACTATTTTATTTTCAATAAAAAAAATTGGGTTATTATTTACAACCTCCCCCATAATGTCCTCATTATTTTGGAATGAATATATTCTACTTTCTCTCTCATTAATTCCATCTGTGTACACCTGTTCCCATTCTCATATTCGGTAAGGGATTTATCTATTCTTACTTATATTCAAGTAGTTATCCAATATTATGCATATAAATTCGATTTAAAATTTTGTGATATTTTCTTCTATGATCCCTTTACTATATATTTCATATAAAAATTATGATATACCCCTTTATCTCCCCTCAAAACAACATATGAATTTCCATATGATGTCGTTATGTTTCCAAAATTGCAATGCGGTTTGCCAAGACAACTTCATCAGGTAGTTAATACCATACTCATTTCCCTATCAAGGATATGAACCTATATGAACATATACATAAGGAATGTTACTTACATTTACGTATTCCAAATTCTTTTATCATGGAACAAATTATGATGTTGAATGAATCCATGTCATATGATCTAAGTGGCACACTTAAAAATTAGATTTAAATGTTTATGAAGAGTGCACTCTGATAGTGCTCTAATGCATTGGGTAAAGTTTAGTATCATGATATGCCATGTGAAATTAGGGTTTAATCAATGCAAATTCATGTTCAGTGAGAGTGTACTCATGCTAGTCCATATGTAATGAGTCTTGTCTCATGATAATATCTTGTTGTTTATTGTTTCCACATTTATATGTTATTATAATCATGTTATATAATGAATTTATGTTCATTTGTCTCTTATAATCCATTGATATTCCTATTGCCTAACCTGTAATGTAATCTTCATGTTATTTCACATTTAATCCATTACTGGGATTTATAGGTCGCCCATTTTTTTGTATGTCCTCAAGTTATCCACTAAATACTAAGTATGTAGGAATGTTGTGGTCCTGAAAAATATGTTTTCAATAATGAGTTTTTGTTTTATGTCTTTGTTTTCATGTAATTTTACTAATCCCCAAATAAGCTAGACCTCTTGATTATCTATGTTGTATTAATTGAATGGTAAGGTAATAAATGATTATTATGTCTGTAATAAAGATCATTATTGTTATAAATAATGGTGAGATCAAATGATCATTATGGGATATGTACATTAGTAGATAACATAAACCATTAATAATAGTCAATATATGGTGGAAAATACCTTAATATAACACTCCAACCAAAAACCAGGTAATCAAAATGAATCAAATTTTTTCATAGGGAAATTATCTAATTATAATAACTAAAGTTCAAATGTAGGAAATTATTAATTATTAGAATACTTTTATCGGGAACATGAAAAAATACATGGTCACGTCATTTGAAGAGATGGTTTATGTATTTGATAAAACACAATCTAATTATTTATGTAAACAAACTCCAATGGGTTTTCTCTGTCTTATTTTATCTCATGATAATTCTAATGCATCATGGGCCATGAATTATACAATCCCCAATGCATAAGCATTTCATGAAACTATCCACAACCCATGTCACACTATTCTAATGCATTCCTCATATATGTAATTATTTATTTAATTGATATATAGTATTCCTTATAATCAAAGATGCATATTAAATAAGAGAAAAATATTTATCAATATTTCCCCAGTTAATCAAAAAACAATCAGTGTAAATACTATATCTTAAAATGTTACTTGGAATACACAATAATAATATACATGAAATAATAGATTAAAAATATTAACTAGGAATGAATAATTATAAAAGTTTCCCAAAAAAATTAAACCATGTAATAATAGTTATTAAAAATGAATATAAATGATCAACTATGGTTCTGTTTATGGGAAAATATTAAATATAAATTAAATAATACAATGAAATAATTTAATGATTATCACCAGAAATTAAATAAGATAGTTTTCCTTATAAATTGAATAATTTTTTTAAAAAAATTCTTCAGTAAAATAGATTTTGGAGTTTACATGAAAAGGGGTAGGAAAAAATAGTCCCCTTAAACTAGGCTTTCTTATTATGAATAATTTATAAGGGATCCTTTACAAAACATGTATAACCCCAAAAAGATATGTGAATTAATTTTTTTAAATAACAATATAACTTACAAAACATTCTATATGAAATATATAAAAATAATGAACAATTACAATTGGGTAATGATAGAGAACACATAACCCCATGGTAAATTTGGACCCACAAATAGATCCCTTAGCACTTTTTAATCAATGGAATCACATGCCCAATAAAATTATTAATAATAATTTTTTTATTATATTTTAGATAAATATATTTTTATTATATGATATATCTAATTTTTATTATACAAGTACCAAACAAAATAAATTGGTTTTGAATAAATCATATTTCATAGAAATAAAAGTGATATTGGAAACACATTATGAAGATTATATAATTTGAATATTGAAAAATAAATGAAATAATTATGTCCAAAAAATTTAAATACAGAAAATAAAATTGAAAATAATTTATAAAACTATATTAAGAAATTTAACATGTATTCACTAAAAAATAAAACCGATGACTTATATGTTTAACCCAATGAAGGAAAATTGAGTTTATAAATCCCATACCATATGTATAGAACTATCCTATAGTTATACTGACTGACATGGATAATCAAATTTCAATCATTAATTAATTAATTAATTAATATTTATACATTTATTTTATTTATTATAATTATATTATTCTCATGTATTCCGTTTTTATGAGTTTTAAGATTCAATTTTTTCATTCCCAGAGTGTTCATTCTCTTGGTTTTCATCATGAGTTACCTTGTATACAATTATAGAATTTTATATAAAAATCAAAAAATTATCCCAAATTGAAATTATATGTTATTAATGAATATCCATATATTTAAATGATATTATGTATCATTTGGTTATATGGTATGATGATGATTCATTAGATAAAATGTTAATGAAAATTATTTAATATATTTTTTTCATTTTCTTACAACCATCACAAAGTTATATAATTTTATATAATATCATGATAATGTATTGGCTACATAACATGATATAGTATATAATATGTATAATAAAAAATTATTTAACCATAATAATTGTTTTATTACCAGACATGAATGATGTAATGGGAAATTAACACACATCATCTATGATGGTAGTAAATCGACACATCATGAAAGATGATTTAATTTTTAGAATATAATTTAGATAAGAAGAGTTTTGATGATAGATATTCCGTTAAAATAATAAAATTATAGAATATATAGTATATATATTAGTTATAATGAGTGTTTTTATATAATTTAAGAACCAAATATTATGAATTAAAATCAATTATATTAAATTAAAAGGGAACAAAATAGGATTTTACATCATGGATTTCGTCTGTTTCAAAAAACTTTTAAGGCAACTAGGTTTGAAAACAAATATATACCATAATCTCTTTGATATCAGGGTGTGTATTAATAGATAAATTTGGTATAATATTGGCCAGATAAAAATCATAAATGGTGTGCGAAAAAATTGGTAGTTAGGTGTGGTACGTATAGTGGGAGGAGAGAGGTGTTTTGATTTTATTATACATTTATTTAATATTTTTGATCATTAATATTAAGAGTGTTGATTATTATGACCAATTACGGTAACTATAGAATGTGATTACCAAATAATTGTTCTTACATCATTAATACATCATCCATGACTAAATAATTCATGTATTTAGCTTATAATGTAAATTATAGTATTTCACTATTCACAAAAATAAAAATATATTTTATAAAAATCTAAATAATTAACCCTAAAAATTTATCGATGAGTAGATTTAAAAAATGTAATATTTTTTAAACTTATATTATATATATATATATGAGTAATTTAATTTTTAGTTAAAATCCTCATTAATCCTAAAAATACCAAATTAAAAGTTAACAAAAAATTTATTAATATTTGAAAAATTAATTATGGTTTCATAAAATTCTCTTACAATAATAAGGAAAAATAATAAAATATATATACATATAATTTAATTTTAAATCATCATATAAATTATAAAATTGAAATTTATAATTAATGTTTCAATAAAAATTCAACACATAATTTATAATTTTTATAAACTTTTTTGACTTATTATATGATATTAATATATTAAATTTTAATTTATGAGACACCTAGATTTGATATATAATCTCATAGATGAGTTTATTATTCTAATGGTATCCTTACTATATCTAATTTCCAAATTACTATGTCAAAATTAATTTAAATATATATTATTATATCACTATTAGTTTAAGACCTATTATTTTTGCGTTGAATGATATTGAATGAAAGAAATTTATTTTATAAGATACATACCATAAATTCATGGGGTGTTAAAAATTTAATGTATAAAAACTTATAATACCTATTTTTAATTCAAAATAAGTCCACAGAAATTTATGACAAACCAACTTTTGGTATATTATATAAAATTCTTCCCGTTTTATATAATTTATTGTTTAATATTGTGTAATTAGTCTGTTAGTATAATAATATATTATACATGATAGAATATAATTTTAGAATTTTGATTTACTTAGTATTAATATATACCAATTGATTCAATATTTATAAATATTATTTTTCCTTATATATATATATAAATCATAATATTGTTATAAGAGATTACACAAGACAATTCTATGCCTACCTTACAACTGTTCACATTTGTTTGGTTCTGGTGTGGCATGTGGTGTTATCCATTATAAATTATTTCCAATTAATGTAAAAAATTTAATGTTAAATATAAGGTCATTAAATTGTGTCTAGACAAAGATTCAATGGTATGTGGATGGGAATACATGACATGTAATATGTGACAACAGAACAAATGTAAATACCATGTCAATAAATTCATGTGGGTGTAGGTGTTGTAAATCATTTCAACTAAATTTCCACACTATTGTTAAATAGATTATTTAAAATAAAACCTCTTATAGATCCAACAGTTTTTCTAGGATTTTCCTAAACCATTACTTGTGTGGTAATCCAGAGGTACTTCATTTCTAATTTGCCATTACAAATCATGTATCATTGTTTGTAAATAAGTATTCTTTTAACACTATGAAGGGGTCCATGTGTATTATTTTCTTTTCACATCCTATTCATCATCATATGAACATAAAATAAAAACACATCTCATAATTTGTATAATTAAATAAATATAGACATAAAAAATAAAATAACCTAGGGAATTTAATAAAAATATTATCATAAATTATATTTTTTAGTATAATATATCTTAACAAATTACGGGTGAAAAATATTGATTCTCTACTAATTAATTTTTGGTTTTCTCAATTTCAATGGATAATATCCAAATAACATGAATCATATATCCCCTAAATCATGAAGATACATTCATTCACATTTAATAATTTTATATTTTGAATGAATAATGACCCAAAATGTGAATATTCATTTAGAATTATTCCAATGCTTCTATTTCTATGACATTGTTGTTGTCTAGATTTCGATTTCAGATCTCTCATGTTTTTTATACACATAATCCAAAAATCCACCAACAATGATTTTATATTCATGAGTTCTATCATATAAGATCTTAGATATTTATATTATTTACAAATGATCACCAAATGGAATATTTCATATTCATAGAACCCTCTAACAATTTTTTAACCAATGGAATGGTTCATATTCATAGAACCCTCTATCAATTATCATGGATCCCCACTAGCTACTCTAAAAACATCTCATAATTTATTATCTAACTCTACCTAGTCAATAGAATATGAGTGATAGAGAAGATACCAATGTTTCTTAAATAAATAAAAGAGTTCATGGATCCTCTCCATCCATGGTATAAATTCCTACATATAAACTTTCTCACAAAACCACCTAACACCTAAATGGTCTCAAATAAAATATTTGTAATATTACCCCGCCTTCCAATTCTGTTATTCAAACATTATGTGATTAACATAAATAATAGAATGCCTCTAAAATTGAACTATGAGGTCCTGATCCTACTATATACCTACGTATTCATCATGCCGTGTGATTAATTCATCAGATTACGAACATAATAAACCTTTTATATCAATCTATCGATCACATCAGGAAAATTAATAGCTACCTCCCAAACCCATTCCATCACAACACGTGTTTTCAATACCACATGTTCAAATCCTCAAATGGGACTATTCTAATAGAAGAGTTATAAAAATTATTGTAAGGGAAACCAATAAAATGTATGTTTCATTCCCATGGTCTTCAAAATGAAAGATAAATTTCCAAAAAATATCCACTACTGAATGGATTGCCCGATCTACCTGTCCATCCTTCTAATTGTGGAGAGAAGTTCAATGTATTATCTACATGACGATTTGTATGATGTAACACCCTCCAAACTCATGATGTAAAATTCATTTTGTGTTCAATTAAAATATAACATGAATCCTTTTAAAACTACACTATATCCTCAACATCCCCCTTATATAAAAAATATTCTACATATAGCTCATTATTCACTATATAGTGGGCCTATTTCATTAACTTATAAAATGAACTAGATATAGTCATGACCTCTATCATATCTGGAAATTACTATGAATAATTACATTGATATTTCATCTAATTTCTAGATGGGAACTTATAGTGCATACTAAAATACCTGTAACCTTATAATTTTCCATTACCTACTAGAAAACCAAGTACGTAGCCCTACACTTTGAGAAGACATATATCATCCCAGGACACACAAAAATATATCTTCCATCCATGATACATCTTTGAAACTCCCATGGGTACCAAAATAAGTGATATATGAAAATAAAATAGGGCTCCCTTGTGGAACGCTATCAGAACAAACCATCTCCCCTAAAAGAACATATTATTTTGACCATCCCTCCAAAACCTAAACATTACCAATATGATCATGCATCACCCATACTATCAGTCTCCCTATTGATACACATCCACCAGAAGCATCATAGTATAACGCACCATCATTTGAAACAAATTTCCAATACCATTAATATTCCATGTATCAAATTGAATGTCTTCCAAGTCATTCTTCACTCTATATGTATCCTCAAACTCCTAAAAACATCCATATTTGAATTTTTATGATATAAAAATTCACAAAATTTTCTTTTACTATGGTATAAGAGATCTCAAAATCACTATCATGATAAAAAACCATCCACCTCCATTGTTAGAAATTTAGTTCCCAATATGAGAAGATATAACATAGGTTCTATAGATTTTTGAATGACAGAAAACTCTACCCAAAGAGGTAATGACTCCAAAACTTCTATTCAAACATAAAAAAATACTATCTATAGGTAAATGGTGGTAAAATTACTATAATTGGTATAAAACTACCACAATACATATTATATCATCTCTCTAGACTGAATCAACATTCATATGATTCCCAAATTGAATGCATCAAAAATATTTTTAAAAGTCACCATCGCCTATTGAAATTGGAGCACTTTATCACTGGACTATCACTACGGGAAAAATGGGTATTTGCGAGGGGAATAAATCCCGTCGCAAATACCCCTGTTAAAAACTTATTTGCGACGGGGGTATTTGCCCGTCGCAAATAAGTATCCTTTTGCGACGGGGAAGGCTATCCCGTCGCAAAAGGACTGGCGCCCTTTGCGCGCCAAATCGCGGGAAAACTATTTCCGACGGGGGAATATTCTCGTCGCAAATAACCGGCGGCGGTAAAAGGTATTTGCGACGGGAATATTACCCCGTCGCAAATAGTATGTCGGCAGGTGGTTATTTGCGACGGGTCCCGTCGCAAATAACTATTTAACCATTGACCGTAATAAATGCTGGCTAAGGTATTTGCGACGGTTCCCGTCGCAAATGGGCCCGTCGCAACTAATCTAACCTATAAATACCCCCATCCGTTTTATTTTTCAAATCAATCTCAAATTCCATCTTCTTCTTCTCTCAAGATTTTATTTCTACAGTTCAGTTTTTCTCAAGTTTAATTTTTTTCTCCGGAGTTGGTATTGAAGTTTTGAAGAACGATCTGAGATCAACCTCAGATCAATTTTCAAGGTATTTATATTTATTTTAATTTCATATTTATTTTTAATGTTTTATTAGATTTAATTATTCTTAATTAGTTGTAATTTAATTATGTTTACATTGTTTTATAACTTAATAATTAGTAATAAATACTAATAATTAGGAATAATAACATTATTTAATTATTAATATATTTTATTATTAATATTAAAATAATATAATTTTTTATATATATACAGTTCTCTTTTCATCTGTGTGTTTGCTGTCTTCACATGTATTATTTGTATGTGGAGATAGAAAACACACAGATGAAAGGAGAAGTGTATATAAATTAGAAAATTATATTATTTTAATATTAATAATAAAATATACTAATAATGTTATTATTCATAATTATTGGTAATTATTCCTAATTATTGGTAATTATTCATTTAGTTAGTCATAATTAAGAACAATTACCAATAATTACCAAAAATTAGTAATACTTAGTAATAATTACCAATAATTACCTATAATTAGTAATAATTACCAATAATTAGTAATAATTAGTAATAATTAGTAATAATTAGTAATAATTAGTAATAATTAGTAATAATTACCAATAATTAGTAATAATTACCAATAATTAGTAATAATTAGTAATAATTAGTAATAATTACCAATAATTAGTAATAATTACCAATAATTAGTAATAATTACCAATAATTAGTAATAATTACCAATAATAAGTAATACTTACCAATAATTAGTAATACTTACCAATAATTAGTAATAATTAGGAATAATTAGCAATAATTAGTAATAATTAGGAATAATTAGGAATAATTAGGAATAATTAGCAATAATTAGGAATAATTAGCAATAATTAGCAATAATTAGTAATAATTACCAATAATTAGTAATAATTAGTAATAAGTACCGGTAAATAGTAATAAGTACCGCTAAATAGTAATAATTACCGCTAAATAGTAATAATTACCGCTAAATAGTAATAATTAGTAATAATTACTAATAACTACCAATAATTAGTAATAACTACCAATAATTAGTAATAACTACCAATAATTAGGAATAATTAGGAATAATTAGTAATAATTAGGAATAATTAGTAATAATTAGGAATAATTAGTAATAATTAGGAATAATTATGAATAATTAGAAATAATTAGTAATAATTAGTAATAATTAGTAATAATTAGTAATAATTACCAATAATTAGTAATAATTACCTATAATTAGTAATAATTACCCATAATTACCAATAATTACCAATAATTATCGGTAAATAGAAATAATTAGTAATAATTAGAAATAATTACCGGTAAATAGTAATAATTAGTAATAATTACCGGTAATTAGTAATAATTAGTAATAATTACCAATAAATAGTAATAATTACCAATAATTATAAATAATTACCAATAATTAGAAATAATTACCAATAATTAGAAATAATTACCAATAATTAGAAATAATTACAAATAATTACAAATAATTAGTAATAATTAGAAATAATTACAAATATTTAGAAATAATTACCAATAATTAGAAATAATTACCAATAATTAGTAATAATTACCAATAATTAGTAATAATTACCAATAAATTTCAATAATTACCAATAATTAGTAATAATTAGTAATAATTACCAATAATTAGTAACAATTAGTAACAATTAGTAATAATTAGTAACAATTAGTAATAATTAGTAATAATTAGTAACAATTAGTAATAATTAGTAATAATTACCAATAATTAGTAATAATTACCAATAATTACCAATAATTACCAATAAATAGTAATAATTAGTAATAATTACCAATAATTAGTAATAATTAGTAATAATTACCAATAATTAGTAATAATTAGTAATAATTAGTAATAATTAGTAATAATTAGTAATAATTAGTAATAATTATCAATAATTAGTAATAATTAACAATAATTAGTAATAATTACCAATAATTAGTAATAATTACCAATAATTAGTAATAATTAATAATAATTAGTAATAATTAAGAATAATTAGTAATAATTACGAATAATTAGTAATAATTAGTAATAATTACCAATAATTAGTAATAATTACCAATAATTAGTAATAATTACCAATAATTAGTAACAATTAGTAATAATTAGTAATAATTACCAATAATTAGTAATAATTACCAATAATTACCAATAATTACCAATAATTAGTAATAATTAGTAATAATTAGCAATAATTACCAATAATTAGTAATAATTATTAATAATTACCAATAATGAGTAATAATTAGTAATAATTAGTAATAATTAGTAATAATTATCAATAATTAGTAATAATTACCAATAATTAGTAATATTTACCAATAATTAGTAATAATTACCAATAATTACCATTAATTAGTAATAATTACCAATAATTACCAATAATTAGTATTAATTACAAAAAATTTGTAATAATTACCAATAATTACCATTAATTAGTAATAATTAGTAATAATTAGTAATAATTACCAATAAATTCCAATAATTACCAATAATTAGTAATAATTAGTAATAATTACCAATAATTAGTAACAATTAGTAATAATTAGTAATAATTACAATATTTAGTAATAATTACCAATAATTAGTAATAATTACCAATAATTAGTAATAATTAGTAATAATTACCAATAATTAGTAATAATTACCAATAATTAGTAATAATTAAGAATAATTAGTAATAATTAAGAATAATTAGTAATAATTAAGAATAATTAGTAATAATTAGTAATAATTACCAATAATTAGTAATAATTACCAATAAATAGTAATAATTACCAATAATTAGTAACAATTAGTAATAATTAGTAATAATTACCAATAATTAGTAATAATTACCAATAATTAGTAATAATTACCAATAATTAGTAATAATTAGTAATAATTACCAATAATTAGTAATAATTAGTAATAATTACCAATAATTAGTAACAATTAGTAATAATTAGTAATAATTACCAATAATTAGTAATAATTACCAATAATTAGTAATAATTACCAATAATTAGTAATAATTACCAATAATTAGTAATTTTTTACCAATAATTAGTAATAATTACCAATAATTACCAATAATTAGTAATAAGTAGTAACATTTACCAATAATTTGTAATAATTAGTAATAATTACCAATAATTACTAATAACTACCAATAATTAGTAATAATTACCAATAATTATTAATAATTACCAATAATTAGTAATAATTACCAATAATTACCAATAATTAGTAATAATTAGTAATAATTAGTAATAATTACCAATAGTTAGCAATAATTAGTAATAATTACCAATAATTAGTAATAATTAGTAATAATTAGTAATAATTACCAATAATTAGTAATAATTACCAATTATTAGTAATAATTACCAATAATTAGTAATAATTAGTAATAATTACCAATTATTAGTAATAATTACCAATATTTCGTAATAATTAGTAATAATTACCAATAATTAGTAATAATTACCAATAATTACCAATAATTAGTAATACTTAACAATAATTAGTAATATTTACCAATAATTAGTAATATTTACCAATAATTAGTAATAATTATCAATAATTACCATTAATTAGTAATAATTACCAATAATTACCAATAATTAGTATTAATTACCAATAATTAGTAATAACTACCAATAATTACCAATAATTAGTAATAATTAATAATAATTAGTAATAATTACCAATAATTACTAATAATTACCAATAATTAGAAATAATTAGTAATAATTACCAATAATTAGTAATAATTTCCAATAATTAGTAATAATTACCAATAATTAGTTATAATTACCAATAATTAGTAATAATTACCAATAATTAGTAATAATTACCAATAATTACCAATAATTACTGATAATAATCGATAATTACAGATAATTAGTAATAATTCGTAATAATTACCAATAATTAGTAATAATTAGTAATAATTATTAATAATTAGATCTATCTCAAAAAAAAGTTTGTGTCAGTCATGTATGATCTAAACTCTATAATTATCTTAGCTGGAGTGTTTTTTTTACCAAATTATTCAAAACCAGTAATGCTTTTATATTTTATAGAGAAATATGGAAGAACGAGGTCTTCAACAATCATTATTAGGTGACCACATATGGATAAATCAACGTAGAAATCCAAACTGTTCTGGTTTAAATTCAGTATATGTAGAGGGTGTGGAGACTTTTTTATCATTTGCGGCATCAAATCCAGAATTTGTTTCAGAAGAAAAAATAAAATGCCCTTGCATAAAATGTGCATTGAGAACGTTTAACCCGTTTGAAAAAGTGGGAGAACATCTCTTGCGTTTTGGTTTTCAACCAGATTATGTATTTTGGTATCAACACGGTGAACGCAGTTCCAGAGCAGGTGATACAAACTTGATTCCGGATCCATCCCGGTTTCAAGATTTAGTACATGATGGTGCAGGTTCATCTGTTCAACATACAAAAACTCCGGCTGATATAGCTTCAAATCCTGAGTTGGCACCGTCTGAATTTTATGAGTTTTTGAAGTCTGCTGAGGATGCATTATATCCTGGCTGCAAGATAAGAAAATTAGAAGTAGTTGCAAAATTTATGGCTATCAAATCAGATAATGGAATGTCAAACACCTGTTTTGACCAGATATTTTCTTTTCTTAAAACACTGTTACCCGAAGGAAATGTTTTACCTGCAAATTACTATGAGAGTAAGAGGATGGTTTGAAATTTGAGACTTACTTGTCAGAAGATTCATGCATGTTCAAATGAATGCATTTTATATTCTGGGGAAAATGAGTCGTTGGATAGTTGTCCCACATGTGGGAAACTGAGATATAAAGAAGGACAACACGGGAAGTCTGGTTTGATTCCTGTAAAACAGTTGAGATATTTTCCGCTTACATCCAGACTCCAGTGTTTATTCTAGTCTAATAATACAGCGACAATGATCTCATGGCATAAAGAGAATATTTCAATCGATAAAATCTTGAATCATCCAGACGATGGTGATTCATGGAAACATTTTGATAGAGTGCATCCATCCTTTTCTTTAGAAGCTAGAAATGTTCGGCTGGGGCTTTCCACTGATGGTTTCTGTCCGTTTGGATCTTATGGTAGTCAATATTCATGTTGGCCTGTTTTTTTTAACTCCGTACAATTTACCTCCATGGATGTTGATGAAGGAGCCATATATCTTTTTGACTTTACTAATTCCAGGACATCCGAAGAAAAATATTGATGTTTATTTGAAACCATTGATTGATGAATTAAATTTATTGTGGAGTACTGGTGTCAGTACATATGATGTTGCAACGAAACAGAATTTCATACTGAGAGCAGCATTGATGTGGACAATAAGTGACTTCCCGGATTATGGGATGTTATCTGGCTGGAGTACACATGGTCAGAAATCATTTCCTTACTGTATGGGAGAGAACAAAGCATTTATGCTCATTCATGGAAAGAAACATTGTTATTTTGACTTTCATCGCAGGTTTCTTCCAGCTGATCATCCTTTTTGCAGAAACAGATCTCATTTCAGAAAAGGAACAGTTCAAAGGGAAGGACCTCCAAAAATGCTATCAGGTTCGGAGTTAATATCAGTTGTACTTTCATTACCTCCCATCACTTTTGGTCCCATAATAAACCAACAGAAAATTTCTGGTTTTGGGAAATAACACAATTGGATAAAACGTAGCATATTTTGGGATTTTCCATATTGCTCTGATTTGTTGGTCCGACACATGTTAGATGTCATGAATATTGAGAAGAATTGTTTTGATAATTTGTTTCATACAGTTTTGGATATGCCAGGAAAGAGAAAAGACAATGTAAATGCATGTTTAGATCTCGCCCTAATTTACAGGCGTCCAGAATTGGAACTGTTTGAGAATGTCAGAACAGAAAAGTTACTGAAACCAAAAGCAGCTTATACACTGTCTAAAGAAAACCGTTTATTATTTTGTCAGTGGATTGCAGATTTGAGACTTCCAGATGGCTGTGCTTCCAATTTGGGTAGATGTGTAAAAAATGGTCATATTACGGGATTAAAAAGTCATGATTTTCATGTTATAATGGAAAGACTGCTACCTATTGGATTAATAGGTCTGTTGAATTCTGTGATTTGGGATTCCATAACAGATATGTCTTAATTTTTTCGGGAAATTTGTGCGGCTACAGAAGATTATGATGCTCTAGGCAAACTTGAAAAAGATGTTGTTGTAATTATATGTAAACTGGAAAAAATATTTCCGTCGTCTTTCTTCGACTCAATGGAACATTTTATGTTAAATTTTCCATATGAAGCCAAATGTGGAGGTCCAGTACAGTTTCGATGGATGTACCCATTTGAAAGATGCATGCAAAAATTGAAAAGACAAGTACGTAACAAAGCATCTGTTGAAGGATCTTTTGCAGAAGCTTATTTCCAAGAGGAAATATCTTTTTTCTGCTCCCATTATTTTGAATCTCAGTATCCTTCAAAACACAACCGAATGGGACGGAACGAGAGGAATATTGATGAAATCGACAATCAATTATCTGTTTTCAACCAGTCAGAGCTTGGTTTTAGTGGAGTTTATGAACGCTGGCTTTCAGATGATGAACATCATAGAGCTCATACGTATGTTCTGCTCAACTGTGAAGAGATGACATCAGTTGTACTGTAAGTGTTTATATCAATTATTCTATCATTTATGTTACAGTAAATATCTTTGGTTTTTATAGGTTGTATGATAATCATATCATGAAACAAATTCCATAAATTACGGCAGCTGCTCTCGAAGAACGTCGACTGAAAAATTTCTCTCAGTGGTTTCAAAAACTGGTAACATAAATTCTATATCTTTTAGAAACTCATTCAATGTATAGTTTACTATATTGATAATTATTTCACAAATTTTCAGGTGTCTCGACATGCTGATAAAATTGACAAACGACTGTGTGTATTGAGTAACCCACCTTCCAAACTTGTTAAAACTTATAATGCATATGTGGTGAATGGATTTCGATTCCACACACATACATATGGGGAATCGAAAAAAACAATGAACAGTGGAGTTAGCTTGAGAGGATCTCATCATCGAGAAAATGAAGTTGAATTTTATGGCATACTTGATGAAATCATTGAACTCTGTTATCTTGGACAACATTACATAACCATGTTCAAATGTCGGTGGTTGGATACAGATAGAGGCATGCATGTTCATCCGACTCATTGAATCATCGATATTAAATGTAAAAGTGTTCTCGCAGTAAATGAACCATTCTTATTGGCTCAACAGGCACATCATGTTTATTACGCAAAGTACTGTGCTACATCAAGAGACTTGACTGATTGGTGGAGTGTAATAAAAATCAAAATTCGAGACAATCAGTTTAGTCAAAGTGAATGTGCTTTCACTGATGTGCAAGGAATTGAAGTTTTTCAAGAGAGTACTCAAAATCAATCTTTCTTGCAAAGAGACATGAGTATCGATGACGACACCCCACATTTAAGAGTCGGTGATGACGATGATGTTAATGATGTCACATATGAATTTGAAATGGTAAGAGATGAAGCAACTGTAACTCGAATGGATATCGATGATATTGAGGAGGAATATGAAGATGACATTGACATATAATGATGATGATGAAGATGAACACTAATAGAATTCCATGGTATTTATATACAATCATAATATGTATATATGTATATATAATAGTAATTATGAATTATTTGCTAACAACATTAACATTTTCTGTTTCAGATGGAAGATGCCACATTTCATGAGTCGGCAGATGCTGACCTGACTTTCGATGCGGATGAGTTGCTGCTAGATGAATCTCAGCCTGCAGGCGCTCCAGGGAGTACGCGGAGGGGGCGCGGTCTTGCACGATTGATTATTCCTGACCCCGTCCCCGAGCGACGTCCACGTCTTGGGTTTGATCCACGCACACAGAGGTGTGATAACCTGTGTGATAACCTGTTGATTTGACTAATATTTCATTAATCTATTCACATAATAAATGTTTATTATTTTTACAGTTTTCCGCATTTAGCAGTCGGACAGGGCAGCGCTATTTTGCGCAACTATTTCTCTCAGCCGTGGACCACATGGGAGCAGATTCCCATTGATGTGCAGCAGGCCATGTTCGGCCATTGGTTGGTACGTACGTAAATAAATAATTTTTTTTTTGAAAATTATTTCATTTCTAACTTGATATTTTGATTTATTTGTAGGGTTTATGGTATCCGATCGAGGATACCATGCGTGACGCCATCCACGAGGCATGGGAGGTGGCCATGCGTGATCGCCTTCGTCAGTTTTTGCACAATTTAAGAAAAGCTGTGATGAAAAAAGCAGGAGTGTCAGATTTTGACGAGTCATGTAGAGAACACCGACCAGAGTACATTTCATCCCATGTATGTGATGGATCATGTGCGCACTGGTTGAGTGGTGCCTTTCAGAGGAGATCATCGGTGGGGAGGCAGAATCGGGGGAGACAGGAGGTGACTCATCGAGCTGGGAGTCGTTCTTTCAGTACTCATAGATAGAATCTGGTACGTACATTATTTATAAATATTTTATATAACTATAAATATTAACTGTTTATTTTTTATTCTTATAGGCTGTCGAGCACCCCGATATTACGGAGTACGACGTATATCGGAGGATGTATAGTGATCCTACTACTGGGGAGCTCAGAGGTGATCGTCAGCATCACATCATGGTTAGTATTATTTGTTATCAAGTTTAAAAAATAACTGTATATAATATATTCACAATTTTAATTTTAAATTGCAACTACAGGAGTCGTATGAGGCCGCAACGTCACAGGCCCAGCCTGAGAGTCAGGCCGAGTCATCAGATCAGACCACTGGTCATCAGTTTGATGAGGCGGCATGGATGCAGGCCACCCAGTATGCCTTCGAGAAGGGCCAGGTAGTTGGTATCATCTCTCGACTGACTCTCGGAGATTATTATGGTAGTGCTGTGATGTCGGCGTCCAGCTCGAGAGGAGCTCGTGCATCTTCTTCTGCTACACAGTATCAGGATCAATTGCAATCTCAGACTGCACTGATAGAGAGTCTCCGACAGGAGCAGGAGCAGATGTGTCAGCAGCATGAGGAGGAGCGTCGATGCCAGCAGCAGCTGTACGAGGAGCAGATGAGTCGGTGGCAGCAGCAGAATCAGGAGCAGATGGAGTACATGCGCCAACTCACTCATGCTTTAGGGATAGAGTTTCCTCCTCCACCATCAGCAGATCCCTCCTCCCCCCTGCCTTTAGATTAGAGTTTGTATTTATGTTATAAAATTTGTGAAATCAAAATATGATTTTTTTTCTATTCGTAGTTTCTGTCTCATTATAAAATATTTATTAATATTCTATTATTTTTTATTTTTGAATTATAATTCTATTATTATTATATTAATTAAAATAATTTATTATTTTTATTTGTGAATTATAATTCTATTATTATATTATTTAAAATCATTTATTAATATTTTATTATTTTTTATTTTTGAATTATAATTGGATTATTATTATATTAATTAAAATAATTTATTAACAATTTATTTTTTTTATTTTTTTATAGTATTTGAGACGGGATACTATTCCCGTCGCAAATAGTATTATTATTTTTTTATTTTTTAAAAAATAGTTTTTGCAACGTGGCCTATCGCAAATAGTTTTTTTACAAATATACGGAGTACTAGTTACGACGGAGATTCTCCCCGTCGCGGAAAAGGGCTTTAGCGATGGGCCCGTTGCAAAAAATTATTATTGCGACACCGTTTTCAGCAACGGGTCATTTGCGACGGGACCCCGTCGCAAAAAGCCATTTGCGACGGGATCCCGTCGCAAATGACCCGTCACAAATACCTTTTTTCAAGTAGTGTATTTCCCTTATAGGTGGAAAAATGACATTTGGTACTGATTATTTCACAAAATATATTGGACCATCCTAGTCAACAATATTAATGGGGATGAAAATCAAGATAAATTATAAATAAGAGTTAGATAATTTCAGGTGATACCATGAATCCAAAAAACTCCTTACAAGCTCATAGGGGATTCCCAAGAAAATTATATCATCACCTTTGATCGTTATACTAGAATAACCTTCTATGAGACCAAATTCTCGTGGATATTATGCTAACATGTCCAGAAAATAAATATGGTCATCATACCATTGATTGGGTGGCTTAAAAGAACAATATCTCTAAGATGATTGATATGGCTCTCTTGATGTATCGAGTAAACTAACATGTAATAGTTGAATTAAATGATGAACTATCCATTGAACTTATGTAGCATATATTTCATGGTCATCAAATAGGATGGTGTGCTTGTGACACAAAAAAATATATCCATGAACACATAGTTCCAATACATGCATCCAAAAATTTCCATTAGGATATCATCCTAAATTATCCTCAACATGTCATATCCAAACGAATGATCAATAATAGAAAAACAACAATCCCATTCCAATAGTTCATAAAATTATTTTTCCTCAGCAATGGGTGATTATTCATACTATCAACTGAATCAACAATAGGTAGTCTATAGACAACCTAATATACTAACTAACTTCTTTAAAAATAACACAGGATCACCCCCAAGGTGACACAATTGGTCATAAGAATCCTATATACATCAGATAATCTATAAAAATTCCCAGATCATATAACTCAAAAGGATCCAATTTATAAGGATCCATTTATATTGTAGAAGAACTGATCTTCATGTCTATCCAAATATCAAAATCACATCAAGAGGTAGTATGACATATTAATCTAGAAAAATGTATAAAATATACCCAATGACTATGGGAACCAACACTATCACTAAATCCACTAATTCCATAGAAAAATAACCCTTCAATGAAATAATGGGAACCCACATATACTACACAAATGAAAACCATATTCCCTTGAAAAGAAAACATGGTAACCTTTAATATACAAGAACATGAATCTCCTATGAATGAAATCAGTAACAAAATATATCGAAAAAAACTAGTCAATGATGTGTATGACAGTGCATGGATGAATATGATATAGGGAAATATCCCTACTATACAATTATGGTACCTTCATTTGGATACACCTTTGGTACAGATAAAAAAAGGTCAGTCCTATGATTTGTCTATTAAACACAAGAGTAATGTTATTTCTCTATATATATTATCCAAGATCATATAATGTAGTGATCATATAAGGATTTTGCAGCTCTAAAATTAAACAAGCTAAAAAACCAGTACCTAACAAACTAAGCAATCCTCGAATGATCATTGGCACCGCTGGTGCAGCTTCCTCTACTATGTGTAAAAGACTATTCCTAGACTATCGACCACATTTTTTACATCCTCATCCATTATCATGATTGGATAAAGGACTGTAGTCATTAGGAAGATTCTATGTTTAGTCTATACATACTACATCTTTCATTGGTGGATTATAACTTTAAATCCATTACTGCTGATGTGGACTCACTAGAAAATACCAATGTGGTTGGAACTAAACAGAACCACCTCCAAAAAATCACTATTTGAGATAAAATAGGTACTGTTTGTTGTGATGTACAATAATCCATTAGAAAAAACACGCTACATGTAAGAACACCGAACAACAATGAAAACCACAGAAAAATGATGGGTAAAAAGGGATCTTCTGAAATCATCTCCTACTAGTCAATGCCTCGAAGGCCCTGGCACCGGGAACTGTCCAATAAAAATTCCCTCCTTTATAATTATTCTAGTTCACCTCTGAATGTAATCATCACCAAGACTTCATCATACCAATCAGCCACTCTTTCAAATTACTCACATGATTAATCGATAATAAAAATGGAGCATCTACATGTATGATCGAAGGTTAGAGTGTTTTCTAAATCTATCATGAATGAGACTCTTTATCATGAAATTGATATAAAGATAAATTAATATGTTCTTTGTACATCATACATATCCTTAACACTGAAAAAATCCTCGATTAATGAGAAAAAAGATCCGACCACGTTAAATCAATCATTGTAAATGAATGAAAATCTACAAAAAACTCTTCCTAGAAGTGGAGGCTTGAAACACATTTCTCATTCCTCTAACCCATATATATTGTCCAATACAGGAACATAGATTCCCATTTGTGAATATCATCTAGATTAACGTAGTCACCACCAAGACTCAAATATAACTGAATGTGATCATATTATCCACAAGCTAACTCACTTTATACACATCAAATCACATATTGAACTTATTCTATATGAACCCCATTAAGACAACTACATGGATCTATAAATGAAAGTTAAAACAAGAATTTTCTATGCTTAGTAATTGTTTTTAATTTTATTATGATTAATGTTAGTTCTTTATTATATTTCCCAGAAGCAATATAACCAAGTATAAATAGTAAAAAAGTTCATCAAAATGCATGTAAAACATATAAGTCTCTATAATTATGGAAGATCAACTTAACAAGGTCGTTCAATAAGCTCAATGATTATGAACTAGGTCATACAGGGTCCTAAAATCCCATATTGAGCCTGGTATCCCTAGTCAATGTCCATCACCTTTATTGACTTGAAATGTTTTTCATACCAAACCATGAAATATTCCATGTGACTAACATGAAAATCCATCATATCAGGCTACTATCACCTTTCATACAACTATGTCATGACCCACTCTCACTAATGATACCACATTGACGAAATAAGGATTATTTTCCTTGATTTATTTCTCTAGTAGGCCCTAGAAACAAACACCAAGGTTATTAATATTTCATAAATATGATGCATTACACTCTATATAAAAACATGGTTGGGAGATTTGATGAATTAACCACAATAACATTTAAGAAATAATATAAATTTAAATAAAAACCATCCCACAAATACATGTTATATTAAAATATATATAGATAAAATTTTCAAATTTAAATTCAGAAAATAAAATATAATGTAGAGACACAACAAAAATACTAGGTTTCGAACTAGTAATGTCAATCATGGTCAATGTAATCCACTGATAAACTTGAAATTCATTTTATATTCATGGGTTCATTATATAGGTATATTATGTAGTAAAACTAATGTCTATTGCAAACATGTAGAAAATAATTAATGATTCCCCCATGAGAAAATTGTAGAACCATCCAAATATAATGAGGCCAACTAACTAATCCATTCCTCACTGTGGAATTCTAACTAAACAGCACAAGGAATGAATAGTAAATTAATATGAATCATATCTATAATGGTTATAATTTACATATTTCCCACTATTTTTTCTATCTAACAACCCCTCATTATATTTCATGGATCTACCGTATCATCCATAAAACATATACCATCACCCCACAACA
The DNA here is from genome assembly GCA_963277665.1 of Viscum album. NCBI lineage: Eukaryota > Viridiplantae > Streptophyta > Magnoliopsida > Santalales > Viscaceae > Viscum > Viscum album. The sequence goes on along the minus strand of OY728140.1, from coordinate 1,450,346,574 downwards.
TGGTTATTTCAATTTTCTCCCAAAGACAATTCATCCATTTCAATACAATATAGTAATGTCTCATATAACGACCCGTACTTTACATACATTGTTAATACTTCAAAATTGAAGCACACTTATTACAACATATGACAAAACCACAAAGGACCGTATAGGTATAGTGTCTTTAGAAACTGGGAAACATAAACAACTGGTTCATAAATCTTCTACAGTGTCTCCTATTTATTTCATCATATCTAGGGTCCCTTTTAGCATATTCTACTTAATATCCATCTTCCTGACCTGGGGAAAAGAAAACATAAAAGGGTGAGCTCAAATGCTCAGCAAGGGAAAATAAAAGAAATAAAAATCATATCATATCTTTTTGAAAATCATAACCTGCAAAAGAGATCATAATATCTTAACATGGAAGCAATAATAGAAGTGAAAATGAGATCCCCATAATCATAACATGAAAGTTTAAACTTTGTGGCATGCACACATAATCATGGAAAATCATTTCTTGTTAGTCATGACTCATTGCCAAGACTATCTTAGTGGACAAAGTCCCTTTCTGAACCGAGTCACCCTCGTTCCAGTCCTGTTTAACTGAACCGGTATAACCTACCATTCCAGCCATGTCTATCTCATGAGATATAAAATCATTACCCAATGCATTGGAGGGATATATAGGTCCCACCAATTTTATAATTAATCCTTTCTTATGTGTGCCACATAATCATAAATCATACATCATCGCATAACCCATGTAATAAATATGGGATTCTTAAACAACATGACATCATAAAACAATTCATATAAGATAAAGGAATTCATAAAAATGTTTCCATCACAACATAATCAAATCCATGTAATAATAGGGATAAAAACATAACCCTTTTATTATCTTATATGGAAAATAATTTTGATAAAATACTTGAACTTCATTCTTGAGGAAAATATCCTTTCTACTTCAAAAACACTTTTCCTTTCTTAACATGTCATTCAATTTTAAAATAAAAGAAGTTGATTAAAAATAAACTTGAATACTTGTAAAGGAAGCTTCTTGGAAATAATTTTTTAGAAATCCATTCATGCCGTATAAGTAAAAAAAACATTCTTCATACTTTTGTCGGAAAAGTCAAAAAGTACCTCGTACGAAAAACGACAAAAGGTTCCTTTCATATATATTACTAAAAACTCACTGAAGGGTAAAAATGGACTTAAACAATTGTAGGTGGATGGAAATAATATTACATATTGATGAAACATGGATGTGGATGATAAAATACACCCCAGTAAATACTTACGAATAATCAATCTCGGATAAAAATGAGATTGTGATATTTCCCTTACCTTAGGTCCGATTTGCTTTGTATGTGTCCGAAGCTCCTGTATAATGGTTTAAATAATGTTATTGACTTATTCCAGAATCATACATATTGATATGATATCATATATGGTCATATTCTTAGCTTCTTATTAGTAATATTTCATTGTTACTTGTTACTCGGGTCTTTATTGCCTTTTGTTCTTATGCGTGTTTTGTCGAATAAATTCTTATTATTATTTTAAGGTTATAGATACCTTATATCCTGAATGGTATTAGTGTAACATATATCATATTTATTCATTCAATTCATTTATATAATTACTATGTAATGATGATCATGTAGAACGAGTCGCATCACATCGTGGAGACGGTATTCCGTACGTACGCACGAGTGATGATATCATTCCTATGATCATGGAATTGTATTGGAGTATATATATATTATTTCAGTATCAATATTACTTAATAATAATCATAAATAGTTACTCATTACACCATTATACCCATCCTTGTAAAGTGGTGGTGGAAAATAGATTACACCACGGCGTGGAGACAGTATTCCGTACGTACACACACGCGGTGATTTCATTTTTCCATAGGATGGATAGAAGGTGAATTAGGGTTGTTTTATATTTATAATAACATATCAGTATGTAAGTAATACTGATGTTATTACTTTATCATGAAACAACTAAAGAAGAAGACGTTGAAGAGGAAAGAAATTGAAAAGATCGGTAATGGATATTACCTCTTCTTTGGAACTCTTCTTTGAATCCTCCACTTAGGGAACTAAGATTGGTCTTTGAAGAATACCAGGACCTCTAGGATTATTCTAGGGAATTGTAGAGGAGAAAATGTCAGGGGTTGGCCGGCGTTGAGTGCTCAAATTGGTGTGAGGAGGAGGGGGAGGAGGTGCCCTTTTATAAGGGAGGAGAGGGGCACCTTAAGAATATCTCAAAATATTATTTTATATTAAAGTCAAAATCGGTTTATAATGGTTCCAAAGGGTTTTATTTCGAAGCTAAAGTGGGGATGGGTCGAAATCCTATCAACCAATAGGATTTAGACAAGTTTAGAGTATTATTTTAACCTTATCAATTAGATATAACTCTAAGTTAAATAATTTAACTTTTACCGTGTCTTTTTGTTTTCTTTCACTATATGGTTAATACACTTACTATAACATGCCAAACGAACCCCAAATTGTTTATTATTAATATATATATCCTTATCTAAGTCATTTGGCCGAACCTTATATTTTGAGGAATAAAATATCAATTAATTATATAATATTTGATTTAAAAACTATTTTGTGTCAATTTTGACACTATTTAATATATGATTTTTGTGAAAGTCATAACGGAATTATATGTTCGAACCCAGTTGATTAAATCAACACTAATATATCATAGTAACCTAGAAAATTAGTTTAATTCATAAAAAGGATAAAATTACATTTATTTTGGTGTTTATAACATCAATTATGTCAATATTTCATAAATAAGATAATTACTGCATCATTGTTGTGTCATAATTAAATTAAATTATTTAATGTCTAAAAATTATAAATAAAATACCATTATGTTGGAAATCCTTTTATCTTTCTAATGAATATTTATTGTTGAATTTATCTTTTGTATAACCCCATATTAAAAATTATTTACTTATTAAACTTTGATTTTAACTATTTTAACCCTTCTTTAAATAAATTAATAATAAATGTCCTAATCTAACCCAAGTGGGCCTAAATGGTCATATTTTATTTATAAGGTTGTTTTTGGTCGAATTACACTTATCCAATAGAATTAGGACATGTGTTAGGGTAATAGTAATATCATTTTTACCCTTAGTTACCCTATTTACTATTAAAAAAGTAAAAAGTTACTATTCACCAAAAAATTATTTTTATCTCATTGAACCACATTTTACGTACTGATATCAACCGTGTCTATCGGATTTTTGAAATTCCATTCACAGAAGCGGTAAGATTAAGTTTTATGCAAAATTCAGTTTTTAACCTACCACTTAGTGGTTTCACTATTCATCAAAAATTGAAAGTTTTCAGAAAAATACCAAAATTTCACCCTAGGCTAATTTCGATATTCTGAGTCCAAAAATGAAGTCCATTTTGAGAAATAAAATTTATAAAATTTCAAAAAGTGGTTATTACTATTCATAACGGCTAGTTTTAATAGCATATTGTTGTTTAGTGAAACTCGGTATTGCGTACGACGCAAGCTATCGAGGAAGGTCGTGATTGCGTGTAAAGTAAGCCAAGCAAGTGTGTAGTGAAAGATTTATTTGATGATATAAAAAAAATATTACTCATAAAAATCTCGGGTGTTACATTCTACCCCCCTTAAAAAGAATTTCGCCCTCGAAATTCGTCACTTTGTAACAAAAAGATGAGGATACTTCTCCCTCATCATATCCTCAAGCTCCCATGTAGCTTCTTCAAGTTGGTGGTTCCTCCATTAAACTTTCACCAAACGAGTGGTCTTGTTTCGTAGGACTTTTTCGCTACGATCCAGAATCTCTATCGGCTGTTCTTCATAAGAAAGATCTTGCTCCAGCGGTACAACTTCTGAGCTGAGTACATGTGAAGGATCTGGTATGTACTTTCTCAGGAGAGATACATGGAACACATTGTGAACTTGAGAGAGATTCGGTGGAAGCGCCAATCGGTAAGCTACCTTCCCTACACGATCCAGTATTTCGAAAGGACCGATATATCTAGGGATCAACTTCCCCTTCTTTCCAAATCTCATAACCCTCTTCCAGGGAGATATTCGTAAGAACACTTTATCACCCACTTCAAAGTCTAGGTCTTTTCTTCGGTTATCGGCATAACTTTTCTGTCGACTCTGAGCTGCTCTTATGTGTTGTTGAATAGATCTGGCCTTTTCTGCCATTTCATCAACGAGATCAGGTCTTAATAGCTTTCTTTCCCCAACTTCATCCCAGCAAGTTGGAGTCCTGCATTTCTTTCCATAGAGAGCTTCATAAAGAGCCATATGAATACTGTAGTGAAAGCTATTATTATAAGACAATTCCACCAATGGTAGGTGTTGATCCCAACCTCCTTTGAAATCCATAGAGCAAGCTCTCAACATATCTTCTAGGGTTTGAATTGTTCTCTCAGACTGACCGTCTGTCTGGGGATGATAAGCAGTGCTGAAACTCAACTCTGTATCCAGAGTACGCTGAAGACTTCACCAGAACTTCGAGGTAAATCTCGGATCCCGATTAGATATAATAGAAAGTGGTACTCCATGAAATCTTACCACTTCCTTTACATATATCCTGGCAAGCTGATCTAGAGAGAAATCCTCTCTAATAGAAATGAAGTGTGCAGACTTTGTAAGACAATCGACTATGACCCAAATAGCATTATTGCCTTTGGATGTTTTAGGAAGTCCTGTGACAAAGTCCATAGTGATGTTTTCCCATTTCCATTCGGGTATGGGTAATGGTTGTAACATCCCCTTAGACTTTTGTCTCTCACCATTAACTTGTTGACAAACCAAGCATCGAAGACATATTCAGCAACATCTCTTTTCATGCCATCCCACCAGAAGTACTCTTTCAGGTCCCTATACATCCTCGTGCTTCTAGGATGAATAGAGAATGATGAATTATGAGCCTCATCCAGCAGCTCTTTCTTTAATTCGGGGATGGGAGGAACACAAACCTGATTCCTGAACTTTATTATCCCATCACAATCAAGGTTGAATTCAGGAACATTTATCACCTTCTTTTGTAACTCGACATCTTCATTCTGTGCCTCTTTAATCTTTACATGTATAGATGGTTGAACATTCATTTGAGAAAGATAAGATTTTTCCCCTTCCATTATAATTCCAAGATCCATCCTTTGTAAATCCATAAATATTGGATCTTTTGTGATCCTCATCATGGATAAACTAGCATGGTCTTGTCAACTTAATGCATATGCCACCTTGTTTTCTTTCCCAGGGTGGTAATGGATTGAGCAGTCATAATCCTTAATCAGGTACAACCATCTTCTTTGATGCATATTCAGATCCTTTTGTGTGAAAATATACTTTAAACTTTTATGATCAGTATAAATATCACACCTTTCACCATAAAGGTAATGCCTCCAAATATTTAATGCAAAGATTACCGCAGCCAACTCCAAATCATTTGTTGGGTAATTTTGCTCATGGATTTTCAACTGTCGTGAGGCATAAGCTATCACCATATCATTTTTCATAAGAACACACCCCAATCCCTTCTTGGATGCATCACTGTAGATCACAAACCATTCTCCACTACAAGGCAGTGTGAGCACAGGTGCACTGGATAAACTTCTTTTCAACTCCTTGAAATTCTCTTCACATTCCTCTGTCCAGACAAACTTAACTCCTTTCCGAGTCAACTTGGTGAGTGGATTAGATAATCGTGAAAAATATTTTACAAAACGTCGATAATATCCAGCCAAACTAAGAAAACTTCGGATCTCAGTTACTGTTGTTGGTCTCGACCATCTTTCGATAACCTCTGTTTTTGCTGGATCCACAGATATCCCCTCTTTTGAGATTATGTGACCCAAAAATGCAACTTTTTTAAGCCAAAATTCACACTTGGTAAATTTGGCATAAAGCTTCTCCTTTCTCAGGGTCTCAATATAATTCTCATGTGATCTTCATTCTCTTCCTTGCTCTTTGAATAGACAAGAATATCGTCTATAAAGACTACCAGAAATTGATCAAGATAGTCCCTAAAAACTCTATTCATTAGATCCATGAAGATATCAGGGGCATTAGTAAGACCAAACGGCATCACTATAAATTCATAGTGTCCATACCTTGTACGGAAAGCCGTCTTTGGTATATCCTCCCTTTTGACCCTTAATTGATGATACCCTGAACGAAGATCAATCTTGGAAAAGTATTGAGCTCCGCGTAGTTGGTCAAATAAGTCATCAATGCGTGGGAGAGGATATTTGTTCTTGATAGTGATCTTGTTAAGTTCTCGATAATCAATGCAGAGTCTCATTGATCCATCTTTCTTCTTGACAAATAGAACAGGTGCTCCCCAAGGTGACGCACTATAGCGTATGAATCCCTTATCAAGATTCTCTTGGAGTTGTTTCTTCAATTCCTGAAACTCAATTGGTGTAACACCCCAAAATTTCATAGTGTGTTATTTCTTCAAAATAATTCAATAACTTGCACTACACGCAACACTGAGTTCAATTTCACCATGAATTACCAAAAAAAATCCATTAAAATAGGTCATGAATAGTATTAACTAAATTTTAAACTTTATATAATCCTTATAATTTTAGAATCCATATTATGAGTTTCTTAGTCATAATGCAAGAACAGATTCATTTTCAGTATTGCACTTTTATCAACTTTTGATAGTGAAACCTTTTTAAATACAATATTTTAAACTTTTTGACTAAATGGAGACATCAAAAAATTTAAAATGAAACATCCCAAGCTTCCACGGTACGCTTTCCTTTGAATAAAACAGTAGCGTGTGTTGTACGCAACTTCGAGTTCTAACACACCGTAACCAATCAAACTAGCTGTTATGAATAGTAATACCTACTTTTTGAAGTTATATATATTTTATATTTTAAAATGGACTTCATTTTTGGATTCAGAATATCAAATTTAGCCTAAGGTGAAATTTTGGTACTTTTCGGATAACTTTCATATTTTGATGAATAGTGAAAATTACTAAATTTTAATTAAAAACAACTTTTTTAATCAAAATAATTAATAGTAATAAATTATGAATTTGAGTGGTTTTAAAGTATATTTAGAATATATTTTTACTATTTAATATAATGTTGGTCATTGGACATAATTTTACAATTAAACCGAACATAAACAAGTGTCAATCTTTTGATAGTTATTATCTCTTAAAAACACGCTTTTTGTTTTGACAGCGGGAATTAATTTTAAATTAATTTCTGCCACTTCTGTGTTTTGAATTTAGGAAAATGGATTCCATATTTGGAATCAGGATGTTCAAATTGTGTAAATAGGTAACTTTTATTTTTAGACATTTTGAATAATTACTGCGGTAAATATTTTATTTACCATGGTTAAGGGTAAATCCGGTAAATAAGGGTTAAAAATAATATTATAATAATACTAAATTACCCTAAAACGTGTCTTAACCCTATTGGTTGATACATGGTCGACCATGGGCATCCTTGTGTCAATTTTGGGACCCCATGGATCCACTTGTAAGTGATAATGACACTTTATTTTAATTAAGTCAAAATGAATACAAAAAATGACACAAGCATATATCTTTTAGAAAAACAATTGTTACATAGGGTTATATAAGTTGGATTTTAGATTATAAATATTCATTAGAAAGATAAAAAGCTTTCCTACATAATGATATTTTATTTATAATTTTTAGACGTTAAATAATTTATTTTATTTATGACACAATGATGATGCAATAATTACTATAATAGTGAAAAATTAAAATAATTGATATTATAAATACCCAAAAAAATATAATATGAAACTTTTAATGAATTAAACTAATTTTCTAGGATAATATGATATCTTAGGATTGATTTAATTGACTTTTTTCGAAGTAATGAATCTGTTATGAGTTTCACAAAAATCAACTATTGAATAGTGTCAAAATTGACATAAAAGAGTTTTTAAAACAATTATTATATTATTAATTGATATTAAATTCCTAAAAATCTAAGGTTCGGCCAAGAGACTTATATAAGGATAGGTTCATCATTAATGGACCACTTGGGGGTCTCTTGGATGTATATAGTAAGTTTATTAACCATATTATATAAAAATACAAAGAGACATTGTAAAAGTGAAACTAATTAACTTAGAGTTAATACTTAAAGATAAGGTTAATATAAGTACCCAAACCTGTCTAAATTCTATTTGTTGAGTGGTTTTCGACCTATCCACACCTTAAACTTTGAATAATCAACTTTGGAGCCATTAGGAACCGAATATGAATTTATTATAAATTAATATTTCTAGCTTTTCCAAAGGTGCCCCTCACCCCTCTTATAAAAGGGCACTCCTCCTTCTCATTTATTCACACCTTCAAAGCCTTTTGGCTCGGCCAAACTCTGCCCAAATACTCTCCCAACATCCCTCACTACAACCTAGAGGCCTTAGTTTGATCAGAAAGCCAACCTACGGAGCCCTTTTGATAAAATCAAAAGGAAGAACCCGAAGAAGAGGTAATGATTTCACCACCCTTCTCCAAGTTCATTTCTTCTTCCACTTCTTCTTCCTTTGTTCTTACCATTCTAAAATAATAACTCCAGTATCTCACATATACTGTGATGTTATTATAAATATGGTACAATCATATTCAGTATTCTATCCACCCTTTGAATAACATGTCACCATACGTGCGTACGTACGGCTTACCGTCTCCACGTCGTGGTGTAATTGTTATTCAATATAATATTATTTGGATGGGTATAATAATGATGTGTAACTCATGTAAATAATAAATATAACATGTTAATGATTCTGTATATATGATATACCATCCATTTATATATTATTTTAATATCAAAAGAATGATATTGTCGCTCGTGCGTACGTACGGACTACCGTCTCCACGAACGCGATGAGATTCATTCTCCATCGTATCCATTCAAGTATAATTATCATTTGATGATTTAAAAATGATGTCTAAGGACTGGATATCATTCTGGATATGAATAAGATACAACAACCATGGCTTATGTAACAAAACATATAAAAGAAAATGAGTAAGTTAACTCCCGAAACGTTGATAATTCTAAGATATTATTAACAAATCAATGTTAAAAGATCATATATGATATCATATTAATATATATGATTCTTGTATAATTTAATAACAACTATTTCACCATTATACATGATGTTAACCTACCCCAACCAAGGAAAAGTACAAGGTAAGGGTTATTTCACAATCTCTTCATTATCCGAGGTTGTTTATACGTAATAATCTACTGGGATTTCTTTATCATCCACATCCATGTTTTTCGAAATGTATTTCAAAACATATTTATTATTTACAAGAATATGGGTTAAATTCATTTATACCCTTGTTTGAATTTTTGTAAGAGGTTTATAAAGGAATCTTTCCGTCGTTTTCAAAACAAGGTCCTTTTTGACCTTTTCGACAGAATTAAGATAAGAATGTTTTTTTTTACTTATACGGCGGGTGCGGTTATTTTCCGCCGTTATAAAATCGTCAAATCTTTCCTTACAAGCTTACAAGAATATTTTCAAGAAAATGTTTTATTTTATATGGCTCTTAAATGATTTCAAAAATTGAAAGAGATATTTCTCTAAAAAGTGTTTTGATTTCATCTATGTCAACATCCTTTAATGGATTTTACGCTTATTTGAAGTTGATTTATTATAATACAAAACTTGTATATTGTATTGAAGGTTTTGTGATATGTTTGACTGTGGATGTGCTATTTTATACCATTCATAGTTTATGGTGAAACTATTGACATTTCTTATGCTAGTTTTAATCCGAATGTTTATGTTATATTTCAAACTTTTCTTCAGATGAATGTGCTAAACAGGTATGTTCCGGGTTGGGGACCGGTAAAAGTAAGCCCTCCAGGTTGGGGACTGGTAAAAGTAAGCCCTCCAGGTTGGGGACTGGTTAAAGTAAGCCCTCCAGGTTAGGGACTGGTAAAAGTATGCCCTCCGGGTTGGTGTCCGGTTATTAGAGGCACTCCGGGTTGGTGTCTGGTTATTAGAGGCACTCCGGGTTGGGTTCCGGTTAGAAGTAACCCCTAGGTCTTGGGATGAGGCCTAGACAAAGAAATTAACGTTTAGCATTATGCATTCCAACATTATGAAAGTGGTTATTGATTTTTCATGTGATTATTCGATTAGTAGAATAACCATGTGAATAAGTAAATGGCATTATTTCATTTCATTTATGCCATACTATGTTGAAAGTTCAAGTTTTAAAGGCTTTTGTTTTAGTTATACATTGCCTTAAATGTTTATTCTTATTTATGAAAGTTTCCGCTATATTGTTATCCTTACTGGGCATTTGAGATCACCCCTTTTCTATGTTTTATTTTTCCCAGGAAGTGAAGAAGTAAATTATGAATGACCTGCAGGGATATTATGTGGGGATATGAGTGTGGATTATGGAGACAATATGTTGTTGTAGTAGTTTTTCGTTTAATGATGTAATGTAAACCTTATGAATATATCCAGTGTTTCCAAGGCTACTAAACCAATCGGTCTTTCGAGATTTGATCTTTCTTGTGATCATGCCAATGTTATGTAATAATGCACCGACTCTGGGTAACTGGGGTCGGGGCGTTACAGTTGGTATCAGAGGAAGTTTAGTACAAACCTTGGAAGCTAGATTTAGATAAACTCTGATTAGAGCACGTAGACCTAAGATGAACTTTGAGGATTAGTATAGAAGAACTTCCTAGAATTTTGGTATTGTAGAGATTTTGTGAGTTTTCCGAGCAATACATCTCTGTCTGGATACGAGCAGGTAGAGGCGGCTCTGGAACAGATGTACCTAGGGGTAAAACCCGAAAACACCGCTTTGAGCTAGACTCGAACGGGAACTGGTGCACGACAACGGGCCTTGCTGCACTCTTGGTTACGACACTCCCGGGGGATATGCTTAGGATAACTCTCATTTTCTTTACATATCATTTTGAAGGGATTATGAGTATATACATCCTCATAGAAAACATTCTTATGATTATGGATTATATCCATAAATAGTTCAATTTATGTTAAGTGTTTTATAAGTATGGGATTATGTATTTTTATTCATAAACTGATCTAGTGTATGCCATTGTTTAGAAATGGCGCCCAGTAGAAGGAATGAGAACTCCAGAAATGCACATGATCCAAAGAGAAGGAAGGATCATATCTTTTATGGTCTTAAGCTAGAATTTATAAGAGAAATAGTCTCCCATGTATTATCATCATATGAAGAAATAATATCATGTGTTGATAAGATAAGTAAAGAGTTTACTGAGTCCTATGGCTTTGAAGGGAAGCAAGAGAAGAAAAGGATGGAAGAGAGAAAGATGGATAAAAGTAAGAGGGAAAAGAAGAATTTTTCCATATGTGGTAACTGTGGAAAGAAACACCCTGGAACTTTCCTGAAAGGAATGAGAGTTTTTTATAAGTGTGGAGGAAAAGGGCACAAAGTACGTGACTGCAAGTGTAAGAAAATGGTTTTAAATGTACAATGCTTCATTTTCAAGGAGTTTGGACACTACGCGAACCTATGTCCCAGTCATCAGACTATGCCGCAAATGATGATATTGGATAATAATCAAGTTATGATACTACCACAGATGAAGAGGAATGATTAGAGTTCTTATTTTGATTATGTCAATTGAGTGTTGTATCAACAATGTACTTGTTATAATAATTATGGATTATATAAGGATTGTACTGCAGTACTATTTCATTAAGGACTTGAGATTGTGTGGAACAAAGAAAAGTGACTCAATAGAAGGTTAAATTTTTGGAAAATATATGGTTGAGAGAATGATAAATCATAATATAGTTCTGATACTGAGGTAGTGATTTTGGAATAATATGTGATTATTTTGGATAAATTATATTGGATATTATTGACTACCTTGAAGCTGATTAATGATTTGTATATTCCATCATTGTTGGGGTTTAAAACATTTTTGGATTAATGAAGTATATCCAGCATTCTATATGGAATAAGGGAACATGAATGTAATCAATAAGGAATATGGTAGTACATGATGAAGGTATTCATAAGCTATTACAGGGTAAAAAGGATCTATATTATGTTTACCTTCCTTATAAATGTTGGACTGTGAGTTTGGATAGAAGTATTTTGGATAGTTCTAGTTTGGATTATTTTGGATTTCCATAAAAGGACAACCCGGAGGTCGGGCGGCAACCTGTCGCGTCCGGCAAGGCTGCGAGACTTGAACCCGCAACCGAAGGGCGACAAGGGTGTATCACCTACCACTGGCCCAAGAGATGTCCTGGATTAAATAATGTAGTTTTTTTTAAAAGATCTGGTAGATGAATTATAAATTCGTTTATTTTGGAACCCTGTACGAATAGTATAAATATAATTTTTTTTACGAGTGAAAGATGAGTTTATGGTAGAAATTTATTAATGGACAAAACTCTAATTATAAAGTAATTATATCTCCTTATGATCTTAGCCAATCTCATAAATAAATTCCTCAATATTAAGAAAAGCAACTTAGAACAAAAATGTTTTCCTAGATGGTACCTTAAATCATCACTAATTTATGGCTTTGGGATTGTTGGCCTTTTCATAGCCATGTTCTCTACCACTCTCCATCAGATAATTGATGGTTAGATTTCTCTTCCATATCCATATTTTCCTACATGGAACCCTAGTATGTGTTATTTTCGGTAACCTTCATACTTTCCACTCTTTATTTTAAATAGAGGCCTCATTAATTCATTTTTCTATGTGGGATTTCAACTAAGATATTTTGAAACGTCAAAAATGTGTTATCCTAATACCCTATGTTTTGTTGAACCGGTGGTATTTCAAATCATCATAGATTGATGAATTTAAGGACCTCAATTATACACTTGTTTGTGATTGATGACCTCAATCACTACCTATAAATATTTACGTTTTTCCTCCGATTATATGTCTCTAATTTCCACCAATGTTCTCCTAATCGAGATCATAATTTGGTGGTGACCCTTTGATTTCTCTTTTCCTCATATTAAGACTAAATTTTAGTAACCCAATTTCCGATGTGGGTTTTCCCACAAATATATTTTCTACTTTCAACCTTTTATTTTTGAAGAACAATTTCAAATTGCGAGGACGCAATTTATTGAAGGAGGGGAGAATGTAACACCCCAAGATTTCATAGTGTGTTATTTCTTCAAAATAATTCAATAACTTGCACTACACGCAACACTGAGTTCAATTGCACCATGAATTACCAAAAAAAAGCCATTAAAAGAGGTCATGAATAGTATTAACTAAATTTTAAACTTTATATAATCCTTATAATTTTAGAATCCATATTATGAGTTTCTTAGTCATAATGCAAGAACAGATTCATTTTCAGTATTGCACTTTTATCAACTTTTGATAGTGAAACCTTTTTAAATACAATATTTTAAACTTTTTGACTAAATGGAGACATCAAAAAATTTAAAATGAAACATCCCAAGCTTCCACGGTACGCTTTCCTTTGAATAAAACAGTAGCGTGTGTTGTACGCAACTTCGAGTTCTAACACACCGTAACCAATCAAACTAGCTGTTATGAATAGTAATACCTACTTTTTGAAGTTATATATATTTTATATTTTAAAATGGACTTCATTTTTGGATTCGGAATATCAAATTTAGCCTAAGGTGAAATTTTGGTACTTTTCGGATAACTTTCATATTTTGATGAATAGTGAAAATTACTAAATTTTAATTAAAAACAACTTTTTTAATCAAAATAATTAATAGTAATAAATTATGAATTTGAGTGGTTTTAAAGTATATTTAGAATATATTTTTACTATTTAATATAATGTTGGTCATTGGACATAATTTTACAATTAAACCGAACATAAACAAGTGTCAATCTTTTGATAGTTATTATCTCTTAAAAACACGCTTTTTGTTTTGACAGCGGGAATTAATTTTAAATTAATTTCTGCCACTTCTGTGTTTTGAATTTAGGAAAATGGATTCCATATTTGGAATCAGGATGTTAAAATTGTGTAAATAGGTAACTTTTATTTTTAGACATTTTGAATAATTACTGCGGTAAATATTTTATTTACCATGGTTAAGGGTAAATCCGGTAAATAAGGGTTAAAAAATAATATTATAATAATACTAAATTACCCTAAAACGTGTCTTAACCCTATTGGTTGATACATGGTCGACCATGGGCATCTTTGTGTCAATTTTGGGACCCCATGGATGTAACACCCCAAGCTTCCACGGTACGTTTCCCTTCGAATAATGTGATAGCGTGTGTTGTACGCAACCTCGAGTTCTAACACACACCACAACTAATTAAACTAGCCGTTGTGAATACTATTACCTACTTTTTGAAATTATATATATTTTATATTTGAAAATGGAATTCATTTTTGTATTCGGAATATCAAAATTAGCCTAGGGTGAAATTTTGGTACATTTCGGATAACTTTCATATTTTGATGAATAGTGAAAATTACTAAATTTCAATTAAAAACAACTTTTTTAATCAAAATAATTAATAGTGATAAATTGTGAATTTGAGTGGTTTTAAAGTATATTTATAATATATTTTTACCATTTAATATAATGTTGGTCATTGGACATAATTTTACAATTAAACCGAACAAAAACAAGTGTCAATCTTTTGATAGTTATTACCTCTTAAAAACACGCTTTTTGTTTTGACAGCGGGAATTAATTTTAAATTAATTTCTGCCACTTCTGTGTTTTGAATTTAGGAAAATGGATTCCATATTTGGAATCAGGATTTCCAAATTATGTAAATAGGTAACTTTTATTTTTACACATTTTGAATAATTACTGCGGTGAATATTTTATTTACCATGGTTAAAGTGTAAATCCGGTAAATAAGGGTTAAAGAAATAATATTATAATAATACTAAATTACCCTAAAACGTGTCTTAACCCTATTGGTTGATACATGGTCGACCATGGGCATATTTGGGTCTGTTTTGGGACCCCATGGATCCACTTGTAAGTGATAATGACACATTATATTAATAAAGTTAAAATAAAAATAAAAATGGCATAAGCTTACATATTTTAGAAGAACAATTTTTACATAGGGTTATACATGTTGGATTTTCGATTATAAATATTCATTTGAAAGCTAAAAAGATTTCCTACATAATGATATTTTATTTATAATTTTTAGACATTAAATAATTTATTTTATTTATGACACAATGATGATGCAGTAATTACTATAATAGTGAAAAATTAAAATAATTGATATTATAAATACCCAAATAAATATAATATGAAACTTTTAATGAATTAAACTAATTTTCTAGGCTAATATGATATATTAGGATTGATTTATTGGACTTTGTTCGAAGTAATCAATCTGTTATGAGTTTCACAAAAATCAACTATTGAATAGTGTCAAAATTGATATAAAAGAGTTCTTAAAACAAATATTATATTATTAATTGATATTAAATTCCTAAAAATCTACGGTTCGGCCAAGAGACTTATATTATGATAGGTTAATCATTAATGGACCACTTGGGGGTCGCTTGTATGTATATGGTAAGTCTATTAACCATATAATATAAAAATACAAAGAGACATTGTAAAAGTGAAACTAATTAACTTAGAGTTAATACTTAAAGATAAGGTTAATATAAGTACCCAAACCTGTCTAAATTCTATTGGTTGAGTGTTTTTCGACCTATACCCACCTTAACATTTGAATAATCAACTTTGGAGCCATTATAAACCGAATATAAATTTATTATAAATTAATATTTCTAGCTTTTCCAAATGTGCCCCTCACCCCTCTTATAAAAGGGCACTCCTCCTTCTCATTTCTTCACACCTTCAAAGCCTTTTGGTTCGGCCAAACTCTGCCCAAATAATCTCCCAACATCCCTCACTACAACCTAGAGGCCTTAGTATGATCAGAAAGCCAACCTAAGGAGCCCTTTTGATCAAATCAAAAGGAAGAACCCGAAGAAGAGGTAATGATTTCACCACCCTTTTCTAAGTTCATTTCTTCTTCCACTTCTTCTTCCTTTGTTCTTACCATTCTAAAATAATAACTCCAGTATCTCACATATACTGTGATGTTATTATAAGTATGGTACAACCATATTCAGTATTCTATCCACCCTTTGAATAACATGTCACCATACGTGCGTACGTACGGCTTACCGTCTCCACGTCGTGGTGTAATTGTTATTCAATATAATATTATTTGGATGGGTATAATAATTATGTGTAACTCATGTAAATAATAAATATAACATGTTAATGATTCTGTATATATGATATACCATTCATTTATATATTATTTTAATATCAAAAGAATGATATTGTCGCTCGTGCGTACGTACGGACTACCGTCTCCACGAACGCGATGAGATTCATTCTCCATCGTATCCATTCAAGTATAATTATCATTTTATGATTTAAAAATGATGTTTAAGAACTTGATATCATTCTGGATATGAATAAGATACAACAAACTTGGCTTATGTAACAAAACATATAAAAGAAAATGAGTAAGTTAACACCCGAAACGATGATAATTCTAAGATATTATTAATAAATCAATGTTAAAAGATCATATATGATATCATATTAATATATATGATTCTTGTATAATTTAATAACAATTATTTCACCATTATACAGGAGGTTAACCTACCCCAACCAAGGAAAAGTACAAGGTAAGGGTTATTTCACAATCTCTTCATTATCCGAGGTTGTATTATACGTAATAATCTACTGGGATCTCTTTATCATCCACATCCATGTTTCTTTGAAATGTATTTCAAAACATTTTTACTATTTACAAGAATATGGGTTAAAGTCATTTATACCCTTGTTTGACTTTTTATAAGAGGTTTATAAAGGAATCTTTCCGTCGTTTTCAAAACAAGGTCCTTTTTAACCTTTTCGACTGAATTGAGGTAAGAATGTTTTTTTTAAACTTATACGGCGGGTGCGGTTATTTTCCGCCGTTATAAAATCGTCAAAGCTTTCCATACAAGCTTATAAGAATATTTTCAAAGAAAATGTTTTATTTTATATGGATCTTAAATGATTTCAAAAAAAAAGGAGATACTTCTTTAAAAAGAATTTTGATTTCATCTATGTCAACATCCTTTGATGGATTTTAAGATTATTTGAAGTTGATTTATTATGATACAAAACTTCTATATTGTATTGAAGTTTTTGTGATATGTTTGACTCTGGATGTGCTATTTTTATACCATTCATAGTTTATGGTGAAATTATTGACATTTCGTATGCTAGTTTTAATACGAATGTTTATGTTATGTTTAAACCTTTTCATATGGGAATGCATTGGACTTAATAAGTGACGGGTGGAGCCCGCTATAGCTCCTCGATGCATCGGTAGGTCTCATGAGACAAACTAGTGTCTTGGCACAAGGCCTTGACAAAATCTTATTTGTAGTCTTGGCACGAGGCCTTGGCTATGTGGTTATGATAGTCTGGCATTATGCATTCCAACATTATGAAAGTGGTTATTGATATTGCATGTGATTATTCGATTAGTAGAATATCCATGTGAACAAGTAAATGGCATTATTTCATTTTACTTTTGCCATACTATGTTGAAGTTCAATTTTAAAAGGCTTTTGTTTTAGTAATTCATTGCCTTAAATGTTTATGCTTATTTTGAATGTTTCGCTATATTGTTATCCTTACTGGGCATTTGAGCTCACCCCTTTTCTATGTTTTATTTTTCCCAGGTAGTGAAGAAGTAATTTATGAATGACTTGCAGGGATATTATGAGGGGTTAATAGTGTGGATATGAAGACTTTGTTGTTGTTGTAGTTTTTTCACTTTGAATTGTAATGTAAAACTTTATGATTATATCTAGTGTTTCCAAGGCTACTAAACCAATCGGTCTTTCGAGATTTGATCTTTCTTGTGATCATGCCAATGTTATGTAAATAAAGCACCGACTCTGGGTAACTAGGGTCGGGGCGTTACAGTTGGTATCAGAGGAAGTTTAGTACAAACCTTGGATGCTAGATTTAGATAAACTCTGATTAGAGCACGTAGACCTAAGATGAACTTTGAGGATTAGTATAGAAGAACTTCCTAGAATTTTGGTATTGTAGAGACTTTGTGAGTTTTCCGAGCAATACATCCCTGTCTGGATACGAGCAGGTAGAGGCGGCTCTGGCACAGATGTACCTAGGGGTAAAACCCGAAAACACCGCTTTGAGCTAGACTCGAACGGGAACTGGTGCACGACAACGGGCCTTGCTGCACTCTTGGTTACGACACTCCCGGGGGATATGCTTAGGATAACTCTCACTTTCTTTACAAATCATTATGAAGGGTTTATGAGTATATACTTCCCCAAAGAAAACATATTTATGATTATGGTTTATATCCATAGATAGTTCAATTTATGTTTAGTGTTTTATAAGTATGGGATTATGTATTTTGATGCATAAACTGATCTAGTTTATGCCATTTTTTAGAAATGGCGCCTAGTGGAAGAAATGGAAACCGTATCAATGCACGCACTCCATGTAGGGATTTCCCTCCTGCTCAAGATAATTATAGTGGGGCTGGTGATGCAACTGGTGTTGATCAGCTAATCACCGTACTGGGACAACTTACTCAGGTTATGAATAATAACCTTACCCGTATGGAGCACCCTGATCCGCAGCGTGGAGGATCAATGTTAGATCGATTCCTGAGACAACAACCACCAACGTTCAATGGGAGTACAAATACCTTAGTAGCTGAGCAATGGATATTTTCCCTAGAGAAAATATTTCAGGCTTTGGGGAGTAGTGAAAGGGAAAAAGTTACCATGGCAGTTTACCGCCTCACTGGAGATGCTGATCAATGGTGGTCATTGATTCAAAACATGAAGGAAGATGATGAAGTATCAAACATGGAATGGAGGGAGTTCAAAGATCTGTTTTTAGAAAAATACTTTCCTCGCGACCATCGAGCAGATATGGAAAGGCAATTTCTGAGTCTGAGACAAAAGGAGGATGATAATGTCACAAAGTATGAGGCTAACTTTACAAAGTTAGCGAGGTATGCTGGAGATTATATTCGCAACCCAAGAAGTAAGATTGATCGTTTCTTTGATGGGTTAAAACCATTTCTCCGCCGAGCATTAGTCTCACAATCCTTTTCATCGTACGAAGACATTGTCTCATGTGCTATCAAGACCGAAAAGGAATTCTCTAAGTCTTATGACTTTAAAGCAAAGCAAGAGAAGAAGAGACCTGCTGATCAATCTGGGAATGGAAATAAGGGGAACAAGGGAAAGGTTGAATATCCATCTTGTGGTAAGTGCGGGAAGAAACACCCCGGTGCTTGCCTGAAGGGAATGGAAGTCTGTTACAAGTGTGGTGAAAAAGGCCACCAAGCTCATGATTGCAAGGGGAAGAAGGAAGCTACCAACGTTCAGTGCTACAATTGCAGGGAGATGGGGCATTATGCAAATGCATGTCCTAAGCGTCAGGAGAACTTACCTCAGAAAAGGCCAAGGGATCAAGGCCAGGCTTATGCTATCACTACTGCTGAGGTAGAAGCTCCGAAAGACGTGGTGGCAGGTAATTTAATGGTTTCCTCAAGTTTAGCAAATGCATTATTTGATTCTGGATCATCGCATTGTTTCATATCTTCCCAGTTTGCTAAGAAAATTAGATATTTCCAATTTGATTTAATAAGGGAGTTGTCAGTTAAAACTCCTAAGGGAAGTATCGTTGCAACAAAGTTTTGTGAATCAGTCCCCATTAGAGCACATAAATTTTCTTTATCTGCTGATTTCATCGTCATACCTATGATTGAGTTTGATATAATCCTCGGTATGGACTGGCTTTCGGACTATGATGCGAAGATTTATTGTAAGAAGAAAGAGGTTACGATTCTTGATGATAATGATAAGGAGCACCTTATTTTTAGAGCAGAATCGTCACCACCTAATTCTTATTTAGATCCACCCCCTGTAGCTCAAATTAATTCAATTATCGGGGAGGAAGAGAATGAAATAACTGTCGGTGAGGAAAGGAATGTTCAAATAGAGGATGTACCTATTGTGAAAGAGTTTGTAGATGTATTTCCGGAAGATTTACCTGGACATCCTCCAGAACGAGAAGTAGAGTTTTCCATTGATTTAATTCCTGGATCAAGGCCTATATCGAAGACCCCTTATAGAATGGCCACTGTAGAGCTAGTCGAACTAAAGAAACAACTAGAGGAATTGAGTAATAAGGGATTTATTCGCCCTAGTGTTTCTCCATGGGGAGCCCCTGTTCTTTTTGTTAAAAAGAAAGATGGATCTATGAGGTTATGTATCGACTACAGGGAGATCAATGCTATAACGATAAAGAACAAGTATCCCCTACCTCGTATTGATGATTTATTTGACCAACTGCATGGAGCTCAATACTTTTCAAAGATTGACCTTCGATCTGGATACCATCAGTTGTGTGTGAAGAAGGAAGACATTCCGAAAACAGCATTTCGAACCAGGTACGGGCATTACGAGTTTACTGTAATGCCGTTTGGATTGACTAATGCACCCTCTGTATTCATGGATCTGATGAATAGAGTTTTCAAGGAGTATCTCGATGAATTTGTGGTGGTATTTATTGATGATATCTTGGTATACTCCAAAACCTACAAAGATCATGAAAATCACTTGCGCATTATCTTGAAGACTCTGAGGAGGCATAAATTATATGGAAAGTTTAGCAAGTGTGAATTCTGGCTTCAGGAGATTTCTTTTCTTGGCCATATTGTCTCTAAAGATGGAATCTCTGTTGATCCTTCTAAGACCAAGGCAATCCAAGAATGGCCAGCACCTACGAGTATAACTGAGGTACGTAGTTTTATTGGCTTGGCAGGTTATTATCGACGTTTCGTCCAGAATTTTGCCCGATTGGCTAACCCATTAACGAAGCTCACACGTAAAGGGGTTAAATTTGTTTGGACAAAAGAGTGTGAGGAATGTTTCGAAGAACTGAAGAGAAGATTAGTCAATGCTCCTATATTGACTCTACCATCGGGGAATGATGGGTTCGTTAATTATAGTGATGCATCAAAGAAAGGACTTGGCTGTGTCCTTATGCAGAATGATAGAGTTATTGCCTATGCATCACGACAGTTGAAAATTCATGAACAAAACTATCCTACTCATGATCTCGAGTTAGCAGCAGTGATCTTTGCTTTGAAAATATGGAGGCATTACCTCTATGGTGAAAAATGTGAGATTTATACTGATCACAAGAGTTTGAAGTATATTTTCTCACAAAAAGAACTCAACATGAGGCAAAGGAGATGGCTTGAATTACTCAAGGATTATGATTGTACGATACACTACCACCCAGGGAAGGCAAACAAGGTGGCAAATGCTTTGAGTAGAAAAGACCATGGAGTTTTGAACATGATGAGAATTGAAAGGGATCCAATTTTCATGGATCTAGTGAAGATGGACATGGGAATAACCAGGGAAGGTGAAACATCAATGCTTTTTCAAATGGTTGCCAAACCATCTTTACTAGAAAGGATTAAGAGTTCTCAGACTGATGATGAAGAATTCCAAAAGAAGATTAAAGCTGTGAATGATGGGAGATTGAGAGACTTTGCGTATGAAGGTGGAATTTTGAAATTCGGGAAGAGACTTTGTGTTCCCAATATACCTGATCTAAAAAGGGAATTGCTGGATGATGCTCATAGTTCCAATTTCTCTATACACCCTGGGAGCACCAAAATGTATAGAGATTTGAAGGAACATTTTTGGTGGGACAACATGAAGAGGGAGATTGCTGATTTTGTGTCAAGATGTATGGTTTGTCAACAAGTGAAAGCTGGAAGGCAACAGCCTGGAGGAGTCATGCAACCTCTTCCCATACCGGAGTGGAAATGGGACAATGTTACGATGGACTTTGTCATGGGGCTACCAAAGACTCCTAGAAGGAACGATGCAATATGGGTTATTGTTGATCGTCTTACCAAGTCAGCACATTTTCTTGCTATAAGAGAAGATCTACCCCTGGAACGTCTAGCAAGACTATACATTAATGAAGTTGTGAGACTTCATGGAGTACCCCTATCGATTGTTTCTGATCGTGATCCCCGTTTTACTTCAAGATTTTGGAAAAGTCTTCAGAAATCCCTGGATACTGAACTTCATTTGAGCACTGCTTACCACCCTCAGACAGACGGACAATCAGAACGGACTATTCAGACCTTAGAAGACATGTTGAGATCTTGCTCACTTGATTTTCAGGGTATGTGGGATCAATATTTACCACTAGTAGAATTTTTCTATAACAATAGCTTCCATTCGAGTATTCAGATGGCACCATATGAAGCGTTATACGGAAAGAGATGTCGTACACCAACCTGTTGGGATGACGTTGGTGAAAGAAAACTTGTAGGCCCAGAACTGGTGGAGGAAACGGTGGAAAAGGTGAAGGTAATCCAAAATCACATTAAAGCAGCTCAAAGTAGGCAGAAGAGCTATGCCGATAATCGAAGGAAGGATTTGGAATTTCAAGTCGGTGATCATGTTTTCCTGAAGGTATCTCCGTGGAAGGGAGTCATACGTTTTGGTAAGAAAGGTAAATTGAGTCCCAGGTACATCGGACCTTTCGAAATTCTGGAACGAATTGGGGCTGTAGCTTACCGATTGGCAATGCCGCCAAGTCTCTCCAAAGTTCACGATGTGTTCCACGCATCTCTGTTGAGGAAATACATGCCTGACCCAACGCATGTACTCACCTATGAAGATTTAGAACTGGAACCCGATCTGTCTTATTGCGAAGAGCCCATCAAGATTCTTGATACGAGAGAACAAGTGCTGAGAAACCGGACGACGCGTCTGGTAAAAGTTTTGTGGAGAAATCATAAGATGGAAGAGGCAACGTGGGAACCCGAGGAACTTATGATGAAGAACCACCCGAGTCTTTTCATGTAATAAGTATTCTAGAAATTTCGAGGACGCAATTATTTGAAGGAGGGGAGAATTTAACACCCCAAGCTTCCACGGTACGTTTCCCTTCGAATAATGCGATAGCGTGTGTTGTACGCAACCTCGAGTTCTAACACACACCACAACTAATTAAACTAGCCGTTGTGAATACTAATACCTACTTTTTGAAATTATATATATTTTATATTTGAAAATGGAATTCATTTTTGCATTCGGAATATCAAAATTAGCCTAGGGTGAAATTTTGGTACATTTCGGATAACTTTCATATTTTGATGAATAGTGAAAATTACTAAATTTCAATTAAAAACAACTTTTTTAATCAAAATAATTAATAGTGATAAATTGTGAATTTGAGTGGTTTTAAAGTATATTTATAATATATTTTTACCATTTAATATAATGTTGGTCATTGGACATAATTTTACAATTAAACCGAACAAAAACAAGTGTCAATCTTTTGATAGTTATTACCTCTTAAAAACACGCTTTTTGTTTTGACAGCGGGAATTAATTTTAAATTAATTTCTGCCACTTCTGTGTTTTGAATTTAGGAAAATGGATTCCATATTTGGAATCAGGATTTCCAAATTATGTAAATAGGTAACTTTTATTTTTACACATTTTGAATAATTACTGCGGTAAATATTTTATTTACCATGGTTAAAGTGTAAATCCGGTAAATAAGGGTTAAAAAAATAATATTATAATAATACTAAATTACCCTAAAACGTGTCTTAACCCTATTGGTTGATACATGGTCGACCATGGGCATATTTGGGTCTGTTTTGGGACCCCATGGATCCACTTGTAAGTGATAATGACACATTATATTAATAAAGTTAAAATAAAAATAAAAATGTCATAAGCTTACATCTTTTAGAAGAACAATTTTTACATAGGGTTATACATGTTGGATTTTCGATTATAAATATTCATTAGAAAGCTAAAAATATTTCCTACATAATGATATTTTATTTATAATTTTTAGACATTAAATAATTTATTTTATTTATGACACAATGATGATGCAGTAATTACTATAATAGTGAAAAATTAAAATAATTGATATTATAAATACCCAAATAAATATAATATGAAACTTTTAATGAATTAAACTAATTTTCTAGGCTAATATGATATATTAGGATTGATGTATTGGACTTTGTTCTAAGTAATCAATCTGTTATGAGTTTCACAAAAATCAACTATTGAATAGTGTCAAAATTGACATAAAAGAGTTCTTAAAAAAAATATTATATTATTAATTGATATTAAATTCCTAAAAATCTAAGGTTCGTCCAAGAGACTTATATTATGATAGGTTAATCATTAATGGACCACTTGGGGGTCTCTTGTATGTATATGGTAAGTCTATTAACCATATAATATAAAAATACAAAGAGACATTGTAAAAGTGAAACTAATTAACTTAGAGTTAATACTTAAAGATAAGGTTAATATAAGTACCCAAACCTGTCTAAATTCTATTGGTTGAGTGTTTTTCGACCTATACCCACCTTAAAATTTTAATAATCAACTTTGGAGCCATTATAAACCGAATATGAATTTATTATAAATTAATATTTCTAGCTTTTCCAAATGTGCCCCTCACCCCTCTTATAAAAGGGCACTCCTCCTTCTCATTTCTTCACACCTTCAAAGCCTTTTGGTTCGGCCAAACTCTGCCCAAATAATCTCCCAACATCCCTCACTACAACCTAGAGGCCTTAGTATGATCAGAAAGCCAACCTAAGGAGCCCTTTTGATCAAATCAAAAGGAAGAACCCGAAGAAGAGGTAATGATTTCACCACCCTTTTCAAAGTTCATTTCTTCTTCCACTTCTTCTTCCTTTGTTCTTACCATTCTAAAATAATAACTCCAGTATCTCACATATACTGTGATGTTATTATAAGTATGGTACAACCATATTCAGTATTCTATCCACCCTTTGAATAACATGTCACCATACGTGCGTACGTACGGCTTACCGTCTCCACGCCGTGGTGTAATTGTTATTCAATATAATATTATTTGGATGGGTATAATAATGATGTGTAACTCATGTAAATAATAAATATAACATGTTAATGATTCTGTATATATGATATACCATTCATTTATATATTATTTTAATATCAAAAGAATGATATTGTCGCTCGTGCGTACGTACGGACTACCGTCTCCACGAACGCGATGAGATTCATTCTCCATCGTATCCATTCAAGTATAATTATCATTTTATGATTTAAAAATGATGTTTAAGAACTTGATATCATTCTGGATATGAATAAGATACAACAAACATGGCTTATTTAACAAAACATATAAAAGAAAATGAGTAAGTTAACACCCGAAACGATGATAATTCTAAGATATTATTAATAAATCAATGTTAAAAGATCATATATGATATCATATTAATATATATGATTCTTGTATAATTTAATAACAATTATTTCACCATTATACAGGAGGTTAACCTACCCCAACCAAGGAAAAGTACAAGGTAAGGGTTATTTCACAATCTCTTCATTATCCGAGGTTGTATTATACGTAATAATCTACTGGGATCTCTTTATCATCCACATCCATGTTTCTTTGAAATGTATTTCAAAACATTTTTACTATTTACAATAATATGGGTTAAAGTCATTTATACCCTTGTTTGACTTTTTATAAGAGGTTTATAAAGGAATCTTTCTGTCGTTTTCAAAACAAGGTCCTTTTTAACCTTTTCGACTGAATTGAGGTAAGAATGTTTTTTTTAACTTATACGGCGGGTGCGGTTATTTTCCGCCGTTATAAAATCGTCGAAGCTTTCCATACAAGCTTATAAGAATATTTTCAAAGAAAATGTTTTATTTTATATGGATCTTAAATGATTTCAAAATAAAAGGAGATACTTCTTTAAAAAGAATTTTGATTTCATCTATGTCAACATCCTTTGATGGATTTTAAGATTATTTGAAGTTGATTTATTATGATACAAAACTTCTATATTGTATTGAAGTTTTTGTGATATGTTTGACTGTGGATGTGCTATTTTTATACCATTCATAGTTTATGGTGAAATTATTGACATTTCGTATGCTAGTTTTAATACGAATGTTTATTTTATGTTTAAACCTTTTCATATGGAAATGCATTGGACATAATAAGTGACGGGTGGAGCCCGCTATAGCTCCTCGATGCATCGGTAGGTCTCATGAGACAAACTAGTGTCTTGGCACAAGGCCTTGACAAAATCTTATTTGTAGTCTTGGCACGAGGCCTTGGCTATGTGGTTATGATAGTCTGGCATTATGCATTCCAACATTATGAAAGTGGTTATTGATATTGCATGTGATTATTCGATTAGTAGAATATCCATGTGAACAAGTAAATGGCATTATTTCATTTTACTTTTTCCATACTATGTTGAAGTTCAATTTTAAAAGGCTTTTGTTTTAGTAATTCATTGCCTTAAATGTTTATGCTTATTTTGAATGTTCCGCTATATTGTTATCCTTACTGGGCATTTGAGCTCACCCATTTTCTATGTTTTATTTTTCCCAGGTAGTGAAGAAGTAATTTATGAATGACTTGCAGGGATATTATGAGGGGTTAATAGTGTGGATATGAAGACTTTGTTGTTGTTGTAGTTTTTTCACTTTGAATTGTAATGTAAAACTTTATGATTATATCTAGTGTTTCCAAGGCTACTAAACCAATCGGTCTTTCGAGATTTGATCTTTCTTGTGATCATGCCAATGTTATGTAAATAATGCACCGACTCTGGGTAACTAGGGTCGGGGCGTTACAATGGATCCACTTGTAAGTGATAATGACACTTTATTTTAATTAAGTCAAAATGAATACAAAAAATGACACAAGCATATATCTTTTAGAAAAACAATTGTTACATAGGGTTATATAAGTTGGATTTTAGATTATAAATATTCATTAGAAAGGTAAAAAGATTTCCTACATAATGATATTTTATTTATAATTTTTAGACATTAAATAATTTATTTTATTTATGACACAATGATGATGCAGTAATTACTATAATAGTGAAAAATTAAAATAATTGATATTATAAATACCCAAACAAAATATAATATGAAACTTTTAATGAATTAAACTAATTTTCTAGGATAATATGATATATTAGGATTGATTTAATTGACTTTTTTCGAAGTAATCAATCTGTTATGAGTTTCACAAAAATCAACTATTGAATAGTGTCAAAATTGACATAAAAGAGTTTTTAAAACAATTATTATATTATTAATTGATATTAAATTCCTAAAAATCTAAGGTTCGGCCACGAGACTTATATAAGGATAGGTTAATCATTAATGGACCACTTGGGGGTCTCTTGGATGTATATAGTAAGTTTATTAACCATATTATATAAAAATACAAAGAGACATTGTAAAAGTGAAACTAATTAACTTAGAGTTAATACTTAAAGATAAGGTTAATATATGTACCCAAACCTGTCTAAATTCTATTGGTTGAGTGGTTTTCGACCTATCCACACCTTAAACTTTGAATAATCAACTTTGGAGCCATTAGGAACCGAATATGAATTTATTATAAATTAATATTTCTAGATTTTCCAAAGGTGCCCCTCACCCCTCTTATAAAAGGGCACTCCTCCTTCTCATTTATTCACACCTTCAAAGCCTTTTGGCTCGGCCAAACTCTGACCAAATACTCTCCCAACATCCCTCACTACAACCTAGAGGCCTTAGTTTGATCAGAAAGCCAACCTAAGGAGACCTTTTGATCAAATCAAAAGGAAGAACCCGAAGAAGAGGTAATGATTTCACCACCCTTCTCCAAGTTCATTTCTTCTTCCACTTCTTCTTCCTTTGTTCTTACCATTCTAAAATAATAACTCCAGTATCTCACATATACTGTGATGTTATTATAAATATGGTACAATCATATTCAGTATTCTATCCACCCTTTGAATAACATGTCACCATACGTGCGTACGTACGGCTTACCGTCTCCACGTCGTGGTGTAATTGTTATTCAATATAATATTATTTGGATGGGTATAATAATGATGTGTAACTCATGTAAATAATAAATATAACATGTTAATGATTCTGTATATATGATATACCATCCATTTATATATTATTTTAATATCAAAAGAATGATATTGTCGCTCGTGCGTACGTACGGACTACCGTCTCCACGAACGCGATGAGATTCATTCTCCATCGTATCCATTCAAGTATAATTATCATTTGATGATTTAAAAATGATGTCTAAGGACTGGATATCATTCTGGATATGAATAAGATACAACAACCATGGCTTATGTAACAAAACATATAAAAGAAAATGAGTAAGTTAACTCCCGAAACGACGATAATTCTAAGATATTATTAACAAATCAATGTTAAAAGATCATATATGATATCATATTAATATATATTATTCTTGTATAATTTAATAACAACTATTTCACCATTATACAGGATGTTAACCTACCCCAACCAAGGAAAAGTACAAGGTAAGGGTTATTTCACAATCTCTTCATTATCCGAGGTTGTTTATACGTAATAATCTACTGGGATTTCTTTATCATCCACATCCATGTTTTTCGAAATGTATTTCAAAACATATTTATTATTTACAAGAATATGGGTTAAATTCATTTATAACCTTGTTTGAATTTTTGTAAGAGGTTTATAAAGGAATCTTTCCGTCGTTTTCAAAACAAGGTCCTTTTTGACCTTTTCGACAGAATTAAGATAAGAATGTTTTTTTTACTTATACGGCGGGTGCGGTTATTTTCCGCCGTTATAAAATCGTCAAATATTTCCTTACAAGCTTACAAGAATATTTTCAAGAAAATGTTTTATTTTATATGGCTCTTAAATGATTTCAAAAATAGAAAGAGATATTTCTCTAAAAAGTGTTTTGATTTCATCTATTTCAACATCCTTTAATGGATTTTACGCTTATTTGAAGTTGATTTATTATAATACAAAACTTCTATATTGTATTGAAGGTTTTGTGATATGTTTGACTGTGGATGTGCTATTTTATACCATTCATAGTTTATGGTGAAACTATTGACATTTCGTATGCTAGTTTTAATCCGAATGTTTATGTTATATTTCAAACTTTTCTTCAGATGAATGTGCTAAACAAGTATGTTCCGGGTTGGGGACCGGTAAAAGTAAGCCCTCCAGGTTGGTGACTGGTAAAAGTAAGCCCTCCAGGTTGGGGACTGGTTAAAGTAAGCCCTCCAGGTTAGGGACTGGTAAAAGTATGCCCTCCGGGTTGGTGTCCGGTTATTAGAGGCACTCCGGGTTGGTGTCCGGTTATTAGAGGCACTCCGGGTTGGTGTCCGGTTATTAGAGGCACTCCGGGTTGGGTTCCGGTTAGAAGTAACCCCTAGGTCTTGGGATGAGGCCTAGACAAAGAAATTAACGTTTAGAATTATGCATTCCAACATTATGAAAGTGGTTATTGATTTTTCATGTGATTATTCGATTAGTAGAATAACCATGTGAATAAGTAAATGGCATTATTTCATTTCATTTATGCCATACTATGTTGAAAGTTCAAGTTTTAAAGGCTTTTGTTTTAGTTATACATTGCCTTAAATGTTTATTCTTATTTATGAAAGTTTCCGCTATATTGTTATCCTTACTGGGCATTTGAGATCACCCCTTTTCTATGTTTTATTTTTCCCAGGAAGTGAAGAAGTAAATTATGAATGACCTGCAGGGATATTATGTGGGGATATGAGTGTGGATTATGGAGACAATATGTTGTTGTAGTAGTTTTTCGTTTAATGATATAATGTAAACCTTATGAATATATCTAGTGTTTCCAAGGCTACTAAACCAATCGGTCTTTCGAGATTTGATCTTTCTTGTGATCATGCCAATGTTATGTAATAATGCACCGACTCTGGGTAACTGGGGTCGGGGCGTTACAATTGGGGCCATTCTATAGGGTGTCTTTGAAATAGTAAAAGCACCCGGTACGAGTTCTATTGAAAACTCAACTTCACGATTTGGTGGAAGACCCGGTAATTCCTCCGTAAAGACATCATCAAACTCCCGTACAATGGGCATATTCTTAATCGAAAGTTTCTCACCAACCATTTGAGATAAATAACCTTCATTTAGTGGAATCAACACCCATAAGATGGAAGGAATTTCCACTGGAAGGTTATATTCATCCTTGCATCGATAGACGATCGTAGATTGATCTGGAATATGAATTGTGACTTCCCTTCTTTGGCAATTGATATGAGCTCCATGTATAGAAAGCCAATCCATGCCAAGAATCACATCAAATTCCACTAAAGGAAGGATCACAAGATTTGCAGGAAGCACTTTCCCACAAACTTCGATCGGAGAAGAATTATAAACTTTTGATGCGACTGTTGTGCCATTAGGTGTTGTCACAGCTAACTCAACATCTAATTGTTGAGGTGGTATGGTGATACCCTTAGAAAATTTTTCAGAAATAAAAGAGTGGGTGGATCCAGAATCAAATAAAACATTTGCTACTTTAGAGTGGATGGTAAGTGTACCTTTCACCACTTCGTTATCGTACTCCACATCGCTGATAGAAATTGCATGTGACTTTCCTTTGTCTTTAGCCTTAATATTTTGTTGACGTCGACCATCATCATCAAACCTTGGATTTGGGAATTGATTGGCATAATGCCCCATCTCCTTGCACTTGAAACATTGAAGTGTAGTAGGTTCATTCTGTGTATCCCTTCCTTTGTTTGCGTCATTAGACATCTTCTTCCCATTATCACGGCATTCAAATGCCCGATGACCTTCCTTTACACATTTAAAACATTTACTTGTCCCTTTAAGACAACTCCCTCCATGTTTCTTTCCACACTTTGAGCATAAGGGAAAGCTCATCTTCTTTTCAGTGTGCTTTTTAGATTTTCCTTTGAATTCCATCTTCCTCTTCTTATCAAACCCATGTGACTGATGGGTTACTCCAATCTCCATCTCGACTTTGAGAGCACATCAAACGATTTCCTCGTAGCTATTGAAGTCCCTTATGGGTAATGCCCTTCGAAGACTTGGTTTTAAGCCACTAAAGAATCTATCGATCTTACTCTCAGGTTGGATAATAATACCAGAAGCGTACCGTGCAAGTCTTGTAAAATTTTCTTCATAGGTACCAACAGATTCATCATCCCTTTGCTTCAGTTCAAGGAACTCTTTCTCCATCTTTGTTCGGAGAATACGAGGGAAGTACTTATTGAAAAATAAGTTCTTGAACTCGTCCCATTCAATAAACTCAATTTCATCCCGTTGCCTCGTATTCTTAATAAGATTCCACCATTGATCAGCATCTCCTTCCAAACGATACACTTCTAGTATGACTTTATCATGTTCAGAACATTAAAGAACTGAAAATATCTTTTCAGTAGTACTAATCCATTGTTCAGCAACTAATGGATCAGTAGACCCGCTGAAAGAAGGTGGACGCCGCCTCATGAAGGATTCAACAGAATTTTGCTCCTTCCTTTTCTCGTTTGGAAGTCCTGCATGATTCATAGCTTGAGAAAGTTGTGTGAGCATGGCTACAAGATTTTTCATTCCAGCTCCCATATCGTTGGGTTGCTCAGGGGGACAATCATTGCATTGCCCATCGCATTCCGCATTAACACGGTTCCTATGGGTTCCAACCATTGACTAAAACCAAGAAGAATAGTGTGAGAAATACTAATTATAATAGGAAAACCACATAATTCAAGAATAAAATTTTCATGCTTAAGGTATTATCCTAGATTATTCAAGGCCATTTCTAAAACACTAAGATTGTGTTCTATGCTTAGACTTATCCTTAGGGTTCTCACTATGTCTTTCACATCCTAGTTTCCAAAGGTTGACTATACCTTTCCTCTGATACCAACTATAACAACCGGTACTTTACATACATTGTTAATACTTTAAAATTGAAGCACACTTATTACAAAATATGACAAAACCACAAAGGACCGTATAGGTATAATGTCTTTAGAAACTGGGAAACATAAACAACTGGTTCATAAATCTTCTACAGTGTCTCCCATTTATTTCATCATATCTAGGGTCCCTTTTAGCATATTCTACTTAATATCCATCTTCCTGACCTGGGAAAAAGAAAACATAAAAGGGTGAGCTCAAATGCTCAGCAAGGGCAAATAAAAGAAATAAAAATCATATCATATCTTTTTGAAAATCATAACCTGCAAAAGAGATCATAATATCTTGACATGGAATAAATCATAGAAGTGAAAATGAGATCCCCACAATCATAACATGAAACTTGTAACTTTGTGGCATGCACACATAATCCTGGAAAATCATTTCTTGTTAGTCATGACTCATTTCCAAGACTATCTTAGTGGACAAAGTCCCTTTCTGAACCGAGTCACCCTCGTTCCAGTCCTATTTCACTGAACCGGTATAACCTACCGTTCCATCCATGTCTATCTCATGAGATATAAAATCATTACCCAATGCATTGGAGGGATATATAGGTCCCACCCATCTTATAATGAATCCTTTCTTATGTGTGCCACATAATCATAAATCATACATCATCACATAACCCATGTAATAAATATGGGATTATTAAACAACATGACATCATAAAACAATTCATATAAGATAAAGAAATTCATAAAAATGTTTCCATCACAACATAATCAAATCCATGTAATAATAGGGATAAAAACAGAACCCTTTTATTATCTTAGATGGAAAATAATTTTGATAAAATACTTGAACTTCATTCTTGAGGAAAATATCCTTTCTACTTCAAAAACACTTTTCCTTTCTTAACATGTCATACAATTTTAAAATAAAAGAAGTTGATTAAAAATAAACTTGAATAATTGTAAAGAAAGCTTCTTGGAAATAATTTTTTAGAAATCCATTCATGCCGTATAAGTTAAAAAAAACATTCTTCGTACTTTTGTCGGAAAATTCAAAAAGTACCTCGTACGAAAAACGACAAAAGATTCCTTTCATACATATTACTAAAAACTCACCGAAGGGTAAAAATGGATTTAAACAATTGTAGGTGGATGAAAATAATATTACATATTGATGAAACATGGATGTGGATGATAAAATACACCCCAGTAAATACTTACGAATAAACAATCTCGGATAAAAATGAGATTGTGATATTTCCCTTACCTTAGGTCCGATTTGCTTTGTACGTGTCCGAAGCTCCTTTATAATGGTTTAAATAATGTTATTGACTTATTATAGAATCATAAATATTGATATTATATCATATATGGTCATATTCTTAGCTTCTTATTAGTAATATTTCATTGTTACTTGTTACTCGGGTCTTTATTGCCTTTTGTTCTTATGCGTGTTTTGTCGAATAAATTCTTATTCTTCTTTTAAGGTTATAGATACCTTATATAAAGAATGGTATTAGTGTAACATATATCATATTTATTCATTCAATTCATTTATATAATTACTATGTAATGATGATCATGTAGAACGAGTCGCATCACATCGTGGAGACGGTATTCCGTACGTACGCACGAGTGATGATATCATTCCTATGATCGTGGAATTGTATTGGAGTATATATATATATTATTTCAGTATAAATATTACTTAATAATAATCATAAATAGTTACTCATTACACCATTATACCCATCCTTGTAAAGTGGTGGTGGAAAATAGATTACACCACGGCGTGGAGACGGTATTACGTACGTACGCACGTGCGGTGATTTCATTTTTCCGTAGGATGGATAGAAGGTGAATTAGGGTTGTTTCATATTTATAATAACATATAAGTATGTAAGTAATACTTATGTTATTACTTTATCATGAAACAACTAAAGAAGAAGAAGTTGAAGAAGAAAGAAATTGAAAAGATCGGTAATGGATATTACCTCTTCTTTGGAACTCTTCTTTGAATCCTCCACTTAGGGAACTAAGATTGGTCTTTGAAGAAGAAAAGGACATCTAAGATTATTCTAGGGAAGTGTAGAGGAGAAAATGGCAGTGTTTGGCCGAGCTTGAGTGCTCAAATTTGTGTGAGGAGGAGGGGGAGGAGGTGCCCTTTTATAAGGGAGGAGAGGGGCACCTTAGGAATATCTCAAAATATTATTTTATATTAAAGTCAAAATCGGTTTATAATGGTTCCAAAGGGTTTTATTTTGAAGCTAAAGTGGGGATGGGTAGAAATACTATCAACCAATAGGATTTAGACAAGTTTAGTGTATTATTTTAACCTTATCAATTAGATTTAACTCTAAGTTAAATAATTTAACTTTTACCGTGTCTTTTTGTTTTCTTTCACTATATGGTTAATACACTTACTATAACCTGCCAAACGAACCCCAAATTGTTTATTATTAATATATATATCCTTATCTAAGTCATTTGGCCGAACCATAGATTTTTAGGAATAAAATAATAATTAATAATATAATATTTGATTTAAAAACTATTTTGTGTCAATTTTGACACTATTTGATATATGATTTTTGTGAAAGTCATAACGGAATTATATGTTCGAACCAAGTTTATTAAATCAACAATAATATATCATAGTAACCTAGAAAATTAGTGTAATTCATAAAAAGTCTCAAATTACATTTATTTTGGTGTTTATAACATCAATTATGTCAATATTTCATAAATAAGATAATCACTGCATCATCGTTGTGTCATAATTAAATTAAATTATTTAATGTCTAAAAATTATAAATAAAATACCATTATGTTTGAAATCTTTTTATCTTTCTAATTAATATTTATTGTAGAATTTATCTTATGTATAACCTCATAATAAAAATGATTTACTTATTAAACTTTGATTTTAACTATTTTAACCCTTCTTTTAATAAATTAATAATAAATGTCCTAATCTAACCCAAGTGGGCCTAAATGGTCATATTTTATTCATAAGGTTGTTTTTGGTCGAATTACACTTATCCAATAGAATTAGGACATGTGTTAGGGTAATAGTAATATCATATTTAACCTTAGTTACCCTATTTACTATTAAAAAAGTAAAAAGTTACTATTCACAAAAAAATTATTTTTATCTCATTGAACCACATTTTACTTACTGATATCAACCGTGTCTGTCGGATTTTTTAAATTCCATTCACAGAAGCGGTAAAATTAAGTTTTATGCAAAATTCAGTTTTTAACCTACCACTTAGTGGTTTCACTATTCATCAAAAATTGAAAGTTTTCAGAAAAATACCAAAATTTCACCCTAGGCTAATTTCGATATTCTGAGTCCAAAAATGAAGTCCATTTTGAAAAATAAAATTTATAAAATTTCAAAAAGTGGTTATTACTATTCATTACGGCTAGTTTTAATAGCACATTGGTGTTTAGTGAAACTCGGTATTGCGTACGACGCAAGCTATCGAGGAAGGTCGTGATTGTGTGTAAAGTAAGCCAAGCAAGTGTGTAGTGAAAGATTCCTTTGATGATATAAAAACAAAATATTACTCATAAAAATCTTGGGTGTTACATCTCATCTGACTTGATTTTTTTTGGACATCACATCCCAAAAATAAATAGAGTAGTTTGGTATCATGAACATGAATAACATCATCCTCATTCACACTTCTTACCATAAACGAACCCCAACATTATATACAGTATAGAATAATTACATCAAATCATTCCCCACGATACCTAAGACACTACTGCAAAGAATGGTCACATCTAATCTAATGTAGATATATTGGAATACATCCCCAGAGTACACTCACACGTCATCATACCTTAATACACCCATTCTATCTCCTAGTGAACTATTATACCTCTATACTTCACATTTTATGTATATCTTGTTGCCTGTAAGAGAGAGTAGGAACAATCCTCCCCACTAGGTTGTTTGGGAAAACATAATTATATAAATGTTCAGGTGTCAGTACATTGTTATTAATGTTTGTAGAGTGTATATAAAAAACTAAAGTAATATAGAAATTATATAAGTATTCATGAACATAATACCAGCTGACATGTTTTTTAACAAAGAAATAACTAACTCAAAACATCCCCACATCCACTTCCACCTCAAAATGGAGAGTACCACATAAAAATTCACACAAAAATTCAATTCCAACATTTCATTAAAATATTATTCAATTTAATAAAATATTTCAATAATTTCATTGTTTATCAGAAAAAAAATTTATACCTAGTTTCTATTTTAGTTAATTCCATATCTATTTCAAATTGAATAACCAAAAAAACTACTCTGTTTCATTTTAAATATTTCATTTAATTAATATCATACATTGTAAATTAGCACAACATAATAAATAAATAATCTCCCCTACATAAAAAATTAATCAATACCCCATAACATGAAAAAGATAAAAACCTCACCATTTCCCATATATAGAAAGGAAACGCTACCCAAAAACATGGCCTATTACCGAAAATACATCACCTCTACAAAATATATTCTCACAAACCTAGCATTAACACATTATAAAAAAATACATCAATTCACCCTTACCCAACAACACATCGAAACATATTACAAAAAAAATTAAAGAGATAGAATGGGGAATTTGTATCTCATTCCACATATCTATTTATGGAATTTTCACAAAATATATAATTAGTTGGAAATATTTTATTATCCAAATATAAGTGGTTAACAAGTTTCAATTTTAGGGTGATATCCTAAAAACAACAGAATACGACCTCCAAAAAATTATCAAAATAGGATAAATAGTCCCTCTAACAACCCAATTTTTAGAAGAGCAACATGCATTTATAATCACATGATCAATATAATTAAAAAAATAAAATCAAGTATATCAAGCCCTTTTCCCCATTAATTGAAATTAACCCTATAATTTAAATAGATTATTGGAGAGGAAAAAAATTCTAAATAGATTAAGCATATTAAACAAGACCCACATGATACATTAAATTGTTAAATCATGGATTCCATTCCTCAATGAATATTTTCCAACTTCTTATTCCCTACATGGTGAAAATGAAATGACAAAAAACCAAATCCATGAAAAACCCTATACATAAACCTAAAATGCACCATGGTCTATAAAAAATACCTCTGATATCGCACTAAAAACCATTACTACACCACTGTATTGGATCCCCAATGATTAAAATTAGTAAACCCATGGAAACAGTGGATAAATCGCCATATATATCTAATAAAAATACACGTGAACCAACCTATTATTGATGGAGAAAGAGGGATGCATAATATTACAAAATTTATTAGTTTTATGAAGAAAAGGAGAGAGGTAGGGGAGGAAAAATGAAAATAAAATCGATCACAAAAACCAATTTAGGACACTTAACCCACACATTTCATTTATTTTACTCCATTCATAATTTGAATTCCAAATTCATTCAAAAAAATTAGTTCTTCCAAAAACTATTCCACCTTGGAAAGAATTAATTACATGTCATGAACAATATTCATGATATGAATTAACCTCGTGGGTTTCCTCAATATAAAAAAAACACTACAAAAATAGTCAACACAATTCATTAATCTCAAATCTATGATGTGAATTTGGATTATATCATGATCTACCACCAACAATACACAAGAACCTCTAGATCTATTGATACCTCTAGACATTCACTTAATTATGGTAACTACCCAAATATATTATTGACTTGACATGATGTAATAGTCTATTAAAATCATGCACACTATTAAATGAAAAAATTAATAAAAATAATTATAAAACTATACACAACATAATATATGGTTTCTAATAATTAATATTCTAATTTAATTGAAAAAGTTTAACTACCACAAAAATAGTGACATTATAAATAATGAATGATTTGTAGAAATGAAATTTCATTCTTAGAATATGTGTGGAATATAAACAAATAACATGATATATGTAACATTATAAACAACACATTCCATTCATCTAGGATCTTTTTCTTCAACCTCATCCTTACCTTGAAATTTAAATTTGAATTGAAAGCATTTGATCTGTAAAATTATTCTCCCATCTTGTTTCATGGTCCACTGTAATGAGTAGTTAATGTTCTGTATGGGGTAATTACATCTTATACTCTATGCCAATTTCCTCCATGTCATAATGTCGATGCTCCCATACCCTTAATATTACTTATTGAATGTTAATTTATCATTCTAATTGATTCCAAATCCATAGTTGAGTATTTATAATATAGTGCTTTAATCACAATAGATGAGGTTGTTGAGTCATAGAGAGTGGCATGTAAAGATAATGGATTTTGAATTCACTCATACACAACAAGCACCAAAATATTATTTTATGTTTCCCATAGAAACATTTTTCTAGTCATAGGTATTTAATGTTTTATCTTATATGGGATATATATTTACTACAATAAGAATATATAACACATTATCTATAAAAATTAATCTGAAATAGAATCTACTTGAAAAAAATTACAATCTATATTGATGGGTTTTTATGGTCTAAAATTACATTAGTGTATTGCAACATTCTTATTAATTCATGAGTGGGATTTCTAGATAAATAAACAACATGTGATGAGTTCATCCATACTATTTAATATTAGGTCGTAAAGATTTTATATGACAAATTGTAAAAAATATCTTCTATAAATGAATTTTCAAATATTAAAATTATGTGAGTCGAATATAAGATATTGAAATTTATTTAGTTTTACACATGAGTATTATATGATAGTTCACCTATATCAAAATCCAAGAAAAAACATATGATTTACATAATTTACATAAATATTTTTACAAATAATCAGTTGAATTAATTTTTATGATTTTTCCAAAAATTATTCTATATAATTTAAAATAACATTAATTATATTTTTCTCCATTCATATTATTTATTTTATGGTGAAAATTAATAAATAAAAATAAGAAAAAATATTTGAAATCTTTTCTATCCTCATCATAATTTAAAAATATTAGGGATATGTAGGCATGAGTTGGGAAAAATTAACATTTACATGATTTATTATGTTTTATTATTTTATATACATAATAAATAAACAGATCACATTAATTAAAAATTTTGTGTTATGTTTTTTTCTTAGTTCGAATTGTTTTAATTGTATCCCATAATTGGTGCAACTGAAATACATATTTTATATTTCTAATATAGTCATTTTTTTATGAATTTAACATATGATGTGTCAATTTTTATTTATTTATTTTAATATTATATCATTTTAATGTTTTTGGAAAGGAAATTAGTTTTAAATGTTATTGAGTTTCATATAGACATTTATTATAAAATATTGACTTCTATATTTTTATTATTTTAAGAATGTGTTGTTTTCATTCTCAAAATAGTTTTAGTTTTTTCAATCTATAATTAAATCAAATATGATATTGGATAGAGTAGATATGGATTTCAATATTGTTATGTAGTTACTATATTGTTATTTATAGGGATAAATTGTTTAAACATGATGTTATAAAACGATCACCATGGAGAATTACCATTGCTACAAATTTTATGTGTTATTTGAAAATATTACCTCCTCACACATGCTAAAAAACTTTATATACATTAGATCATAATGATTGGGTTGACCAAATACATTTCATAATATGTATAATTTAGGTTTTTTAGATACATATTGTCTTTCAAGACACAATCATAATATGAAGTAAATCTCTTAGGTGGTTGGATGTTATAATTGAGGCCATGAAGGATGAGGGCCCTACATGGCATAATTTTTAGGAATTTTTCATCTTGTTTTTTACTAATACACTTCACATTATGAAATGAATTTTGAGATCAATATTTAAAAGTAGGATGTTAGTTGTATAATGAAATAAATAAATGAATTTGTTGATTTACATTTTATTAATCCATATTTGATAGCAGAAATTTTTTTTAATGAATTTAATTTCAAAACTATTACAAATGATTAAAACATGGATAACATATATTTAATATCAATAACGATGTGTGTGGTAATTTTCAACTTATATTTCAAAATATTATATCATTTTCATTAATGTATTTGTGCAAATAGTTAATTGAATAAGGATAGTTACTTCTATATAATAGGCTTGACAATACATGTGTTATGCATACAAATGAAGACGTTGATGATGCTTTTTCCTGAAAAAAAAACATTGGTATATTCATTTAGTATCCTTATTTATAATATTTATTATATTATAATTCATTTTTAATACATTTTCTTATTATCATAATATTTTCTACAATAGTTTAAAATATGATTGAAAATTTCTAATTGGTTATGAATTTGATGATTTATAATTTCCAAGTAGGGGATTTACCTAGTGATGTGGTAACTATTGGGTAACCGTACAATTAATTTAATTTATTGATGATTTTTTATATGGTGTTTTGTGATCAGAATTTTTGACATTGATAAACTCTTTAGCTGAGTTAAAAAAGTTGTGATTATTTTGTAAACTCTAGTGTAGCATCGAAATATTTTATGAAATATATTCATTGAAATCAATTTAAATTCATTGAAATCTTATATATCATGAAACATATAATTTATATTTTATTATACACATAACAAATTTTATATGTACTTTCACTTAACATTGAGTTTGTTAAATAACATGAGGCTGAATCTTACCAGACAATAATATAATAATATTATTAGTTCACAAGATAGATTCAAATAGTAATTGAAGTAGATTTAATGAATACAATTTACAAGATAATTAATATATGGTTCACTCACTTTATATAATTAATTCTATGATGACCAATTAATTTGAAATTAATATAATGAATAATTGAATATAACAGTAATATTTGTTTTGAAAAATATAATTTTGAACATATTGGATTTTAATCATCAATAATTAAATTAATCACTATTAATGATAAGTATTAATTAATTTTTTTGTTATATATTTATTAATTTCTTTAAAATTCATACCACAATTTCTAGAGCCCTTAAATAATAAGAAATCCCATTTTAACCATAAGAGGTTTATTTTTAAACAAATAAGTTGTATGGATTTTCAATAGAATAATTGTTATTAATATATTTTTTGAAACATTTTTATAATATATTTCACATATGAAAAATATTATTTGAAATTTGTACATCAAAATATATTTAGGATAATTTTAGGTATTTTTCTAAAATGTGTCCTATTTTAGACAAAATATGAATTCCATTACATTTCAATTGAAAACTATTTATTTATATAAAATATTTATAATGATAAATTATATTATAAATTGGTTTTATAGTATAATAATATCAATTTCATATCCTTAAATCCAATTAAGTGTATTATAATGAATTTCACATTGATAATGGTTAAAAACCATTGCAAATATTTTATCCTTGTTACTTTAAGATCATGCATTCTTGTTCGGTCAACGAAGTTAGTTTTCCATTTAAATATTTTCCACTTATTAAATTGGAATTTGGAGAAATGTATTACATATTTTTAAGAAGAATAATTTATTGTTTATATTAAGGTCAAATTAGTGTTGGAAAGAAATATATTAGTGAATGTAATTAAAATTAATTATAGAATTTACTATAAAACAAGTTTATTTAGTTTATAAACATTAATATTATGTATAGAAATAAGCTATAAACATGAAAAAAACAATTTTATGGCCATATATGGACCACATAACCACTATGAATATGTATCTTTATTTTAGGAACAAGATTAAAGGGATACCTCCCAATAGTATTAATATTTTTATATTGTCTACAATTACACTCATCCCCCACTATAAAATCCACTAATCATTCTCATATATTCAAAACTGTTAATCCATTTGGATCATATAAAAACTTAAAAAATAATCACCCAGCATATTTATTCACATCATATAAGACACACATATTTCATAATGCAATCCAAGGAAGTCATTTGGTGCAACCCAAAAGATGTTTCCTCAAGAAGATAAACCAATCTTCAATGAGTACTTTTGATTTATTTCCTAATACACCCAATGAATTTTCTATATTTAATGATTATATAGTTACATCAGTATCAAAAATATAATTAGATTTTTTTATTTTATGTTTTCCGCCTTAAACTATATAGACATCCATCATATGGGTAACGAAATATCCATTTGTGTGTACGATAAACTACCACATTACAAAATGATGTAGTTTGATGTTTCCATTACCACATCTTATGATTGTGAATTAAAATGTATGTAGAATTTTTATATGATATATATATGATATATAGAATTTAATAATACATCTGTATTTATTATATTACACTTAGAAATTTATTTTTTATTTTTTGGGAATACGATAACATCGAATTTGGAACTATCGACTACCGCCTTCTCAAAGTAATGTGATACATTCAGACATTGCAAGGAATGTATTAATGATTCATTTTAAAATATATAATATAAAAAAATTTTGATTTTATTATTGAATTAATTATATATTATAAAATATTAAATATCATATTATTCTTCCTGTTTAACACACAATAAATGTGATAACATTGTTCGCAGATGTGTGGACTACCGCCTATTCAAAGAGATAAGATTATTCCTTAGTTATATCACATAAAAATAATGTTATATATATGTATATATAATTACAAAATATGATCTTTATTATATAATTTAATATATTTAATTATAAATGTACCTAATCATATTTTCATAATGATCATTGAAAATTATTAATGTTACTCATTCTTATATATGACCTATCGTCTCCATGATCGTAACATTGGTTAAATTTTCCTAATAATATTTATTTAATTATTTTTTAAGAATAATTTTTGTATATATGTGGTAATTATTTCATTATTATCATTATATAATTGTCTTGGCACCAGAAAACGTGTACGTAAAATATTCTAAATGCTTCTATCCATGATCAAAGATCATAGCCCATTTTTCCAATATTCGATTTGACAGGTCGCAAAGACCGAATGGAGTTATATATTTGGAGTTATAAGAATTTTATGTTTGTATGGAAAACTGGTTCATGGAGCCTATTCACGAACCTCCCTCTACAGTCGCGGAGCAGAGGGGTCTTGACCAGAGCCTCTGCGAGCACTGTGAAGTTCAATGACGGTCGGCTCCGCGGTTCCGATGAACATGAGTGAACTTGATTGGAGCCTCCACGAGAACTAAAAGGCTCAATTATGGTCAGATATGAAATTATTAGAGACCTGAGGTAACTCCCTCTAGTTTCGTAGCATTATTTTCTTCGCATCGCACATTTTTGCTTCGCGGTGAGCATTTGTGCTTCGTAGTGCGCATTTATGCTCCGCAGCACGCTCTACTGACCTTCATCACCTATAAATACCCTGCTCACCCCCATTAATAAAGATGACCACAATTAACCATGAGAGGCCGATCTCCTATTTCACGGAGCACCTATGCACAGTGAAGTGATTCCATTCACAAAGGGATCCACGAGATTCTTTCCTCTGCGGGATTATTTGCTCCGCAATATGTTTTCCTCTGTGAGAGGCGTTGCTCTGCGAGCCGCTTTTCTCTACAAGACACTTTTCACTACAAGACACTTTTCTCTGTGAGACACATCACTCTAGGATCCCCTATTCTCTATGAGTCCATGCTTCGTGAGCAGCTTTCCTTTGCGAAGATGCATTATGAGACCCCATGCTCTGCAATTCCCTTTTCCCTGCGAAGCTACTTCGTGAACACCTATCATTTGAGAAGCTCCTACCTTTGTGCCCTCTGGTCCATGCCAAGGGGATACACTCCCTCACCACTGCTTGAAAATAGTGTCTGGCTATGGTCCCCGCACTCGGGGATGATCCATTCACTTCTATCACTGACCCCATGACAAATAGAGAGTCCCACCCTGAAATATTCTGGTCGGGATGTTGTTTTTTTTTCATTTCACCTTTATGACTAGCCATATTCCACCTATAGAATACTAGGATTCAAGATACTCCTCCAAAAAACATGAAATACCGTGAGTCTACATATTACTCTTGGCCCCATTCACATTTCGTGAGTTGAGAGCCTCATTATTAATTCAATGACCACCTTGAGTTTAACCATTCCTCAAGAAACTCCTCAAAACCCTAACACATGGATCATTTTTCTGGATGAACCAGAAAGGTATTCCTTTTCATAAGTCCCAAAAAAAGCCATTTCTTGGTGCCTTATACCTAAAAGTCTTCTCTAT
Organism: Viscum album; assembly: GCA_963277665.1. NCBI lineage: Eukaryota > Viridiplantae > Streptophyta > Magnoliopsida > Santalales > Viscaceae > Viscum > Viscum album. The sequence continues at coordinate 1,450,302,413 of OY728140.1, read as the reverse complement.
ATAACTACAAACAGTATTACACCTTATGTGACCTACATAGGAATCATCTTGCTCCCAACTAGGGAAGCCTTATGCTCCAAGAATAAGATGCCCATAGTCATATGTACATGACTATAAATTATAGTATACCATATATGCCAAAAATAGGATTTCTCTTTTCCCAAACAAGATATTCCTTATTCTCTAAGCATAATATGTCAATAGTCTTATATTTATGACTATAAACTGTAATACACCCTATGTGTCAAACATTGGATGCCTCTTTCCCCAAACAAGATATGCCTTATGCATCAAGAATATGATTTCAATAGTATTATCAACATGACTCCAAATAGTAGTATTCCATATCTCTCAATAATATGATTCATATTGTTCCAAATATGAGATGCCTTAAGAGACACGAATAAGATGCCTCATGCTATGATTACAATAGAATAATTTCAAGAGTGTTGGAATATATTAAAAAATTCCATCACTCCACCTCATGATTTGTGTGTACTTCATTCGGATCATCATCCTATGTCATGTTTAAAGAGACACCCAAATGGCCGGGTCACATGCTTCATTGCCTCACCTACTAATTACAGGTTGACACCCTGGAAGACTTTGGACAAAACATCGATTAGGTCCTCTGTTTCAAACATTGTAACCATTCGAGCCTTGTTTGTTTGTACCCATTTCAGGATAACACAATATGGATGCTGTGTTTCAAAGGTGGAAAATAGTTATCCTCCATCTCCATGACACCCTCATTCTGTTCTAAATATTGGGCGTGTGATTCTCACTCTTCATATCCCTTTGTTCGTACTTATTCCAATGCCCTTTGTGTTATCCCACATTAGCACTAGCACATAAGTGTATACCCTAATTATATTCCTTGACCCACCTGGGTGTTGAGTATCCCTCATCACCATATATGAGGAAGGAACTGGGGCAGCTTCCTTGCAGAAGCCCCATTCACCATTGGGACTCTATAGCGACACCTGTGCAGCTTCCTTGTTTATTCCCCATTCACCATTTTTACTCTATAGCGACACCCAGGCAGCATCCTTGCATAAGCTGCATTCACTATAGCCACAACATAATGGCACCTGGGCAGCTTCCTTGTGTAAGCCTCATCTGTGGTCACTCTATAGCGGCACCCGAGCATCTTCCTTACGTAATACACATCCCTCCAGTGCTACTCCATAGCGGCATCAGGTCAGCTTTCTTATGTAAGCATCATTCACCATTCCCACTCCATAGCGGCACCCGGGAAGCTTCCTTGCATAATCCCCAATCACCACCCTTCATGGACGCACCTTGGTGCCATGTTCATCAGGTCTATTGTGGCTTCTTTTTTCTCACACCGAGCACGACTCATTTGTGCATAATGTAAACAGCGACCATGACATCCTCCCCTAGGCATCCTAGAGTGTAATCCCCAAACACCCATCCCAAACTACATGGAATTTGATCTTTTCCATGGTAAGGTACGTAAAAATCCTCCCTAAGGATCATGTCCAACAACCATTGGTCCCGACTCCCTTCACGTCGGTTCCCCCCATTTCCATATGAACTACATGAACTTTGATCCTTTCCAAGGCAAGGTATGTAGAAGGCCTCCATGAGGTTGAAGCCCAAGAACCCTTCGCCCTAACTCCCATCACATAATTCCCCCCCCCCATTACCAACAAAAACTACTTGGACTTTGATCCTTTCCAAGGAAAGGTACGTAGGAAGCCTCGCAGAGATTAAATCCCTGCAACCATTAGTCCCCAATCTCCTCAAGTCATTTCCCCCCATTTCCATCCAAAACTACCTGGACGTCGATCCTTTCCATAGTGAAAGTGCACTGTCGGGGGGCTCCCTCAAATAATTAGTGTGATTTTGGGGTACTTAGGTGTAGGAGAGTGGCTGACCAAGGTCGTCTCTGAATGGAGGAAGTGAATTGAAACAACTTTTCAGAGTTATTCTATAAATAAAAAAAAGAGAATAAAAACACTACCTAAACGGATGGGTGGGGGTTTATAGTTTATAAATTGAGAAGAAGTTTGCAGGAAGAAGATTGTAGTTTTTTTTAATTTTGAAATGAAGTTTGATTAAAAAGACATAACAAGAAGATGTTTTTTTAGAAAAAATTTTAAAATGTGTAATCGATCTAACTCTACCTCTTCATTTACGTATTAATCATTATCATTTAAATCAATATCCACTTAATTTTGATCCCCTAATTTGTTATCCCTTGAACATTATGAGAGTTAACTTAACCACAAAGATGAAATTACTTAAACCCTGGGCTAGCTTCTGAAAACGAAATCTCAATACCCTGCTTTGATTGTTGTTCTAAGGATATATTATGGTCAGTGGTTAATTAGAGAACATATACATTCTGAAAATGATGAAAAATTGTGTTTAGGGATTATATTTTAACTCTATAAATTGATCCCATGTGGTCATGTATTACCGATTAAGATCACGCTATCACAATTCACACAAATCCCGACCTTGCGCGTTTTGTGTTAATTGTTATATTTCTCACTTTGATTCTTCTAATTTGAAAACTCAGTTAATGGATCATGTTTAGTGAATTAAAGTAGATCATTGATTCAAAATAAATGAATGAAGAAGGTGAAAGGTTGATCGATTACTAAAAAGATGCACTCTTCCATGGGCGGTGTAGTCATCATAGAAGTGAATTGCATTTGCAACGGTTTAGAATGGGTATAACCCAATCACGCTTCTACTCATGAGTTCCATCCCAAAGTGGAAGATTAATGAATAATATAAATGAATAAAAAAGAGGAAAACAGAAGAAATAAAAGAAGAAAAAAGATGTTTACTTCACAAAAAAAAGCATTACATTGCGAAGGAGAAGAAGAAGGCTTCATCGAATGGATCCTTGATTCAAGAGATACCCTTATTGAAATAGTTGGAGAATTGGAGTGGATTTACTTCTCCTCTGACCTCAACTTCCAAATTCACGTCCCAACCCCACCAAATGAGAAAAACACTAATTTATAGAGTGGTGGGGTGGCTATGTTCAAAGTGGTTTCAAGTGTGAATGGAGAATCTCGGCCAAATATTTTATGCCATCTTGCACCGCCCATTTGACCACTAAAACGCATGAATTTTCCGACCTTCCAGAAGGAAAAGATGTGCGGATATGGGTCCTCTATCTCCTATAAAATTCGGGCTCAATACAAGCCCATATGAAGGAGTTATGGCCGAAATACAGAAGCTTCTCCATTATGGTGTGTCTAGCCCACCTTTGACATTATGGCCCAATTACTCCATCCAAATGCATTCTTTTGATCTAGTGTCCTGAATGAATGTTGTATCCAACGATGTATGGAACACGGTTAAAATATAATAAGTTCAAATAATTCAAATAAAAATATTTATGAATGAAATACTACAGTGATTTTGAAAGGGTAAACCTGGAATTTTAATAAAATATTCAAATGAATGATCTAATTCCAAATACTTTCTAATTGAACATTCTTAACACAATGTGAGGAAATTATATCATTTATTATCAACAAAATATTCAATAAAAATGTGTTTTATCAAATCCCCCACACTTACCCTTTTGCACTCATGGGAAGATCCTCATATCAAGTAAACATCAATATCAAATCAAAACCAATTTTAAAACACATATCCTTGAGATTAAAAAATTACACACAAAGAAACAAAAGATATCATGCCTGATAAAAATCATTATTTCAAGTTCTACATTTATATAATTCAATATATTTCCACTTCATTTATCCTCCCATGCATGCAAAACACTTACCTAATATTCATTTTCACTCACCACATAAATGTCAATTTTTTAGCAATGTCTTTCTCATCCAAACTCATACAAGGGTCACCAAAGGCTTGATAAATTCTAACATCTCCACCCGATGTGAGTCAAGGACATATATTTATCAGGAGGACTTTTCAGGGTTTTTCTGTGGCTTTCATTTGGTATGATTTAGATGAGAAAAATTCTGAGGCTGAATGAGGAGGGCTTGACTCTTTTTGAAGCAAAATTTCATTAATCAAATTTTCCCTTAAATATGGTCTTCTCTTCAATCCCCATAGTATCAATTCAGCTCCATCATCATGAAAAGTCATGAAAAGTTTACACCATTCATCATTTCAGCATAAAAAATGTCAATCTTCTCAAACATTATGTTCTTGAAATCTCCAGATAGGAAAAGCTTTCCACCTCAATTAGAAGCTCCATAAAAGGCACAACTTCACTTGTCATGAAAGCTCCAGAAAAGGCACATATTTTGTAGAGAATCGAAGCTTGACGTACATGGACATCACATTACTTTTGCGGAATACTTAGTACATAACAAAAACACACACACAAGGATAGTAATAGTTTAGTGTCTTTGAAAACTCGGAATATAATCTTCTAATCGTAGTGAATGATCTTCAACATCTCCCATAAAGATCTTACTTTTTTTTACCTAAAACCTTTTTTTATATCCTAGGGAAAAGAAAACATAATAGGGTGAGCTCAAATTCTCAGTAAGGGTAACCAAAATAAATATCAATCACATCATATTCATATGAACATAACATTTTGTAAATCTTAACCTAAGAAAGAGTGCATAATTTCATAACATGGGATAAATCATATTAGTGAAATGAAATCTAAATAATCATAAAATAAAACATGAAACTTTGTGTCATACACACATAATCATAGAGAATCATATCTTATTAGTCAAGACTCATTTCCAAGACTATCTTAGTGGACAAAGTCCTTTTCTGAACCGAGTCACCCTCATTTTAGTCCTGTTTCACTGAACCGGTATAACCTACCATTCCAGCCATGTCTATCTCATGAGATATAAAATCTTTACCCAATGAATTAGAGGGAGATATAGGTCACACCCATCTCATAATGATACCATTTTTATGTGTGCCACAAAATATTAAATCATACATCATTGCATAACCCATGTAATAAAAATGGGATTCTTAAACAACATGACATCATAAAACAATTCATATAAGATAAAAGAATTCATAAAAATATTTCCATCACAACATAATAAAATCCATGTAATAATTGGGATAGAAATAGAACCCTATATTATCTTATATGGAAAATAATTTTGATAAAATACTTGAACTCCATTCTTGAGGAAAATATCCTATCTACTTCAAAAACATTTTTCCTTTATTAAAATGTCATACAGTTTTAAACTAAAAGAAGTTGTTTAAAAATAAACATGAAAACATGTAAATTATTCTTCTTGGAAATAATGTTTTTAAAAATCCATTCATGCCGTATAAGATAAAAAAACATTATTCTCGTACTTTTGTCGGAAAAGTCAAAAAGTACCTCGTACGAAAAACGACAAAAGATTCATTTCATATCCATTACAATAAAATCACTGAAGGGTAAAATTGGGTATAAACTATTGTAGAAGGATATAAATATTATAAATTAAGGAAACATGGATGTGGATGATAAAATACTCCCCAGTAAATAACAAAGAATAAACAATCTCGGATAAAAATGAGATTGTGATATTTTCCCTTACCTTATGTTTGATATGCTTTGTACGTATCCAAAACTCCTGTATAATGATTTAAATAATGTCATTAACTTATTACAGAATCATATTCATTGTTATGATATCATATATGGTTCACATATGACTTTATATTACCCGTTCTATTGTAAATTCCATGTTAAAGAAGCGTTTTGGGTAAAATCGTTTCATTTATTGTAGGTGTTTGTACTTGTTGTTTTTGACATTATTATTACTTATATCATGATTTACATACTTACAGAATATAAAACATGATTTATATATCATATCTATTCAGTATATATATATATATAATAGATAGATAAATGAAATGAAACGCACCGTTCATGGAGACGGTAGTCCGTACGTACGCATGAACGTTGTTTTCCTTTCCTTATTGCCTTGAATGGAAGTAAGTAGATGACATAAATATATATATACATAAATCCAGTATATTTACTATGTCATATATTTCATTATTATTCATTATATATACTTTATAATCATTCTGGAATGGTTAACATGGATAATGAATCTCATCGCGTTGTGGAGACGGTAGTCCGTACGTACGCACGAGCGATGATATCGTTCCCATGGTCGTGGAATTGTGTTGAAGTGAATGTATACTATTTAAGTATCAATATCACTTTATAATAATCATATATAGTTACTTATTACACCATTATACCCATCAAATTAAGGTGGTGGCAGAAAATAGATTACACCACGACGTGGAGACGGTATTCCGTACGTACGCACGCACGATGATTTCCTTTTTCCGTAGGACGGATAGAAGGTTAATTAGAGTTGTTTCATATTTATAATTACATATCAGTATATAAGAAATACTGATGTTATCACTTTACCATGAAACAACTAAAGAAGAAGAATTTGAAGAAGAAAGAAATTGAAAAATATCTATAATGGATATTACCTCCTTTTGACGCGCCTTCAGTTAACCTCCAGTTAAAGAACTAAGGATGGTCTTTGAAGAAGAACAGGACCTCAAGGATGATACTAGGGAAGTGTAGAAGATATTTTGGCAGAGTTTTTTTGAGCTTTAATGCTCAAAGTGGTGTGAGGAGGAGAGGGAGGAGGTGCACTTTTATAAGGGAGGAGAGGGGCACCTTAGGAAAATCTCAAAATATTATTTTATATTAAGGTCAAATTCGGTTTATAATGGTTAAAAAGGGAATTATTTCGAAGATAAAGTGGGTATGGGTCGAAATCATCTCATAAAATAGGATTTAGACATGTTTAGGTTTTTATATTAACCATATCATTTAGATTTAACTCTAAGTTAAATAATTTAACTTTTACCGTGTCTTTTTGTTTTCATACACTATATGGTTAATAAACTTACCATAAAAAGAAACACTAACCCCAAGTTGTTTATTATTAATATATATATCCTTATATAATTCATTTGGACGAACCTTATATTTTTAGGAATTAAATAACAATTAATAATATAATATTTGTTTTAAAAACTAATTTATGTCAATTTTGACACTATTTGGTACATGATTTTTATGAAATTCATAACAGAATGAGAAGTTCAAAAAAAGTTACTTAAATAAACAATAACATGTCATATTAACCTATAAAATTAGTGTAAGTCATAAAACGTCTCAAAATACATTTATTTGGGCATTTATAACATCAATTATGTCAATATTTCATTAATAAGACAATTATTGCATCATCTTTGTGTCATAATAAATGATAATTATTTAATCCCTAAAAATTTTAAATAAATTCCTATGATGTATATAATTGTATTAGCTTTGTGGAGACTATTCATGTTCGATGTTTCATGAAGTTTTTTACTAAATTAAAATTATTATATTTATAAGATTTAAGAAAGTGACATGTTGTCACATTCTTTGGTTTTGAAAATAATTAAACCATTTTAATGGAAAAAAGTCCATTAAATGAATCTAATCCGACCCTTAGGTGATATGGGTAGACTTTTAGTCATCAAATAGGATTTTTAAATGTGTTAGTGTAATTTTATAATATTATATTTACCCTTAATTACCCGATTTACCTTTAACTATGGTAAATAAAATTTACCGTAGTTACTATTCATAATTCCCAAAAATAATAAGTAGCTTATTAACATAATTTTGATCCACTGATTCCAAATATTTAATCCATTTTTACAAATTCAATATACAAAATTTTCAGAAATTAAATTAAAATTAATCTCGTTGTCGAAAGAAAATGGGGTTTTTATTAAAACATTGCAAAAGATTGAATTGATTTAACCTACGAATTCAAGGTAAAATCAATGATAATGAAATAAATTATATTAAATGGTAAAAATATATTCTATTTAAACTTTAAAACCATTCAATATTATAATTTAACCACATAAGATATTACGATGAAAAAAGTTGTTTTTAATTAAAATATAGCGTGTTTTTACTATTCATTAAAATATGAAAGTCATCAGCATAAAATGAAAAATTTATCCAAAGTAAATTTTTATTTCATTATTCCATAGAATAATTTTATTTTGTCAAATTGAACTTATAAACATGTCAAAAACTTGATTTAAATTGGGTGCGCCATCAAAAGACGGCAAAACTGCATTTTTTGAAAAATACTTATTTTACCCGAAAAAAATATTTTTTTCTTATACCATGTTCTAGAAAATGTGTAAGATGAATAATAATGTTATAAAATTCAATATTTAGTTAACAATATTCATAACTTCTAGTTCATAACAATATTATAATAATATATCATTGTTTAGTCAATCCCGGTATTGCGTACAACACACACTATCAAGGAAGGTCGCGATTGCGTGTAATGCAAGCCAAGTCAGGATTGCGTGTAGTGCACGACTCCTTTGTTGTTGCGTATAATAGAATCCAACAATATTTTATTTATACATTGAATATATATATATATATATACACACACTCAATGTTGCGTAGAATAACTTCTATCAAACGAACTTGAAATTGTGTGTAACAAGAGAAAAGAAAAGTGTTGCGTATACTGCAAGCTAATACGGTGTTGCGTATAGTGCAAGATAATCCTGGTGTGTCGTATAATAGAAGATATGAATGAAATTAAAAAGAATTTATCTTATAAAATCTCGGGTTGTTACATTCTACCCCCCTTAAAATGAATTTCTCCCTCGAAATTCGTCGGGGTTATAAATGGTTTTCTATTCGAAAGTTTCTTTAATAGAAACCCACATCGTAAAAAGGAATACCAAAACCCATCTTTAAAAACAAAAGTATGAAACGTAATGGTTACCCAAATAAACTAATCACTGGGTTTCCACATAGGTGAAAATATGGATATGGAAAAGAAATCTAACTATCATGTTCTGATGGAGAGTGGTAGATAACATGGCTATGAAAAAGCCAACAATCACAAAGCCATAGATTTTTATTTATCTAAGGTACCATCTGATTCATCAGATATAAGTGCAATAGGACAACATTTTTTGTTTTTCAAGATCATTTCCCTAAAGTTGATTAATTTGGAATTAGAAGAAATACTTTCGTGATATGGAAGAGAAATCTAACCATTCATGATATGTCTTTTTAAAAAACCATAAAAACATTATGATTTCAAAAAACCATCATTAATTAAAACATTGAAACTAAAAATAATCTCTGAAATAATTTTATGGTATAAAAATTTTAAAAAATAAATTCATGTTTTTTTTATAATCTCATTTATTTAAAGCATTCATTAATAAGGCTATCCATACATCATCATTGTGTCATAAATAAATTTATTGATTTCATGTAAAAAATTATAAATAAAGTACATTGATTTTGGAAGTATTTTTATATTTATAATTAGTAGTTATATTTGAAACAATAACATACATAACCATATATAAATTTTTTATATTAAATTATACATGTATAGGTTATATTTTCCGTAACATAAAATTTAATTTAATTAAATTTTATTTTCACATCCAAGTAGCTCCATGAGGTCCTAAAATTGACCCAAGTATGACCATAGTCTGAATTTTATCATCAAATATAGTAATTATATGTTTTAGGGTAATTTTATATTAATATAACTATATTTTTCCCTTATATACTGGATTAACCCTTTAACCATGGTAAATAAATTAGGTACTGAAGTTACGTTTCATAATTTATAAAAATAAAAGGTACATATTTACACAATTTAGACCACCATATTCCAAATATGGAATCTATTTTTCTAAATTCAAAACATATATTTTTTATAAGTTAATTTAAAATTGTTTCTCATTGTCAAAACCAAGAAAGAATGTTTTTAAGAAGTCAAAAACTACCAAAATATTTACATGAGTTTATATAAAATATAAGTGTTAAATTACTTCCAATGAAAAAAATTGTATTAAATGATAATAATATAATACGATTTAACTTTAAAAACAAATCAAAATATAATATCATCATATAAATAAAATAGATGAAAAGACAGTTTTGACTTTCCAGGAAGTAATTTAACGTATTCATTAAAAAAAATAATTTTATCGGAAAAATACCAAATATTTACCAAAAGTAAATTTTGACATCCCAATTATAAAGAAAAAGATTATTTTAAAAAATATAATATATAAAAGTGATAAAAACTAGATTAAAAAATGGTTCTCCATCAAAAGAAATTAAAACTTCCATTTAAAAATATTATAGTATTTTTGCTTAAAATTGGATTCATTCTTATTTTAAGAATCTAAATTTTATGGTATAAATGTAAAAATATTTAACAAAGATTTTTAATCATAATATAGTTAGCTCTGTTCATTAACTCCATTACAACGGCTAGGCGTTAACTACAATTTAAAATAATATTATTATATTATTATTTTCATCTAGTAAGACTCAGCATTGGATGAAACATATGATTTTGGAGAAACCCATTGTTGAATGTAGGGTTGGCCATAAAATATAGCAATCATTTTAAATTAAAATATATATTAAATTCACAAATATTAACTAATATGAAAATGTCATATCATTTATTTACCTGGTATGTTACTATAATTATTACAATATGACTAATATAAATCCAATTAATGTCATTTCAATTAAAATACTGCATAATTTATTAGTGGAATATTTTTAAACATAAAATGGAAATTTTATAGAAAATCATTTTAATTTTATTATGAATGTTAAATTAAAATAATTTTCTCATCTTATATGGGCTAAATTTTATAAAATTAATTATATACATGTAACCCTAATTTACAAATTTGATAAATATTCCAACTATATTTTTGGTTGTAATTAATATTTACTATGATAAATATATTTTCACCTAGGAAAGGGAAAATTGCGTAATTATGGGGAAACTAATTATATAATTAACTAATAATATATCTAAATCTAGAGTTATTTATATGGGATCATTGTTGTTTTTCAATTATCACCAATATTGGATGATATTTTTTCATGGTTATATTATTAATTTAAAATTTAATAAATTTTATTTTAATTATAGAATAAATAAAAAATTCTACTGTATTTGTTTTAATAGATCTAATATTTTTCATTGGGATATAATGAAGTTGTGTTTAGTTATAAATGTTTCATTAATATGTTAACGAATTTTACTTTTCACAATAATTTATTTTTAATTTTTATTGATAGATATATTAATATAAATTCTTATGCAACACTCAACCCGTTCATGTGAAAGTTGTAGGAAAATCAAATATGTGATTTAAAATAATTATAACGTCATATATTTTTGAATATTTATACTTGTACATGAATTATTTGAATAAATTTAATGTGTTTGTAATTTTTTAAAACTATATATTTTAAATAAATTTCAATATTGTTTTAAAAAAGTCAACTATGTGAATAGTCTAAAAATGACTTAAAAGTATCTTATATTATATAATATTAAATTAAATAATTAAAAATAAAAAAAATTACATTGGCCACATGAGTTTTATATATTTTATAATATAATTAATTGTTCACTTCTGGGTATCTTTTCCATTTAGTATATTTTTAGAAACCCTTAACGTGTAATCAAATTTGACATCATAGTTATTTTATAAAGGGTTTTTTTGGGATTAAAACAAAGTATTAAGTGTTATAAAACATCTAAATTATAGAAATTGTAGGGTATGAAAAAAATTTGATTCATTTTTATCATTTAATAAATATATATTATTTTAGTACTACATGATGTTGAAAATAAATTTATATTAATTGAAAATGTTATGTATTTTGAATGGTTCCCCTCCCCTCATTTATAAAGGGAAACATCAACTTCTATGATATTCAAAAAATTTGAGACTTAAAAATAATACGATCAATAAAATGATTCTATCTTATTATCATTAACCAAGTAAACTTTCTTCATTTATTTAAAAGATAACATCCTCTTATGGACTATAATTGAAGACAATGGTGATTTTTCATCTAAGAGGAATATATATAAAATGAGAAAATTCAGTTTAATGTATTGGTTTAACTATCATATATATATGATATTCATTATAAAATAATTTAATCATTATATAGAAGAAAATTAATTTTTATTATTATGGTGAACAATCATTATCCACCTCTTTTTCAAGAAATGGGAAATAAAATGTCGCTCATTTGTACATGATGACTACCCCATCCATTAAGAGATGTGTTTCGTTATTCATAACATCATAACATTTATGGTCATAATAATAGATTCAATGAATAACTAATATATTTAAGAAATTATTATAATTCATTAAAGTTGATGTATAAAATAAATTACTTTCATTCCATCTATCAATAAATTGAAACATGACTTGTTAGTTCATACAGATTACCATGTCCAAGAAGTGATGCCACAATATTTGAAGATTAAATTATATGAGTAATTAATGAAGTTCATATAATGACTGAAGCATATACTAGTGAAATTATTAAAATCTTGAGGTTTTTTAATCATGAATTACATTTTAGAAATGGAACTTCGTAACTGAATCTTTTATGAAGAATGAAAGATTTAATATTCCAAAATCAAAATTTTGATAAATATTTTTGAAAAAATGTTCTTGAAATGTTATACATTGATCATAAATGATGTAATATGTATTTATATGTTGAATATTTAAAATTATACTAAATTTATATAGTAGTATTGAGAACATAATAAGAATTACAGAAGTGTGGAATGAGTTTCTCATATCACATTTATTTCTGTGAAGCATATTTCATATGCGAATCATGTATCTATATTATGGATTATATAATTTCCGTGTATTTAAATTATGACTAATTTCATGAAAATTATGCGGGTTTTAAAATCCATTTTTATTTATCTCTTTAATTGGGTTTGGATTTATATATTACCATTTTTAATGGTTACTCATAATAGTACCATTTTGTTAACAAATCATTGATAATAGAAATCTATTTATGTATTTAGGGGTGTACAATACCACTTTGATAAGTTGTATCATGAATTATTTAAATTTATTATATTTATTGCTTTATTTCATGATATATTTTGTGGTCCAATGATTCAAAAGTAACTAAGATATTAAAGTCTACTGTTACTACCTCATTTTTACGGGGAATAATTATGATTAAATAAATGATGATGAAATTATTTGATATTTCCCACCCAAATATTATTAAATTTATTATCCTCCAATAATTTATATAGATTATATGTATTCCTTACATTTCAATCTCTTGAAATCCTCATGTTACTGAATGCATATTTTTATTGAAATTGACATTGTATTACTATTATTTATTGAATATTTTTTTTCAATGCCCATTTTTTAATTTAAATGTTTTCATGAATGTTTTTAACATTTTTTTATAATTGTATAAAGTAATTTTTCCATGTTTTATTTTCTATTAAAATTTTTGAAGTGAAATTTTATTTATTTAATAGAGGTGTAACTCTATACAATTTATAGAAAATGTCAAAGGAATCATTATTTTGACATAAAAACATAAATGTAGTTTCACATTATCAAATAATTTCAATGTCAAGAATATTTATTTTCAGGTTTTGAGTTTCATTTTCTAAATAATGGTTTCTATAATATTTAATTTTTTTTATTTAGAATAGTTTATTTGAAAATTGAAAATGGTATCTTCATAATGATATTTCTAGTATTTTTTAAATGTAAATTTCAATTATGATATGATTCAATGATGTTACTTATAGATCAATATGGATTTGATTATATCATTACATAATTATTCTTAATAATCATTATTTTTTGTTATGATGATCTGATATTGAGGAACCCCTTTTCCTTATCGATGTTTTTAGTTATGATAGAATAATTATAAATTTAATGACCTTATCACCCACTTATTAATGAAATTTGATTAACTATTGGATGATTATTTAATATCCCTCCTATTAATATTCTCATAAATAATGTTTAATTAAATCCATGGGTACATTAAATGTTATCCCACTCTAAAAGTATGGTATATGAGAGGTTAACCCAATCGTAAAGAAGTGTAAAATAAAGGCTATATGAAGCCCATAATAGGAACAAAGTTGGTATTCCCATGGATAACATATGATGGATGTCCTAGTGGGTATCCATGACATAATATTTTGATGAATATGGTTATGAAACAATATATAAAACTCATTTATAATGTTTTCTTAATATCATTTTTTCTATCACGACATTTATTATTTAATTTAATAATGGATTGTGTTTTGTAAGCATATAGAACATATTACATTACTCAATATTTTGATTTATGAATTCTGAGAATGATTATATATTTTTATGATAACGTTAACATACCCTTGTTTAAGTCATATGCATATAAATGTTCAATGATGGACATCACTTATATTTAACCTTATGTATAATTCGAGATCATTGACTCTTAATTTTTCTATTATCCAATATATAAAGAATGATTAGATGTATTTTATATCTAAGAAGGGTTATAGATATGGATATATTAAGGGGATATTATGCCCATCATTTTTATTAACCAGTTTTTTCATATCCATGATTCTAGTGACACTAAACCTTTATTGTAATAGTGTATATATTTTTTGTATTTAACTAATATTAATATAAAATGATGTCATGTTTATGTAATAAATACAGTGGTTTCCTTAATAAATTGCTCATAATGTTTATGAAATGATTTTTTGTCACTTTATAGGATATTATAACTATTTTATTTTGTAATTCTATTTGATAACCGATCAGATAAATTAATCATCAATGAAATAACTAAACTTATTATAAAAAAATTCCTTATTCCAATAGTGAAATAGGTATTTTTCTGTTGTCCCTATTTTAATAACACATTATCCCTACTAAATATTTGACGGTTATTTTCATTATTCATCAATTTGAATAAATTTGATTCAAATAAAGTATCATTTAGTACTATCATATTATTTCAAACAAATATTATCACATTAAGGGAAATATAGTTCTCATTATTTCTAATATTCCTTTATTAATAAATTCATAAAATAATGATTGGATTAACATTTTATTGAGAACATTATGGTATTTACTATATAGAAAATTATTAAATATATTAGTTCATAGCAGAAAATAAATTTCAAGTAGAACTACATTCCTTATTATTCCAAGTCAATTTATTTTTATATCAAATATGATTATTTTTAAGAATTTGTATTTCTAAATCTATTTGATTAAATATATATAATCTACATTTGTATAATGAAAAAGGAGAAGGCTGGTACATCTCATTAATGGTTGAACACCATTTCGATCTGATTTAGAATTAATGTCAGTCATATTTAGATGAAATATTTATTACATCATCTATTATGGAGTATGTAATAGTCTAATAAATATAAGACCACTATTATATAAATATTTATCACCCAATTAATTATTTAATTAAATTTAATGGTTCACTTGAGGATTTAATTTCAATTTTATATACCTATTGGAGGCATGCATTAGCTGCTATTATGAATAGGAATGTGATAAAATAATTTCACACATTTGGATTGGTTATAAAAATTAATGTTATAAATTTGAATCTCCAAATTTATCACTAATTTTATAGACATAATAAGGTAAATTAAATTTCATTTTTTATAGGAATTTATTTTGTAAATGTTTTAATTGAAAAACATAGGGATATGTTGTTTAACAAAATCATCATACTCTTCCAGTAACACAAATGGAAAATTTTTAATTGAATTTTTAAACCATATAACAAGATATTATATATGTCAATATATATTTTTTATAATTGTGTATCATGTATCGAATTAGTCTCATTTTATCTATATATAAATATATTTTATCAATGAAACTGGAAAATTGTATTTCAAAGAGATAGTGATGAATCATGGTGTATTATGTCATATATAAATTGAAATATAACCATGGATTAGTTCCTGGTTTTTGTGTAAGATTTATTTTCCATTCAGAGATCAAAAAATATTTTGTTCAAAATTTCCCCCTCAAATCAAAAGGAGGATCATATTTATTAATAATACTCTTAAGACAAATATTGGTTAAATATTATATACTTGAGTGGTTCATGGGTTTATCATCTATTATTGGTGAAATTTCCTTAAAATAATATTTACCATTAACCCATTAAAATGTATAATTTTTTATGATTTCTATATTAATATGTGACAATAATTTCTCTACTATAAATTTAATATATTATGCGATTAGTCTTAACTTTATATTAGAGATGGTTGTGTTGATAAATTTTTTGAAGAAACTATTATTAATACACAAAGGTAAAAAAATGTGTAAATAACAGATGATTATGTATGTAATTATAGTCAGTGATCATGTTTTTATTTTTTTCATGAAGATAACGTTATTAAAATATTGGAATATAGGAGATGATAATATTTATTTTTTCCAGTCCTTTTCAAATCATGATTGGAATAATAGAAATTTTTTTCAAGCATTATTTCCCTCAATAATTTAGTGTCATTAATATTTTATTATTTTTTCTTAATATGTATTTTATTTTCCAATAACTCTTCATTATATCGTATATGATTATATGGAATTGATTCTAATGCATCATATAAAGTTAAAAGAATATAACATCGATTTGAAAAAAATGTGATTTGAGGAACAAGGAATATTCTATATCATATTATGTTGGATTATATAATGATGAATGATGAAACATATAATTGATAATATGGAATGATTTTTTAGAGGATAATAATATTTCATTAAAGGATCTTGATGAAGATTTTTTGAGTTCATATATCTTATGGTAACCTGATATTAAATAACATCATTATTTTTGTTAGATATTTCCTTTCAAATCAATTCATTTGTACCATGTTGCATATAATGTCAACTTAGAGAAGAATATGAGGATATATTATTGAAAGGGGAAAGATATATAATAATGGAAAATGTTTTTTAATCACACTAGGTGACTAGTGGACTTATATCTGTTACTATGAGGTGTCTTCATGGTCACACAAGTTCATTTGACACCATCATGTACCCCATGGACTTGTACCGAGAACCCAATAAACATGAAATATTTATAAAAATATATCTATAAATTTCCTTCTAAAAATATAATTTAATCCCTATAAATTAATCCAATCAAGAATTCAACCCTTTCCATCCATATATCACCCCTAAAATCTATACGTCAGCCTCAAAAAACTACATCACTATTCATTGTTCATATGTACTTCAAAACGTTATTGGAATTCATCTTCATAAAGTTAAAGTGTTTTTCTACCACAGGGTTGAATTTCCTAATTATTTAGTGTAGTGAGATTTATCATCCAAATATATGTAATATCACATACAATTTTCCGCAGTAACCATTGATTTTGATTTCGTAGTAGAATATAAGATGATCATAGAAAATGAAAAAAAAACATCAGTATGATTTTTTTTTAGATTTTATCTGTTCAATTATATTTATTTCAAATTATGAAATTATATATGAAATCATGGTATAATAATTACAATAGAGGTATGATTCATCCTCTAGAATATAATTTAATGCCCCCTAATTGATATATATTTGTGAAACCTCATTTAAATCATAAAATTAATTGTTTATAATAGATTATTTATAGGGATAATTTAATTTAATTTGAAAGATATGTTTTTTTCCAATAAAACTATGTTATTTAAATTATTTTTTAAATTTTATACACAATTTTGGTCAGAATAATATCTGATTTGATAGTTATCATTCATTGGTTATTATGAATATTTCATGTTATTCATCTTAATTTACTAGTTATATCTTATTTCCCATTCAAATTTTGTGATAGAATGAAATATATTGATAAATTTTTTTTTGTTTTAACAAATAAGTATAAAAATGTATAATGATTCTTTTTATACATGTTCCATTGGGAGAAACTAACTTATAGAACATATGGGTTAGAACAAAATATAAATTTCAATGTATTTAATGATTTTGAAGCATGCTATAATGACACATTTAAATATATAATTAATCATTCATTACACCAAATGATGATTATTTGTATAAAATTATAATATAAGATATAATTTAGTTGTCTTCTTGATTCACATTCCTTTATCCCATATGTATTTGGAGGTAAGAAATCAATGAAATTATTTTAATCATTCCATTTAATTATAGAGTGTATTATATCTCGACATAAATTTTTCAACATTTTATAGATACCACATAATTATCAATGTATGTAAATAGGATTGTAGGGTCCTAAAAAATTCGCAATAGAGAATGAGAATCCCCTTAATTCAAGAGAAGATGCTACCTATGTTCCATCGAGGAATTGGAATAAATGTGGAGATGTTGGCACCAGAAGAGCTGTTCTGTGGACCGGTCAAATATTAACATAATGTGGCCGGTTCTGCAAAGCGTCCCCATCCACGGACCACTATTGTTCACAGAACAGAGGCAGAGAACCTCCACGGGTGTGATGTAGGACGAGCATTGGGCCGGTACACTAACATAAACGGCCCCAGCCACGAACAGCACCGGCCGACCCATGACGCAAGCACTGTCGTTCACGGGATAGAGGTAGAACCCTGTGTTGCCGCGAAGCACTCCTCAAAGCGACTTGGTTCGCAGGTGAGGTGCGTTCAATTCCCCTGCAAGTTGCGGATTGTTGAACGAGTCATCTGTAAACCGGGATTTTGGTCATGGGCCTCCACAAAAGGTGTCGCACGACCACAATATACCCCTTTTACTCCCCTCAATAAAAGGGAATCAAAGGGGAGAAAAGAGGGAGATCGATCAGATTTGGGTGGAAGGATTTCGAAGGAAGGAGGTTAGGATTTTGCCAACAGTGAAGTTCCAATTCACAAACCAGAATAGGTATGAAGATAGAAACGAATTAATAAGGAACATAAAATGCATAAAAATTTGGTGAACAGCGAACCTAAAATACAAAAAAAATACCACAAACCATGGACCCTCTGCGGATGCACTCCCCGCAGACCAGGGAGTTTATGCCCATTTTTCGATCCGACGCACCGCATATAAACCACCTATGTGTGTGAAGACCTGACCGAGGAACCCCTGACCGGTGTCGCCTTTAGACTCTGCTGCCCACGCGGACTCCCCTGTGTACCAACCAGGTACGCGGGCTGAACCCAAAGCCGCATACCGCCCTGGTACGCAGGATTCCTATCAGTCCGCATACTACCCTGGTATGTGTATGTCCTCTCCAGCCGTTTAGCACCCCCTAGGTGAAGGGCGCCACTCCTCATATGCCCATGCAACCCGCAAACAACATTGGTGTTCCCATTCTCTGAGTCAAATAAAATCCTTCCAATCTGGCCCGATCCTTCGCAACCTCCTCATTGGCCCATTCATCGGCCCCGATCCAAGGCCTCCACCAAAGCCACCTTACCCGTATGATGCAGCCTTTAGGCACAACAGCGCGCCTCCTTGAGTTCACATACCCATGGTAAGCGAGGGTAAAGGGTTTTCTCTAACCCTTGAGTGGATTCCTGACGTATTCCTGGGTTCACATTCCCACAGTAATGTAGGGTCCGAGCCCGGAGTCCTCTTTCTACCTCTCCACTCGCCAGATTGGGGGTCCCCGCTTCCATTTCACATCATCTCCGGTGGTGAGCACTTCTCCCCTATTCTGGGAGTGAACAGGGCAGCCACCTTATTGTAAGCCCCTAGCCTTTCTTGCAGGAGGTATCACCCATCCACCTCTGTACTTCCCTGGTGCCAAGAACAAAGATGGGAGATGGACACAGGGGTACCCTTTCCACCACCCATTGGGCTTTTTCAACATCGGGCCTCCATTATGGAATAATCCACAACTTCTCGGGCCTCCCTATGCGTAAACCCCACTCCGATTCCCACAAATGGAACTTTTTCTACGAGATCGTTAGGTCTCTGATACCTCTTGTTTCTCACACCAAGCATGACTCATTGGGTTTGGAGTAACCAATGACCCTAACCCCAACCTCATGTGTACTACAAGGTCATTGATTCATTTCAAGGAATGGTACGTAGGAAGCCTCCACGAGGTTCAAGCCAACCACCCGGTCGTTCCAACCCTCTTCACGTCGGTTCATCCTTCGTCCCACATGATGTTAAACTATACTCTTGAGATCATGAGATGCTTCTTTGACAATTTTTCTGTTTTTATTTGTTAAAATATTTTATAGGTACCAATATGTATTCCCTTCGATCCAATGGAATCATGAAAGAACTCGTAGAATCACGCTTCAAGCAACGCAGCAACCAAACATCCTCACCAGTGGAGGACCCCGTCACCTACCCAGCATTTCAACACTGGGTTTCAGATGTGTTGAACAGAGAGTACCATCTGAATGGTACTCTCCCGATGGTGGATGTGTCCATTAACTCCCTCCAATCCATCAAGACTCGACGTTCGCCTACCCAGCAGTGGCAGTGAATGAAGATCCAGGCGGCTCCTGTTGCCGTCTCAAACCATTTCGGAAGTCTATCCCTAGAATGAGACAATGTGTACCACCCTTATCTTAGGGAGGTGGATGATGTTGACACTTAGGACTTCATCCCCACTAAACGGGGGTTCCACTCTAAGCCCCCCACCGGAAGAAATTGTTGAAGTCACTCCATTACTCGATATCCTCAAGCAAGGGAGGATGTCACCCCAAGGATCCAGGCCCATGATCCCTAAGATTTGGCCCCTCTGTCCGCCTTACGAGGGCGGAAGACATACAACCAGGGACCGGTCATCACCCTCATCCCTGAGGAAGAGATCCTCTGCCCAGTCACGGAGACGTATCGTGAGTAGGAACATACACATGTCCTCTCCTCCAATTTATTCCAACCAGACATGGCAGCATCATATGAGCAGGTGCGCATCCCTACTGAGCTCCATCAAGCCCGTCACTAACACAGGATGGCACCTACCGAGTGGGCCATTTTCCCTTCCTAGGGCTGTGAATCCCACCAACCAGATGTGGTGGAAAATCAACACCTACAGGGCCAGCTTATGAATATTCTCCTGATGCATACCACCCCGATGTGGTGGCGAACAACAATGCCTGCCATCCAGATATGGCGACAATTAATAGGTAGGAACATCTCCCTGCCAATAAAATCCACTGACTCAATACGGTGGAGAACCAACAAATGCAGGGCTAGCTCCCTACGGATGAATGTAAAGTCCACCATCATGATGTGGAATAAAATAGAGAGATATGCCGGTATATCCCGACACATGGGCAGATTCATTCACCTACCCTGACACATGAGAATTGCCAGTACCCACTGACTACGAGAGGACCAGAGTATGATATTCCCACTCTGATACCAGAATGTTCCTTCATAACCATTCCAGCCAAAGATGTATCTCTACATATCCTGGCAATGTGGGAGGAGCAGGTATCTATCCCAGATCATATATTTCAGACTTATTAGAATGTAATTGTATCAGTGGAAATAGAAAGGACTCGGGCTCGTGAGCCCGTCTCTCCAATTGAGTCGACTCATCTAAGTGATGAGATAGCCTCCTCGAAGTAGATCTGCATCCCTGCTTCCATCCAGGAGGGTCGTCGGCCATATTTCGTGACGCAAGGGAAACTGGATCGAGTAGCTTCACTCGTTCCAACTGGGGGACAGACGTCCATGACAGTGGATGATCTAGAGCATGAATATATCCCTGATAAAAGTCAAGATGTTCTTCACCATATCCCGACAGCATAACAGGACCCAATTAGAAAGGGACCCAAAGGTGAAGGCCGTTATCGATAGTAAACAGTCCCCACTACCCGCAAGAAAGAAACCTGAACGTGCCGAATGAAGACAGAAAATAAAGAGGGGGTTCATGACTCTGCTCTACAGGAAGTTGGGGTCTCAATGCCTCTAAGAACATATCTAAGGCTCGAAACCCTGCCCGCCCATTACCATATTATGGGAGTGGTAGTAGCTGTTGTGAAGGTCCTCCCCACATTGTTTCTACCAGCAGCTCTGAGGGTCCTCCCTAGAGCACCCGCGGGGGCCTCCCCCACGGGCATATAAAGATTGATCTTGAGAGCTTCTCTTTTGATGTGAGTCATGGAAGCCCTCCGCATGACCAGAAGATTCGGTTGCAAGAAGGCCCTACACTTGTTGCGGTCCACCCTGAAGGTCCTCCCCTCAGTATACATTGCAAATACTCTCTATGTAGTGGTACCGCAGATTATGATAATAGTCCTCGCTACCATAGTCGCAACTGTGGAGGCCCTCCCCGCAGTGACGTCTCATCATGACAAGAAGGTCCTCCCCTTGTCATGGCCTTACCTGAAGGTCCTCCCCATGGGTTACATTGCAATGATAATTGGCACATCCAGGCATCAGATCACGGTGGTAGTCTTCGCCACTCTAATAACATTGGTACTCCCCATAAAGACGTCATGAAATGAGAAAGCCCTACCCTCTTTGTGGTACATTCTGAAGGCACTCTCTAGGGTGTACCCTAAAGAAATTCTCCTTGTGGTAGCTTTGATGGTAGTCCTCACCACCACAGCCGCCATTGTGAACGTTCTCCCCGCAATGGCACCAAGCAATAAGATGTTCCTCCCCTTGTCACATTGTATCCTGAAGGTCCTCCCCAGGATACACATCGAACACCAAACCATGTTGGGCATCCTCACCATGATGGATGTCGTTGTGAAGGCCCTCCCCGTAACAACGCTATGCATCTAGAAGGTCCTCCCCTTGCTGCGACATGCCTTAGGGGTCCTACCTAGGGTATGCACTAAAAAAGTCTTCTATGCAGTGAGGCATCCAGCTTTAATTGAATCCCTCACTGTTATGGAACAGATAGATGAGGCCCTCCCCGCCTAGACGCCATTCAATGAAAAGGACCTCTCCTTGTGGTGGTACATTCTAAAGGCCTTCCCCAGGGTGTACCCCGCAGGTTCTCCCCGTGCGGCTGCTGTGATGGTAGTCCTCACTATTGCGGCTGCCACTGCGGAGGTCCTCCCCGAAGTGACATATCATATCAACATGAAGGTCCTCCCCATGCCGAATCAAGCACAGAAAAGCCGTAATATGACGAGGCACTAAGAAGTACAGGATCAAGCATGTCAGATCCCTAGCTGGTCTCCAATGACATCGTACTTCAATCAAGATACGGTTCGGGGCTACGTTCGTCTTTTGAAACACCACAGTATAGCCCACATGACAATTCAACACCTACCGGCCCCACTGCCTCTGACCACACAATCAGTGAATGCCTCAGTTGGGCCGACCAGGTAGAGGAATCACCAGTAGAGGAGTGTGCCGACATGTTGCACCAAAGGAAACGACTGGCTAGAGATGATATCCCAGTTATGATTTGGCCCACAAACACCTCTCTATACGACATACCTAGAATGTTGTCAGATGAATGTGCACACGACATCCACTCCAATATATGGACAACCCTCCGCCGGCTGAAATCAAGTTTCCTTCCCTACGATGGGTATGCAGACCACATCATGAAAATAGGAGACCTCCTGCGTCACATCGACCTGGATGCTCTTCCATCAGCGCGGCAACCACAACTTGAGAGGCGTAAAGGAAACCTTGAGTCAGCCTGCCTCCATGCACTGCACCAGGTGTGCCGCCACATTGGTGACACTCCGACGGGAGTCCATATTAGAGGATGGGGAGAACATGGAGCTCTGCATTCCACCCCGCTCCCCGCCCAGAATAACACGTTCAGTGTAGTATCTTGCAATGTCATCACGACATGACAGAAGTAGACTGGTCTACCTATTTGGTAAAGGTGACACATCCAGTAGAAACAAGACTTGAGTAAGTCCCAGAAGCATCCGGCCCGATATGAATGACCCGTTCACAAACTCTTGAATCAGGCCACTGAAATCATACAACTAGCCTCTCGCCTAAGATATGCCAATCAGAAGTCATTTCATGCCTCTCTAGAGCGTATTAATTCACATGTGAACTCAGCATTAGATCCAGTTCACCGTCGAATGGGGGCACGCAAGATCAAGAAAGTAGCGATAGCAGCATCCACTTCTACAATCCAGGGTCAACCCCAGCCTGCAGGTCTGGGGGTATTTTTAACGACGAATTCCAGCATATGACCAATAAAAATGGGAAAAGTCTCAACATCCAGGGAAAGGAGCCAGCCCCATCCCTCAAGGTTGGGAGAATTTTTAACACCTCAAAAACAACTTCCTCCACGAGAATCAGTATTTTCTCATCTAGGGGGGACAATCATAAGTGGAGGTTCCTGCCCTATCCCGTCCATCGAATCATCATCCCCTTTAAGAGGGAGGTGTAGCGTAAGGTCGCATAAAAGAAATATCGGCGTAAACCTTCCTCAAGGAGTCTAAAAGAGATCCCGGGAAATGAAAGTGTGGAACAGCAAAAGGAGAGGGAGATCCTCTTCTTGTTTGGAAGATGAAATCTTTGCTACCCTGTGATATGCATCCATCAACTCCATAGAGGCTAACCCCATGGGTAACACCAGAGATGATTCAAATCTGGATGGATCAGGAGACGATGGTTCTAGTCAGGGTGTGACTCACAACTAACCATCAGTTTGCACACCCGTAACCAAAGGGCCGCTCTAAATATGCCCGACCTACCAGCTATCCCTCCCTCGATTACCGTGCGAGCTTCTAACAATGATAATAATAAAGGATCAGTTACTCCTAACCCGCCACATTCTCTCGATAAAAATGAGCCACATACGTTCGAAGAGATTTTCGCTCGATAGAAGGAGGAAATGAAAGAATTGAGGCGGATTAACGCTGAGCTACTCTGGAGGAACCGTCTTATTGAAATTGATTCCCAAGAAGAGCCACACCTTGATCTCCTTGCAATTGCACCTCAAGGACTATGGTTTTCCCCATATGACGAAGCACTGTCTGGGACCCCACCCAAAGAGGTGCCTGGTCCGTCTAACTACTTGAACAAGGATTCAGGTGAATACCAAGAATTCCCTCCACTCAAGAAGCAACAGGTGCGAGTTTGTCTAAACCCTCCGTAGGTGTCATAAACAGCACATGCACCCTTGGCATCGACTGAGATGGATCCTAAAGCAATGCATCGGACTACACCTTCCGAAGACCGGGCCCAACAGGATGTAAACCAGGGTATCACCCACACTATAGGGGCACTGACAGCTCGATTGAAAGCGACAGATGGTCGACTCTCTCCGATACAGCCACGACGAAAGCGCTACCTAGATTATGTGAGAAATACGCCTCCTCCACCCAATTTTGGGAGCCCTGTATTCCCTATTTTCAAAGGATCTGGCGATTTGGAAAAATATTTGATGCACTACACATCTTATTTCAACCCTATGATGGGAACTCCAGAACAAAAAAAAGAAATGAAACATGGATGCTTCGTACAGACCAAGCAAGGATTTTCCTTCGTCAGGTATACGAGTCTACCAGCTCAGTCATGAAAAAGGTAGGAAGACCTTCAGAAGCATTTCCTATTCCACTTCAGCTCGAATTTTCCTAAAACAACGGTCATCGACCTCATGAATTTCAAGCATAGGGAGAATGAGAGGGTCTCAGATTTCATTTCTAGATGGAAAGGTATGACATACTCACTAAAAAAGGCCAATCCCTCAAGATGAGATGCTTTCCATATGCATCGATAATCTTCAAGATGAGCTGCGAACACCAATCATACTAGTAGAGTGCACCGCTGGATTCCGCCATCTCTTGGCCATCGCCCAAAGAATTGAGGACTCCCTACATCGAACTAATCTGAAGTCTCGAATAGCCTCACAGGCTCTTACAAAGAGATCACCTAGAGCTGAAGCATCCTCTGTCACTCTCAAGCTAGTCCCTACGCCTGCTCCACCGCTCAGACCTCCACCCAATTATCAAGGTCCCCCTGTATATTAGTGGTTGACTCCGCATAAGTTGTACGATCATAGAGGATTGAAGAGGAACCAGTTCTAGGAACAAAGACACAATGTATCCTCATTCTGAGAGGACCAAGTCAGTGGATATTTCATCACCACTAGTAATTGTAACTTGCTCTGCCTCCCAGAGCCAAGGAAGCCCGAAGAAGTTGGCCGCGATGATAGGATAGATTACTGTCCCTACCATAAAATGTTTGGGCACAATATCCGGGAATGCTTCGTCTTCAATGACCTCCTGCAAAGGATGGTAGACTCAGGGCAGGTCCAACTGGGACCACCCCTAGCACATGTGACATATATTTCTACCACTGACTCTGATAAAGGGGAGGAGTGTCAAGAAGTCACCATCAATAACGGGAAAAAAATTTGATGAATGGATGGCTCAGATGACTATCAACCGAGCTCAGGGCATACTTCGAGATCAATTACAGCAGCTGGTGTTACCGCCAACTGCCCCTAATGCCCCACAACTGACAATATTTGCTTCACAACCCTCCATGAGCCTGTCATCCTGGAGAAATCAAAAAGTGAGTAGACAAGAGCAAGAGTAGCAGTCCATAATGAGGCCGAAGTTAGCCCCGACACTGTTGGATTTTATGACCCCAATCATGGCGTCGCGGGAACCGACCCACCAAACGACACCATCAGGGGCAACCGACCAGGATGACCTGTCATAGGATGAGGTGCTAATCTTTGGTTCCAGCAACTTCATCCATCTAATGGAATCATTCCCTGATTAAGGGTATGATTATGAACCTGTTTTCCCGACGCAAGGGGCTGGGAGGAGGAATCACAAATGTAGGGGATACAAGGGGAGACATAGTCGCGGCCAAAACCAACCCTATGGTTTTACCCCGGATGAAACCATTAATATCGCATAAACCTAAGGGAGATCCCTTCAACAGACTCAACAGGAGAATGAATATCCCTCCACCTCCACAAGAAGCCACTCTGTCCCTGTTATTCTATGGTACCCTTCAGAGGAGGAACAAGTGTCTAGCCGCCATGTTCGCACAAATAGACCGGCCGGGCCGAATCCCCAGAATGTGGGAACACCGTCGACCTCCAACCTCATAGACGGTCCTTCCTCATCACATACTCTAGCTCCCAAGATGCCTGCTAGTACTCTCCCTCCAGTAGAGAAGCATCGGTCGTTGGAGTAGAAGTACAATATCCTTAAGTAGATGGCATCATTACCAGCCAAGCTGTCAATCCTGGATACCCTGAGATTGACAACAGATCTCAGGTAGGCGCTTATTGAATCCTTTCTCACCCCCTAGGAGTTTCAAGCCGTGGTAGCTGCCGCCGAGATTTACCAAATTGAGACTAGCCCAGCTGAATGCAATGTGGTGATTTCCTTCACCGATCAGGATGAAGATTCCATCATGCAAGGACATATCAAATCGCTATATGTGTCTGGAAAACTAAATGATGTGGATATCCGCAATGTCTGTATTGACAATGGCTCTGGAGTTAAAATTCTCATCCTATAAACACTCTGCAAGTTGGGCTACAGTTCGGATGACCTAATCCCCTTAGCCACAACTCTGTTGGGTTACGACAAGAGTGAACAGAATCCAATGGGAAAAATCAAGCTAAAAACCCATTTTGGTGACCTTGTGGCCTACTAGGAATTCCTGGTGGTCTGGAAAAGCAAAACATTCAATGCCCTGCATGGAAGGTCATGGCTCCATAAGCACACAGTCGTTCCTTCATCCTACCACCAGTGTACCATGTATTGCATCAATGGACAAAGTGGGACATTTCACACTGACAATTCCCCTTTTGAGATCTCCGATTCACACTACATTGACACCGGGTTTTATGAGCAATAGAAAAAGAAGCCTTCGCATTATGGGATTGACGGGATCCCAGATCCAAATGGTCTAGGGATGGTTCCTGATTACCCCCTCAGGCGGCTTGACAGAGACTCTGTACTGCCCATCAACCATGTTGAGTTCAGGGGTTCAATCCCAGACACACACTCAGTTGTCCTCATTACTTCATCTTTAACGGTCGAGTGTGAAAATGAGGAAATAGCCGCTGACCCTACATTTGGGGGTGTATACTTGAGCGAGGATTACCACAATGCCTCACCTCCGGACTCCCAAGAGCTCATGCCAAGATATCTCTCCCCGTTAGATCAAGAGGTTGAGGATTTGTGGGAAGAGGATGAGGAAGATCTCAGGGCTGCACCTCCCGCATTTCAGGAAGGTATCTTCACCACTGTGGACGTGCTCAGGGAAATAATCATGGGTACTGTGGTCGACCCAAATCCCACTCTCATTAGTACAACCATGTCTCATGAAGTGAACGAGGTATATACCTCCTTCTTAATGAAACAACAGGATTTTTTTTTCCTAGAACTACATGGAAATGCCAGGACTCAATCCCAATGTGGCGACCCAACACTTAGGTCTATCAGAAGACCACTGGTTCTATAAAAATGCTGTCAGAAAAATGCACACCTCACATGCTACCAAAATAGAGGATGAAGTCGTTATGATTATTAAAGAAGGATTCATTCGAGAGGTCTAGTACCCCATCTGGTTGGCCAACATTGTCCCCGTTAAGAAAAAGAACGGACAAATCTGTGTATGCATCAATTTCAGAGATTTCAATATGTATTTTCTGAAAGATGATTGCCTAGTCCCAATCACCAAGTTATTAATCAACTCAACGGCTGGGAATGAGGCACTCTCCTTCATGGAAAGTTATTCTGGGTATAATAAAATTAAGATTTCCCGAGAAGACGAAGAAGCAATTACCTTCAGGGCCCCAACGAGTATTCTGCTATAGGGTCATGCCCTTTGGTCTCAAGAATGTCGGCGCCACATATCAACACGACATGCATCATATCTTTAATCCATTCCTGGGAAAGATTCATCGAATGCTTTGTGGATGACTTGGTGGACAAATCAAGATAGTGCTCAGATCACCTGTCAAACCTTGAAACTGTCTTCAACAAACATTAACAGCAGACCCCGAAGATGAATCCCTTGAAATGCGCCTTCAGGGATATCTGAGGGAAATTCCTTGGCTTCATCGTATGCCATCGTGGTATCGATGTCAGCCCTGAAAATACAAAGGCTATCCTCAGCCTGCCACCTGCTCACAATCTCACTAAGTTGAGAGGATTCAAAGGACACATAGCCTACATTAGGCAGTTCATAGCAAACATAGCGGGGAAATTTATTCCCTTTACTAATTTAATGAAAAGGGGGTTACGTACCAATCAAAAGATGATTTCCAAGAGGCATTTGACAGCCTAAAGAAGCACCTCTTGAGCCTACTAGTGCTCATTCCCCCATTTTAAGGAAGACCTCTCATCCTATATGTGACGTCCCTAGAGCGGTCACTGGGAGACTCCCTCCCGCTAAAACAATTATGTCGGCAGTGAAAACAGTCTCTATTACCTCAGCCGAAACATAATAGATGCTGAAACGCGATACTCAAACATCTAAAAGTGTTGTTTGTCCTTGGTCATCATTGTTAAAATGTTATGACATTATTTGCAGCATCATGAAGTCTATTTGGCCCCACGTAGTAACCTGGTCAAGTATATCCTCAACCCCACAATTCTGACTGAGCGCCTATCCTGATGGGCAGTCATCCTGCAACAGTTTGACATCCGATTTGTGCCTTTGAAAGCCATCAAAGGCATAGCATTAGAAGATTTTCTGAGAGAGCACCCCTCAACAGGGACCACAAAACCAGACATCGAGCTACCTGATGAAGACATCTTCTTGGTTCAAGAAGAGTTCCCAACATGGGAAATGTACTTTGACGGTGTATCCTGAAACCCGATAGGGAAATGGATGGAGGATCACAAATTTTACTAGGTGGTTTTGGGGATAATACTCATGTCCCAAAAAAGGTAGTCTTACCATATTCTTTCCTCCTATCAGATGGATGTATGAATGATGAGGCAGAATATCAAGCCCTTAGTGCAGGCCTGGAGCTCGCACTCCAGGGACAAGTACAACACCTTAAGGTAAAAGGTGACATAGAACTGGTCATCAAGAAAGTCAATGGGGACTATTCTATTAAAAAGGAGGAGTTGATTCCATTGTTTGACCATGACCAAGGGTTAATGGTGGAATTCTCCAAAGAACCAACATTGACCTATATTCCTTGGTCTCAGAATGCCTAGGCCGATGCATTTGCTAATGCGTCCACAACCCTAGATGACCCAGACCGGGATGAAACAGTTATCAATTTTTCTCATCATCGAATGGTCTTTCCATTTGATTAGACTAAGATGGATGAAATCAATTAATTCAGTCATATCCCCGAGCCATACACTCCTACCACCAGCTAGAAGACCCCCATTACAAACTACCTTCAAAGGGGATAAATTCCTTGAGACAGGGCTGAATGAGAGAAAATACAGAGAAGGGAAATCAACATTTTCCTATACGGAGGAACGAGTCAACAAGAGTTCCTCTACAAATGAGGCCTCGATGGAGTCCTCCTCGTATGCATTGATGGAGAAGAAACCGCTTCCATAATAAATGAAGTGCATGCAGGAGTATGAAAATCACATCAGCCAGGGTCTAATATTTCCAATCAGGTTCGAAGGCTTGGGTACTATTATCCCAAAGTGGTGCGATATTGCGATCACATTACCTCAAAATTACACTAATGAAAAATTCATGCCAACTTCATACACCATCCCTAGGAGTTACATCCTCAGGCTAATTAATGCTGGACATTTTCCATCTTGGGAATGGACGTCGTGGTAGCATATCCTCCCACCATGGCCAAACAACTAAAGTATATCCTCATAGCAACAGACTTCTTTTCAAAAGTGGAAGAAGTTGTACCCCTTAATGATGTTGGGGCAAGAAACATTATCAGCTTTTTGAAAGCCAATACCATCACCAGCTGTTGTGTCCCTCATACCATACTGACAGATAACATCACCAATTTATACTCTGCTGAATTGGAGAAACTATACCAAGAATATGGTATCAAGGCTAACCACTCATCCCGATACCATGTAGAGGCCAACTGACAGATAAAGGATTTTAATAAGACCCTATCCAACATTCTCCAGAAAATGGCGGAAAAAGACAAGAAATCATGTCCAGATAAACATCTTTATGAATTGTGGGATTATCCAACCACAATCTACACTGCTACTCAGTCTACTCCGTACTCATTAGTATACAGAACTAAAGCGGTCTTTCCCATTGAGCTCCAATTTCCCTCACTCCGTGTTTCCATTTGTAATCAATTATCCAAAGATGAGCAACCAGAAAAATGTCTTGGTGAATTGGAATAGCTAGATGAGAAGCGGTTGCATAATTTTCACCATCTAGAAGTATTTCAGAACCAGATCACACGAGCCTTCAAAAAAAGGTTTGTCTTCGTTCTTTCTTGGAAGGAGAATTGGTGTTGGTCCTATGGAGACCAATGATACCTGGAAAGAAACCTCCAAAGCTGGATCCCAAGTGGGAGGGACCATATGTTATACACAAGGACTACTACAACGGATCATATGATATGATATCCATGGACGAGCAGTTCACTACCGCTCCTAAGAATGCGAGATTTTTGAAGAAGTATTTTGCATAACCAAAAGCAGTTCTCATCTGAACTACCAGACATTAACCTGCCAGGCACCTTTTGTCTGAGCTGAAGGACATTAAACTGCAAATCCTCAACGGTCCCAACACTATGACCCTAAACTAAGAGTACCTCTTCCTCACCGCACAACGCTAAACTGCGCGGACTTGATAGAACTACATACGACTTGATTTCTTCCTTTGCAGAATACGTAGCAACGCCAGGATCCACCATCATGGCCCAACCATCCCCAAATAAAGTTAATAATTCCATTTTCCCCCATGTATGGACAAACCCAGCACGAGGTATATTCCTCATCCCTACCGCATGATGTTAAACTAGATGGATACACAGGATTAAAAATGCCCTCTCCCCCCGTGTATGGACCAACCTTTCACACGGTGTTCCCATTTTAGAGAACTACGTAAGGCTTGATTCCTGCCCTTGAAAGATATTTAGCAATCCCAGGATCCACCATCCTGGCCCAGCAACCCCCGATTAATGATTAAAAAATGTCCTTTTCCTCTGTGTATGGACCAGACATGCAAGGGGTGTATTTTCTTTTAAGGAACTATGTAAGGCTTGATTTCTGCCCTTGCAGGATACGTAGTGATGCTAGGATCCCCCATCCTGGCCTAGCCATCCCCAAATGAATCTAAAAATACCCTCTATTCCACCTTTGTAAGGACCAGAACTGCACGGGGTGTACTCCTCATCCTTTCTGCACGACGTTAAACTGCACAGATAATAAAAATAAATATTCCCCCTTCTCTCCGTGTAATGACCAGACCTACACAGAGTGAACTCCAAAAAGAACTATGTGTGGCTTGATTCCTACCCTCACAAGATACGCAGCGACACCTGGATATTATCACCTAGCCCAGACACCGAGAAAAGAAAACACATGTATATATACCTCTCATCCTCAACACATGACATTAAACTCTGTGGACTTCGTCCTCACCGCACGACGTTAAAACTGCATGGACTTCTTCCTCATCGCACGATGTTAAACTACACGGACTCCGTCCTCACTGAACAATGTTAAAACTGCACAAACATCATCACGACCCACTCAAGGTATATAGAGAAATGAGATGGTGATACTCCTTCTCATTTGCATACATCCTCTCCTTACATCAGACTCCACGACTCTGATAATTGTGGATCTTCATAACCATCCATGGCCATCGAAAGTGGGAATTTATCGACCCATGGACACGTTTTCATGATTATGCATACCAGGCCCTCAGTAGCTATAAATATTGATTAACCATGGACCGTCTACCAAAGGCAAGATTTCCTCATGCTATACTCTTCCTAGCTCTATACGATTGCCGGCCTCAGAGCCCCCATGTCATATCTCCTGATCCAAAAATTTATGGAGCAGTGGTTTACAAGTTCACTCCCCTCTCACATCCAAATGTTACCTAGGTATCCCTACCTAGTTAGCCTATGTATCTGCTCGTGGTACACATGACGATCTGTATTTACAACCATCAAGTCAAGGCTAGGCTACATTGACTCAACGGGAAATTGTGGTGAAGATGTTTCTTGTATTCTTGGACACCATTATCCCCATATGTTGAACTCTATACTATGAGTAATCTCGGATATTCTTAATCACCCATGGCCATCGGAATAGGAATGTTATCAACCCATGGACACCTTTTCATGACTATGCATATCATTCCCTTAGTGGCTCTACATATTGTTAGCCCCTAGCCCGTCTACCAAAGGCGGGATTTCCTCAGGTGATACTCTTCCTAG
This sequence comes from Viscum album, assembly GCA_963277665.1. Classification (NCBI taxonomy): domain Eukaryota; kingdom Viridiplantae; phylum Streptophyta; class Magnoliopsida; order Santalales; family Viscaceae; genus Viscum; species Viscum album. The sequence goes on along the minus strand of OY728140.1, from coordinate 1,450,269,246 downwards.
ATCCGTACGCTTACCAGCCTCAAAGCCCCCATACCATAACTCCAGATCCGGGAAACCATTGAGTTACAATTTACACCCTCATTCCCTAACACATGTTCAAAGTATACCAGAACCTCCTAACTCAGTTGCCTTCTGGGTAATTATAGCAGTAGTCATCTAATGGTCCAAACTCGACGACTGTGAAACAATGAGTACTTCGTCCTTACCACACAACATTAAAATGCATAGTGAAAAGGTAAAACCCCATGCACATGATAAATCAGCATGTTAAACACATAATGGTTTTTACAACAACTAGGTACAAACATCCCCGACATGTCCAGATATTTCCTTACCAAACGACAGACTTCGTGGCTCGGACAATTGCGGATCCTCATAATCATTCATGACCATCGGAAGTGGAAATTTATCGACCTGGGGACACCATTTTATGACTATGCATTCCATACCCTCCATGGCTCTGCATATTAATAGCCCCTGGCCCGTCAACCAAAGTCAAGATTTCCTCACGTGATACTCTTCCTAACTCCATACGCTTACCGGCTTCAGATCCCACATATCATCTCTCCTGATCCATGAATCCTCGGAACCACAATTTACACCATCAACCCCTATAAAAATCTTGGACACTCCGAGATGTTCAAGCCCAGTAATATTCTGATCAATAGAGGCCTTTGTAACTACGTCATTATTGCATGACGATTAAAACTACGTGGAACATGTCTTTTCCACGTGGCGTGAAACTACAATGACCGAGCATTAAACATCTTGAAAAATTTCTCCAATTGCAATCATTTTCATTGATTTATAAATGCCTCCTGTCCTCAATGCACGACGTTAAATTGCACAGTATCATTAATAATACACTTCATATTTACCACATGACGTTATGCTGCACAGAAGACGTCCTTACCGCATGACGTTAAACTGCACGGAATTTAAAATTATCCTCACCCTCTCTGCATGATGTTAAACTACATGAATTTGATGATAATAATAACAATGATTTCATCCTTACCACATGATGTTAAACTACACGGTCAAAACTTTCATGAGTTCAATAAGGAATGGAGGCTTTCATCTATCACTTAGTGCACAGGCCGGACCTTTAAAAACCACCGTATCCTACAAGGGTGAGAAGGGAAAACTTCACTCATTCCTAGGAAGATTAGCCTAGATGATTATCCCGTATCCAGGCACCCTATTTTCATAAACCATACACTATACTCAGAAAAAGCTGAACTCTCCTAAGCCACCACTGGTGGTCCCAAATATCAACTTCCCTGAAGTTTCTTGGCTATCGGGAGAATACAATCATTGACATAAGGACACTTTTCATGTCTATTCATATCCTTCCCCAAGTGGATCTACATATTGATAGACCATGGTCCGTCTATCAATGTCAAGATTTCCTTAGGCAATGCTTCTCTTCATATGCCTCTTGGCCTCTGAGCCCCCATGTCCATCCTTAGATTCAGATACCCTCTGAGCTACAATTTACGAACCTCTTTCACAACCCATCCTGAATATGGTGGAATGTCTCAGATGAGATTAACGAGAACCTGGAGAAGTCATTCCATTATAAATAATGTCCCAGCTGCATGAAATTAAACTACGCCAAGCTCCAACTATCCTTTACAGAAGATAAATGCATAGGATATGGACCCTGAGTCCACACTCCTGATTAATAAAAATGTTCTCAAACCCTTTTAGACATCACACAACCTATCTGAGACACCCCAGGGGGTTTTCATATTTGTTCGAGCCACCTGTGGCGGTTTCCCAAAGCTGGACTTCCATGAAGTCCTCTGGCCAATCCGAAATGGATAGTCATTGACTTAAGAACACCTTTTCATGAATATGCATACCATGCCCTTAGCGGCACTTCATATTTATTTCCCCTGGCCCTTCTAGGAAAGGCATGTCTTGCTTAGGCAATACTCTTCCTACCTCTACACGACGATATGACTCCCATGCCTTGAGACATTCCCTGCATGTTGTACAAATCATAACATGTCTCCCCCCACATGCATCTGGAAGGTATTGAGACATCTTTCAATCATCCAATCCTCATCGGGGCCCTCACCCAACCATATATAGTGAAATCGATTCGACCTAAAACATCAGTAATGACAGTCTTGTCGATGGGACTTTAAACTGCTCACAATAGGAGGCGCAAAGCTCGTTAGGCCGAAAAACCGAAAAGGGAGACCTAAGGAAAATCCAAGCCATGCCCCTTGGGTTCACACCAAATGGGTCTAGGAAAAATTATGGTATTAACAGAAGATACAAATTTTTTTTTGGGGGGTTTTATACAAAACCCCAGTAATAGTCAAACTATGCTCGATGGATCCCATGGTCCAGCAAAATGTTAGAGCTCGTTTTTATTTTATCAATTGTCCTAAACTCTGATTATTATATGTTCGGTAAATTTTCAAATAAAACAATCATGACAAATAGTTTCTATCACATGAGAATAAAATAAGAGCCCTAAGGAGAAACAACTCTTTGCTCTTTATCAAAGTTGGTGAGTAGGGTATCCACCATCCGGAGCCTCATATGTCATGAAAGATATTACATGAGGTATTCGGTGGATTTTCAAAGTTGTATGATGCACTGATGAGAATCCTGGATTGATTGATAGAGATTCTGTAGCAAGGCTGTCATAGATTTTACACCAGCCCGCAATGCTTCCACCTTTTGTGCCTCCTTTGAGCTCACCCTCATCTCATCCTCCATCTGCCGCTCCCCTTATTCAATTATGGATGTGAAATTATTCTCCTACTACTATAGCCGTTGTATGTCACTACTCAGAAGATCTAGTCGAGAACACTACTTGATGACTTCTCCCTGATGTCTCGCAACTACCCCGACATAATCATGAGCTTCTGTTAGGCAAATCTATCGGGTCGCGGAAATGTAGGATTCAGATTGAGCAGTAAAAAGGCGAGATTCAAAATCACCTAGCTTATACCGGTCAATGACCACCTGCTTGACTAGAACATAAATACCATGATATTCAATGCCGTTAAATCCCAGTATCATAAATAGGTTGCGCAACTTCAGTAATTTAGTCGGCATCTCAGCCAGGGGCGTCTGAGAAATCAGCTTCCAAATTTTCTCCCATGCCCTTTGGAGAGCAGGTCGAAGACTGGAAAGGACTCGTTGAGCAGGCTCAGAATCACTCCCCAGACAAAGACACATACTCTGGGATGAATTTCACCAAGGAGGGACCCGATGCAGCCTCACCCGTAAGCTCCGACTCCATGGCAACTTCGCCCCTGGCGGTTGTGGTCACGTGCATGATTGGATCTAACAGAACAATCGCCAGCGCCGAAGTTGATGGTCCTAAAGACTAAAATTCGATCAGACAGATAGGTATCCCCAATCAACAAATGGAAGAGAATGGAGTTAGTTTAAAAATATTGAGAAGCTTACCCCCGATCATGAAGGCGTCAGTTCCCTCAACGTTGCTGCTGCCGCTCGAGGAAGACACTACATCCTCGAGAGGAAAGGGAGCCCTAGGTACCCCCATAGGTGTCTAGGACCTAAGGCCACACCCAAATCTAGAAACACCCAATGTTGTACCCAAACATTCATCTACGGAGATCATGCTTGGGAAAATTATTCCCTCAGTAGACATAATGATGGTCTGCTCTGGGTTTTCGACAATTGGCCTAATAACATGCTATTCATCCACTGCCATGGAAACTATCGGGTCTGAGGCAGTAGACCCCGGTAGATCTGGGGCCTCCATGGTAATCATAGGCTCCCCACCCTTATCTATAATTACAGAGGACGTGTGATCAACGGGGGTCTCATATTCTAGTTGTTCCTCCTCTGGCATATCTCAGATTGATGAAGACAGAGGGAAGGCGTCTGCATCACTAGACCCTTCAATAGGGCCTGCCATCTCGTCACGCTCATATATGGCTACAAGTGATCCCTCAGATAATAAGGGAAGAATGTATGAACACATGGGTATCCATGGCCGGGTCTCTGATTGGCCCTACACTATAGCACCAAAATGGTAAATAACTGGAAGAATTAGTATATATGAGTTGTTAATCAATGAAATAGGAGTCATGATTATCCAACGTCCCCTGTCTGAGCTGTTCCGATAATCGGGACACCTTCCGACATCTCTGAACTTTTCCAGGGGACAATTCCCTTCTCAGAACGCTGAGACGAACTGAAGGAGTAAAGACCCTAGTTGGGTCCAGAATGGTCGCTTCCATGGGCTCAGCTGTTCCAGGAGACCCCTCCCCGATGATCCTCGTAGTCAAAGGCGCGTGTTCGCCGGTTATGGTACCACGAGGAGTGTACTCTGGGGACGGAATTGCCCCTGGGATTCATCGACACCCTGAATAATGGGATGAAACTTTAGAACCTTCACAGTTATGGATGAAGAAAGACAAAACAGATGAGTATGGAAAACTTTTCTTTGGGATCAGAAAATTTTGGATGTTTAATCATCATAGACACCTGATTAGACCCATAAATCTGGTTTCAGGGTGAATTCACAAATGCATCCATCTCCTTCAATGAAATGACTATTTCGTCTAGGTCCTCTTAAAACAGCAAGTGAGGCGGAGCGAAGATAGTAAAAATACCCAAAACCTCAAGAGATTTCATTTGGACTAACACCCAAACCTCTTCGTCTGAGCCACTGACACTCAGGTCATCCCAAATCCTCAATGCATCGGGATGTGCTGCCGTAACAGTAATATCTAGCCTGGGGGGGATTGACCTGAGAGGGTCGGGCAACAAAAGGGGCTGGTGGGGGCTCCATGGGCCGTGTTTTTTTTCCAGATCTGGCCACTGCCCTAGATCTCTCTAGAGTTAACTGTGAGTGGGACCTCACGAGCAAGGGGGAATTCCCTTACCTTAGCCGCAATAGAGGAACCAGCTGAATAATCACCCCTTGAAGAGTGATCGCTCTCTTCCTCCTCCTCATCGATCACTGATTGCAGCATGCCATAGAATCGATGGGTCATCACTGCAAAACCCTGGCATGCATGAACATAAGCATCGAGGTATCGGACATACCGATTGGCCCTCTCTCGGTCCACATCATAAATAATTTCAACAGGAGATGATTTGTAGCCCAAACCATCAAAAAAACTTTTTATTCTTGGAGATGATGCCACAAAAATTGGGGGTACTAGCTGCGGAAGGATGACAGACCTCTGAATTCGTCCCATAGGCCCCAGGCCATCGGGAAGGAAGCCTCATCTTGAATGGCTTACTCTCTCTGGGCAGCTTCAATGGCATGTGAGGAGAATCCTTTTTTCATTAAAACCTTCCTCAGAGGGATGAGACCATCAGGGTTATGAAGTATTTTTCCCTGCATGGTTGGGGAACTATCCCCCTTCTGCATACTCTTTCTCTTCGATGGATAAGGACTTGAGATAGTGGGAACCCACAACCCTAACTAGCCATTCGTGTACGATTCCACCCAAGAGATGGCATAAATTTTGGATAAGAAAGTTATGGAGTACGCAAGCGTAGGAGTCATATCCTCACACCCAGTATCCTCTTGGGTAAACATTAACCAAAATTGTCAAGCCACCATTAGATGGCAGTTCTCGCGGGTCCCATTGAGTGCAAGAGGACACATCGCCTGGACGCAGCCAAATTGACGTCTGAATCGGCGAGGTGCATACCCCTCGCAGATCAGTTCCCTGCTGATACAAGCCCCCCGAATACCCCCTCAGAGGGAAAAGTGATATCCTCGCATGCTAAATTCATCTGATATGGTGTTTGTGATAGCACCAGTCAGGAAGGGATATGATTGAAAATTGAAATGATCATAACTCGAGATTCGGCTCGTTAGTAGACTCATATTCCAAACCGTCTGTTTTTTATCCTTATCTTAGGCCACACACTCCTCAGGCATAACCCCATTGGTCAGTTGCAAATACGGCCGGAAGATGGTACCTGATATCTGAAAAGTGTTGATGAATGTATAGTAGTTCGTAATATGTTATTCCATCCATCCCTAGAGAATTTGAAAAGGGTTGACTAACCGGTTTGGCCGACTCCCCTCAGTAATATTTCCAAAAAACTGATAAATCCTCTCCAGTACTGGCATGAACATGTGGATGACGTTACTGGTGGCTAGATGTGCCACCATAAAAAAATGTAGATACATGCATGCCACCAGTCTCGCATATGGTAAATAGCCAGCCACACAATAACATGGCCAGAAATGCTGCCAGACGGAGCATCTGGTCAACGTTTGGAACAAGTTCCCAGACCTAATTGTTGAATTTTCCTTCCTCCAGGATCAACCAATAACTGCCCCTCTTCTTTCGGGAGTCCATCGTAGGACAGGTCGTGGGCCTGCGTGGAACATCCATTGACATTCACTCTCATGAAAAAGCCTTGATCCATTCACGATAAGGTACAGGTTGTTTCCGAGACATATCCTTCAAATGCTTCCGGGCCTGATCGATAAGATGCTTCACCAAGGGTGGCTCATCTCTTCGTTGTCCCACACATAAGGTGGAGGTAGGAATTCATCATACATGCCTCAAACAATGGGGTCCATTGAAATATAGGGGACGTACAAAAGACGGATACCCACCTCCCCATGGACCAGATGGAATGTGTTGGTATCTGGACTCCAATGGCTCATAAGCTGCTTGGTTAGGGCATGGGATCGATGGGTATAGGTTTGGGACATCCAAGAATCTTCAAATAAGCCTACGGCTTGAAATTATTCTTCAAACTCCGTGCAGCTATGGCAATCCCAGAAGGGACACCCCCAATCAAATGACATAAATTCCCCCCCTAGGCTGGAGGTCTCGGTCCGCTGACCAGCCATGCTGGTTGTTCACCATAGCATTGCGGTCAATTCTCTGGTAACAGTGAATTTCCCCATCCTGCTAGCATTGTTCTCTTGTCTGGGACACATGAATGTGATTTAACACAGATCCGACTGTTGTATCCCTTGGGGAAGGCCACCCTCTAGTAGAAATCCTAGATCGAGGGATAATACTAGAAACTATCCATGTTGTAGGGTTGTTGTCACGAGATTGTACCAGAATCAGTGTATCGGATAGTAAACTGAACTTGTGGGTAGGAAGGATATTGGAAAAGGGGTACTCCTGTTGTGACTCGGAGAGCATGTTGGCAAGGAAGGGGTATAGTGGGGAGTGGCAGATTCCATCCGAAATAGAGCTGGCCACATCCTTTAGGCGCTGATCACCAATTGGGAGAGGCTTGGTAGTAGGCCTGGGTGCAGGGCAAGGAGGATCCAAATTTTCTCCCTTCATTACGAATAACAGATAGATGGTTATTCTAGAATAATGAAATTGGGACAAAAATACCAGGTATTTGGCAAAGGACTCTGTGACAGGCCTTCATGATGAGCTCTGCGAGTATGCCTCCAAAGGTGGTTCGCGGCGGCTGCATCCCGTGAACCAACCCTACGTAGAAGAAGTCCACTGTACTCTGGCCCGCGGAGCATCGGCCAGAGAACCTCCAACTAAGATGCTCCGCGGAATCCGAATCCCGGATTTAAAAGTTTAGGTTCTTAGGACATAAGAAATTATCAGAGTCTAGATTATTCCCGTATGCGGACCATCATAACCACGTAGCTAGTTCATACGCTGACCGTTGTAACTTAATTTTTAATTGATTAAAAGTTTTATTTCATGGCTGGGAGGTTGGTCTGTGGGTGAAGACAGGCGCGAATGGGGAATGGTTTGTGGAAATGGAAGTTGGTTCACAAATCAGGAGTTTCACAATGGAGCTATCATGCGGAGACAAAAGGAAAAATCTCTGTGAGTAATCTGGTAAAAGAGAAATGGTAGGGGCCTCCATATTTATAGGTGTGGTCCCCTACCAGGTCCACCCCTCTTCTGTAAACCATCCACATTTCAGGAACATTCTACATCTGAATAGTCTCCTCTTCGTTCCGATCAAACTCCATTCCGATTGGGGGCATTTGTAGGGTCCTGAAAATATACAAAGGAGAATGAGAATCCCCTTAATTAATGAGAGGATTTTACCCAATTTACTTTTAGGAATTGGGAAAAAATGTGGAGATGTTGGCACAAGATGAAGCGGTCCGCGGACCTGTCCAATATTAACATTACACGACTAGTTCCACGAAGATCCCCCCTCCGCAGACCCCTGTCATTCACAGAACAGAGGTTGGGATCCTTCACGGGTGTGAAGTAGGATGGGCGCTAGGCCGGTCCACTGACACAAACCGCCCCAGCCATGAACTGCACCAACCGGACCATGCCGCATGCGCTGTCGTTCGAGGAATAGTGGCCGAACTATGCACTTCCGTGAAGCACCCCTCGAACTGACTTGGTTCACGGGTGAGGTGCATTCAATGCCCCTGTGAGTTGCAGATTGTTGACCGAGTCATCTATAAACCAGTTTTTCGGTCATGGGCCTCTGCAAAAGGTTCTACATGACCACAATAGACCCATTATTCTGCCCTCTATAAAAGGACATTGAAGGGTGGAAAGGGGGGAGATCAATCAAATTCAGGTGGAAGGATTTAAGAGTAATGGGCATAGTATTTCACAGTCATCGATGGTACAATTAGCGAACCCGAACAGGTATGAAGCTGTAAAAAAATTAAGAAGGAACCAACAACGCATAAAAATTTGGCGAACTTCGATCTTAAAATTATAAAAAAAAAGAGAACCGCGAACCATTGCCCCTCCGCGGATGCACTCCCCGCAGACCAGGGATTCTATGCCCCTTTTTCAATCTGACGCACCGCATTTCACCCTCCTACACGGGCAAAGCCCTGACAGACGAACCCCCAACCGGCGTCGCCCTTGGCCACCGCTGCCCGCATGGACTACCCCGCATACCAACCTATTACGCGGGCTGAACCCGAAGCCACATACCGTCGTGGTACGCGGGATGCCTATCAGTCTGTGTACCACACTGGTATGCAGACGGCCTCCCCAGCTGCGTAGCACTCCCCTATGCGAAGTGTGCCACTCCGCATATTCCCATTTGTCCCACCAACTTGTTTGGTGTTCCCATTCTCTGAGTAAGATAATATCATTCCAATCCAGCCCGATCCTTCGCAACCCCATCATTGGGCCATTCATCGGCTCCGAGCCAAGGCCTCCACCAAAGCCACCAGACCTATATGATGCACCCTTCAGATGCATCATTGCACTGCCTTGAGATCACATACCAACGGTAAGTGAGGGAAAAGGGGTTGCTCCGGCCCTTGAGTAGATTCTTGAATTGTTCTTGGGTTCACATTCCCACTGTAATTCAGGGTTCGTGCCTAGAGTCCCCATTAGACCTCTCCACTCACCAGATTGGGGGACCCCGCTACCATTTCCATTCATCTTTGGCTGTGAGCACTTCTCTCCTCTTCTGGGAGTGTACAGTGCAGCCTCCTTGGTGTAAGCCCCTAGCCTTTCATACAGGAGGTAGCACCCGTGCACCTTCGTACTTCCCTGGTGCCAAGAACAAAGAGGTGATATGGACACAGGGGCACCCTTTCCCCCTCCCTCTGGGATTTTTCACAATCGGAACTCCATTATAGAGTAAGCCATGACTTCTCTGGCCTCTCTATGTGTAAGCCCCACCCCGCTTCCCATGGATGCACCTTTTGCGACATGATCGTCAGGTCTCTGCTACCTTTTGTTTCTCATACCGAGCATGACTCACGTGGGTTTAGTGGAAGCATTGACCCTGAACCCATCCTAATGTGATCTACGAGGACTTAGATCCATGTCCAGGCATGGTATGTAGGAAGCTTCCATGAGGTTCAAGCCCACCACCCGGCTGTTCTGACACCCTTCACGTCGGTTCATCCTTCGTCCTGCATTACGTTAAACTATACTCCAGAACTATGTAGACATTGATCCTTGTCTCCTAGGCGGGGTACGTAAGAAGCCTCTCCAAGGTTCAAGACAAACAATCGGTCACTCTGACCCCCATTACGTCGGTTTACCCACATCTGGGGCCGTCTCATAGTGTAATCCCCATCCTAAACCGAACTACAATGATTCTGATTCCACCCATGAGGATACATAGGATGCCCGTATCATTGGTTCGATCCAAATGCTAAAGTCGTTATCTGTCCCCCCAGGACGACAATAAGCTCTAGAGATCCCAGTTATGAGGCTTCAAACCAGTTCCGTCTCAATGAGTCCTAACTCCTCGGAGTCATTAATCCATTGAGGGATGGTAAACCAATTCCCTAAATGATTCTGAATCCCTACGTTTAGCTGACCATTGCCAACCATGAGTAATCCATGGATATTATTCATGGGTATAAACCAAAGATTCGAGAACATATGAATGCATCTTAAATATATAAGAGAGTTCCAGAACAAGCAATAATTCCCCCCTAAAAAGGTGTGGTGAGACCGACTTCACATCCTCTCAACCAATGTGTGTTCTTAAGAAACGCGGGAAAAATCACCTAGTGAATGACTGCCTTTGGAAAGAAGGTCCCCATATCATTGGATGTGGAGCCGTTGGGTGTTTCCAAATGAAGATCGATATACTTGACCTTAGAGATTGAGCAGAGCTCAGCCCTCTGTGAGTTATACTATCGGGCACGTCGGTCCACTCCATCAGATTCGCCGTGAAACAGGGTTTGAAACATTTTTTGGGAGTTACTGATTATCATTAATTTTGATTTCTCATATTCATACCAAATCAATGTTTATATTTTAATGTGATATTATTTATTCTTTATATTTCTAGTATATACACATTATTTTATTAAAAATATTCTTGGGGGTAGTGACCACATATCTGGAAAATTATAGTCACATACAATTTGTGTCCTCAATTTTGGGAACATGTAGATCATTTTATATGAGATAAATTTGTTGATAAATCACTAAATCATAAGAGTTCATGGTACAATGTGAGTGGATTATGGTTGGATTCCTTTTTAAGAATTTTATGTATGACTTACGAATGGAGGAATGAGACTTCTGTCGTTGTCATCCTGGGTGATATCACTATTTCTTCATATAAATTTATAAAAAACTAATTTTTATATCAATTACTATGTGCACAACATTGTTTATTGTTTTAATTGTTTTTAAGAGAAATTTATGTGTTATAATTTGGTCAAATTCCATTTAATGCACATTTATATCATTGTATCTAATATTCTTCTAATACCTGTTGTATATGATTAACATTTTCACGTATTCTATAATAGAAAATATCAATAAAATTTTTTAGTATGACTACCATGTTATTTAATTTAGTATTTAATGTAAATATACATGTATCATAAGTAATATATATTATTAGGATATTGAAGTAAACATTATTTAATTGGATGGTCAATAAAGATATACCTAGAACTATATATGTGTACTATTTGAGTATATCGAACTGGTTCATTAGGACATTTTAATTAGGAAACATATGAATCCAAACAAAAGTAAAGGAAAAGAAAAGATATTAATCTAAGATAATATTGGACAATATAAAATTATATTAAATTATATTAATGAGGGTAGTATATACATTATAAAGTAGGAAATAAGTCGCCAATATAGACCATTCCATAATGAATGAAAATAGATGTGATAATCCCACAAAACATTGTACGATTTAATAAACTAAATAAAATTCGATATTATAAGAAATAGGTTGGAAAATATATTGATAAAGTAAATATGACAAATAAAATTATAAATTTATTGTAAAATATAGAGAAAATAATATAAATTGTATTTTATAATGAGTCATAATCCGAATGATAATTTCTGAGAGATATCCCATTGTGATAAATTTAATATATAGAGTGTAATCAAATAAGGATGTTTTGAATAAAATAAATAAAATAATTATGTTATAATTTCATGGTGAATGTACATGATTTTTTAGAGGACACATAAAATAGAAGATAAGAAAAGGATAAAAAATATTTTAAATTATTAATAATTCAGAATGAATTACCAAACTACTAATATATTGAATGAACTTTGAATAAAAAATTATTGAAATTACTGAAAATTTCATAGAGAAGCACTAAGCTTGAGAATTTTAATAATATATATATCCTCTAAAATTTGAATAAAATTACATATGTAAAATAAATATTAAAAATTTTATTAATATTTTAATTATCAATGTCAATATATTTTACTCATCTATTCATCAATTTGATTTTTCATTTGGATTTTGTTGGGTATAAGAGATGTTATTAACATAGTTCGAAATTAAATTAGAATATTTAAAATTTTGAGAGGTACAAGTTAAATGATTGTATTGGGAAAAAATCAATCATGATGTTGTTTCATCATTTTTGGGATTTTTTTCATTAAAAATTTTGTGTGGATTAGTTCATCTGTTATATCAAAATATTGATTTGAAATATTAGAAATGGTATTAATTGTTTTCTAAATATATTAATTATAAATTATTTATAGATGAATATTCTATGTTGAAATTCCATAGACGATGAGTTCATTAATATAGAATAATAGGTCTAGTTTACTAACCATGAAGTCGTGTTCATTAATAATGATGTGTATTAATGAATAACTAGAAGTAGATCACTATTAATGGACCGTATGGAAAAAATACAATAAAACACAAGGAATATAGATATCCAAAGAAAGTTTCCATTTATTATATTTGATGTTAATTGTGAAATATATCCAACTAGTAGGGAAACAGTTCATAGTAAGACGTGCTAGGCCAGATTTTTGTAATTTTATGTCACATAAAGTGATTATGTGAATGGTGATTATTGGAATAAAATATATCAAAGAGGGAATTACCAGTATAAGGGACACCTGATCAACTAATTTGAATATTAATAAAAGTGAATTAAATAAGATCGTTTCTAGATAATATATTTTTTATCCCATTGTATATTGTAATGAAGATGATGAAAAATGAGTTTATAATTGAGAGTATAAAGAAGATAATCCATGAATTGAAATACATGAAGTGAAATTTAAAAGGGGGTACATGGTGAATTATACTATATGAATAAGATTAGAGAATAAATAGTATTCCACAATGGTGATATTATAATGAATAGTTCTCTTCCGTGGAAGAATCCACTAAATTATACCCCATGAAATCACGAATTGGATGAATAGTTCTTTTCGAAGTGGTTTTCATGGTGAAAAATATTTTGCGAAGGGTATTTTATAGGGAATAGTTATATATGATGGAATAATGTAGTGAGTAGGATTTTTTTAATTTCATATACCTAGTTAAAATTGTTATAGAAAGTAAACAAAATTAAAGAGTAATTCATAAAAGAAAAGAATTCACAATGAAATTTCCCATGAAGAATTTTTTTTGAAAATGTGAATTTTTACTCTCTGATTGAAACAATGAGTTATACCAAACCAACATCAATGTGAAGTAAATCATGACTCTTAAAATTGATATGGATGATATTATAGATGAGTATTTAGTTAATGAAATTCTAGATATATATGATCGTTTAATTTGTGAGTGGTTGTAACTAAAAGGGATATTGAGTATACATCGTGTTTTAACAATATTGTACTTATTTAATTTTGGTACATTTTTACATTTCCACCATATATTATTTGGAAAAAATAAATTATGGGGATAAAAGTTATATATATATGCCTCATATAATTATTCGTATCAATTTAAATATTTTTTTTGTGAAATAGAGATAAAATTTAATTTTTTAATGGTGAAACAAAATTAGTAGGTGATATTTTTTAAATTAATTATTCCCTTATTTTAATTCTCAATGTATTTCCCCTAGTGTAACCATGAATTTGTATTTTAGAAAGTGTTAAATTGAGTGATTGTATCATAGTTGTATCCATGGTATAAGTCAATCCCAAACAGATTCCAAACATCAATGAAAAACAATTTTCAATTATGTAACTATCAAATGAAACACTACTTCTGATCATTGTGAATGATTGTATAAGAAATTATTGTCCTTCATAAATAGTTCAGTATATATAGTGGTGATATATTAGATAATGATATAATAGAAATGGATTTTTATTGTAGAAGAATAATGATTTAGAGGGATACACATCCCAAAAAATCTACAAAAACATTATTTAGTTTCAATTATCACTCTCTATGATGTAAATTCTAATAATCATATATAATGGTGATTCAAAAATCCATGATTCCAAAATATAGATTTTTTGTTACATCTATAAGGAAATGAGGATGAAAATGAATTAATATTATGAATAATTATTTTATTGGGTGAATGTTTTTGTGGATAATATTTATGGACTATTAAAGAAACCCTGCTTTAAGAATTTATTATTCCATAAGAAATACATTTGATTGCCTATGTTATATGCAATATTATGCTTTAATAAACTGAATAATATTATAAAATATTATTATTTAAAAATGATTCATTGAATGAATACATGTTTTTGCAATGTATTATATTGAATATTCTTATTATTATATATATGTAAATAGGTTTTACTTAATTATGTTTATTATCAATCATTCCTTTATTACCAAATGGTTGTAAATTAAAATACATATTTTAGAAGGTGAAAGTGATATTTTCATTAATTTTTTTGCCGAATTATTATATATAAAAGAATATTTAATTATATATTATTGATAATTGATTATATTAAATTAGGGATGTTACGTATCAAGTTTAATTAAGTAACATTAATTGAAATATGGTTATCACAAATGTTAGGAAAACATAGTCATTTCATGCATCACAAATACTTTATTATGAATTTTTTTACTTCATTATATATATATATATTTATTTATTATAATAATAATATACCATTTTCATAAATTTTATTTGAAAATTTGTATATATTTTTTTAATCCGAATGATATAGTTCTTGTTAGGATTAATTTTTTTTAATTTTATTTTAATATGATCTTTTTTTAGTAAATAGTGGAAATTAATAATTTTTGAAAACTATGATTTTGTTTCATTATATATTGTATTATAAAAATAAATTATTTTTTAAATTATTTTTAAATAAATTTATGATAATATTAATTATAAATAATCAATATATTTAAAAATGAATATGAATTATAATTAATTTTGTTAAAAGGTAATTTTTCGGCATAAAAATAATTTTTTATAAATAATGATTATATTAACATTTATTTCTTCTAGATAAGATGTTAAAATATCTTAAATTCATTATATATTTAAAATTATAAGTTCTAGAAATTTTTAATAACTCCCTTTTTTTTTGGTTTATTGTCATTAATAACCGTGGTACATATTTGTCACCTCAATAAGTGAAACACCGGTAAAATGTGGTTCAAAATATAGAATAAGACCTAAAAATCTCCCTAAATTTTTTCATTATGTCATTGTAAGTTTAAAAATTACAATAAAACATAATATTAAATTATTTGGGGACATATTTCCATATTACATTAAAATTAAAATTTGTATTATATTAATTAAAAGATAAAAAACAAAATGTCACTCTCTTTATTTTAATATCAATAATATATTTTCATTGGGATAAAAAATGTAGGATAAGTTATAAATGTTATGTTTTAGTATAAATTATTTATTTTTATGTTATATATTTATATTTAATTTTCATGTATTTTATAATTACATTAAATGGTCACCCTCCTCATTTATAATACCCATGGAATTAGAAGAAAAACCAAGGAAAATAAAATTCAAAACAATAAAAATATTATGTTTTGAATGGATTATAGTATGGAATAATTTTAATTTTAATTTATATTTTACAAGTAATGGAAAATGTCATTATATTGAAATTATATGAAATTTTCCATGTCTTTTTTGTTAAATTAAATGAATAATATTAAAATGTGTAGAATTATATTTATTGATCAATTTTTATTAAATGATTTATAAGCAAAAAATATTGAAATAGTAAAATTGGGATTATAAATGATGATATATTATATTCATGTACCAATATGTATCCAATTTCTTCTTATTATAAAACTTATTACCATTAAATTTTAAAAAATGTGTTACCGAAATTAATCTCTAATATAGTTACCAAGATGGGAATTACAAAAGATTAGGTTTTAAATGAGATACCAACATGATTAAATTTTATAGGTAGAATTTGTATCGAAGATTTCTTTTGGAAAGGTAAAATTAATTATCTTTCAATCAACTTATCAATATTATGATATTTATTATATTTTAATTATCAGAATATTTATTATTATTCCATTATCTTTACATATAGTAGGGATCTCACTCTCATCTCTTCGTCACATCGTTTTTTCCACATTTGTCCAAAATTATGTCCCATGTCCTTATAAATCATCCTCTTAATGTCCTAGATTCTTTTGTCATGCCAAAATACCATCCTAGAAGACTTAATTTGTATGTCAAAGGAGGTTTCAAAAACAATATGCATAACTCAATACAAAGTTAATTCATTTTATTTATTTTCCTGCATCGATCAGTAATATTAAATGAATATAGATAAAAAATATCAATATCTCTAATATATAGATATAATTTTATATTTATTTTATAACCGAACCTAATCTCATTCTCAATAATCAGGGAAATGAAACCATCACTCATGTGTTTGTGTTGACTACCACGTCTACAAAGCAATGTGTTGTATTGTTCATCAACAATATAGAAGGAAGGATTTTTGGATTGATTTAATCAATAAAAATGAAATTAATTAAATAATAATTATTTTACAAATAATATATATTAATTTCTTCATTACAACTTCTCGTAATATAAAATTATTACTTTGATTGTGTGTATGTGTGGGATACCATCTCCACGAAAAGATGTGGTTCAATTTTTAATGTGGTTCAATTTTGATGATTTTTTGGCCCAAAGATTTTTTAAATATAAATACATCATGATTTATAATCTTGATATGATATAACCATGACCCCTTTTACCATTTTCAACCTACTAAAGGAGTTTTTTTATTATGAACTAATCATCAAATTGTTAGACATTAATTTTAATAATTTGATAATTATATATAGAAGGGTAAGAAATGAAATAAAAAGGATAATAATAACATAATACACCTAAAAGGTCTCTTTCAACATTATAAAATTAATATAAATTGATAATATTAGAGATAAAGTACATGTGTGGTGTGTTGGAATATGTTTAGGGGGTTTCAACACTTGATTACTTTTCATTGGAATTAGTTAATTTTCCATTGTCTATGATATTACAAGATTACTTTTTTGTCATCAAATGGATATATTATGTATCATTTCTACATTTTTTATCTAGATTTATATTTTATGCACAATTAACATAATTATTTAATTATAACTTCAACGTAACAATCTTTGTGAGGGGTATCTCTTTTAAATTTATTTTCATTGAGACTTATGACATTTTGATAAAAATATTTACATTTGTGTTGTGAGTGAAATGAATATTTTTTTTACCATTCATTAATGATGCTTAAAAGTCAATATCATGGGACTTTGTCCAATTCCTTCTAAATAATGTTATATTAAAATAGTAATGGATATCCCATTAGAACATTGTTTAAATATATTCTAGTTATTATATTTATCTTCCTTTCCATGATCAAAATGATTTCTAGAATGTTCATATTAATTTTTAAAATAATTTAAATTTTCATATTCAACAACATCTGAATGTCACTATAAATAATAAATACAATAAAATGAAATACTTTTAGTATGAATTAATTAATGAATTTTCACAAAAGATTTAAATAAATGGTCTCTTTTATTTTATATTGAATAAAGATATTTTTATTCCATCATAACCATTATTTTCACAAAATATTCCTTTATTGTTTTATATATTTATATTCAAATAGAAGTATTTTCTAAGACTTCTGGAAAATTTCAATTACTATTTAATCAAATGAAAAAGGTATTATACTGAGTTTTCAATGAAAACCTAAAATGTAATTGCAATGGGATTTTCATCTATGTCAACATCAATGGATGATTCTTATGAACTTATAGGTAAATAAAATAATCATAGCATCCACCATATTAGTGTGTATATGTTATGATCATGTCTATATATTTATTGACTAGGGAAAAATATTGAAATTTTATATTATAGTTTCCATATAATGATATTTATATTGATTATGTATTTGACATATTATAAACATCATTTATATGATGTAGTAATTAGACATTGTTGGAGATTTGTGCGGCCAATTAGATTCCATTGATTCATCTGTTGGACTCTTGATACAAAACAATCTGTGTTCTTTATTTATTCATCGCTAATTATTTATGATGTCCTTCCATGATGCCTGGAAATAATTTTTATGATGTATTCACACACATCCTTAAATATATTGTTATGATATCTCACATTATGAATTATAACGTTTTGAATTTTTTCAAGGATATACATGGGATTTTTAATATTGTTATGTATTCTATTGATTGATTCCCAATTTATGCTATTAGTAATATATCATATTTGATTACTTTTTATCTCTACAATTTCAATAATGATTTATTTATTATAGAATATCTTCTATTGAACTCTTTCAAAAATTTAGCATATTATCTTGGACATTATTATGTATTTCGTTCCCTATGATACCAATAAGGGATTCTATAATTATTTCTATTATATGATAGGAAAAATAATAACGTTCTAATAATAATTTTAAGTTTCTTATAATATTTTTAATTGAAATGAGATAATCGTCAATGTATATAGTCTCTGGAGACATAAAATTATAAATACATTGAGATTTAATCTTTTGTATCTTGAGGAAATATAATAAAATAACCAATGGCTCAAAGTTACATGAGTATGGGTGTTAGAATTTATATCAAAGAAAATTTAGTAGTTTATTTTATTAATATTTTCATGACTTATTATATTCCCCCTTTACTGATTTTATATGAAATGTGCATAATTTGTGTGAAATATTAATGTTTTAATATTAAGTATAATTTTTGAGCATTTTTAGAAGTAGTCCAATTGAGTTAGTTTACTGTTTTAATAATAACTATCACTATACTGATCCAAATTATGTGTTTATTGTTTTTTAGGATTCTGATTTAAATATAAAACATTTCATTAGAAGGTACCATGAGCCAATTGTTCCATTTTAAGGGTCATATGGTCCTCACAAACAAGACCAAAGAATATGTGAACAAATTGGACCAGCCTTGAAGATTGATTTACTGGGCTCAATCCAGAAGTCCAAAAACATTAACTCTCCACCATAATTAGGAGGACAGTAAATTTCATCTGGGATAAAAATTTCAATGCTCAAATCTAAGAACAAGGGGCCCAAATGAAGCTTTTAAATCCAGCCCACCATTCTGGCTGATAAATAAAATTAGTATAGTATTCATTACATATCTCATGATGTACGCATCAAATCGAGCAGATATGTTTCAGTGTGAAATAGGAGATATAGGAGTCCTACTTTGTTGAAGAACCCATTCGGATTTGAAGGCATCTTTATATTCAAAAACCCTTTCACATTCTAGACTTCAAAAAGACTGGATTGAAATGGACAGTTGTACTTTGTTTAATAAACCGGCCAAAAAGTTTGATCCCTAAGTCCAAATGACTTGAAATTTTGAGAGTAGTCGGCCAAATTTATTATCTACAAAATTTAAGAGGGATATATCTCTATATTTTTCTGTATTGATATCCATATATGCGAGCCAAATGGAGAGGTATTTCTGGAATGTAAACAGTCCACCACCTTGGGCTATAAATACATCCCCTCATCTCCTTTCAAAAGGGTTGGCACTTCAGCACTTAAGGAAGAGGTTTTGCATTACTAGATCTTTGAAAAGGTTCTGGGAGGATATGCTTCGATCTTTTTTCAACAAAAGAGACCTCTCTTCCACTTTTCATGCATGTTTGTTTTAGTTTTCTTTCCATAGTAATTGTGTAACTTTGTTTTCATTTCAATCAAATTTTAGTGCTTGTTTCTTCTTTAATACCTCTTTTTCTTCTCCACCTTTTGTAGTAAAATATTAATGGTCTTAAAATAGTTTAAATTCACTTTAATCCCCTTCCCTTATTTTTCTTCCTCATTCAATTGAAATTCCATTTTTGATTCTCAAAATCTTTCGTGTGTGTGTTCGGCACACTACTCTTTTCTTGTCCCTTTCTTTTTCTAATATTTTTAAATCATCAGCATAAAAATTAAACCCCGATTATAAAAAATCCTAATGTCTATGTAAATATCTCATTGGGGTGATTTTTAATTTAGGTATGTTAAGCAATTGAGATCTTTCACTCGATGAGTATTCGATGAATTAACATTGTGTATGTTGGACTTAACATGTCATGGATTAATGACTTATTTTGTTTAACGTGTGGTTTCCATGGATTATTGGAACCATAAATACACTACCATAAACATGATATGATCAAGATTATAACCCTAAGTTAAGTTAAGGCTTGGATTAAAGCATTAACACTTGGGAATTCAAATCAACGTCAACTTGTGACATGGTTGTTAATTTAAATGCAATATAAAGCAAAGCTCAAGGACATCACAAGATCGACTAACCTAATGATAAAATCACCCCAATCATTATAATTTTGTTAAATAAATCATAATAAATTAGTAATTTCAATTAAGCTCTGCAAACCAACCCCCAATCATAATACAATCAACTAAAAACAAACGACTATTTCAAAGTATTATCACAGAGGATTCAACCCGAGTGCTGTATACACATTAACAGAGCACCAGAACCTTGACCCATCGATAGGCGACAATCGGCCACACGCTTCAAATGGAGCTGTTGTCGGGGATGGTTCTTTAATTATTCGTTGGATTCTGGTTATTTTAAAAAAAACGAAATTTTAAAAAAGAAATTAAAAAAATACAATGAAAAACCAGTCTTCCTCTTTCTTCCAAAATCTCTCGGAACGCCCCGTATCCTCCCAAACAATCCCTCAGAATTATTTGACCCTAAAATTGATCGAACATTTCACCAACGTAGGAGGAACATAAGATATACTCAAATAATTCAAGAACCAGTCCTCATCGAACCAGTAGAAATTGAAATGGCCAATCCTAGGGAACAAACCCAAAAAGAACACGATGCCCCTGATATGAATTAACAACTTCTTGGTATTCAATATCCAAACATAGAAGCTGACTTCGAACTCAAATCGGGTTTGATTCATCTTCTCCCTTATTTTCACGGGCTATCCGGTGAGGATCCACACCATCACCGTAAAGAGTTCCAAGTAGTGTGCTCTACCATGAAGCCTCAAGGGGTTTCTGAAGAACAAATCAAACTCCGAGCATTCCTTTTTTCCCTAGCTGACACTGCTATGCCATGGCTCTACTACCTACCTCCTAGTTCCATAACTACATGGAATGACATGAAGCGACTATTCTTAGAGAAACTCTTTCCTGATTCTCGTACTGCTTCTATCCGAATGGAAATAAGTGGTATCCATCAATTCCCAAGTGAATCACTCCATGAGTACTGGGAGAAGTTCAAAAATATTGTTGCAACCTGCCCACATCATCAAATCCCTGGCCAACTCTTGGTCCAATACTTCTATGAGGGGTTATTGGATATGGAGAGAACTCTCATAGATACTGCAAGTGGCGGTTCTCTTGCTGATAAAACTCCTGGAGATGCAAGAGACTGAGTGGATGAGTGAACTTACAGGTCTTGTGAGTCAACTAGCGGTGGCTATCAAAGCCCCAAACTCATCTTCTCGACAGTCACTATTCCCTGGACCTATCAAGTATTGTGGAATCTGTAGCTCCCCAACTCTTCCAACATACACATGTCCACAACTTCAAGAGGATCAATCTGATTCATCCGAACTAATGGAGCTCAATGCAGCATATTCTCAGCGGAACCCCAACCCTCAACAATCAAGTAAGTTTTTCATAAACTACAACCAACCTAACTCTGAGCCTTTCTCTTCTAACTTTATCCTAGGCTTGAGGTATAGTAATACCATCTCTCATCCCCCTCAATTCCCTCCTCAAAATCCAAACCTATTCCAATATCGTCAAGGTGGTGGTAACTTCCATAAACCTTATCCTTTTTTTCATCAACATCAAATGAACAATCCTCCTCCTGGATTCCACTATCCGAATGAGCCTTCCCAATTCCCAACCCAATACAATCGCTTTCCCAAAAACCAAAATCGATGTAATCCCAATCCGGGACAAGCCTCTTCTTCCAAGAAACCATGGGAAAGTGTAGTGTAAGATCTTTCCTCCTTCACCCGTTCTAGTCTTAAGAACATTGAAACCCAAATCGGTCAACTTTCATCCCACCATAGTCAGCAGCAACCATCCAATTCTTCCCAACTCCCAGCTCAACCATTACCCAACCCCAAGGGTAATGTAAGTGCAATTGCACTTAGATCAGGAAAGCACATTACTATGCCTCAAGATAAGTCACCAAGCCCTCCTTTGAATGTTTACCTAGAAAATGAAAAGGGAATGTAAATTGAAACGGAATCTGAATCCATTCCATCACCTCCTTCCATTCCACTTAGGAACCCAATTCCTTTTCCTCAAGCTGTTTCAAAGACAAGGAAGTCCTTTGAACCTGATCCTGAAATGCTTGACATGTTTAGACGTGTTGAAGTCGAAATTCCCCTCTTAGATTCTATAAAAAAAATTCCTAAGTATGCCAAGTTTCTCAAGGAGTTGTGTACCCAGAAGAGAAAACTTAAGACCTTTGAGAATGTTTCCACCTAGCAGTCTATTCCCATAAAGTGAAAATATCTAGGGAATGTTACGGTTCCATGCCAAATTGGATGTTCCAACATTGATGATGCACTCATAGACCTATGAGCCTAAATTAATTTCATGCCCAAATTCATATTCTCCAACCTTGGTCTAGGTCCCTTACATCCAACAGGTATTGTCATTCAGTTAGACAATCGAAGCATAGCTAGTCCTGAGGGAATAATTGAAGATGTCCTTGTTCATGTGAATGATATTATATTCACTGTGGATTTCTATGTCCTTGACATAGAAGGTGAGACAAACTCTTCTCGATCTCCCTTAATTCTAGGTAGACCTTTCCTCATGACATCTAAAACCAAAATTGATGTCCATGCTGGCATCTTATCCATGGAATATGGTGACGAACTGGTCAAGTTCATCATTTTCCAAGCCATGCGATACCCATATGAGGATCACTCTGCATTCTCAATCCATACTTCTAAGGACACTTATAAGAGTCAATCAAACCCCAATCCACCATGTTCTTTATGTTCTAATGACAAAGTATCTTGTGAAATCTTCACCATGATTAACAAAGTCATAAATGGTGAAATTGATGTTGACATTATAAATGCAAACACCATTGATCTAAAGGATCTTGAAAACTCTTTGGAATATCATCTGAACTCTGACTCCAATGCTCCAATATGGATAATAATAAAGAAAATGAACTAGAATGCTCATTTGATGAATCAAATCTGATTATCCCACATTCATCATTTCCCATCCAGGATTCTGAAAATTCAGTAATATGTGAGGCAAACCCCAAAACAATTTGTTTACATTGTCCTGATGGGAGAGAAGGTTGTGAAATTTGTTCCCTAATTAATAAATTGATCACTAGAGAGGTTGAAATTGTCAATTCATTGGAGAAAAACATTGACATAAAAGAAATTGAAAATTTTATTAAGTATTATGACTCCACTGATCCTCATTACTCTACATCGGTAAGTGATGAAATAAATGAGTCAAAAACAATTAGGATCTCATACTGTGGTTCTGTGTTATCTGATCCTTACAAAAAGCAACCATCAGAATTGAACCATCTTCCTGAATTTCCAAGCATAGAAAATCAGCACTTTGTGGATAACATCATTCCTCAGGTTTAAGACCAATGTGAAGATAGAAATATTCTCTTTCCAACCCCATTGAATTTCAAGAACACCAATAAGGATGGGAAGAAACTATCCATGAATCATCAGGCCTCCCAAATAAAAATATTTTCTGGAATCACACTGGAGTTGAGAAAATATGATGGCCACCGTCAGACTATGGGTAGTCCACTACAATTGTCCATCTGTAGAAAAATAAATGCAGTGCTTCTTGTGAGGAAACCCATGTTTTCTTTTACTTTTATGAAATTTAAATTTATTTTTAGTTTTTAATTATATGAATAATTAGTTTTCTTTTTTAGGTAACATCCGACAATCCTAGAACCACATCGACTTCCATTGGATCCCCAACTTCTGTACTCGACCCACCACTAGATGGAGATGGAAACCCACCAAATCCAAACCTGGGGGCACCTCTTTCCCTTTAACTCTCTCTATCTCTTCCTCTCTCCACCTCTTTCTTCTTTTCCCTCTCTCTTTAATTGTTTTACCACTTTCTTTATCAAAACATTTATTTTTCACTTTCTCTTTTGTGTGGGTGTATCTTTATAAAAAAACAAAAAAATATAAAAACCTATAAAAATAAAAAAACCAAGAAAACATTCACTGAAAAAAATACAAAAAAAATTAAAGAGCTATTCTTACTCACCATCGAGTTTTGAAAATTTGTCCAACCATTTTGGGGAGTTAACAGAGAAGTTTTCATCTCAAAATTTTGTATTTTTATCATGACTTTGGATAAAGAATTTTGTGTCAAAATTAACAAATTTTGAATGCTCAAATTTTATATCGAAAATCCTTTTCCCGAACCATGAGGAACAACATTTTCTTTCATGCCAAGGCCACCTATGGCCATATTTTCAAAATGTGTGTTTTCACCCCCATTTGTGAGTCTTGAGTTTATGGACCTTCGAGCTAAATTTACTACCTTAGTGTGTATTAATATGATAGAGGTATTTTCTGAACCACATGAGAATCACAATAGCAAAATAACCTCCCATTTCCCTTAAATTAATCCTCCTTTTGAAATCCCCTTCGAGCCTATGAAAACCTTTTATTTGATAGCCACATTACAAGCCCAATACCTTTTCCCACCCAATATCAACATGGATTTTCATTGAATAATTTTTTTTAAAATTTAAGTGTGGGGGGAATGGATTTCATTTTTTGGGTACCCTATTATTTATTTTCAATGAGTTATCATCTGGTTGAGGACAAGAATCCATTTCAGTGTGGGGAGAGGTTGTCATTAAGTGTGTTTTGGGGAATGTAATGAACGTCCATTTATGTAATTTTGTAAATGTTATTGACATGTGTTCAAAAAAAATGATGAAAAAAATCCAAAAAAAATTAAAAAAAAATGAAAAAATGGGTTCTGTCTTGGGTAGGTCAAAAATCACTCTTCCTCAACATTTGATCTTTTTATGACTATTACAATTAGGTTCGTGAGGAGATCAATCATGGGTTGGGTTATAATTGTGAGATCTTTTCCAAGTTCAACATTCGAAAAAAAAGAAGAAAAAAATAAAAAAAAGAACAGTTGCACTATATTCTTATTGGGAGAAGTTCTCTGTTTTGTAAATATTTCATCTTCTCATTACCTTCATATTTCCTTCCTCTATCGTGTCTTTCTTCACACAATCATTCCCTCGTAAATAAGTGTTTTCATTTCCTTCCATGTTTTATTTCAAAAAAAAAATGTGCATTGCTTTTTCTATGTTAGTATTTTAACCCTCTTATTCACTCTCTTGGACAATATATTCCTACCATACCATAGCCATAAAAAACCCATTAAAAATACCTCTTGATTCTTGTTAACGTTTTTTAGAGATTGTATGCTGAGTGCTCTTTTCTAACTCTATGATTTTCACATTTGGTTGGTGAAAGAGTGAACCTCCATAAATAAATTTTATCATCTTGAGAGGTGTGAGTTTTGAGTGTCCACATCTTCCATTTGAAAATTTGAGCATGAAAAAATGTATTAGTTTTGGAACATTGTTTCTGTAAAAACTTGTGGTGGATTTCAAAATGGATGAGTGAAATAGTCTAAATCTACCCTGATTGGAGAAAACAAAATTTTAATATCTGTTGGTGAGTAAAAATGATTTTGTCATGTTTTTATATTTTTTGCACATGAGGACATGCACAAAACTAAGTGTGGGTTAGTTGATGTTATTAATATTTTCATTACTTATTATATTCCCCCTTTACTGATTTTATATGATATGTGCATAATTTTTGTGAAATATTAATGTTTTAATATTAAGTATAATTTATGAGCATTTTTAGAAGTAGTCAATTGAGTCAGTTTACTGTTTTCATAATAACTATCACTATATTGATCTAAATTATGTGGTTTTTATTTTTTAGTATTATGCATTCAATATACAACATTTCATTAGAAGGTACCATGAGCCAATTCTTCCATTTGAAGGGTCATATGGTCCTCACAAACAAGATCAAAGAATCTGTGAACAAACTGGACCAGCCTTGAAGATTGATTTACTGGGCTCAATCCATAAGTCCAAAAACATTAACTCTCCCCCATAATTCGTGGGACAGTACATTTCATCTTGGATAAAAATTTCAAGGCCAAAAATCTAAGTACAAGAGGCCCAAATGAAGCTTTTAAGTCCAGCCCACCAATCTGGCTGATAAATAAAATCATTATAGTATTCATGACATATCTCATGATGTAAGCATCAAATAGATCTGATATGTTTCAGTGTGAAAGGGAAGATATAGTAGGCCTACATTGTTGAAGAACCCATTCGTATTTGAAGGCATCTGCATATTCCAATACCCTTTCAAATTATGGACTTCAAAAAGACTGTATTGAAATGGACAATTTTACTTTGTTTAATCAACCAGACATAACGTTTGATACCTAACTCCAAATGACCCCAAATTTTTAGATTAGTAGGAAAACATTATTATCTACAACATTGATGAAGGATATTTCTCTAGATTAGGCTGTCTTGATATCCATATATGCGATCCAAGTGGATGGGTATATCTGGAATGTAAACAGTCCACCACCTTGGGCTATAAATACATCCCCTCCTCTCCTTTCAAAAGGGTTGGAACTTCAGCACATAAGGAGGAGGTTTGACATTACGAAATCCTTGAAAAGATTTTGGGAGGATATTCTTTGATCTTGTTTCAACAAGAGAGACCTCTCCTCCACTTCTCTTTCATTTTGTTTATGGTTTCTTTCCATTGTAATTGTGTAATATTGTTTTCATTTCAATCAAATTTTAGTGCGTGTTTCTTCTTAAATACCTCTTATTCTTCTCCGCACTCTATAGTATAATATTAATGGTCTTAAAATAGTTTAAATTCAGTTTAATCCCCTTCCATTATTTTTCTTCCTCATTCAATCGAAATTCCATTTTTGTTTCTCAAAATGTTTCGTCTGTGTGTTCGGCACAATACTCTTTTCTTGTCCCTTTATTTTTCTAATCTTTTTAAATAATCACAATAAACATTAATCCCAAGTTATAAACAATCCTAATTGCTGAGTAAAACACTAATTTGGGTGAGTTTTAATTTAGATATGTCAAGCAATTGAGAGCTTTTGCTCGATGAGTATTCTTTGAATTAACATTGTGTATGTTGGAGTTAGAATGTCATGGATTAATGAATTGTTTTGTTTAACGTCTGGTTTCCATGGATTATTGGAACCATAAATACACTACCATAAAAAATATATGATCATGATTAGAACCCTACATTAAGTTAAGGCTTGGATTAAAGCCTTAACACTTGGGAATTCAAATCAACATCAACTTGTCACATGGGTGTTAATTTAAATGCAATTTAAAGCAAAGATCAAGGACATCACAAGCCCGACTAACCTAATGATAAACTCACCCCAATCATTATCATTTTGTTAAATAAATCATAATCAATTAGTCATTTCAATTAAGCTCTGCAAACAATCCCCCAATAATAATACAATCAACTAAAAACAAACGACTATTTCAATGTATCATCGCCGAGGATTCGACCCGAGTGTTGTATACACATTAGCAGAGCACCAGAACCTTGACCGGTCGATAGGCGACAATCGGCCGTGCGTTTCAGTAGGAAACATGAATATTGGATTTAGAGAATATAATTTTAGCGAACATAACCATATGAAATATCCAAGTTATAATTATTTGTATATGGTAATATAATGATGCTTTGATAATGTATATCTATAGGGGTTATCTAGAAAATTTAACCTCATCTAAATACATGTATATTGATTTGGATATAGAATAAATTCAACTTGTTGACAAAACTCTAAAAGGGGCATATTTGGTATAAAATAGGTCATAATTGGTGAACATTTAGTGGGACTAAAAATGGAGAAAATATAAATACACTCATGTGGGATATAATTCAGTTAATTTTTATTTACATTATAAACCATTATGAATAATGTGATGATAGAACCCATGGAAATCAATTATAGTCCATTGTGATACAAGATAAACATAAAGTATCATAGGTTGATAAATATAATGTTGATCATCTATTTTATGTAATATATTCATGTTTTGAAGCTATTTGTGATCAAATTTTCTGATAATTAACATCATTTTGGGAGACATAATTCTTATTGATTATTACGTGTTTTTGTGATAATTTAATTGTTTGAATAATTATTTTATATTTTTTAATAAATAATTTCATAAGTACACATAATAATTAAGGTTATATAATATTTATTGTTAATATGGTTTATTATAAAAAAAGGATTACTATAATTTAGGAATATATGTTTAATTATTTAAATAATAATGATATTAAAATGTGATTTTCTAACTAACTGACTAATTTTTTTTAAGAAGTAAACTATACAACAATCATTAAGTTATTATGGGAAAAAATTTATGAATAAATATATAGTATGTACATGAATGAATATGTGATTTTTTGTATCATTAATGTGATTTTTGTTTTTATGGAAAATAAGAGAATATTATATAGATTATATGATTAGTGAATTTAATATTTTTTTGTGTATCATTATGAGAGATTAATGACTCATAGAGGTAAATTATATGTTAATATTGAATGAATTAGTGAAAATTTATTTAGGATTTTTTATTATAAATTGATCAGTAATGTTTTTGAATTGATTGAAACCTAGATTTTATGGAATTATATACATTGAATTTTGGGTGTTATGGGTGAGGTGTTCGAGATTTTTATTATTATTTATTCAAATGAAAATATATTTTTGTTTTTATATTTAATGATCTGACTAAACTTTTTTTATTCATAAATAAGGGCCTTACATGAAAAGCATTCAAGGCAGTCTAAAATGAAGGATCCACATGGTGTCCCCCATCAAAATACCAATACACTCTTGAGGTAAGGATCCCATACTAGAGAAAACCACCAAAGGGTTATCCTAGCCACACCCCTAAGAAAGAGCATCTCAAGCGATGTTGTCTCCCTAAAAAATGATGAATCACACAATCATTAACAAACTCCAACACACTCCCACGAACGATGTAAGTCCAACACCAAGGAACTTCACATTTCCCTTAGAAGGCCTGAATCAGCACTTCAGAGTCCGATTCGACTTCCAAAATCTCCAATGATTTTCTTTTTCATAACATAACACTAGTGTGTAACGCCCATACCTCCAATCCTAGTGAATTCCCTAGACCACAGAAGCTACTAAAAGCCATTAAAACTAAACTAGTGTTTTCTCACACTAGTCCTCCCCTAAACATCATTTCAATCAAGAACGAACTATTTAAATTTAGTTTCAGGCCAGTATCTGGTGGCTACCACTTTACCTAGCCTCCCTGAAGCCTCTTCCAAGGAACAATTCATTACCTAGGACTGGAGACCACCGTATAATTTGCTGCTCCCATCAGAAGAGACTCTAACTCATACATCATCCCCTTCAATCTCATATGAAGGAGAGAAAATAAAGGCCGAACCTCAAATCTAACTTTTTTCTCACCTCACATATCATCCATAAAATTGAGACTACATTGGTGTAGCGGTACTTGGACTCCAATTCATTCTTCTCCACTCCCAAAAACCACCCATTGAAAAATTCATGCAGGGAGTTGCAAGAAGATCTGTATTTACCTCGTCTATCCGAGCTAGAAAAAGGAATCATGCCCATTCACTCTCCAGGAATAAGTGGAAAGTCGATTCCTCCTGGGGATTAATACAATAGTAACACTAGGACACCATTTGTATAACATTTTTCTGGATGTTATCCTATATAGGAAAGTCCTAATTTCTAGCTATCCATACTAGAAAACTCAACTTCGAAGGGAGTTCCTTACACCACATCCTCTCACCCCATTCATATCGGCTTCCTTCTAGATGAATAAATCCACAAATTTCATGGCTATTAAAAATCCCATATCTTGCCTCAGCAAATTAGAAGTGGTATTCATCTTCATAGAGAACAATTTCATTCAGAAACATCTTATTCTCAAGGCTGGTTATGGTCTCCATCAACCTGGGATG
The DNA here is from genome assembly GCA_963277665.1 of Viscum album. Taxonomy (NCBI): domain Eukaryota; kingdom Viridiplantae; phylum Streptophyta; class Magnoliopsida; order Santalales; family Viscaceae; genus Viscum; species Viscum album. The sequence goes on along the minus strand of OY728140.1, from coordinate 1,450,238,963 downwards.
CTGGAATGCCACCCTCACCGACATATTATTTAATATTTTATTTTTTAACAAATTTTAGTTTCAGTACATGTTTAAATAAATGAGTAATAACTTTTATTGTCATGTGTTGATCCTATGAACCATTTAATAAATGTTTTGGTTCATTAAGGATGAAAAATTTCATCATTTATAATTTTGAATATGGGATGATTTATAACAAAAAAAATTGATTTAATAATTATCAATAGGTGAATTTGGTTCTGTGTAATAAAAAAAATACCGTGTAAGTATATCTTATAATGTTCTCTATTATAATATTAACTTAAACAATCTTATCTTGGAAAATTATCTTAAAATAAAATTATTACCATTTTACAATATTTTATGATGCTTTTACGTCATTCAATATCCCTATCTAATTTCTAGTTTTTGTATCCTTAAAATATACAATATCTTGTTTTATTACACTATATATTATTCATTTTATGTTATTTTTAACCTCAATGTCTGTTTGATCAATTATCATCAATGATTTCTTTTTTGGGTACCTTCTTATGTGTTGCTATGGTGAGCTTTATATTTTATTTTTTAAATTTCAAAATTTTAGTATATTATCCCTTTTATGATATGGATTCTTAATGAAATTATCTATCAATATTAAAAATGTTTTTCCATTCCCAATTTTTTGTTTTCCCTTCCACTCAAATGAAATGATTTAATCATTTTTAATTGGAAACAAAAAAATTTGAGTGAACGTAATTTCTATAATTATGATGTGTGTAATGCAACTATGTATTTGAAATTTTTCTTTTAGTAATATATTTGATATTTTGTGTTATATGCAACACTAATCACAAACAAACCATGACATAATATGGTTATGTAATTGTTTAACTATGATTGTTGGGACATATACCTTGGATAGAAATTTATGACTAAGAAAAACCACATTAAGAAATATATGTTGAATTTTGTTTACATAATTATATTAGTAATAAATGAAACATTAATATAATTTAGATTGAAATCACGGTAAAATATTGTTAAGTTAAAAGATATATATTTTATGAATATTTTATATGTGTGCAAGGTTTTAAAATGTAATAGATTATATTAATAATTAATAAAAAAATAACTAATTTAATATATATATATATATATATACTGAATTTCAATATAATATAATAATCATTAATTGAGTTACATTGATTAAAAATGTGATGATGATAATGTAATGTTTTAGACAAAGTTAAATTTTCTTCAATTTTATTTTTATTGATTTATTTGTAGATATTATAATTCATATTTGAAAAATCTATTTATCATATTTGAAAAAATGTTATAATTTACTGAATCATTTTTTCATAATATCCTCAGAATTAGTTTTTGGATTTTTTTTCAAAATATGATTTTTGTGTTAATAGTAAAATTGATGATATCTACAAAACTATCGTTAAATTTTTTAATCCAGTAATTTGAACATCTCATTATGTATTATATTTGATATTAATTTTACATTTGAATCCTTTATGAAGAAATAATTTCATTAATTTAAAAATAATTATTAAAATAATTATTTTATATAAGATCCTTTTCAAGCATTGAACACATTTATATAAATTTGATTTTCAATCAATTTTATGAATTTATATTAAAATTGAATTATTATTTTTATAAAAGTTGAATATAGATAAATGGATTCTATATTTAGAATTATTTTGTTCATTATGGTCAAAAACGTTCTATATTTTGTTACTATGAATAGAAATGTGGGCAAATATTTGTCACCTTATTAAGACTAAAACAAGAAAATGGGGTTAAAACTCTTAGATATGATGAATAAAATATGCAAAATAATTGAATTTGTTTAATTATATGAATTTAATTAAAAAATTGACATAATATATTTTAAAATTTTCATTTTATTTTGACTATAATTTCATTATAACCTTTAAATTATTTTTAAATAAAAAATAAAAAAGGTATATAAATCTCTTTATTATATTATTTTTAATATATTTTCATTTGGATAAAAAATTTTTATTCTAATTGATAAATTTTTATTTCTAATATGAATAATTATCCTATTATTTTAAATTATTCTTAATTTTTATTGAAGGTATAATGACATTAAATTAATACGCAACACCATCACAATGCATGTACTGGTAAAAAATTGAAATTAAATGATTTTCAAAATTAAATTCTTTTTTTATGAATAACATTATTCTAAAATTATTATTAGTATATAACATGTATCAATTTATTTTTTTGGGATATTAAATTCAAATTCTATTTTTAATTTATATTATTTATTCAAATTAAATGAATTGTCCCAAAATTTAGAGTTATGATATTTTAGGATAAAGAAGAATTTTTTTAAAATATTTAAAAGAGAAAAAATTGAATTAATAATTTTGGGATTTAAAATAGTGTTAAATTTATATCCATGAACCATGTGTAAGATCCCATATTTTTTTTGGCAAGTATCTCTATATATTTTTTGCAGTTAATCTTTATTTTCTATTATGTTTTCATCTTGATAGTTTTTTGTATAAATAAAATTTGTCTTGGGTTTCATGGAAATCTGAGAAGGACCAAATAATATACATGCAGATATTTATAGTTTAGAAAATGATAATTAGTGTGGGGATATATTCTTGTTTGAATTTGTGGATTCTATGAATAATCATGTTATATTTTTCATGGTTTCTCGGTGTGTTCAACATATTTTAAAGGGATTTAGATTGTTTAAATAACAAATGGGATAAAAAATAAACTAAATAACATTTTCATTCCATGTATAGGGATTACATGCCATGTAATTATTGAAGGGGTTTAATGAAATAAATATAAAGACATGGTTTTTTAGTGACATCTATTAAAAAAATTTACATTATGTGTTACCACATACCACACCATGTTAATTTCCTACCTAATATTTTAAACATGTTATGTAGTTGATTATCACTATAATATTATTCAGATACTCTCATCTCGACGATAAGGATTTTATTAGGAGATTTTGGAGTGTTAACATTCATTTTAGAAGTCCCATTTGTGTTAGAAATCTATGGAAAGCGGTTTTGGTAATATTTGTCATTCTCTCCCTTCATTCTCCAACAGTTGTAGTGAATTATTTTGACCAATTGTGTGGTTGGTATTCATTTTGAAATAATGGTAAATATAAACCTTATTCAATTCTTGTTGACCTTCATTCTTTTTGGTTTTTTCCATTGGATGTGTTTTGTTCTTCATCGGTTGTGTTTGGGGGTATAAAGCATAACTAATGAATTTGAAAATAGTCAAGTTTATACAATATTTTTATTGATCCAACATTACATAAACACAAATCATTAAAATAAATGAATGATATTATTCCATGATTTCTTTTGGTTTCAATTAGATTCTCTCATGGATTATGGCTACCCATGGGTTGATGAAACCATTGAATATAATTGAATTGTATAGTGGTATAATGTATGTTTAGCATGACAGGTGGGCTACGCTGATTTTGTGTTATATAATCCATAATTATTGGATTATTTCTTGATTGAGTCAGTCTATAAGAACTTTAATCATCCTAACACAGTCACATATTATATGGTGAAGCTTATTGAGTGTGTGCTTCATAGACCTTACATGTATTGGTGGGATATCATGGAGGAACCTGGGTAGCTGGATGAGATATCATGGAATGAATTCAAGACAATGTTATAGATAAATTTATATATATAGAACCTGATGGATGTAAAATCTAATTTTTTTATGAGTCTGATTTATGAGTTTTTTCCAGTACTAGACTATGTTGAACCTTTTACCCACCAACAAGGATTTTTGAAATATTTTGATGGTGATGAGATCTCTTGGGTGACACATTTTAATGATGATCATCATTATAAGATCAGGTAGAAGGTAAATTTTTTCCATTAAAGAAACATTGAATATGTGATGAATTAGGCATCCATCATAAGATGAAATATAATGGAGGCCCCAATCATTGTCCTTGATATTTTAGTCTATCAATCCGATAGTTATTCATCATATTTTATGATGTGTTGTCTTAATATATTCTACCAATGAAATATTTTCGAAAGAAGTCAGTGATGTTGAAAACCATTTCAATATCATGTTCCATTCTAGTGCTATCATGGAAAAATATTTGTCCACAAGTTCCCACCCTATCTATAACCTATATTCAAGTGTTATATATGTTGATGTACGGGACATATTAAGAGATTGTATTATAATTTCAAATTAAAATACAAACGGAGTGTTAGGTCAGGAATTAATGTTAGGAACACGCTCATGTATCCCTCAGCAGGCTAGTATCTAGATTCCAATTTGACGTCCTGAATGAGGTAAGAGATATGGTATCTAAATTCATTATATGTAGTAAAAATAAAGTTAAATATATCATAGTAGTCATAATAGAGCCAAGGGTATAGGGAAAAGTGGTTTTCACAATTTGTAAGATACTTCAAAAAATGTAGATGTAGGACCATCTACAATCATAGGTACGATTCTAGTATAATATACCTTAGCATGTGTATTTTTCAACACTTGAACATCAAAATTTTTTCTATGTTGTCTTTATACAATATTTTTCTTCTTTTATGTGGGAGTATTGGATGATGTTTCAACCATAAACACACCATGATGAGTTCGATCAGAAAATATCATACATTTTAATGAGTGTTATCTAGATATTGGTGGATTCCATTTGTTTTAAGAACTTTTCATGATGTAAATAACTATATTAAATGTATTTCTTAGTATTTATTAGTTAGTTATATACTATTATTATATAAAATGTCACATGATTAGAGTTACTTTATTTTCTCTAGAAGGAAGCTTCTATTCTTATATGGTTGAGTGAGATTTTTAAGCTGGTCATATAAGAACAATTTAGAAAATGATTGGATTGTCACATGTCTCAAGTCACTTGTCTTTACCTATAAAATTTGGTAATGTAAATCGATTATCTCCCCCAGTGGTATAACATTTATGGATTTTTCCAAGATTATTTCTATGGAATACTTCCCACGTGAGAGAAGAAGTTCATGAAAACATTGGGATTGGGGGAAAATCTTGTTCCTATCTTTCCATACCGAATGACACCATCATATCATTGGAAGAATAAATTTCAATTAAGAGAAAAAAAATATAAAGGATTCATATGACCAAGTAAATCACCTGGATGTTATCCAGTTGTCTAATAAAAGGATGATAGATCCTTGTACATATGGTTTGATTATTAGAGGGTTAACCATATCAATATCATGATCTGGTATCATATTCCATTCATTGTTGATATTTTCAATCAGTTGATAGGTGAAAATTTATTCTAAAATCTTTACTTGAGATCATGATATCCTAATATAAGGATGAGGCCATTATAAATACCTCATATTACAATTAGAAGCATGTATGGCGTGTATGAATTGATAGTGATGCCATTTTGGTTAATGAATGCGCCTGTAGCATTCCTAAACATGAGGAATAGGATCTTTAATCCTTTTCTGGATAATTTTTTGGTATTTTTTGTTGAAAGTATCCTGGATTACTGATATACATGATATGATCATTACAAACATCCTGATATCATCTTGAGTACATTGAGAGAGAATGGATTTTATACCAAGCTACCCATATCCAGCATTTGGATTAATGAAGTTTACTTCTGAGGTCATTTTCTCTCACCAGAAGGACTGTAAATGGAAGAAATCAATTTAAAAACCATGATATCATGGTTACATACCAATAATTTCTTCATTATTTGATGCTTTCTAGGATCTATAGGTTATTTCTGGCATTTTATACACGATCTCTACCATTTGGTTGCACTAATGTTTGGGATGACCATGAATGGGGTGATGCTAGTTTGTTATAATGATTGAGAGAGACATTTTATTAGAATATAAATGATTGGCCTACCTCAACACCTACCCTCACATTACATGTTCCTGTTAAATCATAATGGTGTACTATGATGCATTAATATTATCACATAGAGAAGTTAGGATATAGGAGGTTTGAGTGGTTTATTATGGCTCTATGAATCGTAGACCATATGATAGTAATTAACAAACACATTATCTTATATTATAGTTAGTGGAACATTCCTTGATATTGTTTAGACATTAGCTCATCGGTGATAGGTTTGTAGTAAACATGGATCCTGAGATCCTCAAGTATACAATTTCATAAAAAGACTTAAACCTTTAATGGTAGAGGTTTTTCATGTATATGAAGTAGTTCAACATTGAATTTTCTTATATGATAGGAAAGGTAAATTTCATTGACGAGGATTTGAGATTAAGGAAATAGAAAGAGGAATAACTATATTCTTGTAACATGAGGAGAATAGTTTCCCTATTTTCAGACATCCAACAAGATTTTATGCAATATCTGGGGAATGTTTCAGTGACATTGACATTTTTTATACACTTTAATTTGAACTGGATTATGTCTAAGATTTTTTTTTATCTGGAGTGAACATTTATGAGAGAACAATTATATTATGCATAGAAAAAATTAGGATGACCTCTCAGTAGTGTCTATTAAATTTATTTTCATGAATTTGTGTCGGATCCTACAACTTTTCATGGTGACATGACATGGGAGATTCAGACTTCTAGATTGGAAGTGAATAATGGATTAAAAAATATGTATCCTGAGCCACATAGTTATTACATGTGTATAGAAAGTATGAATAATGTTTAATGATTCGTGGATAGATTCACCACATGTAATCAGATGAAATATGAGAATCAAACGCTAGTTAGTCAATTAAAGCCTTTACCCATTCTATAATTAAATGGGATGATGTCAAGATAAATCATTTTAAGAGGACTATATAGAATGAACTCTATGAATGATGTTGTATGGGTTTTTGTGGATGGATTGAATTAGGTTGACCACTTATTACAAATTAGGAAAACCTTCACATTTGATTCTTCGAGAAATATTTTCATACACAATGTGGTTTGGTTACATGGTGTTCTTAGGAGTATCCTTCCATACATAGATCATCCTTCTACGTCACGTTTTTTGAAGGAACTTTAGAAATCCTTGGGAATGTGAGTTATTTTAAATACATTTTATCATCCATCACTTGATGATCAATTTAAACAAACTATTTAGAATCTAGAGTATATGTAACAATACTATGTTTTGGATTTTGGTGGTTTATGGGAGAAATATATTTAACTTCAAGAGTTTTAATATAATAATAGCTTTTGGGAATCGATACAAATGGAACATTCTGAGTCATTTTATTATAGTATGTTTTGTTTGACATTTATTTTGATGGTGTTAGGTAAGTCAAAACTTCTTGGGCTTGATAAATTCACGATACATCTATGAAATTTAAATTTATCTGATAGTGGTTGGTGAACACATAAAGATGAATGAAATAATATGATATCAATTAGATACTACCTCTTTAATTTTAACCCAGTTAACATGTTTTTCATTGGATGTTTTCAAATTTAATGAAATTCCACATCATAAAATATATAAACCCAGTGTAAATTTTTGTATCGCCATTTAAAATAGATAAAATTGTATCTCCATTTTTGTACCATTAATATCAACCACATGGATATAGTTCCATTCCTATAATGTTCTATGTGGAACAACTACAAAAATATCATCATGACCCTTCCCATGTGATGTACATAGAAGAAATATAGATTTAATTTGATGTTTCCTTTTAGGATCATTTGATATAGGTTGTGGATCATAATAATATATATCACATGGGTCGTAGTATACTATTGGGATAGATGTAGTGGATGTATGGTTGAGTTCATGAGAATTTTTTAGAGCGTCATTTTGAATCTCAAACTTAGTTTCCATACATTTCTAGTAAGACCACACAAGGATTCTTGTTGAAGATTATAAATCATGTGTTATATGATTATGCTGTTATATGTTTCTATCTTTTTCCAAGTATTCCTCTTTATGATTTTTTCATTTATCATTCCATTCAGTTGTCTTTTCATTTTTAATGTATATAGTTTGATAAAAATAAACTCTTGTGTTGTAATTAATCATTAGAAGGACTGTGAAGTATCCACAAGGAGATTTTATTTTGGATAAAATGACATATTTTTTGGGATTTATTCTTCCTTGAATTAATAGAGTGCGGGGATAAATTGGTTAAGTGTTTAATGGGATCATAATGAGTAGTTTTTTTAAAGGGATTAAATATTATTAAAATAAAATGGGATGAATAATAAACTATAGAACATTTACACACCATTTAAATGTATTAAATGTCATTTATTGTTAAATGGAAAGAAGAAAATAAATTTGAATTGATCGTTTTTTCAAGGAATTATATTAAAAAATTATGCAGAATTTTTATTCAAATTACACACCACGTAAATACCTGAACTGCTATTTTAAAAATTTAATGTGTCTAGTTTTCATTTAAATTTGCTACATATCCCCTCCTCTTTATCCTAGGTAATTCACTATGAATTTTTTGGGTTCCAACACAACATTCAAGTGTCCCTTTATTGTGATCAATCCCTTGGATGTCAGTTTTTTTATGTTTTTACTTATCCTCTATGGTTATCCAACCATTGAGGAGAAATCCATAAACTAATTACATTGTTGGTTTTCATCATGGCCTATTATTTTCTAGGAACCTCTATGAAATATCATCCACTTTATATATTGTTGTTGTTTTATGTTGGAAGTGTTATGTTCTTTTCCAATTATGTTAAGGGTCGGCATATTAACCCTTTGGTTTGGTAATAGTTATGTTTATGTAATTTTGTAATACTTCAAATGTTTTGTGGTGAAAATAAATTAAATTAATGAATGATATTATTCATTGATATACTTTTTTCATAGTTTTCTTCCTACCCGATTTATGGCTACCAATGGGGCGAACAAACCATTGTATATAATTGTATTGTATAATGGATTAATGTTTTTTTTGAATAATATGTGACCTAGGATTAATTTTATAGAATCCATAAACATCGTCTTATTTATTATTGACATAATTGTTAACAAATTATGAATTAAATTGAAAATATTATGTGAAAGAAGAATTGTAATTAACATAAATAACCATTGAGAATTAAATGTGATATTGTGATACCAATTTAGTATGATTGGGATTTATTTTCCATTCTATAATTCTTATATTACAGGCTTCTCCCTAGAACATGCACAATTATATGATGTAATGAAGATATTTAAAGGGCTTAGCCAAGTCCCATGCTATATAACTTATAGAGTACGACCTATACTGAGTCCCATGTTGTAATTATTATATGAAAATGTACCGAATGTCATAATGATTATAGATACTTGACCAGAATTTTGGTGATTATACCTTAATTTTATTAATGTGGTTATCATTGTCCAAAAACATGCTGAGAGGTATTCTAGCATGGATAAAATGTAAGTTATTATACCTCAGTTATATGGTTGTGGTTTACATGGTTATAATACATGACTAGATATATTCTAGAACATAGCTGATTCATGTTATTTTCATATATTATTAATTGTGTAATTAATTAATACCCATTTTCATCACATGATTACATACACTTCATATCATACTATATTATTTTATACATGGGTTTTCAACCTACATAGTTATACATACACTATATTTTGGACGTTATTTGTTACCCAATCAAATTATATTGATGCTGGTTTAGAAAAGAGAAAATGGCCATGATGATTATTGATGTTTCTGGATGGGTTGGGGTTTACAGATGGTACCAAAATGGGGTTCAGGACTTGATACTTTGAGTCTTCTATTTTATTTTCTTGTTTTTTTATTATATTGTTCTAATATTTCAATTAGATAAATTTCCTCACGTTAATAAATTATTCCTTATTTATTTTTGAATTTTTCAATTGGAATATATTTTTTTATTATAATATAACATTATTGTTATTACATCCATTCTTATATGATCTATTTCTACTATTATGACACTTCATTCAAAGGGGAATACTCTCCTCACTACAGACATCACAATTGCACTACTAGTCGATAGCCTGTGGAAAAAGGGGAGGCAATCAAGAGGTTTGATAATGATCCATTTTTAGCCACATAAGAGAGTGATAGATTAGGGAACATTACAACATGTTTTATCGACTTGATACCTTAGAGGAATATTTATAACCCTTATATATTTGATAATGTTTTACCGTAATTGTGGATATTAATGTTTAATAAGGGTTTTTACCAGAGGATAACATTTAAAATGAAACATAAAAATTTATAAATATTATGGGTTGTATATATTTAGACAATATCATTTCATTACTTATAATTTATATAAATATTATGAAACATTAAGTTATTTTTTATTATATTTTTTCTCTAAATATTTACAATTTTATACTCCCCTCGCTTATTAAAGGGAACCCCCCTATACAGTCTTGATCAAACCAACTGAGAAATATAGATTGATATAAATCATAATGAATTTTATCTCAACTAAAATACCCATAACATAGATGATCTATTATTAAATTAATTCAAATCAAAAATACTTAATTCATATTACAATAGAGGATTCCCAATGAAGATACACTACTCTTAAATGAATTAAGTCATTTTATTTTCACTTTCATGTCACTAAATTTAATGGTGAAAATATTGATTTGATAAAATATTTTTCAACACTCTAGTAAATTTTTTTTTGTATATGGAATAATCCTTATTCATATAAATATTTTCCCAATGATAAATGATATCATCACTCATTATATGATTTGACAATCTCCACTAATGATTGATGTTATTTGTTCTTTATCACCACCATAGAATGATAAAATATATGATGTATCACCTGAATATATATGATATCCAAGAAATTTGTTATGGTTATTTATAGAAAATATGTTACATAAATTTTTATCCTTATAACATTTAAAAAAAGGTAATTACACCCTTATATATGTGTGGATTACGAGCTTCATGATGTGATGTGATTAAGTGAACATTTATCCCTTATATAGATGACCTTATAAATTTATAAAAAAAATTATATCATTACAAATATTTTGATGATGATGGGAACATGATCTATTTTTCGATGTTTAAACTACTACATATATATTTTCTTTATGAAAATAATGACCTCAAAACATTTGATATGAACATTTCTGATTTAATAGTTATATAAAGAATGGTTATAAATGAATTAAAATTGTAAAGCAAAAAAATTAATTTTAAAATTATTCTTATGAATGGAATATCTTATATTATGTTTATTATATAGTACATTATGTTTGTATGTGGTCATATGGACTCGTGGTAATGGTTTTCCAAACTAAATATCATTTTAGTGGGTTATATTACTTCTTCATTGGAAGGTGGAACATGAGGTCAAGATCTCTAATTACACAAGTAACCACATTGCTATGACGGTTGTTGGCCCAGGGGCTCCTACTTGGTCGTTTTTTGGGTTCGGCGGGTGGCCGGGTGGGCAGGATAAACACAGATATTTGGCCCTTTTTAAACAACTTCGGGATTCCCTCCCTGGACCTCTCCTGGTGGGGGTGGGACTATAACAATATCCTATCTCCCAATGAAAAATAAGGGGGACGTGTCAAGAGTGGTACGGCGATGAATGATTTTAGGATGTCTCTTATTTAAAACTCTCTTCATGACCTCAGGTTTTCTGGCTCGCTGTTTACATGGCATCGGGGTAGGTCAATAAATAACCACCTAGTGAAAAGGTTAGACAGATTTGTGGCGAATCATGAGTGGAGCTCTCTTTTCCATGCCTTCTCAATCATCCACCTGCCTCCTGTCTCCTCTAACCACTCCCCAATCATGTTGTCAACATCCTCACAAGGGCAATATAGGGGACCTGAGTGAACCTTCCGATTTTAAAGTCTGTGGGTCCATGATATTGATTGTGAAAATGTGGATCAAGCGGCTTGGGAGGGATCAAATCAGTGCATTATTTCCAACTTCTGCGCTGTTGTGCCTCGCCTTCAGAAGTGGATCTAAACTAGGTTTGATAACTTTGACTGACGTATTAAGGTGGTGGAGAATTAGTTAAAGTGAATCCACACATCACCAAGTTGTGACTCGGTCCTTAGGAACATCGGTTTGGTAGAAAAGAATCTCAATGAAACTCTGAGAGAGAAAGAGAGTTTTTGGTTCATTTGGGAACGACAGTCCCACATCAGATATGGTGATCATAACACCAACTTTTTTCACCAACGAGCATCTTCAAGGAGAATGAAGAATCATATTGTTCATCTAGAGGACCCCACTGTAAGAGTTGCACATGACATAAATGACATTCACTCCATTATCTTGAACATTTTCAGCAACCTCTATTCAGCAGAACGTATTAGCACTCCCTCATGCCTGATTGGAAGCATCCCAAAGTTGGTTACAAAAGACATGAATCGGCACATGGAAAGCGATTTGTCTGAGGAGGAAGTGCTTGGGTCCCTACATCTTATTTACTCTACCAAGATACCAGGGCCTCATGGGTTTGATGCTCTATTCTATAAACACTTTTGGCATATTGTGGGGCCCGATGTGGTGGCCCTCATGAAGAAGGTGTGGGCTGGAATAGCTTCTCTTGAATCCCTGAATGAAACTCTTATTACTCTTATCCCCAAATCACAGTGCCCTTATGAAATCTCGGAGTTTCGGCCAATCAGCCTGTGTAATGTGATTTACAAAATTTTCTCGAAAATTAGGGTGGCGAGACTTAAGAATTTTCTCTAGATGCTTGTCTCAGATAACTTAAGTGCCTTTATTCCAAAGAGATCTATTACGGACAATGCTGCGAGCACCTTCGAATTATTCCACTCTATAAAAACTCCCGCCTCATCCAAGCATGGCACCATGGATATGAAACATGATATGATGAAAGCTTATGAGATAGTTGGATGGCCTTTTCTCAAACTTGTTTATCCAGTTTGGGATTTGGGATGAAATGGATCTCTAATGTCAGGAATTGTGTTACGTATGTCTCTTACAGAATCAACATTAATGGGGCCCCTTCAGCGAGCTTTAAACCGTCAAGAAGCTTGAGACAAGGGGACCCCTTGTCACCTTACCTCTTTATTCTGGTTGGAGATGTCTTTTCTCTTCTCATCCTGAAGGTGGTATATCAAGGAGTTATCCATGGTGCTACAGTATGTAGAAATGGCCCCCTATATATCATCTCTTATTTTCAGATGATAGCCTCCTCTTCACGCATGATACCCCTCCTGAATGCAGTGCAGTGTTGAATATCATCAATCTGTACGTTACAGCCTCTCGGCAACGTCTTAATGCTTCGAAATCAGAGTTCTATTTTAGTAATGGAATCCCACAAGCTAAGAGATAGGAGTTGCAACGAATTTTGGGGTTTCCGCTGGTTGATAAGAATCCGATGTACCTAGGCCTCCTGACCCTGGTGGGTAGATCAAAGAAACTAGTTTTTGGCGTGATTGTGGATAGGGTGGATAATTTGATTTGTCTGTGGTCTAGTAGGAAGATTTCCAAGGTGTGGAAGGATGTTCTCGTGAAGTCAGTGGCACAAGAAATCCCTTCTTATGCTATGTTACTGTTTAAATTCCCAGAAACTCTTGTTGATCAACTCCACTCCCAGTTGGCCAATTTTTGGTGGGTCTCTCGGGAGGGAAATCATAATTACCATTGGATGTCATGGGAGAATATGTGTGTTTCAAAATTATGTGGCGGCCTCGGAATCCGCAATCTTAAATGGTTTAATGAGGCTCTTTTGTTGAAGAAATAATGACACCTTATTTCCCACCCAAATGCCTTATTCTAAAAAGTGATGCGAGCTATGTACTTCCCTCATTCTGACTTCTTACATGCCCAGCTGGGGCCACGACTGAGTTTTATGTGGAGGAGGATTTGGGGAGCAAAATCTCTCCTTGATTTGGGCTGCATGTGGAGAATTGATGATGGGCATAATATAAACATATGGATTGATCCATGGATGGTAGTGGATGCCAATAATAAGGTTTCCTCACTGGTTATCCCTGGCTTCAAAGATGCAAGGGTATGTGAACTGCTCGATGAATCACATGAGGAGTGGGACCGGGAGAAGTTTTGTTGCTGGTTTAATGAAGTGGATCATAAGCTCCTCCTGGGTTTACCATTCACACCAAGAATGGGGATTGACCAGATTTTCTAGACTGGGGAACCTCATTGGAGATATTCTGTTCATTCGGGTTACAAAATGAGGGTTCAAGGTCTTGCCCTGACATTTAACGATAATCGGTGGAAGTGCCTCTAGTCCCTTACCGCTCCCACTAAGGTGAAATTTTTTTGGTGGCAGGTCTGTGTTGGGGTTCTTCCAACCCATGACTTTCTGGTGCAGTGACATATGGAAGAGGAAGACACCTTTCCTTTGTGCCTCCATGATGTGGAATGCCCTATGCATGCAATTATTTTCTGTAAGGGGGTAGAAGGGGTGTGGAAGGCTTGAAGGATAGATTTTGGTACTTTATTTGATCCTTTAATTGGGTTGGTCCCAAAACATATTAAATGGGTGTCTTCACTAGAACCAAGAGTGGTAGGGCTGATTTGTACAATTTCATGGTTGCTGTGGACTAGACGGAATGAATGCATTTTCCAGATGAAGGTGACCCCTGATCACCTCTAGGTGGATTGAGCTTTGGAATGGATGAATGGTTGGAAGAAAAGCGATTCAGGGTATTCGTTGAGCCACACTCGACGATCGGCACCCTCTTGGTCACCCCCTGAGGGTTTCTTCAAGATTAATACTGATGCTGGCGTCTCTTCTAGTTCAAGGATCGGTATTGGGCTCTTTTCTCATAACAGTTTGGGCCAGACTGTGGAAGCCTATAGTAGGACAGTGCCTAACTCATGGATCCCTATGGTGGCAGAGGCCTCAGCCATCCTCCAGGGGCTTCTATTTTCCTGTTCAAAATATTGGCCTAAGATTCTGGTGGAATTCGACTTCCTCGTAGTGGTGAACACTCTCTCAACAAAAGATAAGGATTCCTAGCCTTATGGCCTCATCGTGAGGACGATCTGGTCCCTGACCGATGGATTCGATGCATGAAAATTTTCTTTCATCAAAAGAGATGGTAATTGAATGGCCCATCATTTTTCTCATTTTTGGAAACATTGGATTAATCATTTTTGGGTGAACTCGTCCCTATTTGGCATTGTAATCCTGACCTCTTTGATCAGTAATTTATCTTTCCGTTCAAAAAAATAATAATAATTCTTCATTGTATATGTTATTCCATTATTATATGGATAACAATGAAAAATTATTTTATGTTTTAATTTAACTTTTCTTATATGTATTTACATATTCTACACATAATAAAATCCATTAATAGTTCTCACATCAATACTATTTTCATTGTTTGGGATATCACATTTTAATTTCCTTTAATTGATACTTAATCGATTTTCAATAAATTTTTTATGTTTTGTGGTGTATGAAATTACATAAAGATATATTTAATAACTAAATAATATTATAACAAATCCATTACAATTTCATTTATTTATATTCCAATCATATCCAATATAATTAATTCATAAATCCAACAAGTGGTTACCTTATTTAAGGTATTCATTTAACCTTGTTATAAGCTAATGTCTATATATGTTAACATTTTTACATTAATGCAATACATGTATAAATATTTCAAATGTTTTATAGGGTTCCCTATGTCAAAAGTATGAGTTGAATTAATTTTCTATGTTTTCCTATATAAACAAGTAATATAGTAACTATAGGGATAATTAACATCATGAATGTAATTTAAGACATGAATCTGTTTATCAGAATATTCCATAAAATTGTTTCATGATGTAAAATAATTTTAATAAGTGATTTATATTTCTGAGTTTAACTTGACAGGATCAAAAAAATTTACATGATGGGATTCAATTTTTTCATTTACACTATTCGAGATATTAATAAAGTGAATCGGTGATTCACAAAATGAATTCCTTGATCTTGTAATTTTTGTATTTTAAAGCCTAAAAATTATTTAATTACATTTGTATATGTAATTAACTAGCCTTAAACAGAACATATTATTGATAATTTATACTATAATAAGATATCTTTTGTACACATTTATTTCTTTTTTTATATATTTAACGAATTAGGGATAAATATTTCATAGTGAACACATACATTACAAGTGGACAGTTACTCAATATCAATTTTCCAACCAAAGAATCACCAAAAAATAAAACATGATTTCTTTTCCTGAAAAATATTATCCATTATCTTCTAGACCTCATCATTGTCTAAAATAATCATTTAATCCTGTTGAAAAAACATTTTTATATATGCGACCAGGAAAAAACATCATAAAGGGAAAAATGGAATTAAATTGTTATGTCGAGTGAAAAACATGACAACCCGTTTAACTTTCATTCAGCCTGTAAAGTAAATCATTTTCACATGGAAACAAACACACTGCATTTTCTCAAATAATAAAATTTAATCCTATGATAAGAAAATAAAAAATAACTTTTGCAATATTAGATAATAACAATCATAAAAAACATTCAAAAACCATCCAGTTATAATAACCATATAACTGGAGTCCAATATAATTCACCATAGAACACAATCATCACCCAATGCCTTAGAGAGAAATAATTGGCCACAACTATCTTATAACATATTTCATTATCAATGAGCTTTAATGAGATATAATGCATCTCATCCCTTTTTATAAGTTATATAGTTCCCAATCACGAGCTATAATGTTTCGTCATCATTTATTTAAGCTATATAGGGCACACCCTTGAGCTATAATGGGTCTTAACCATTCATATAAGCTTTTTCGTTCTCACCCATTCCACATATAATTCTCAAGTACCAAATCATGAATAAAAAATTTCAATCAATTTCTTTCCAAAAATAAATTGATAAAATTTGTAGTAACTATATGAAAACAACCATTTAAACAAAGCAAGAAGCCATTTTTATAAAAATCACTTTTCAAATAAAAAACAGTGAATATCATTCTCAAAAATCAATATTTAAGATAAATTTTAATATTTATAATGTAAAAAAAATAATTAAGGAATCATGTAGTTTGGAAAAACTATTTAATTCATATAAGTTAAAAAATTTATTTTTTACTTTTCTGAAAATAATAAAACATTAACAATAAAATCGGGTTTCTAAAATAGATCCCCTTACATAAAACATAAATAGACCCACATATGAAAAAATATAAATAAATTTAAAAATTAAACAATTTAAAATTCATATCAATATAAATATATTCATAAAATAATTTTAAAACCATGGGAATTTAAGATAATGTTTTATAAAATAAATCATTAAAATATTTAAAGTTTGGTTTTTTAGTTAACGAGTCTCTTGCATTGAGTTTGACTAATCACATATATTTTTTATCATCCTAAATAATCATATTAGGTTAATTTATAATTTCATACGAACACTTTTTATGTATATTATTCCATTTAAATAACTTATAATCTTGTTATTTACATTCATCTATTCATGTATGTTCACATCAGATGATTTGACAACATTCAGTTCAAAAGTTCAAAATGATTTAGGTATGTGGTCTATTGTCATATAGGTCATTATTAAATAACATATATTATAATAACAATAAATTATTTCTAATATATATATATATATTACAATTTTAAATCTACACCATAAATATGTTTATAAAAAAGGAACTATGTTTCCATCATAGAGATGGTTGGATGTAGATACACATTAATAACATTTCTATTTTCAATGATCATTACAGAAATAAATTATGTACTATGTTATCACTAAATAGTTATTAAAAATATTATTTTTCATATTACATATATAAATATATTTATTTAAATATCCATGTGACATAGTGATGAAAAGAAAATCCCATCACTTCATGGATGTGGTAGTCCACCTTTTTACATGAAGGACGTTATCATTTTTATTATCACGGAACAGTAAGAACACAAATTATATATTATCTTCCTACATTAAATAATATGCCATGAATATCATATATATTCATTAATTATGTTATTATATTATACAATATTAGTTGATAATGTAAAATTAATGACATTGATTTGTGAAACTGTAGTCCATCATACACATGAAAGATAATTTATTATGCCATTTGATGGAAGAGTATATTGACATTTCCTATTATATTAAAATAATAATATATATTTATATGGAGGATATGAGATATTATATTTAAAAAATTTTGAATAATATTTTTTGGATGTGAAGAATAAATAAATATAAAACATAATGAAAAAAAAGTAACCTTATTTTTTTTTGAAATCATCCTTATCATCTTTATACTACTAAGGTTGTTATCATTACAAAACAATGAACTAATTATTGCAATAAATGATTATATCTAAAAAAATTATATATATTGTAAAAATAATAATGTGTTCTTATATTTGAATGATTGATAAGAATACGTTCCATTTTATAGGAGAGGGGAGAGGCGATATTGCAATTTATAAAAAATAGAAACATATAATAAGAATGTTAGGAAAAAAAACACATTCAAATGGCTAAAATTTTATATGGGATTAAATTTTTTTCCATATATTATCCCCAATGATCTCATTTAATTTTTTTTAATTAATTTAGTAAAATATTAATTCCATAAAATATCATTATAGTCAAATTTGATAGTATTTATTAAATTGACATTAAAAACATCAATACAACTAATATTTGATAAAAATAACTTATTAACTCCTAATAATGTTAATTTCATAAATTAAATTCATGGATAAAAATAATTATATCAAATAATAATAAGTTTTATATATTTAATAGCATTTACTCTTATAAATGTATAATTAGTACATCATGGTTTTGATGGAATTAAAGGAAATTATATATTACCATCAGCTAAATAATAAATTGTCATTATAAATATAAATAATTTCTATTTCAAAAAATTATTTCTTTTTAAACATGGGCACTGCATTATACCATATTAATAATATTATACTGATTAAAAACAAGTGTGTGACATGATTGACTTTATATAATATAAAATAATATAAAGGTTATTATCTCATTAATTTTCCACCATAAGTTCATAAAAAAAGATTAATGGTTGATTATGGTCAGTAAATAATCAACCAATAATATATTATCAGGATTTTGGTTCGTTAAAGGGTTCATATAATTTAAATAAATTTAATTTATTTGATTTATCTTCCACATGCTAATGCACTGCGTTAGTGTGGCGTACGAATTATTCATAAATATTTGACATTTAAAAATTAAAAATGAATTACCATAATAAAAATAACATAATTTTCATAAATATTATCCATTATATTATTTAATTTTATATATTTACTCAAATCAATGTCACGAAAAATTATTTAATTTGTTAATTTGACTTTTTGTACCTTGCATAAGCATTGCAGAATCATTTGGATAAGTATATTGTTATATAACTCAATAATTATAATTTATTCATATAAAATAAAATATAAATGTTTTTTTATTAAAAGTACATTCAAATAATTTCTTTATATCAATTATTATCTATAATTCATATAATTTGACCTTTGTGGAGCAATAGAAAAACTACATAAATAATGGAAATGATTCTCCTATTTATCATGAAATAAATTATAATTTCCATGTTTTGAATTAGTTTTGGATGGTATAAATAATATAATATCATATTATAGTCATTATATAATTTTAATAAAATTTTTTATCATAATGATTTCTTCATGATATCACATAACATACCATATTTTGAAAAACATTAATTTTTTTCTAAAAAAATTATATTTATTAAATAAATTTTAAACAGTGAAAAATAAAATAATTTTGATATGATCATTTTAAAAATTAATTTCTATTTTGGAAATAATGATTCTGAAAACTCATGAATGTAATTATATTTTTCACCCATAAAAACTAATAAAACAATTTTTTTCGAAAACATATATCTTAATATTAAATCTACTTTTTTAAAAATAATGTTATTGAATTCTAATAATTTTTCAATAAATTATATTGAATAGAATATGTATATTTATTTCTTAAATCAGTTATTCCTATTTATACCCACTAAATTAAGGTCCAACCTATAGTAATTACATATAATAATAATATTTGATTGTTTGATTAGGCTCAGTTTTGCGTATATATCATGTTACTAAACATAGAGTTTACTTTTAAAATAATGGGTTGTTACATCACCACCCCAACATCTTGATATTGTATCCTAATAGTTTTTAATTAAAAATGGAAACTTGGATTTGGATTTTGATAATAAATTTTATAAAATTCCACGTAATAAAAAGGGTCCATAAAATATACAGTTAGTAATAATGAAAAACAAGTATGAAGGCCATCTAAATTAATACACTACAAGGTTACCATGTAAAAAACATGGATAAAGAATAGATAATATAATTCTAAATGGATTAATGATATTGATATAGAACAAGGTCAAGAGAATGTTAACCTTAAAAAAATTGTAAATTTGTGATGGGTTAAAGGGCCCTTGATTTCATGGTAAGAAAAGTAAAAGGATAAAAATATTGTTTCAATATTCTTTTACTATAATTTAGGAATTCCATTTTGACATATACTAATAACATCAAGAAATACAATATCTTGAAAAGTATAATTTCATATTTTAATCAATTTATAGTATAAACTGATTTTTTTTCTCCACTTGATTAGTAAAAACATTTCATTATTGATGACATAGAATCAAATTATATTGATAAAAAATAAAAAAATATATAAAATACTTATTTATGTATTAATGCACAAAACAAAACAAAATATGTTTGTACAAGATAAAAAATTCCGAAAATAAATAAACCTTCATACTAAATAACCATTTCAATATACTAAATTAAACATAAAATCATAAAATTCGTTATTGATCATTAAAAAATAAATATGCAAAAAATTCCTCAACTTTTCCCGTACTGAGATTGGAAAAAAATTAAAAACTAGATGATCACATAGTCCTTGAGGATTAATTTTATCCTTTCTCTCCAAATTAATGAAATTAATCATGAAGGATTATACTAATATGTTCAATCTTAAATGATAATATAAAATATTTGATAATTATATTCATAAATAACATGATTCGCCAAAATGACAAATTATGGATTAACATTATTTCAAAATACAATACAACAATGACTCATAAAATTAAATCCCTTAATATTTTATTTACATTATTCCCTAAATAATTCTTGAATATGGTAAATCATTCAAAATAAAATTAATATTCTAATCACCAAATCACATTTCAATCTCATGGTTATCTATTTAATAAATCATATGTACCCAAAATCATCTTATTCATCATCCATTAAATCATTCAAAAAAATGAAAACATCACAATAACCCATAATAACCACAAAATTAATGTCTCCATAAAATATTTGGTCCAATAAAAAATTCATAACAAAAAGAATAAAAAGGAATTTATAATATATTTATCATTTGATCATTCATAATTTTATAAAACCATTATGTTAATAACACCATTAAATAAATATTTATAGTATCCAAAGTTATCAAAACTCTCATATGATACAAATTGTAAGGACTCAGCTTTAATTATTACATATTTAAGGGAATTTATTATAGAATTATATTTCAATCATTTCCTATGATATTTATTCCATAGAGTTTTTGAGAAATAGGAAACACTATAACATCGTAAACCCATACATTACAAGTATACACTTACAATGACTAACAATTTTCCCCACCAAACAAAAAAACATAATTTAAAACCTAATTAATTTTCATGATAAATATTCACAATTTTCATCTAGGTGTAAACATTATCCCTAATCATTATGAAATCCCTATAAAATTCATTTACAACATGGGGTGAGAAGAAAAATCATAATAATTGAATTAGTGAAATAAAACTATTAGTTTAGTGAGAAAATTTAATTCTCATTTTATATTCATTGATAATATTAAATAAATCACATTGACATGAAAAAATCACTTTGTTTTTTCTCAAATAAAACATTAATATCATGTAACTCGAAAAGAGAAAAAACCACTTTTTGGATACTCAGAGATTCACATTAATAGAACAATTTAAAAATTGTTTAAATTAGTGTAACCCTATGACATACTTCGAAAATAATTATATGGAGAACATAGTCATTACCCAATTCATTAGGGAGATACAATGTGAGACATCGTCCTATAAGTCATATTAGGATCACACGTTTTTTCATGATCCATAATTGATGGTAAAACCTTCTTTTATGCTAAATTGGGCTCACCCGTGAGATATAATGGTGCCCAACCATCTTATAAGCTATACTAGGATCATCCATGAGCTATAATAGGTCTCAAACATTCATATAAGCTATAATGGGATCACCCATTCCACATATAATGCTAATGTACCAAATAATGGAAAAATTATTATTTTAGTTTTATTCATAAATACATTTAAAATGACTATAAAATAAATAATAAAAACACTTTATGAAATCAAAATATAAATTTTTCAATAAATTCACTTTTAAAATATTTATAAGGTGCACATTGTATAAATACAATTTTATTTATAATGAAATATGAATATCTTTTCAGGGAAAAATCTATGAATTATGAAATCATGATATAATGAAAATTTGTAATTGAAATATAACATTGAATACAGTTTTTTGACATATGTAAAGAATGAAATATAATCATTAAAAATGTATTTATAATATAATTTCCCATAAATTAAACCAAAAAAAGAAACTTCTGAAAATATACTGATAAAATTTAACATCACAATTTTAATAAATTATTTACATATAAATACATTCGTAAAAATAAATTTAAGTAGAAGGATATGAATGACAATGATTTGGAAAATATTCATTTAAAACATTTACAACTAGGTTTTTACTTAGATTTTCCCACACATTGAGTCTGACACATCACATATGATATCCATCATACTAAATAACTATCATCGTTAAACATTTACTTGATTAATAACCCTTTTAATGTTTATTATTTATTTTATATCACTAGTTATGATTCTATATATAATGAACGACTGTTTAAGTTCATGTCGGAAGTTTTAAAGAAATTTGGTTCATAAGTTTAACATGAATTATGTATGTCAACTATTGATTAGGAGGTAGATATAAAACCATATCTAGAATAATAATCATGAAATTATTATCAATTCTTGACTCCAAATAAACTGTCAAATCATGTAATTATATTTTGTATTGAATATGGAACTATGTTAGAATAATGGAGAATGTAGGTTGTGTGTATGCTATATTGTTGTTTCCATTTATCAATGATCATTATAGAAACAATGTATTATATAATATTTCAAGAATTATAATAAAATCACATATAACATATTAATATAGCTTAAATTTTTTGAATCCCCTTAAAATTCAGGGGTTCCTTTGGTAAAGAAGATACATGTGGTGCATTGTTTTCATCATCTAATGTCATATGGTTTTGGGTTATGTACCACAGAAAGAACACTCATAATTTTTAGTTGCCTATACTGAAGATTGATGTCATAGAAGTCAACTGGTGATAATCTGGAGGAATTCGAGGATGACATGAAGTCATCAGACAGATTCTTCCCTTGTCGGTAGTCAACATGTATGCGCGAAAAATGATATAATGTTTTTCAATGAATTGGTAATAATGTAAATAATCTAATATCTATTAATAATGAAAAATATATATTTAATATAAAATATAAATAATAATTCCATCATTATATAAATCCCTTAAATGAAGTAATGGGAAATGAACAACATCAGTTTGTGATGTAGCCGCCAATCGTACAAATGAATGATGATTTCATATCTCATTTGATTGAAGATGAAATGGATTTAGTCAATGATATTAACAAAAATTAATATAATTATATGTATGATAATATATTACTTATATCATAGTTGTTTATGAATCTTTTATTGATATAGAAAAAAATGAAACTATGATAGGTAGATAAAAACTGTACATGTTCTTGGGAAACCATTCTTTCCTTAAAATCATAAGACTATTATGTTTTTGTTTGCTGACTAGAAAAAATACCACCATAATATAGGGAAAGATAATGGTAATATATTTTGGTAGGTATTTTCCAGAAAAAATTGTTTATAAACATGTAGGATCTGGAAGAAAAGGATCCATTTCATAAGACCGATAAAGGCACTCATGAAATTTCATGAAATATATAAATATAAGAGGACTAGTCTATATCCAAATGCTTTCAAATAGCCTATAAATACTTGGGGGTTAAATATATAGATTATATGTTACCCCTATTCTTATTTAATAATTTTATGATGACTATATGGTTTAATAAAATATTAATTTCTTAAAATATCATTATTTTAAAATGTGATACTATTCAATATAGGGAGAATAAAGATATAAAATATACAATTAAATTTAGAGATATCTAGTTTATCATATACTGAAAATTTTATGTTCATATAAAAAATTATTCTATCATATTATTTGTCTGAAATTATAGTTATTTCCAATTTTTTACCATATATTATATTTTTCCAATAATTGAATACTTACGGTATCAGCATTGTGCAAGAATTAAAGGTGGATATTTACTAACTAAAAATTAAAATTATAATACCAAGATGATAATAAATATGTTGAATTTAAAAATTAAATTTATATTTTAACATATCCACTAGATAAAGAAATATTAAAAATACTACCGTTATTAAAAAGAAGAGTGTGACATGTATGAATTTTCTTTAAATATTAAAATATAATGGTCATATTATCATACATGTGTGCCAAAAATATAATATGGTAGACCCTTATATGTTTATGGTTGATATATAATAATATAATAATATTTATTCAAGTTTTAGGATATTTATTCGCTCTTTTGATTTTAATTAAAATTATTTTCTATATTTTTCATTGACATGAAGCAGAATTGTGTTACTGTTTTATACAGATTAAAGGAAATTATTTCATTTAAGAAATTTGATTAATAAAAATTAATTTCATTAAATAATTTTATTAATATCATGATCATAATTTATATATGATCATTATGTATTTTTACTCTCTTCCAGATTAAAAAAAACATATTAATTTTTTTAATATAGCTTTGCATTCCTTGCATAAGAGCCACACCATCATTTTGATTAGATTATAGTTATATAACTAATAAATTTAAAATAATTAGTCCAAATAATACTTTTTAGATTATTTTTAATGAAATGGTTGTAAAATTACTATATAAATCTCCATTATTATATTTAAGATACTTTATTTAACAAGTCTAGTGCTGCACAAGCACAAAAACATCACAAAAACATTATTTTAGTATTTATCATGAAATTATTTACAAGTTACATGATATAAATTAATTATAATAATAATTAGACTATAATAACATCATTAACTAATTACAAATGTATAATATTTTGTTATGATAATTATTTCATGCCGATAAAACAACATTTATCTTATCTAAAAAATGTTTTATTTTTTACAAATTAGAAAAACTAATAATTAGCCAAAAATTCTAAAAAATATTAATCGAAAAATTTAGAAACAATGGATCTAAAAATTATATTTTTTAAATAATTTTTTAAAAAATCAATGAAAATAATAGTATTATTCAGCCATAAATTTCATGAAACCCCACTTTTGAAGAAAACAATTTTTTGATGATTTAAATTAATCGGATAAAATTTATATTAATACTTTAAAATCATTTACCAATAAAATTTTACTGATTAGTAAAGATATATTTATTTCATAAATCATTCATTAAAATTTATACTATTTAAATTAATGGATCAGTTATAACATTCACAGTAAATTTTAAAAATTTGGTAGATCATTTAAGCTCAGTGTTTTTTGTCTTGTACACTATGGAACATCATGATTACTTTTATAATAACTAGATATTATAGATTCATATTCCCTTGATCCCCTAGAGCTGAAAATATGATTTTTGATCAATTATGTCCTATCTAAATGTCTTGATTTGGATGTTGATCTTGAGGATGTGTTATCGCAATGGTATTAATATTCTCTCAATTATCCTTATTTCATAGGGGTATGATGTTTTGTTTAATGATTTAATAATATCTGTTATTTATGATTTTTGATCTTGTAATTTCTTTGTCATATCTAACTCTATCGTTCTATATTGGAATTTCACATTTCTAGAGTTGACTCTATCATTGATAAACAACATGTTATTTAAAAAAATATTTCCCTCTAATTGAAAATTGTACTTTTCATAATTTATTTTAAATGAGTTTTAATGTTTATTCATAAATTAGATTTCATATGATTGTTGTTTGATATTAGAATGGGGAGTTATATAATGAAAACCCAAAATTTCAATTTAATATAAGTTGTTTGGTGGAATTGAAAAAATCAATTGATTATTTTGGGGTATTATTTTATAAAATAGTTTTATGATGAACCATGAGAAAAATAGATTTAATTGAAATAGGATTTCAAAATACATGAATTGATGAGGACCTGATATTTTGTTTTTAATTGAAATAGTATTGTCGGAAACTAAATTTAAGATATTATATTTTTAATTGATTCAATGTCATTTTGTTTTTGATAAGTTGTTGATTCATTGACTGAATAAATTGTATACCATGGTATTTATTAGGAAATTAGGATAACAATAATAAGATATAATTCCGTATAGGTAGTTTTTATATGAAAATAATGAGATAATCATATTGTTCCATGATTAACCTTTTGGGAAGTTGAGTTAGGATAGTCAGAGTGGAATGTGTGTAGACATTGAACCAGGATCATGATTGAGTAGTGTAGGGATCCTATATCCAGAAACATATGTACTAAATGTCTTATTACATGGTCCTATGAGATGATCAGTTTGATTATTACAATCCATTAATTTCAGAACAATATTATTCAAGACAACTTATTTATATATATGTTTTATATAAAATTATCATTTAAGGAAGTTTTGAAATAAAATTCATCAATTTTAATTGAATTAATTTTTTGTTGAAATTATGTAAATTCAATTTTAATCAACATTTTATTAAAATTTTTGGAATAAATAGTTTATTTTTAGAGAATTATTTAACAAAAATATTGTGGGACCCCACTCATAATTTTAGTAATCACCGTACCATTTCCTTCCTGAAATTTTAGATAATATAATGAATTTTCCATGGAATGGTAAATAATCTATTGGATGTGGTTTATGTTTTTAACCCGTAAGACTATGATTGATGGAAATGGCCTGTGGAGATGTGATCCACGTTTTTCAAGTGTTTTATGATTTTTTTTCTTTAGATGGCGTTGTTTCAATTGAACATATATTGTTTTGTATTGTTTGACCAAGGAATATATAGTAAAATATTCATTTAGATTGCTGATCATACTGACTTATATCTTTTTTGTCAGTTTTTTTGGAAAATTCATTCCCTCATTATTCATCACATTTGTCAGGTTCTAGTCAAAAATGTAAAGATACGAAGCTTGATGTACATGGACATTACATTACTTTTGCGGAATACTTAGTACATAACAAAAACACACACACAAGGATCGTAATAGTTTAGTGTCTTTGGAAACTCGGAACGTAATCTTCTAATCGTGGTGAAAGATCTTCAATATCTCCCATAAAGAACTTCCCTTTTTTTTACCTAAAACCTTTCTTTATATCCTGGGAAAAATAAAACATAAAAGGGTGAGCTCAAATGCTCAGTAAGGGTAAACAAAATAAAAATCAATCACATCATATTCATAAGAACATAACTTTTGGAAATCTTAACCTGCAAAAGAGAGCATAATTTCATAACATGGGATAAATCATAGTAGTGAAATGAAATCCCAATAAGCATAACATAAAACATGAAACTTTGTGGCATACACAAATAATCATAGAGAATCATTTCTTGTTAGTCATGACTCATTGCCAAGACTATCTTAGTGGACAAAGTCCCTTTCTGAATCGAGTCACCCTCGTTTCAGTCCTGTTTCACTGAACCGGTATAACCTACCATTCCAGCCATGTCTATCTCATGAGATATGAAATATTTACCCATTGCATTGGAGGGAGATATAGGTCCCACCCATCTCATAATGATATCATTCTTATGTGTACCACAAAATCATAAATCATACATCATTGCATAACCCATGTAATAAAAATGGGAATCTTAAACATCGTGACATCATAAAACATTTCATATAAGATAAAGGAATTCATAAAAATAATTCCATCACAACATGATCAAATCAATGTAATAATAAGGATAAAAACATGAACCCTTTATTATCTTAGATGGAAAATAATTTTGATAAAACACTTAAACTCCATTCTTGAGGAAAATATCCTTTCTTCTTCAAAAACATTTTTCCTTTCATAACATTTCATACGACTTTAAAATAAAAGAAGTTGATTAAAAATAAACTTGAAAACTTGTAAAGGAATATTCTTGGAAATAATGTTTTAAAAATCCATTCATGCCGTATAAGTTAAAAAAAAATTCTTCGTACTTTTGTCGGAAAAGTCAAAAAGTACCTCGTACGAAAAACGACAAAAGATTCCTTTCATATCCTTTAATAAAAACTCACCGAAGGGTAGAATTGGATTTAAACAATTTTAGGTGGATGGAAATAACATTAAATATTGAGGAAACATGGATGTGGATGATAAAATACACCCCAGAAAATTTCAAAGAATAAACAATCTCGAATAAAAATGAGATTGTGATATTTCCCTTACCTTAGGTCCGGCTTGCATTGTAAGTGTCCGAACCTCCTGTATAATGATTTAAATCATGTTATTAACTTATTCCAGAATCATATTCATTGTTATTATATCATATATGGTCCACTTATAACTTTATATTACCCGTTCTTTTGTAAATTCATGTTAAAGTAGCGTTTTGGGTAAAATCGTCTCATTTGTCGTTCGTGTTTTTAACTTGTAATTATTCATATGAATACTTAGATCATGATTAATTAATTACAGAATATAAAACATGATTTATATATATATATTCATAATACACATATATAATAAATCAGTAAATGGAAAGAAATACATCGTTCATGGAGACGGTAGTCCGTACGTACGCATGAACGCTGTTTTCGTTTCCTTATTGAATTGAATGGAATTAAGTAGATGACATTCATATAAATATAAATAATTCCAGTATCATTATTAGGTCATATATTTCATTATTACTTATTATATATACTTTATAATCATTCATGAATGGTTAATCATTGAGAATGAATCTCATCGCGTCGTGGAGACGGTAGTCCGTACGTACGCACGAGCGTTGATATCCTTCCCATGGTCGTGGAATTGTGTTGAAGTGTATGTATACTATTTCAGTATCAATATCACTTTATAATAATCATATATAGTTACTCATTACACCTTTATACACATCCAATTAAGGTGGTGGCGGAAAATAGATTACACCACTGCGTGGAGACGGTATTCCGTACGTACGCACGCGCGGTGATTTCCTTTTTCCGTAGGATGGATAGATGGTTAATTAGAGTTTTTTCATATTTATAATAACATATCAGTATATAAGAAATACTGATGTTATTACTTTATCATGAAACAACTAAAGAAGAAGAAGTTGAAGAAGAAAGAAATTGAAAAGGATCGGTAATCGGTATTACCTCTTCTTTGAAGTGCTTCTTTGAGACCTCCTTTTAGGGAATTAAAATTGGTCTTTTAAGGAACTAAAATTGGTCTTTTAAGAAGACCAGGACCACTAGGATGATACTAGGGAAGTGGAGAAGTGATTTTGGCAGGGGTTGGCCGAGCTTGAAGGCTCAAAGTTGTGTGAGGAAGAGAGGGAGGAGGTGCCCTTTTATAAGGGAGGAGAGGGGCACCTTACGAATATCATAAAATATTATTTTATATTAAAGTCAAAATCGGTTTATAATGGTTCCAAAGGGTATTATTTCGAAGCTAAAGTGGGTATGGGTCGAAATCCTATCAACCAATAGGATTTAGACAAGTTTAGGTTATTATTTTAACCTTATCAATTAGATTTAACTTTACGTTAAATAATTTAACTTTTACCATGTCTTTTTGTTTTCTTACACTATATGGTTAATACACTTACTATAACATGCCAAAAGAACCCCAAATTGTTTATTATTAATATATATATCCTTATATAAGTCATTTTTCTGAACCTTAGATTTTTAAAAATAAAATAACAATTAATAATATAATATTTGATTTAAAAACTTTTATGTGTCAATTTTGACACTATTTGATATATGATTTGTTTGAAAGTCATAACAGAATTATATGTTCGAACCAAGTTTATTAAATCAATACTAATATATCATAGTAACCTAATAAATTTAGTGGAATTCATAAAAAGTCTTAAATTACATTTATTTTGGTATTTATAATATCAATTATGTCAATATTTGATTAATAAGATAATTACTGCATCATCTTTGTGTCATACATAAAATAACTTATTTGATGTCTAAAAATTACAAATAAAATACCATTATGTAGGAACGCTTTTTATATTTCTAATGAATATTTACAATCGAATTTATCTTATGTATAACCCTATATTAAAAATGTTTTAGTAAATAAACTTTGATTTTAACTCTTTTAACTCTTCTTTGAATTAAATAATAATAAATGTCCTAATCTAATCGAAGTGGGCCTAAATGATAATATTTTACACTTAAGGTTGTTTTTGGTCGAGATACACTTGTCCAATAGAATTAGGACATGTGTTAGGGTAATATTAATATCATTCTTACCCTTAATTACCCTATTTACTTTTAACCGTGGTAAATAAAAGTAAAAAGTTACTATTCACCAAAAATTATTTTCATCTCATTGAACCACATTTTACTTACTGACATCAACCGTGTCTCTCGGATTTTTGAAATTCCATTCACAGAAGTGGTAAAATTAAGTTTTATTAAAAATTCAGTTTTTTTAACTACCACTTAGTAGTTTCACTATTCATCAAAAAATGATTTTTTTTCAGAACAAATGCCAAAATTTTATCCTAAGCTATATTTCATATTCCGAATTCAAAAATGAAATCTATTTTACCAAATTCATTACATAGAAGTTGCATTAATTAATTATATAATTAAATCCCGCTGTTAAAACAAATAGCGTGTTTTTAAGAAACAATATCTATCAAAAGATTGACACTTTATTATGTTTGGTTTAAATGTGAAATTACATTCAATGACCAACATTTTATTAAATTGTAAAAATATATTCTAAATATACTTTAAAACCACTCAAATTAATAATTTATCACTATTAATTATTTCGATTAAAAACGTTGTTTTTAATTATAATTTAGTAATTTTCACTATTAATTAGAATATGAAAGTTATCCAAAAAGTACCAAAATTTCACCTTAGGCTAAATTCGATAATCCGAATCCAAAAATGAAGTCCATTTTGAGAGCTAAAATTTCTAAAATTTAAAAAGTGGTTATCACTATTCATAACGGCTAGTTTTAATAATATTTTAATAGTATATCGTTGTTTCGTGAAACTCAGTATTGCGTACTACACACGCTATCGAGGAAGGTTGCGATTGCGTGTAATGCAAGGAAAGTCAAAGATGCGTGTTGTGCAAGCTCCTTTTGGTGTAGCGTACAACACAAGACATTAATAAAATTAAAAAGAATATTTTTTATAAAATATCAGGCTGTTACATTCTACCCCCCTTAAAATGAATTTCGCCCTCGAAATTCGTCGGGGTTATAAATGGTTTACTATTAGAAAGTTTCTTTAATAGAAACCCACATCGTAAAAAGGAATATCAAAACCAATCTTTAAAAACAAAAGTATGAAACGTAACGGTTACCCAAATAAACTAATCACCGGGTTTCCACATAGGTGAAAATATGGATATGGAAGAGAAATCTAACCATCATGTTCTGATGGAGAGTGGTAGAGAACATGGCTATGGAAAATCCAGCAATCACAAAGCCATAAATTTTTGACGATCTAGGGTACCATCTGATTCATCGGATATAAGGGAACTAGGACAACATTTTTGGTTTTCAAGATCGTTTCCCTAAATTTGAAGAGTTTGAATTAGAATAAATACTTACTTTATTTTGGTACAATCTCACTGTTGTTCGTGCCATCAACAATTTCTACTTCATCTCTTAAATAAATGAAGTTGAATTTGTTATTCGTGAAGTGTTAGCAGATCATGTGATAGAATGACGGGTCATTCCATCTGTCTCAAAAGGTTAGCAAAATTTATATACATAAGTCGATCTATAGTGGGATTAATCATATATGGTTCCTAAAATGGGTTTATACTTCATATATCATACTGCTTAATATAATAAAACTAGTTTCTACTAAACAGGGACTTCCTGTAGGCCAGTGGTAGGCGATAAAGGCCAGTCGCACTTCGGTTGTGGGTTCGATTCCCACAGCCTTTTCCGAAGCGATGGGCTGTCGCTCGTCCTGCAGGTTGTCCTTTTTCTAAAACTACATTACTATAACATCCCATCAATAATATAGAAAAAAAACTTCTATCCTTAAACAATACTCACTTATGTCCAACATAATCCATTTCAATCTTTAGGCTTATCTATAATACTGCAGTCCACTCTCATAACATAGTGAAAACGATTACCAGAGATTTAATACCATCGTTGATCCCCATATATCATAAGATATGTTTTGTTGGTCACATTCCAAACATTCAAAGGCCTTAATCATGTATTCTCTTGAATACCCATCGAACCTTAGTGAAAACATGAATGCAGTTAAAAGTTAACACTTTCCACATACCAAAATCCTCAGAATTCTATATACTCAAACCATGATATCACTTAGTCCTTATATCAATCATGAGCTCATGAATACTGTCAAATATTTAATTTTCTCATTTTCCCTTCATTATGCGCATATCATTCTTTTTCCAAAAATATCTCAATCACTTTCCATGGTTACTGGTACCATAAAATTATTGAAAACCACAATAGACCAATACATAAATATTCCAATATTCCACGATACTATATACAACACTATTTTGGAATCCCATTACATAAACACTTAATCATTCCACCACATCGTTGTCATATTCAACATCGCCAATAGTGATCGCATGTGACTTCCCTTTGTCCTTTGCCTTAAGTGGTTTCTCATGTTGATCATCACTAACCCTTGGATTAGGGAATTTATTGGCATAATGTCCCATTTCCTTGCACTTGAAGCATTGAAGTGTTGGTGGTGTGTTCTCTGAAGTGTTTGCTTTGTTCACATCATTAGAAACCCTTTTTCCATTACATCGACACTCAGCTACTCGATGACCTTCTTTTCCACACTTAAAACATTTTCTAGTCCCTTTAAGACAATCTCCACCATGCTTCTTTCCACACTTTGAGCATAAGGAAACATTCATTTTCCTTTCACCATTATTCTGAGATTTCTCCTTGAACTCCATCTTTCGTTTCTTTTCAAAACCATAAGATGGATATGTAACACCAAATTCCATTTCTACCTTGATAGCATAATGCACAATTTCTTCATAGCTACTGAAGTCTCTTATAGCTAATTCCCTTCGAAGACTTGGTTTTAAGCCACTGAAAAATCGATCAACTTTACTTTCAGGTTTGGTGATAATGCCAGATGCATACCTTGCAAGTCTTGTAAAATTCGCTTCGTATATACCAACAGATTCATCATCCTTTTGCTTTAGTTCATGAAAATCATTCTCCATATTTGTTCGAAGAATACGAGGGAAGTACATACTGAAAAACAAGTTCTTGAACTCATCCCATTCCATGGACTCAATTTCATCTCTTTGCCTCGCATTCTTGATAAGATTCCACCATTGATCAGCTTCACCTTCCAAACGATATACTGCTAAGATGACTTTATCATGTTCAGAACATTGAAGAACTGAAAATATCTTTTCAGTAGTACTGATCCATTGTTCAGCAACAAGTGGATCAGAAGACCCACAGAAAAAAGGTGGACGTTGCCTCATGAAGGACTCAATAGAATATTGTTCCCTTCTCTACTCATTTGGAAGTCCAGAATGATTCATATCTTGTGTAATTATAGCAATAAGATTTTTCACCCCATCTCCCATAACATTTGTTTGTTCAGGAGGGAAATCATTGCATTGTCCATTGCATTGATCAACACGGTTCCTCCGGGTTCCAGCCATCGTCTAAAACCCAAAAAGAATAGTGTGAGAGGAAAAAATCATGCTAGGGAAAACAACATTATAAAGGGGGCGTATCCTCAATATCTAACTTCTTAGTTTAAATTCTATGATCGTTACCATAGTTCTAGGACTGTATCTTATATGTATACTTATCCTTAGGGACATCCCTAGATATACCTTAGAAATATCTCTAAGGATCTCACTAACGTTTTCGCATCCTAGTTTCCAAAGGTTGACTAAACCTTTCATCTGATACCAACTGTAAAGACCCGAAGCCTGACGTACATGGACATTACATTACTTTTGCGGAATACTTAGTACATAACAAAAACACACACACAAGGATCGTAATAGTTTAGTGTCTTTGGAAACTCGGAACGTAATCTTCTAATCGTGGTGAAAGATCTTCAATATCTCCCATAAAGATCTTCCCTATTTTTTACCTAAAACCTTTCTTTATATCCTGGCGAAATGAAAACATAAAAGGGTGAGCTCAAATGCTCAGTAAGGGTAAACAAAATAAAAATCAATCACATCATATTCATAAGAACATAACTTTTGGAAATCTTAACCTGAAAAAGAGAGCATAATTTCATAACATGGGATAAATCATAGTAGTAAAATGAAATCCCAATAAGCATAAAATAAAACATGAAACTTTGTGGCATACACACATAATCATAGAGAATCATTTCTTGTTAGTCATGACTCGTTGCCATGACTATCTTAGTGGACAAAGTCCCTTTCTGAATCGAGTCACCCTCATTTCATCCTGTTTCACTGAACCGGTATAACCTACCATTCCATCCATGTCTATCTCATGAGATATAGAATATTTACCCAATGAAATGGAGGGAGATATAGGTCCCACCCATCTCATAATGATACCATTCTTATGTGTTCCACAAAATCATAAATCATACATCATTGCATAACCCATGTAATAAAAATGGGAATCTTAAACATCGTGACATCATAAAACATTTCATATAAGATAAAGGAATTCATAAAAATAATTCCATCACAACATGATCAAATCAATGTAATAATGGGGATAAAAAGAGAACCCTTTATTATATTAGATGGAAAAAAATTTGATAAAACACTTGAACTCCATTCTTGAGGAAAATATCCTTTCTTCTTCAAAAACATTTTTCCTTTCATAACATGTCTTACGACTCTAAAATAAAAGAAGTTGATTAAAAATAAACTTGAAAACTTGTAAAGGAATCTTCTTGGAAATAATGTTTTAAAAATCCATTCATGCCGTATAAGTTAAAAAAACATTCTTCGTACTTTTGTCGGAAAAGTCAAAAAGTACCTCGTACGAAAAACGACAAAAGATTCCTTTCATATCCTTTAATAAAAACTCACCGAAGGGTAGAATTGGATTTAAAAAATTTTAGGTGGATGGAAATAACATTACATATTGAGGAAACATGGATGTGGATGATAAAATACACCCTAGTAAATTTCAAAGAATAAACAATCTCGGATAAAAATGAGATTGTGATATTTCCCTTACCTTAGGTCCGACTTGCTTTGTAAGTGTCCGAACCTCATGTATAATGATTTAAATCATGTTATTGACTTATTCCATAATCATATTCATTGTTATTATATCATATATGGTCCACTTATGACTTTATATTACCCGTTCTTTTGTAAATTCATGTTAAAGTAGCGTTTTGGGTAAAATCGTCTCATTTGTCGTTCGTGTTTTTAACATGTAATTATTCATATGATTACATAGATCATGATTACTTAATTCCATAATATAAAACATGATTTATATATATATATATTCATAATACACATATATAATAAATCAGTAAATGGAAAGAAATACACCGTTCATGGAGATGGTAGTCCGTACGTACGCATGGACGTTGTTTTCGTTTCCTTATTGAATTGAATGGAATTAAGTAGATGACATAAATATAAATATAAATAATTCCAGTATCATTATTAGGTCATATATTTCATTATTACTTATTATATATAATTTATAATCATTCATGAATGGTTAATCATTGAGAATGAATCTCATCGCGTCATGGAGACGGTAGTCCGTACGTACGCACGAGCGATGATATAGTTCCCATGGTCGTGGAATTGTGTTGAACTGTATGTATACTATTTCAGTATCAATATCAATTTATAATAATCATATATAGTTACTCATTACACCTTTATACCCATACAATTAAGGTGGTGGCAGAAAATAGATTACACCACGGCGTGGAGACGGTATTCCGTACGTACGCACGCGCGGTGATTTCCTTTTTCCGTAGGATGGATAGAAGGTTAATTATAGTTGTTTAATATTTATAATAACATATCAGTATATAATAAATAATGATGTTATTACTTTATCATGAAACAACTAAAGAAGAAGAAGTTGAAGAAGAATGAAATTGAAAAGGATCGGTAATGGGTATTACCTCTTCTTTGAAGTGCTTCTTTGAGACCTCCTTTTAGGGCACTAAAATTGGTCTTTTAAGAAGACCAGGACCTCTAGGATGATACTAGGGAAGTGGAGAAGTGATTTTGGCAGGGGTTGGCCGAGCTTGAAGGCTCAATGTTGTGTGAGGAAGAGAGGGAGGAGGTGCCCTTTTATAAGGGAGGAGAGGGGCACCTTAGGAATATCTCAAAATATTATTTTATATTAAAGTCAAAATCGGTTTATAATGGTTCCAAAGGGTCTTATTTCGAAGCTAAAGTAGGGATGGGTAAAAATCCTATCAACCAATAGGATTTAGACAAGTTTAGGTTATTATTTTAACCTTATCAATTAGATTTAACTTTAAGTTAAATAATTTAACTTTAAGTTAAATAATTTAACTTTTATCGTGTCTTTTTGTTTTCTTACACTATATGGTTAATACACTTACTATAACATGCCAAACGAACCCCAAATTGTGTATTATTAATATATATATAATTATCTAAGTAATATGGCCGAACCTTATATTTTTAGGAATAAAATAACAATTAATAATACAATATTTTATTTAAAAACTATTTTGTGTCAATTTTGACACTATTTGATATATGATTTTTGTGAAAGTCATAACAGGATTATATGTTCGAACCAAGTTTATTAAATCATCACTAATATATCATAGTAACCTAAGAAATTTAGTGGAATTCATAAAAAGTCTTAAATTACATTTATTTTGGTATTTATAATATCAATTATGTCAATATTTCATTAATAAGATAATTATTGCATCATCTTTGTGTCATACATAAATTAACTTATTTGATGTCTAAAAATTAAAAATAAAATACCATTATGTAGAAAAGCTTTTTATCTTTCTAATGAATAATTACAATCGAATTCATCTTATGTATAACCCTATATTAAAAATGTTTTAGTAAATAAACATTGATTTTAACTCTTTTAACTCTTCTTTGAATTAAATAATAATAAATGTCCTAATCTAATCCAAGTAGGCCTAACTGATAATATTTTACACTTAAGGTTGTTTTTGGTCGAGATACACTTGTAAAATAGAATTAGGACATGTGTTAGGGTAATATTAATATCATTCTTACCCTTAATTACCCTATTTACTTTTAACCGTGGTAAATAAAAGAAAAAAGTTACTATTCACCAAAAACTATTTTCATCTCATTGAACCACATTTTACTTCCTGACATCAACCGTGTCGCTCGGATTTTTGAAATTCCATTCACAGAAGCGGTAAAATTATGTTTTATGAAAAATTCAGTTTTTTTAACTACCACTTAGTAGTTTCACTATTCATCAAAAATTGATTTTTTTCAGAACAAATGCCAATATTTCATCCTAAGCTATATTTCATATTCCGAATTTCAAAAATGAAATCTATTTTACCAAATTCATAACATAGAAGTTGCATTAATTAATTTTATAATTAAATCCCGATGTTAAAACAAATAGCGTGTTTTTAAGAAACAATATCTATCAAAAGATTGACACTTGATTATGTTTGGATTAAATGTGAAATTAAATTCAATGACCAACATTGTATTAAATTGAAAAATATATTCTAAATATACTTTAAAACAACTGAAATTAATAATTTATCACTATTAATTATTTCGATTAAAAAAGTTGTTTTTAATTATAATTTAGTAATTTTCACTATTCATCAGAATATGAAAGTTATCCGAAAAGTACCAAAATTTCACCTTAGGCTAAATTCGATACTCCGAATCCAAAAATGAAGTCCATTTTGAGATCTAAAATTTATAAAATTTAAAAAGTGGTTAATACTATTCATAATGGCTAGTTTTAATAATATTTTAATAGCATATCGTTGTTTCGTGAAACTCAGTATTGCGTGCTACACACGCTATCGAGGAAGGTTGTGATTGCGTGTAATGCAAGGCAAGTCAAAGATGCGTGTTGTGCATGCTCCTTTTGGTGTAGCATACAACACAAGACATTAATAAAATTAAAAAGAATATTTTTCATAAAATCTCGGGCTTTTACAAAAAACTTGTGGGGGTAGGTAATAGAATTCAATCTATGACATTGAGGGATTGGGTATTAGCATATCAATGTTTCATGTCCATTTCAAATAAAATTATCATCATATAATGGTTTTTTGTACACCTTTTGATAATGTCCATATGTAGTTTAATTTTCCTATTAGACAGAATGTATGATTTATGTGAATTATGTGGTAGATTCAAGATTGTTCCAAGAAATCACTCATTATATTGAGCCTTAATGTCTCCATGGTTGTTTGGGAAAACTGTACTTAATGTATAGGTTGTTCTGATTCTAAAATATATCCTCTCTATTCAATATAGTATGTTGAAATCCATGAAGTGAATTCGCATTGATGGAATATATTTTCATTTATCTTTTATTATAGATGTAAATTTTATATTATTGTTGATTATTTCAGTGATGTTAATTAATGTGTGTATCGTCTCTCAAGTGGAGATATATTGGAATTATAATATGGGTATGGTAATGTCAAATAACAAATCTGGAATCCTCAAGTGGAATAGAATTTTCTAGAGATTGTAGTGTGGAATGTGGATTCTTTTGGAAAGGTACACACACCCATTTATGATAAGGATATGGTAGTGTAACCTCAAATAAATGAATATTTTGATCATGAATTAGTGTTATATTATATAATCATCTAGTTATACAAGGATATAATGATCATAAATAGTATGATGATTTCAGTAAAATTATTAAAATAATTTTTGAGTTACATGAAAAATGAGATTCTATAATGGTTAAATGTTTTTGCATAATGCTTTAGGGGCCTAAATGGAGATGGCGAGATTCAATGCTGATAGTGATGACGCATGAGGGATTAGAGTGGAAGGAAATTATATATATTTTCACAGATATATGAAATGATGAATCTATGGGGTTTCCAAAGGATATAGAGTTTCTACACCACTTGTTTGGTAACTAGACCGTGACACATTATGTAAATTAATTTGGGTGAGATTGTTCATATTTTACTTGAGGTTTTGTCCAACAGAAGAAGATTTATTAATGTTTTGATATGGGTCTATGATTTTATATCTGAACTCTAGTCTTTTCGGTAAGACTCACTTATTATGCTGATGTTCTAAATATTGTTATGATTGATGAGCATGACTCAGATAGTATGTTATGATTGTAATTTGTACCTTTTTCTCATGGTTATAGTTATGTAACATCATTTAATTTAATGATAATGAAGGATGACTCTTATAGTGTTCATCATTAGCAGAAAACATCTAATTCCCATTTAGATATTGAAAGAGGCCCTTTTAATTTCATTCAATGTGGCATGGTTACAAATTCAAACATATTATTCATTGAGTTACAAAATATTTATAGTTTTTTCATTTTCTCAAACAACCTACAGTGAATCTAGGATTTGTGTTATTCTCTATATTGTTTCATAGTATCTTTGGCACAAAAACGTACTATTTTTTAATCTTGAACCTCTATAACTATTGTGTTCCAGTGATATAAATTTAGAAAAAATATTTTTCACACATTTGATGCATCTCTAGAGGAGGATAATGTGAGTCAAAATTCATTTAGAGGTATCATAAAATTCAAATTATATTTAATAAATTATATATTATACAATGGTTCATCTCACTCATTTTCATTGACTAGTTTAGGGATTTTATGTAATCTTCATTATGAGATTTTTCCTTATGTGATTGATGTTACCATACCTACCGAATTGAAGAGATAAATTATATTTTGTGTCCTACTTATGCATTCTTTTTAACTGTGATGATGTATAATTGGAATTTTCTAGTTAATGACCTGATATATGTTGAGGTAATTTTTGTGATCGATTTATTTGGTTATAATACTAACCATATTAAATATCATATTTGACAAGTCATTTTTATTGTGTCAGATGTGTTTTTATTTGAAATTTAATGAGAATGGGACACCCGGTCTATTAGAGTCATACCTACAATTATGAGATTGGGTATTTGTAAAATAATTTTTTTACATTGACATGGAGAAGTGATATTTCTGTTATGATGTCCCTCAAATTTTCATTGATATTATTAATGTTTTCTTGTAAATAATCTATCTTTCCATGAAATAGTGAGGTGTATATATCTATTTCTTTATTACCATTCACTCCTCTAATGAAAATTCCTTCTTACCATATGGTATTACTGAAGTAGAAAGACTTTATTTCCCATTTTTGTACTTCTATAGTGAAATGATTCAAATGCATGAGTGCATCACCTTGGGTGACATATATTCTTTATTAATGAGACAAGGTAGGAGAAAAAAAATATTTATTATAATAAATTGAATTCATTCATGGTAATGAAAAAAATATATATTTCCTTGTATTAATTATCTATTTGTTGATAAGTAAGTGGTCAAGTGGGTATCAAATAGTGAAATTTGAAATGTTTATCATTATATGAGAATAATTTTGACTATAATTTAAAATACCACCATCACAATTAATTGTGTCCATAATGAGTATCATGTTATTCCACTTGGTATAACCCCTACCGATGTAGTTTTATTTTATTTTATTAGTCATATAGAAATATGGAAAATATATACTGTGGGGATAACATTAATGAAATTTTTTTCAGTTTAGAGAGTTTATTAGGTTTTTGGAACCGATATGTTATAAATTTTCCCGTGTGAATGGTTTTTATGGGGTAGTTGATCAATTACGTATGATAAGTACACCATAAATCCACAAAGATGATCTATGATATGTGGTGAAGATTTAAATGTACAGATATGAGATGATACAATAGTTACAAGGTATATCTTTTTCGAACACTCCAATAGATCAAATCTAGGAACAAGAGACCTTTTGGTTCTTAACATCCATATACAGTGTCATTGTGGATGTGGGATTATATTTCTATAGACATTTTAGTTTGTTTGTTATTATCCACTTGAAAAATGAAGAAATTTTATGTTTTGATTGAGAGTATGACCAAATAAACCCACATAATAACCATTTCAGATATAAAAAATGTTGGTAACTTGGTGCATCTCAACATGAATGTGATTTTATGATTTTTTGAGCTTCATCTACTATATTATCATATAAGGATCACCATTTCAATCACACCATGTGGGGGGGGGGTCCAGGAGGTCAGGGGATACGAGAATGGGTTGATAATGATATATCATCCATAGATAGATAGATAGATAGAAAATGATAGATATGGTGATACTTATTATAATTGTAAATTATTATGTCTTTGACGTTGGTGGAACATGTGATGACCCTTTGAGACTACTTGAGTTTTAATAAAAAATTGTCACTACTCTTCCATTAGAATTTATATTTTGGTGTCATTTTATGATTTACATATAGATCTATGATCTTGTGTAAGTAGATTAGTGATTCTTCCAGTGCTGGATTGAGTTTAGACCAAGAGAATATGTCAGAGATTTTCTTCATTCAACATAGAATGGTTATAGAATAGATCCTATAGAGATCGTATGATAACCACTACTAGATAATATTTGAGTTTCCTATTTATATCATTTTCTTTTTTAGAGAATAACCTTGTTTGGGTGAAAGGTGTATTAGAACTAAAATTAATGTATACAAAGAGGATTATGTGTAATTTTTTTACTATTAAGAGAGTAGGTAGTGTATCTTTAAATCTTTCACTTCAACAAAAGTATCCTTGAATCCAAAATGTGTGTCATGTTTAACATTTTTGAAAGTACATTTCTGTTCCATCCCTTGTACATACCTAGAATGTTATTGATATTGATCTTGATTTACCCATGACTGAGAATACTATCAGGATTATTGATTATTTAAGAAGGGTTATAAAATGGATGATAATGTAATTTTTCCATGTTTTATAGCATCATGGTTTTTATTCACCAAGGAAATGGAAATTTTTAGAAATAATGAGATAGTAGTAGCCTCATAATTTTTATATGGAATCTTAATGAAAATATTTTTATGGTGAAAGGGTTTATCATTTGTAGTTTGTAATCACCCACTACCCCCATTCAGGTATTTATAGTCCCATGTTTTAATGTAATTATTGTAGATTTTTTTTCAATTTCATTAGTGTCTGAGTATATATTATTCAATGGTTGTACTGGGTTGTATTTAGGTCTAGGATGAGTGTTTTGCCTTTTATGGTATTCTCTACAAAAATAGGTTGGGATGTATCTGATGGGAATAATCATGTTGGGAATGAAAAAAATGATTTGAATTTATTTCATGGAATATTACCGGAATCTATTTTATTAAATGAATAATTTTTAATACATTAATTGTTTTTCAGACTAAAGTTCTTGGGATAATGATTTATAACTAGAAGTGATGCCTTTTTGTGTATATTCCACTCGGGATATTCAAGTCAAGAATCAAATATTCATGTTGAGAAATCCTCAATCAAATTGGTTTTCTATAAACTGTTTCCTGAAAATTATTTCATAATTTTTGTATCCTCTTCATTTTGACCCCTAGGTATTCCCTATGCAATTTTCATTTGATTCCATACCATCTAGAAAACTCGGGATAACATTTGATTTCCAATGTGTCTCCCCAATATGGTATCTTTTTCTCTCTACAGCCCTTCCTTAATAGAGGTATGGTCTCATGATTAATGATTGGATAATATTTCTATGTTTATGATTTCTGATCTAGATTTTAGTGTACATTTCCTTAAGCATTTTTCTTCATTAATTATTTCCATTCTGTGCATTGATTTGATCAATATTATAAGGTAGGTGGTTCCATATGATTCTTCATTATCATTGATAGAAATACATTCTTGATTTATTTAATAAGTGTTTTAACATTATTAAATATCACATATTTTTTATTTTTTATGTTTTATATTTAAAAGGACATGCACATTATGAAAACAAAAAATTTAAATGGAAATGAAATTGTTGGGTTGATCTGAGAAATGTAGATGAATTTAAATATATATTAATTTCATTATGTAATTCGTTTTTTAACATTTAGATAATTGTATTATATTGATATATAATTTTAAAAGGAATAAAATGAGTAAAAACCATAAATATTTTTTGAAATGGAAATGGAATATTAAAAACTAAAATATATACATTTTATTTTGAATTTATTTCAAAATATTTATGTTCCTATGATTGATTGATTGAATAAATGAAATACATTTGAACTATTGTTGTTTATATGTAAATTGGAAATGAATTAATGGATATTACATCCTAGAAATTATGTGATAACAACAACACTAATATAAACATTCATCTACTGGATTTTGTTTGTGGGATGTTGAATCTCCTTGACATGATCCATGACACTAGTTCACACATAGATCCATGTTCACTAATTGAGTATTATTAGTATCCTATTTCTAGAAACTAACATATCACATGAATTGTTTCATGGTTTTATAATATGTTTGATTCGATGATTACACCCCATTGAATATTGAACAGTTTAATTTATTTTATATAACATATTTAAAAGTTTTATATAAATTGTACTTTAATAGTTTA
Source organism: Viscum album (assembly GCA_963277665.1). NCBI lineage: Eukaryota > Viridiplantae > Streptophyta > Magnoliopsida > Santalales > Viscaceae > Viscum > Viscum album. Next base: position 1,450,194,793 of record OY728140.1, on the reverse strand, counting down.
TTTTATAAAATATATATATTCCATTCCTAGATTGTTTTATTAATATTGAGCGAATAATTTTTTTAATTTTTACGTTATTGATTATAGAACACATAGAGAAGACCTAATAGGCTATTTTTATAACACTCTAATTCTGCCATTGGGAATTTTTAGATTATCAAATAATTGTCTCATGTGTTGTGAAAGAACTAGTTGGAAGTGGTAGTTATTCGTGAACTATGTATCTTTGAGTGATGGAGGTGACTAGTGGAGATTTGATCAACATGATTCACTGTCGTTATAAGCCTTTCTCCAGTAGATGATGTTTCCTGGGATGATGTACTGTTTTTTTTATTTTTTAACTTGGTTTTTTTGGTTTCTCCTAGACATTGGGGTGTTGAGAATACTAAATTGAATATTCTATATTATACCCTTTTTTGAAAAATAATTCCCTCTTTATTATTTTATGAGAATAGGTTGTAGTCATCAACCTATAATGAATATTAATTACCATATTTTTTTGTTATATCTTACTTGGGTTTCGGTTTTCAAGGGTATGTGTTCGGGTTCGTGATGGTATTGTAATGTTATATAAAACCTTTTTCTCATGTTTTCCATCTTGAAATAATTATCCTCTATTTATATGTTCATAAATTATTAAAATATTTTTTATTTTATATTTTTTAAATATTGATTAATTTCATTTCATCAAAATTTTAGTGTCTTTACAAATAATTAAATTAAATATCGTTTAGTTTTTTTCTATTCGACTCACTTCTAAAGTTTTCTAAAAATTGAAAATAATGGTATCTTTTAAACTATAAAAAATGATAAGATGTTACTGAATTCATGTATATTCATTTCCATGGATTGTCCATTGTTATTTTAAATTTTTATCTTCGAAAAACATAATTTTCAAGATATAATGGAAATTTTTATTTATAATGTTGTCAAAAGAGTAAAATATTATTAAAAAGTTTTATAAAACAAGATCCAAAGACATTTTAAGTGTATTTGGAACTATGTAAACATAATTCAATGATTATTATGATTTTATTGTTATATGATCTAATTATACCACTCGCCGCATTTAACGGGATGTTTTATGATTATGTTCATTTATTAATTTATAATAGAAGATATTAATTTTTTATATTCTAGTTTACAAATATTAATATTTATATTGTTTATATATAGTATTGATTATTAAAATCATTCATATGATGAATTAATTTCACATATTTAGGGATGGGTGAGTTTCAATATATCCTCTAGATTCATAGATTTATCTCACGAGACAAACCATCCTGTCTATTTGGTTTATACTTTCCCAATTATTTATAATTCCTTCCCATGAGGCCTTGATGAGATGATTATTATTTCATATAACAAATCCTTGATGGTATTATTATGGTTTTTAGATTATACTATTCCATCATTATGAAATTAATTATTATTATATAGTTAATTATTTCAATTGATATTCCATCCATAGATATATTCATCAGTTATGATATTAGATATATGGAATGTTTTATTAATGTTTATCTATACTATTTTAATCGTTATTAATTTAATAATTGGTATCTTATATTTTTTTAATTTCCATATTGGGAATCTAGGATCTACATTTATTATATTTTACATTACCAAATATACCATGAAGATATTTATATATAATTTCAGGGATAATTGATAACAAATAATAAATGTTTATTTAGAATTTTATTTTTTACGACAAGACTACAAATATAATGTCAGAATATATTTTTATCATGTTTACCTTGAAAATTGAACTACTCAATGTCTTGGTTCATGATCTTATGTATCTGTTCCAAATTTATTAAGATAATAAAAAGTTTAATGTTATTAGAGTCCGTGTGTTATAGTATACGTGAAATATAATATGACGTGATGAGAATCCATTTCCACATCAAAATATTTACTCCCCAATTATGTATTTGTGTGTATTTATGTGTTTGTGTCTATACATAAGGATATATATATAATGGAGATGGTTTTGGATTATTTTCATTGTACTTTTTTCCATCATAGGATGAGACATGATGATAATGATATTTTTGAAAAGGGTATGTTTAAGGGAGTTTCATTCAAATCTCTAGAGATTCTCATCAGGGGTGATTAAATATTTGAAGAAGAGTTGGATGATTTCATGTCATTAATTTCATTAAATATATATATGGTTAAGGTAATGTTTAATGTAAAATTTCCACATTCTTCCTTTCTTTACCAAATTGCTGGGAACTGTGTAGTAAAAAATCCAATTTAATTTTCGGGTAATGATGAGATTAATGAAATTAAAATTAAATATTACTCATCCAATGAGAAATGATGGAGCAAAATATAAATTAATTATTTATGAAAAAAAAATAATCTCTCTAAATAAAATTATAGTTTATAGAATGTGAGGTAGAATAAACAAAATATTGTAAACACCATAAAGAGATTTCCAAAGTCGATGTTATGGAATGTTCACGAATAAAGAAAAGGATTGATAGTAATGAATGATATGATAAAGTTATATTTAATTTTCAAGTGGAATTAGATTCACTTAAAGAATAGATATATTGGTGGAGAGCTATAAAAATAAAATACAATAGAATGTTTCTTTATTCTAAACTCTATATAAATCAATAATATGAGGGGGATTCTACACTGATGACATTAATTGAAACTACAAAATCTCAAAATATAAAAGAAAAAATGAGAAATTAATTCATTATATTCTCATAATTAAAAAATATAATGGGTTATCAAAGGATAAAACGTTATTTTAGAAGATAATTTCGAATGTAAACATGTGATTGATAACAAATTAAATAGTATTTAATTAAAATTTTTTGATCAAGAGAGACTGCAGAATCATAGTTGTATTTTGGGAAATTGGATCATAATAAAAGTCAGCATAGCAGTGCTGCAATGATCCATCATTGAATCTTTAATGAACCTCATTAATGAGATAGTGTGGCGACACACATTGAGTCAACTTTATTTAATAAAATAGGGTTCTAGTGTTTGAAAACATCCCTGAGAAATTCTGTGAAAAATGAGGAATATCTCTCTCTCTCTCTCTCGGACGACGATGAACACCATTGATTAATGCCATCGAATGAAGGATCGACGAATGATGGTGGACCATATTTGAGAGATTATTAATGATTAAGAACAATAATGGATCATGGATAGACGACACCCCAGAGTTTCATTCCTTATCAATAATGGATCCTCAAACTAGGTAGGGGTTATGTGTTTTCTCTGGGATTTCATATTATTGTTCTTCTTTTCAAATGACGAATGAAGATCAAACCACGAATAGGTTGACCTATTGTTTGGTAATTCCTATTGGTTGGTAAATTATATTTCAAGGAGTTGTTGGATTTGAAATCTGTTTTTGAATTATGAAAACCCATATATATATTTTTTTATATTAAACATAGAGGGATCAAGAAGACATGAACAAGGACGATATCCCTCAACAAAAGGCTTTTGTGATCATTATGACCGAATGGGGGAATCAAAAAAAGTTTCCCTGAGGTTGTGGTAGTGATTGAAGTGTTTTTAGTTTTTCTAAGGCACATATGAATATGATATCGGACACCCAGAGCAGACCCAGTGGCCCGCAGAAGGTGTCATCGGCGCCGACGACTGGCGGTGGCGGCGGGTAAAGGAAGAAGGCAGCTCCACCCAGGTGCTATGTGTAGGATGAATCAGTTTTCCCTCACCTACCTCTCTAGTATAGTTTGCACGCGCCGCGGTGGAGGAGGGTCCCAACCTGTCGTCCGCAGTGGCTGGATGGACGTGGTGCCAGGGATGCGCCGCATATGAGGAGCGTCCCTTACAATATGGGTCATGTGATGACCAAGGGAGACAACTGGTTGATTGGAAACACTACCCAACTGAACCAGGACACCATACATTCCTGTATAATATTTTGATCCGGTCGGCTTTAGTGAACCAGAATAATAGGCTAAAGCCAGGCCACCAGGCGACCTAGGATTGGAAAAGTGAATTGCTCGCCTCTGCGGGCCGTACCAGAAATAATCGGGTCACTGAGTGATCATGTAGACTTGACCCATATCCACCCTTGGCCAGGTCTAGTGAGGCCCAATGGGACAAATGGAATATATTGGGTCATGCGGGACTCCAGAATGGGTTGTTTGGGTCAGTATGAACCAATCAGACTGGGCCCGGACACAAGCGTTCACTATTTACCGAAATGGATGAATCTCCCAAACATAGTGTCTGATTGACGGGTCTTCTTTAGTGTTGATACCCATGTCACAAGGCTCTCCTTATAAAATAATCTATGTAATATTTCATCTATGTTGACCTAGTGAGGCTATGTGACTCATCTATCAATGAGGATTCATGACCCAACTACCCAACGAGGCTTCGAGACTCGGCTACCCAATTTGGCTCTGTGAATCAGCTATGAGTGAGGCTTCATGACCCAGCTACCAAGTAAGGATTTGTGACTCAGCTACCAAGAAATTATTCATGACTCACCTGTTGATCAAGGCTTCGTGACTCCGCTACCCTGTGAGACTTCGTGACTCAGCTACTCAACAAGGCATCGTGGCTCAGCTACTAAATTGGTCTAGTATACCCAGCTAGCATAAGGAAATCATCGAGGATGAGTGCCTTTGTGGTGATTTATGTCCATATTTTGAAAATTTTGGTTTTTCTATGAACTATTTATGTCATAGCTATGTTGAGAATACTTTAGTGACTATAATTTTTGTTCATTATTTTGTGATTTACTTTGTGGATTTTTGTGAGACCAGAGTTGGTTTCGGTGTCCCTATTAAGTATCATTATGCACACCCCTTCATGTGCTTCATCAAAACCTGTTGTGTCTTTTCCATATGATGGATAGATTTGGCTTGGATTTTGGAGAGCCTAGGGTTGGTGGTTCTTAAAGGTTGATCTATAGACTTAGTATGCTTCAACGACCTCCCACAATGATAAACACCTACTATTCCGGTAGGATCCGTGAAATATGTCTTTCAGAGCTTGTATATCCTTTTTCTATATTTTCTTCTTTAGTTGGGTTTGTATTTTAGATCCCTTTTTTACTTTAAGTTACATGTTTACTCTTGTGGTTTCTTCCTCGTGAGACAAACTAGTTGATGGCATCCCAATTTCATCTTTACATTCTGTTGTATGGGGATTGTGTGTTTACATGTATAATGGAAATGCCTCCTTTTTCGAGGATTTTCTTTTAGTTCAAGGCACCAAACCCAGTCCTATGGAAGGAAGACTTGATGTAGTAACATCATGGGAACCATTGTTCGGGTCGTGACAGAGTGGTATCAGAGGTGGCTAGTTCTTCCTCAATGACTGAGAGAGGGTGTTTTTTTAGAAAATTGTGTTAAAATTTTCGAGTTCAACATTTTGATTCAAGGAGTGTTGTGTTAGTACGGCAGCCAACATATCCATACACTAAGAACCTGGATTCATCTTTCTGACGTTGTTCCTGAAAAATGAATTTTCTTTCATTCCTAAAATGTTTTTCATAATATTTTTGATTTAGATTCCGCTCACTATGTATAATCAACTGCATGGGGTTCATCTAGATCTCTCTTAGGATTCCACTGCGTAGATAGCAATCTAGGACCCTGGTACAAGATCACGAAGATGGCCAACAGAGCGATGAGAAAGTTGTGCTGGGAACATTTAAAGAGATATCACTCATGGGTGGTGTACTAGAAGCACCACCACTCGTCAAAGATGTGACATCCTTCCCCAAGATCATTCATTTTATTTACATTATCCAACATTAAAAAATTCTAATCCATATATTATATATTATAATTAGTATTATTAATATTCTGAGATTGTTCTATTCTATTGGATATACCAACACCTATGAACACATCCATCAAATGGGTAACAAACTTACAGTTACATTGTATTGCAATATATCACCCCGTGAAACAATGTCGTTTCTTTTTTCCATTACCACCTATCATTGTTCGGTATTAGGATGATAATAGTGATTTTATATTTTTTATATGATATTTATTGTGAAATTATTCTTCTTAAATTATTATATATCTTATACCTTCATGATTTCTAATTTTTTTAATATGATAACTTCTTTTGTGGATTTGGGGAATACCGCGTCCTCAAAGCGATGTGGTTTGGTCAAACATTTTATGGAATGTTTTATGGATATTTTTGTGAACGTATATGATATATATGAAATAATACATATAAATTAATTATATCATATAAAAATATATACATATATTTCATTTATATTAATTTTGTCAATATGATAATAAAATGGAAACATCAATCATGCATGTGTAGGACATACCATCTCCTTGAATGGTGTGTTTTATTTTCTATTTATAACATTTATAGTTAATTATATATACTAAAAAAGTTAATATTTAATAGATTTATATAATGTTTTAAATTCAAAAATAAGTAAATAATGGCCTGTTTAATAGGAATAAGAACAATAATTCCAAACATATACATAAATCAATGTGTATATTTCCCAAAACATATGACTAAAAATGAATTATTAATAAAAGTGTGATATATTTTCATAATAAAATAATATATGGTATTATATATAATAAAATTGATAATTGTTATATGTAAAATAATCATATATTTATCATATAGTTTTTTTGAAGAGGTACAATGTCAGTCAAGACATAAAGTAAGGATTTTATCATGACATTATTATTTCTATGAGACTTATGCCTTATACAAAATTCCATCATTTTGTATGGAGAAAATATTACCCATGAATGTATACCTTGATATATATAATTACATATATGTGTATGTACATATCCCTAAGCATATATGTCTTCCATGGGGTATGAACAAAAGTATCCAAATCAGTAATTTAATTTTCTCTCAATTATCATTCATTCAATAACAAACAATTTTATATATGAACATATATTCCCAAGACCCGTCCTTGGGGGCCCATGTTTTGACTACCCCAAGCCCACCATCCATATGCTAGGGGATAATGACTTGCACCAAAATGTAATATACTGAAAAGGGAATGCATTTCCTTTAAACCTGCACACAAACACACACAGACAATCCATTCTGTAGAAATTAAATCTGAAAATGGGATACAAACATTAGGTATGTCACATGAAGAAGAAAACACACTTGTAAAGCTGCCACTGAAAGGAAAATATGGGCCAGAATACAATCCTAATAGAGAAGGAACACATAGATAAATTAAATAGAAGCTCTGGAGGTTGTATGCCAAGGATCTTACCAGAAGGGTAGGTGTAACTCACTATCAGATGTCACTGAAGCATACTTCTTCTATAGATTCACCTTTGAGCACCACCCGAAACTATCTATCCATGATCTTATTCAAATAATTCTATTTTCTTCAAAAGACACAACTAGTTTGTGAGAAGCCTATGAAGGGTTGATTATAAAAATACTCATTGGGGGCCTCGAAACCAACTCGAGTTTCAAAATAATTAAAAAAAATCAAAAAAGAATGATTAAATATTAGAGTCACTAGAGTAAGTTCTACATAGGTATAATATAATGTTTTGAGAGAAAAACCAACAGTTTCAAACACTAAACATCAATCACATCAGTGGATCTCATCCTCGATGAGTCCTTTCCGATTTCTATGTCATATATACCAATTTAGTAGCTGAGATACAAAGCCTCCTTGGATAGCTGAGTCATGGAACCTAGCAAGGTAGCTGAGTCACGAAGCCTCGCTTGGAAGCTAAGTCATGAAGCCTCACTAGGTAGCTATGTCATGAATCTCGGATGAGTATTTCAGTCTCTAAGCCTCACTGATAGCTGAGTCAAAAAGCCATCTAGTGGATCATATGAGACCCTTTATTCCGGTCTTAAACCATTGAACATGGGATCAAATGGGAGAACATAACATCAATGTTGTCTCTCAGCATTCTTACACAGGCTAGGTGATGTAGAGAGCTCTTATAGTGGATAATCTCTTGGAAGAATGTACACGGACTGTGAGAGCTTCCACCAAACAATATATAGAAGAGTCTTCTGAAGTGGGTAGAAGACATCTCAAATTGGGGTCCAAGAGGGTCATGCCCTCTAGGGGATGACCTCGTGATACTAGATCAGTATTGTGAGGCACCACAATAAGTAGACACCAGTAGTGGGTCAGGTTGTGCTTTATGTATGGTGGGTAAGGGCACATATATCAAGACTACCTGACCCTCTATACAAAATAACTATAGGTTGTCGAGGGACCACCAAGGAAGAGGAATAGGATTGAGAAAGGATTTATGATGTGTAGTGGATGTGGTAGGGGAGATGGATGAGTAGCAAGTGAAAGATGACAGTTCGAGGTGCTAACACCACCATCCCCCAAGTGGTCCATCATGGGCTCAGGGAGATGGAGGATAGAGTTGAGGCTAACATCAAATGATGGAGTCCTATGACAACGACACTCTAGATATTATTAAATGAAATATTTGTGTCTTCTCGACCTTAGTTTTCATTCTTATAGACACAAGTACTAGTCACTCATTCTTTTCCACAGTCCTTGATCGAGTCTCAGAGATTATTTTTTAGTCGTTGGATCGATCTGTATAATTAAATAATCCTATGGTAGGGGATTCAATGATTACACACTGGGCCACCAATGTGAGCTTACTGTAGGAGGTGATAGTCTAGACTGGGATCTCCAAGTAGCAGCATCGAGGCCTTATGACATCATCGTGGTTATATGATAGTTTTTAATAGTCCATGACTAGATCAACATTATTTAGAACAATGTGTTGTGGGTCTCTGAGGATGGCACTTGGTTTTCTCTCACTGGTGAGAATGGAACTATTGAAACACATGATAGAATTTCTTGGAGAAGGGTTCACCTGATCACTCATAAGTTGGTGAGCCATACCCTACATGAAGTGGATGAGTAGAGTCCGGAAAATTCTGTAGTGGTGGATGAGTATGAGGATTTATATCCTGGGGATGTTCATGGACAACCTCCTAACAAGTAGGTTTACTTTAGCATCAACCTATACCCATCAGAACTCCAATATACACACTGAGATATCATATGACCCCCACAGAGCTTCATGAGATGATGGTATATTTTGAGGAATTTATGGAGAAGGGCTCTATGAAGCCTAGTGTTTCACCATGGTGATCCCAAATGTTGTTTTCCAATCATGAATATAGTAGATTTAAGCATTGAGTGGAATTCTAGCACCTGAACCAGGTGACCGTGAAAATCAAGTATCAACTGTCAACCCTTCATGACCTCCTCGACCAGATGAATAGAGCAAGGTAGTTCTCGAACATCAACCTTAGATCAAGATATCATCATCTTCATGTATGGGAAGAGGACATTCCAAAGATAATCATTAGATTCTGATACGGACATTAGGATTATTTGGGTATGCCTTTTTTCATGTCCAAATTCTCCAGCATTGTACATGGGACTCATGAATATGATTGTCTCGACTATCCATGACTAGTTCACCATAGTACTCATTGAAGACATCTTGGTGCACATGATGTTAGAGTAGGATCACTATACAATCCTGTAGAAAGTCCATGATACACTCTGAGAGAACCCGATTTATGGAATGCTCTCAATGTGCCAATTCTGTATTCCAGATGTCCACATTCTGGGCCACATCATCTTGGAGGATGGATTTATAGTGAATCCAGTGACGATAGAGTTAGTTCTTGCTTCGGATCCACCCAAGAGTGTGACAGAGTTGATGAGTATCTTGGGGTTGGATGGGTACTAATGGAGGTTTGTGCCTGAATTTTATAGAGTAGGAACACATTTATCATCCTTGTAATGAATGTAACAACCCTTCCTGTGGATGGAGAAGTTCTAGTAGAGGTTAGAGGATATTATGCGATGACTGATGGGTGACCCTATCTTAAGACTAACAAAATAGGGAATTGAGTTTTTAGCCATATATGATACATTAGGGAACTAACTGGGTTGTGTCTATATATAAGATCGATAAGTGATCACCTACGACTAACTGTATTATAGGAAGAATTAGTGGATCTATGTGACACATGATCTGAAGTTAGAAGTAGTTGTCTTCTCCTTCAAAAAGTGGAGGAACTACATGATGGTTGAGCAATTTACTGTCTACTCTGACCAAAAGAGTATCAGGTATATCTTCTCACAGAATTAAATTATCATGAAATAGTGGTGATGGCTGGAGTTTCTCCATGACTAAGACTTTGATATATTCTATACTCTTGAGTAGGGGAATGTGGTAGAAGACACAATTAGAAAGATGTATGTTTTTTTCTACTATGTGAAGTGAATGATTAGTTAGCCTCAATAAAGATATCCTTTATGGATGACGAGGGAACATCTTACCTTCAGTCGATGACATTCACTTCTCCACTCTTTTAGCGTGTCAGGGGCCAAAACATGCGTATATTGACTGTGATTCCAGACATGCTCAGTCATTGTTAGGACAAGCTCCTGATGGATTTTCGATAGGTGGGGAGAACTTCATCCTATTCAGAGGATGCATAGTGGTACCGATGACAATGTGGTAGGAGGTTTTTTGCGAGTTATATACGTCCCCTTTGGAAGTACATCCTGGGGTGGAGAAGATGTACTAGTATCTACGACTTCAAAGCTGCTGGCCAAGGATGAAGAAAGTGGAGGAAGAGTTCGTTTCATGATGTCTATCTTTTCATCATTTAAAGTCTAAGCATCTGGTTATAGAATTCTTAGGGCATCCACTATAGGAACCGGAGTTGAAATGTGATATTATATTAATGGAATTCATGACGATTTTACAACTCACATATAGGGTCTACAATTCTATTTGGTTGATCATCGACCAAATCTCCATGTTAGATCACTTCATACCCATCTGGTAGCATGGATCGGTAGTGGGATTATTTCTAGGAGATAGTGCAGAAACACAGGGTTCCTTTAATGATCATCTTAGACCATGACGCATGATTTAAATCATGGTTTTTGAAGGGATTATAGGAGGCATTTGGGACTCATCTATGCTTGAGCATAGCCTTTCACCCCCATACTGATGGACGGATATTGATGACCATTCATAACATGGTTTACATGATCCATGCTTTTTTCATGTATTTTGGTCACAATTTGGAGGACCACCTATCTCTAGAGGAGTTTTTATACAACAACATCTTCCAACCCCCCCCCCCCCCCTTTGGAATGACTTCATTTGAGGCCCTTTATGGGTGTCTTTGAAGATCACCTGAATACTGGAGAATCCCAGGGGAGTTAGCACCCATGGGTCCAGAGTTAGTACATGATACCAATGATAACGTGCAGATCATCCAATAGAGGATGAGGATGATAGCAAGCGGGAATAAATCATATACTAATTGGATACGTACACCCTTGGAGTTAGAGGAGGCAGACCATATTTTCCTTTGGGACTCACCCAGAAGGTGATATAGAAGATTTGGCTAGGGCAGCATGTTATCTCTATTGTTCAACAAACATTTTCAGATTCTGAACAATGTTGGCGAGGTGGCGTACCTCCAAGAAAGTACCCCACAGATGCACTCGATGCACGATGTTTTCCATATGTCACAGCTAAGGAGGTACGTGCATGATCCATCACACATAATCGACTTGGGAGAGTTGAACAACAATGATGGTGAATCATTTTTGGAGTTACAAGTGGAGATAGATGATCATTGTAAGAGGGTCCTTTATGGACGATTGATTCCTCTAGTGCGTGTTTGGTGGAAGCACAATAACCTTCTAGAGAGCACGTGCGAATGATAGGATTCGATTCATTATCATTACACGAACATTATAGTTTATGCATGTTTTGGCTTACAAGGACGTGAATCCCAAAATGGGTGGGGGGGGGATTAATGTATGGTACTAGAATTCCCATGTAATTGTTTTCAATTTTTTACATGGAATTATTTTCAAAACATGATCTGAGACGACACGTAATTCCAAGACTAGTGAGGTAAAAACATATATTAAATATTTTATTAATGTATGTTATGTAATCATAAGAGAATGTTTGTATGTATTTTTAACTGATGCTCGAATCTAAGATACAAGGGCACCGTTGAATTTAGAACACCGGGATTTTCCTAAAAAGGTCTAACCTCAACCAGTTTTGGTCGACCGAGAAATTTAATTTTTGGACTTCTAGTGCAAAATAATATAAACATTATAATTTATTTTATTCTAACTGTTTCTACTGTGAAATAATGACCAATAAGAGCTAATGTGCAGGGACGAACCAGTTTTGAATCATTAATGAACATAATTATAGAGACAGCACGATGACACACAACATGTCTCTTTAAATAAATTAAATAGGGATCCATAGTTGAAAAAAACCTCATATATTCTCTGAAGAACGTGTAATATCTCTATCTCTCTCTCTTGGATGACGAAATCCATAAAAACGCCATTGAATTAGTGATTGATGAATTTCGGTGGGATGGATTTGAGAGAAGATGAATGAAGACAAAAACTAACGGATCGAGGATCAAAGATGGCCTGGATCTTCGTCAGTCATCAAAAAATGATCCTCAATCTGGGTAGAGGTTATATTCTTTCTTTGTGGTTGCCTCTTATAATTCATTTTTTCAAAGGACGAATGTGAATCAACCAATGAACTGGTTGACCATAGTTTGGTCGTTCGTGCGGTTTGGTAAAAGATATTGTAGGGAGTTATGAGATTTAAAATCCATGTTTTAATTATGAAAACCCATTGATATATATTTGTAAATTCTAACGTGGATGGATCAAGCTGACACGAACAAGTCTTGGATCCCTCCGCAATGAGAGTTTGTGTTCATCATGACTGAATGGAAGAATTGAAAAACCAGTGACCCTGAGGTCATGGTAGTGAAGGTGGTGACATGAGGGGACCAAAGGAGTAAAAATATCTGAGATAAGACTACCAGAGCAGAACTGGTGGCCCTCGTAATTTGGCGACTGTGTGGCACTGCTAGTGCGACGGCCGCGACCTACGGGATGAAGCGATCAGCACTCGCCGACTGTGCTGGTTGAGGCAGTGTGCCCCATGCACGCCTCAGTAGAGGAGGGTCTCGGCCCATCAGCAGTGGATTCCAGATTTATGTGGAGCTATCATGGCGCTCTGTAAGAGCAGAAACCCACTCCATGCAGGCCGCATGTTTACCATGGGGGTGGCCGACTGGCAGACCGCACACACCCCAACAAGACCTACTTAACCAAACTGAGCCGGTCCATTGGATCGGGCCTCCCGCTCATCCTAGCCAATATGTCATGTTGGTCCACTTTATCAATCCCGGATGAATAGATAAAGGAAGGCAACAGTTTGGTTTGGGCTATGCAAAGAAATCGGCCACCCGCTAGTGCAGGCTGGGCCCGATAAAATTGTGTCACTAGGGGATCGGGTGGTCTGGACCCACATTCAACGTTGGCTGGGTCCAGTGAGGTCCAATGGACAAGATAGACATGTTTAGGTCATGTGGATCCTCGGGCCAGGTTGTTCGGGTTAGTCGGAAATAGTCAGACCGGGCCCAGACACACCCAACTCCTCTTTACAAAAAGGGACGTACCTCCCAAATTGTGTGTTCGTTTGACATGACGTCTATAACATTGGGACCCACATGGTAGGGTGGTCCTTATGAAATAATATATTTATTATTACATGATTTTTTACCCATTAAGGCTCTATGACTCATCTATCATTCAGGCTTCATGACTCATCTATCACTGAGGCTTCGTGGATGAGCTACCCATCGAGGCATCGTGACTCAACTACCCCGAGAGGCTTTGTGGCTCTTCAATCAGTGAGGATATGTTACTTAGATATCCAATGATTAATCTTGAATAAAATACTCATAAAGGATGTATGACTCAGCTATTAGGAAGGCTTAGGGACCCAGCTACATAGTGAGGATTTGTGAAACAACTACCCAGTGAGGATTCATGACTCTGCTGCTGAGCGAGGCATCGTGACTCAGCTACCCTGCGAGGATTTGTGACTCAGCTATCGAGGGAGGAATTTTATCTCATCTACTAAATAGGTAAAAGAGACCTAGAAAACCAAAATAACTCATTGGGGATGAGATCCATTGAAGTGATTGATTATTAGTGTTTTCAACTGTTGGTTTTTCTCTCAAAGCATTATGTTATTCCTTTGTAGAGCATTCTCTAGTGACTCTAATATTTTTTCATTCTGTTTTTATTTCCTTTTTCAATTTATGAGAGTCCTGAGTTGGTTTCGAGGCCCCCAAATGGTATTGTTATGATCAACCTTTCACAGGGTATTCCCGCACCAGTTGTTTCTTCTGAAGACGATAGAATGCTTTGACTATGATCATGGAGAGATAATTCAAGGTGGTTCTCAAAGGTGAATCAATAGACGCAGTATGCTTCAATAAAATATGATACTGAGGTACACCTACCCTTCTGGTAGGATCCTTGGCGTATGACCTCCAGAACTTGTACTTCATGTTTTTATACATTCCTCCTCTATTGGGATTGTATTCTGGCCCATTTTTTCCTTTTAGTTTCACATTTAATAGTGTTTTTTCTTCTTTATGTGACAAACCTATTGTTGGTATCCTAGATTCAGATTTAATTTCTACAGAGTCAGATGTATGTGTGTATACTGGTAAAATGGAAATGCCTTACCTTTTTAGGATATTCTTTTTTGGTGATATTCAGCATCCTTTAGCATATGGAAGGTGGGCTTGGGTTAGTAATAGCACGCCCCCCGAGGATGGGACATGGAAATATATGATCATATATAACATGGTATGCGTTTGAAATAATGATAATTGAGACAAAATTAAATTACAGATTTGGTACCTTTTAATCATAAACCCCATTATAGAAATATATGCTTAGTGTATGTTAATACCCATAAATGTAATTATAAGAATAAATGATTACATTCATGGGTAATATTAGCTCCATAAAAAAATTATGGAGTTTTTTATAAGGCATAATTCTCCTAGAAATAACAACGTCATGAGAAAATACTTACTTTATGTCTTGAAGGTCTTCGTACTCTTTCAAAAAATACTATATAATAAATATAAGATTATTTTAAATATACCATTGAACAATGTTATTATATATAATACAATATATTATTTTATTATGACAATATATTACCATTTTATTAAATATTCCTTTTGATTCATAAGTTTTGGGAAATATACACATTGTTTTATGTATATGTTTTGAATTATTGTTCGTATACATATTAAATGGATAATTATTTACATATTTTTGAATTTAATACATTGTATAAATCTGATATATATTCACATTATTATTATATATAATAAAATATAAATTTTATAAATAGAAAAAAATACACCATTCATGGAGATTGTATTTCATACAAATGCATGATTGATGTTTCCATTTTGTTATCATATTGAAATAAAAAATATAAATGAAATATATGTATATATGTATATATGTATATATGATATAATTAATGTGTAATTATTATTTCATATATATCATATACATTCACTAAAAAAATACTTAATACATTAAATCTAATGTTTGACAAAACCACATTTCATTGAGGAGGCGGCAGTCCCCAAATCCACAAAAGAAGTTATCGTATTAAAAAATTTGAAATCATGAAGTTATAAGCTATATAATATTTTAAGAAGAATAATTACCTAATAAATATCATATATAAAATTTAAAATCATTATTATCATCCTAATTCCCAACCATGATACGTGGTAATGGGAAAACAAACTACATTGTATCGCGAGGTGATAGATTGCAATATAAAGTAACTGTATGTTTGTTACCCATTTGGTGGATGTGTTCGTAGGTGTTGGACTATACAATAGAACAAAAAATCTCAAAATATTTATTATAGTAATTATATTATATAATAAAGGGATAATAAGGTTTTAATGGTGGATAATGGAAATAAAATTATTGAGCTTGGGGAAGGATGTTATATCTTTTTTGGGTAACTTCTATTGGTTGGAAAGAAATGGATTCTGTGGTTTTTATATCTAATTTAATGTGAAATTTTTTAAAATGAACTAAATTGTTATAATTGATGTAAATATTATTTAATTAATTTTTAAAACCAATTTCAAATACAACATAACGTTATAAATAAATTTCTGGTTATAAATTTTCTAAATAAAATGCTACCTTATCACTATTCGTCAAAAAATTAAATACATCAGAAGAAGATTAAATATTAGGCCAATGTAATTTTTTTCTTGCTATTTCAAATATGATGTTTTTTTCAAATATTAATTATTATAATTTCAATAATTATATTTAAAATAGTTTCCTAATTAAAAGGAGGTAAAATTATCTTTTATAAGATTTCATTATTTGGATCAAAAAAATATCGATTATTCATATCAATTATCTAGAAAAAAAATAAGATAAATGTTAAATAGTAAAATTAATTTAATATTTATAAATTTTCTATGATAACTTATCAAAAAATATTTATTCATTTATTTAGGTATAACTAGTTTGATTGCAAAAATATTGTTTTCGAGAAAAATAATTCCTATATTTTCATAAAGTATTTTATTATATTTTTTAGATAGCATGTGACCAAATAATTCATATTATATACATTTTCAAACCATATTTTCATAATTTAATTAGTCATATTCATAAATCTCATTAAAACTACAAGTTGGTAACAATATTTGTTTAAATAATAGTATTAATAGAACATTATTATTTAGTAACACTAGGTCAAGTGTGTAGCTCAAGCTATTGAATGGACTCAGTATTTTGGGTAACATAATGAAAAATAGTGTTTCGTTTATTATAGAACAATATAAGTGTTTTATTTAGCATATGATTAGATTTATGGTTGGTATGATTCTATTAAAACATAGAGTTTCTAAATAAAAAAGATATATTCTGTGTTGTGTGAGATGTAATATATCAAAAAGATTTAATTAATTTGAATAAAATATTTAATAAAATATATTGGGGTATCACATTCTATAGCATTAAAATAAAATTATACAGTGAAATTCATCTTGGTTATCAATGTATTAATATTGAAATTTTCTCTCTTAATAAACCACATTTCAAAATTGAATACTAAAACATCCAATAAAAGTGGAATGTTGGAATAATAGTTGTTACCCAAAATAACACACATCTATTTTTCAACAAAGGAGAACATTGGTTTGGATTTAGGATTGGACATTAATAAAAAGTAAAAATAATTATACAGAGTGATAAATATTATTGATCTTCTATATGTTAATGATCAATGGAATGCTAAGGGAATAAAAACATTAAATGTTTGATTATTTATATAACTATCATTTCAACCAAAATAATGTTATTTTTAAAAACCATTTTCCATATCCATTTTTTAATTTAGGAATTATTTAACAATATTTTAAATTAAGGAAATATTATTAATTAATTTAATTCCATTATACATGTAGTATCTCACCCTTTGGTTATTAGATTCAAAATTTCTACATCATCTCTTACTATATAAAATGAAGGCAAATATTCATTCCTAATGAAATTATAGATCATATGGTTCATAAGTAGAATATAAACTCATTCCATATGCCTTTATTAGTCCTCACATAAAAATGGTCAACACATGTTATCAAATTTTCAAAAATATCCTAAGTATAAATAATATTCAATCATGTGAAGAAAAATCCAATGATTGAATTAAACCATTCAAAAAATTGTTATCCTTATAACACATTCAAAATATAATTCATCATTCATTCTAAAAATAAGCTCTTATTTTAATCCAAAATTATTTTAAGTGTGACCATTGGTTATACCATACACCATTAGAATATTAAAGGATATATAATTTTTTCCAAATCCATTTTTATTTTTATAATCACATGAAATATCAGTAAATTATGAACAATACGATTTTCATATGGTTTATCCACACAAAATCAAACATGAATTTCACAAATTGATAGAGGGGGATAACTGTTCCATATTAATCCTAATTCTCATCATCCATTTTGGTGGAATAATATTTACGACACCTCTTTTTCTTATGTGGTTACTGAGGCTTATCATGCATATTTTCCCTTGGAGAAAGGAATTGATTTGAATAATTCCAAAACTCATTGTAGTTTGAATACTATAATGTGCATGGTGCATTAGCATGGGTTATCTTCCATTTATATACATTAACTATACCATTATTTATATTTTTGACATTAGAGAATTTTATGACCATCCATTCCACATATAATGCATGTCAAAGTTCAATTTTAGAAATTCTGTTGAAGCTTCTTCCCACATTCCTCAAACCCAAATGTCTGAAATTTAATTCCATAATTTTAGATTTCATGAGACATGAACATAATTTTCTTATCAAAACAATATGAATTTTTTAAAATATAATTTTACTTTAAACCTTATGTGAACATAAAATTACTTCTTCATAACTACTAAAGTCTCTTATATCTAACTATTATCAAAGACTAGATTTCAGGACACCAAATAATCGATAGATTTTTCTTTCCCTGATGATGAACAAACTCGAGGAATACCTTTAATGTCTTGTAAAATAAGTTTCATGGGATATAATAGATTCTAAATAATTTTCCAATAACTCAATGAATTTCATCTTCAACATTATGTATTGAATATATGGAAATGAAATACTGAAAAATATCTCCTTATTTTATTCCCATTCTATAGGTTAATGTTCATCAAGTTCCCCCAAGATCTTAATAAGAGGATGACACTAATACTAATAAATTTGAAATCATAAATATCCAATATTTATTTTTCATGTTCCTTGTACTGATGAAAAGAAAATATATTTTTAGTTTTAATTGATCAATTTTCTACAATTAGTGGATTAGGGGAACCACAAAAAACATAGTATAAATTTCTTCATGAAGGACTAACAAAATATAGTTTTCTACATTGATCATTTGGATGTTCAACATGATTGATATATTGGTAAAATTAATGGATAATATCAACAATAATTTCTATTTCATCTCATATATCATTTTTTCTATGAGGACAATCATCACATTTTCTTTTTAATTCATCATTGACATGGTTCCTTCGGGCTCTAGACATTTACTAAAACCATCTTCCATAGTATGATCATAGATTAAAATTTAAAAAAAATCATGTAATCCTGAACAAATACTTATTTTATGTTTATGTCAAAACACAAAGTCCATTAAACTATATCACATTAGGAATACTCAATGATACAACCCTAGGTATATCCTTATAAAAATCCCTACGGTTCTCAATATAGTTTTCACTTCCTAGATTACAATAGATGAGTAAAAAATTCATGTGATTCCATCTATAGCAGCCTAGGGTTAACATACATGGATATTACATAATTTTACACTACTAGTCACAACATTACAAAAAATAAATTCAACAGGCCTATAATAGATTATTGTATTTGGAGATATGGAATCATAATATTCATATATGGTGAAATATATTCTAACATATCCCTCAATAATATTTCACATTATTACTCCTTTATAAAATCATACTTTATAACATATGGAATGTATAAATAATAATGGGGTGATCTTAGATGCTTAGTAAGGGTAAACAAGTGAGGTCTTTAATCATAACATAAGGATAATTGAAATGAAAAGACGAAAATAACATTAAAATATCATACCCTAAATATCAATGATCAAAATCAAAAGTCATGTAATAAATATTGTTAGAGGCATGAGTGATAAATGTGATAGAAATTCATAAATTAATCATCAAAAATAAGATAATGTTATGAATGTTATGAACTATTAAAACTATATAAAAATATATCATGTGTCACGATTATTAACCAATACCATAGACATAGTTGATTGGGACACACTTGATTCCCATTTTTGGAATAGGACAAACCTCTTTCACATAGTTGATCAGAAAATGCCTATTTCCCATAGTGGATTAGGACATGACTATTTACCATTTTGTATCAAGACACACATGTACCCCATTTTGGATCAGGAAACCACTATTTCTCATTGTAGACCAGGACATTGATATATATCATTATGGATAAATCATGTTGACATGTTTCCAAAAATTATATAATGAGATATGAATCATTACTCAATTCATGTAAGGGATATATAGGTCCCACCTATAAGATAATGAAATTATACATAGGTGTTACACATGATAATATATCATTAATCATATCATAACCTATATAAAAGAGTAGGATTCCATAAACATCATACCATAACACATGAAACAACAGTCGTGTTTTGAACAAGTCATCATATCATAACCTATGGAAAAGAAACCAGTTTCATATTAATTTCATCAAATATTAACCTATAAAAAGTGGCGGGTTACATAATAATATAACCCATGGATGGGAAATGGGTTTAATACACATCATTCCATAAAACTATAAACAATTAACAAATTAATATGAATTCTATTTTTGGACCATGTCAAAAATAATGTTTAAAAAATATAAAAGGATATCATCTTAGATGGATATGGAATTTGAAAGATAACATAGAAAATAAATTTTAATTGAAAATCACATTATAAAATTATTAAATTTTCAAAATATGTTTCATTGAAATAACATTGAAAAATTATAATGGAATCATGAGAAATCATTTAAAACATTCCTTGTAGAAAATATCATTTTTATCGTTGAATACTACTTTTAGAAATAGGAAAACATTTTAAAAAAAATACTATATTTAAAATAATCCTGGAAAAATATAAATAAATCATTGAAAAAATTATAAACATTTTTTAGATTATGAAACATTTTTCAAAACGTTCTTATAAAACATTTATTTTTAAATAAAACAAATTTTTGACTAAAGAGATAAATAAAGTCATATTATCATAAAAAACAGTCTTAATTATCATAAGTAAAAAATAGTGGAAAACACATAACAATTCAAATGTATATCCTTGATAAAAATAGGGTAATAAAATTAATGATATTTTTTATGTTATGGATCATACTATTTTATCAATGGATGAATAATATAAAATATACCAGAAAACAATGAGATTGGATAAATAAACAAATAAAAATTTGATAAAATTGTTTCATAATACCATAGAGACAATAAAATTAAATTAATATTAAAATATCATCAAAATAATTAGATTCATAATATAACATGTTATGTATGTGTATATAAACATTAGGAAAAAATATGTGTATAACATGACATGGGTCTCAAAGATTGAATATTTGGACAAAATTACTCTACGAGTTTTTTAACTTTTAAACAATTAACCCCATGAATGAAATATAATTAAATGGATTTAAAATTCCCATAAAAACAGTTATATGACACATATAATTCTGTAGTTTTCAGCATAAACACCGAACAAAATAAATTAATTGATAGTAATGCATAAGTCATGGGCAATTAAAAGTGAGATGAGACAACCCTTACATTATTTCTTGACTCTCATTATTATCATTCAATACTCTTGAATAAAAAATATGATACTATTACTAATATAACATAGAACCATATTATTATATCTACTACTATATATTATTTTATTATGATATTATATTTCCCATTTATTTACAGTTTAATGTTAGTGTTATGTTTTGGGAAATACCCGCATTTTTTTCTTATAATAGTTGAATTATAATTCTTGATCCTAGAACATAGATTTTTATTTATTTTTTTAAAATAATATAAAACATGATATAAATATTAGAAATATTCAGTGTATATGTATTGATACGAATTATTAAATGGAAAAAATAGAAAATGAAATACATTGTTTTGGGGGACGGTAGGTTGTATGTACCTATGAAAAATGACTACATTTTATTGTAATCTTGAAATAATGTATATAACATATATCTATATTTTTATATATACTATAATTATACTATCATTATAATTTCATATAAATATTAAAAAAATCACTAAACCCATCCTTAATGTATTCCATGTAATGTGTGACTCAATAACCTAGCTTTGAGGATGAGACATCCAAACATCCACCAACAAAGTTATCAAATTTACATAAAAGGAAAATCAGGAAGTTATGTGTTATATAATAATTTTAAAATAATAAATACATAATAAATATCATCTATAAAATTAAAATTATGTATTCCTATCATACTTTTCAACTATTAGAAGACTTAATGTTAAAATGGATGATGTTGTTTCCTAAGGTAGTCATAAATATAACACATGAACCATATGTTCATTTCCCATTTGATGATGTATGTATAAGTGTAAGTATAAAAACATAAATGAAAAATATAAGGATATTTATGATATAATTTTTATTCTATAATCATGTAAAACTAAGAGTTTTGTGGATGGAGAATGATAATAATTCAACTAAGCTTGTGGAAGGTTGTTACATATTTTTTGGGTAAGTCCTTTTTCTTTCCACCGAACAGAATAAACGATTGGAATTATACTAAAAGAAATGGATATTGGATGAAGGGTGGGAAGTTGGTAGTGTATTTTTTGAATTTTTCCTATCTAAGTGGCTTTATATTATTGATGATGTGTTGGGGTGAGTTCCCTTTTATAGTGGATGATGAGTGGATCTCTTGTAAATATAATTATGTAAACACTATTGAGTTGTATCCCTAACACCACGTTCCTCCAATAATTTTCAATATTACATAAATTTGATGATATAGATGACATATGTACCTAAAAATCGTGTTGGATATTTTTCAAGGGTATTTTCCCCTAAAGGTAATGTTTAACCAATATATAGACTCATTTTACCATTTTCCTAGAAATTAATTTTAAATAAATTCAATAGTATTTTTTTCACAAACAATATGATGAAATTATTCTCAAATATATATTATGATGATTAAAAATAGTAAATTCATGTTTATAAGGTCTAATAATATATGTGGAAAAAATTAATTTAAAATTAAACCCACATACGTTATGAGATGATATGTTTCGAAAGTGAATAAGTCATAAAGTGTAAAATGTTTTTATATCCAATTACAATTTGAAGATAGTTCAAATGAAATAAATCTGGTTAATAGATACAAAATTGATCTTATGAAACAAAAAATAAAATTTAACAATATTATATATATATATATAATAAAACTTTATGAAGAAGAAAATTCCCATTAAAATGATGTACTTTTCATTATTCACAAAAAATAAAATTTTATAGAAAAATAAAAAAAACACCCAATGTAAATTTTGACATGAATATTTTAAATAATAAGTATTATTATTAAAATATATATTATAAAATTTTGAAAAAAAATTATATCAAATATATTCATTATTAAAATCTTGTAAAATTACATTTCAGATAATACATGTTTTTTTTTCATAAAATTGGATTTGATATCATCTTTTGTTTTAAAAAAATTAATATGAACATTAAAAAGGTGAATGAATATAATAGATATATATATATATATATCAATAAAATAACATAAAAAATGTTTTTCTTATTATTTTAATAAGTTAAAACCATTTTGAATTCATATATATTTATTTCTACAAAAATACTTCTTATATTTTATGTAAGGGATTTATTTCCATTTCTTTTTAATTGGTAACCAAATAATTCATCTTATATACATTTTGAATCCATATCTATATAAATTTTTTAATCATATTCATATCTCCCACTCCACCACCAAGGTGATAACTATTATAATATTTTAATAATATTATTAATAGAACATTGTAGTTTGGTAGAACATGGTCTTTCAAATAACGCAAGCTATCAAAGGGACTCATAATTTTGAATAACATAAGAAAAAAACTTTTCAGTTTCTCTCATTAAAATCTATGGGTTTCATGTAACAAAATAATAAAATTATTTTTCATATAATATAATCCAAAAATAGTTATTTTATATAAAAAATAAATATTTATTTTCATATGAAATAAATAATGTGAAAAAAATTAAATAACTTTGAAAAAAAATTCACAAAATATCAGGGTATTAAATGCCGCATATGTTTTATTTAACCCTCAATATTAATTTGATTTCACCATTGATTTTTTTCCTTTGTCTATGATAGGAAGAATAATTTATGGGATGATTTCAATGATTAAAGAAAATTTCCTCTATTAAGAGCTTAATTGTTTCCATATCGAAATTAGGTATCATGTATGTATCTATTTCTAAAAAACCACAAATGTGATCATTTTTTCATATTTTTTCATATGTATCACCACTAGTGTAACGATGTTGGAACTGAATCCATGTTAATGTACATAGGGAAGTTAAATTTGGAATCAGAGGAAGATTGTTAAAAATCCGGGAACTAGATTTAGGGATGCATAGAATTTGGAAAATAAATATATGATAATCATTGGTGATAAAAAAATATTAATATCCTATACATTTGGATTAGAATATATCATGTAATTTTTCTGAGGAATACATCTTGGTGTGGATACTATATGTTGACATGTCTCTATAATAGATGTATATAGAGGGTATCAAAATTAAAAGAGCTCAATGGAATGGACTAGATCATCACCTATTGCACAATATTGAGACATAAATATAACCTATTTCGAGTGTCATCGGGGATATTTTTATTATAATTCCCATTTTCACTGTAATGAATTTTAATTTATTTGAAAATAATGATATCACCAATGGAAAATTTTTTATTAGTTTGATTTCTACACATCATACAATATTAAAATTTTAATGCTCCGACCCTAGTTACCTAGAGTCTATATATTATTACATATCATTGGAATTATCACTAGAGATCAAGCCTTGGAATACTGGTTAGTTTAGTATCCTTGGAAGTAATAGATACATACATAAGTTTTACATTACACAATGAAATAAAAGCACAACAACATTGTTTCCCCTTTGAACACACTCATATCCCTTAGCCCATACCTACAGGTAATACATATTATAATTCTTCACATCCAAGGAAAAAAACATAAAAAGGGGTGAGCTTGGATGCTGAGTAGGGATTACAATATAGTGGAAACATTAATAAATTAGTATAAAAATTTAAGTCATTGTATAATTCTAAACCACATTCATTTCAAAAATAAACTTCATCGTAATATATAAAAGATATATCAAATAGTGCCACTTAAATATTATCATAGATATTCTACTAGCCGAATAATCACATGTTACATCATTGTCTAATTTCATAATGATGTAATTAATAATGCCGAACATCATAACCACATGGTCAAGGCCTCATGCCAAAACTACAAAAAATATTTTGTCAAGGCCTTCTGCCGAGACACTAGTTTTTCTAATGAGACCTACCGATGAATCGAGGTGCTATAGCAGGTCTCACCCATCACTTACTATGTCCAATTAATTCCTAATATGAAAATGGTGAGTGAAAATATATAAAATCATATTTAAACTCTCATAAGAAATGTCCATACTTTGACCACCACCCATGAATGGTATAAAAATTTAACATCCACAGTCAAACATAACTCATTCAATAAAATTTGGAAGATTTTATTATAATAAATCAACCTAAATCAAGAATAATATACACTAAAGTTTATTGGCATAGATGAAAATAACCAGTAAAACTATTTGATTTAAATACCCCCTTTTGTGAAAATATATAAAAGCCACACTATTTATCAAATAATTTGTTTAAAAATTTATTTTTGAATCAATGTTTCACAAACGACATTGAATCTTTTGAAAGTAATTTTAATTTCAAAATCATAATATCCATATAAGTAAATCCTTCAAACCAATTTTTAAAACATTGAAATTATTGGGAATTATTTATATGAATAAATATTTAAAATGGTATTTTAGTTAAAGAGTTCATAATTGAATGAGAGATGCTTGAATACAAATAATTGAAGAACAACATTAATAAAATAAATATAATATCATGATATGAGTGTTATTAATGATATAATATTTCAATGGAATGTATATACACCATATAAAAGTGAATTGGCGCATAAAAACTAAGAAGCCTCAATGAAATGAAAATTGATATGAAATCCCTTATAAAGACTATATCCTTCGATTAATGATAAATCAATGAAATAATTATTTTTGAAAAATATAAATACACTTAATATGAATGGATATTTAGTGTAAGTAAATCAAAGGTCACTCACACATTTTCTTTTAAAAACAAAACCATTGAATTGGATGTTTTAATCAACGAATGTAAATTTAATGAATATGCCCATATCATGTTCAAATCAATGACTTGAGAATTTATCAATGGAGTGATTATATATATCAAAATTAAATTCATACAAAGGGGAGTGTAAATTACTAAATAAATATATATTTATTTATTCTACATGTAATCTCAATGTAAAATAATTAATGATATAATCGTAAAACTCAATGAGTGGAAATTGAAATTAGAAATTCTCTTAACGATTTGGTAACTTAGGAAAGAATCATCCCATAAAATACGAATCATTAAATGAAGATTTAAATAACCATAAATTAAACAATATTATACAAAGAATACAATCATGGATAGTACATACACCACCGAAAAGTAAATTGTGGCAAATATAGGATGAATCTCACAGGAATAAAAGTTAGATTAAAACCCATTAGCTTGTACTTTTCCTTAGTCTAGGGTATGTTAACTTCTTTTATAATAATTAAATCATTGTCATTATATTAAAAAATAACCTCATACATAAATATAATATCATATATGATATAATAATATTTTCTTTGTTTATAATATTTCAGCAGTATCATTGTTTCTGGTGTTAACTACTTCATTTTCCTATATATGTTTTTTATTTAAGTCAAGAATGTTATGGATAGAATGACTTTAGTTCATATCAAGAATGATATTAAGTTCTTAAAAAATATTTTAATCCTAAAACTAAAATTACACTTTTATTTTTATGATGGGAAATGAATGTCCCCACGTTAATGCAGACGGTAATCCGTACATACACACAATTGATAACATCATCCTACTAATGGTGAAATCATATTTATTTGGATGGAATATCATATAAGAAAAATTGTTTACATGTTCTATTTATTATTTATATCAATTATAATAATTAATATTCAATCAATATAATTATGTGTTACATAATAAACTACACTACAACGTGGAGACTGTAAGTCGCACATACGCACATACGGTGAAATTTTTTCAATTTAGAATGTATTTAGTATTTGTTGTTTGTGAAGTTTACAAGAAATTATTACATAGAAAAAAATACATTAAATCATCCTGAAAATGTCTTATTAACCTAGAAAATTAGTGAAATTCATAATATGTTTCTATTTATATTTTTATTAATATTTATGATATCAATTTTTTTATTCATTCATTAATAAGGTAATTACTGCATCATCATTGTGCAATAAATAAATTTAATTATTTAATTTCTAAAAATAATAAATTAAATACCATTATGTGGTAAATTTTTTTATATTTCTATAGAATATTTATAGTTGAATTTATCATATGTGTAACTGATTATTAATTTTTTATTTATTTATTAAAAATTGTATTAATCACTTTTAACTAATCTTTAAATAAAATAATAATAATTATCAAAATATAATCCAAGTAGATCAAAAAGGATAATATTTTATTTAAAGGTTGAATTTGTTTGAAATATAATTATCAAATATAAGTAGGACCTCTGTTGGGGTAAAGAAAAAATCATTTTTACATTTAATTACCTATTTACTTTTAACTATGGTAAATAAAATTCATATGTTACTATTCACCAAAATTATTTTCATCCTATTTAACCACATTTTAATTATATAGGTTATGTTTGATTTTTGGATTTTTGAAATTCAATTCACATAAGGGGTAAAATTATGTTTCATGCAAATCTGCCAATGTGCCTTGAAGCTGGGTAAAAGATGGTAAAAAATATAAATAAAATTTTATAAATCTTATCATATTATAAAATTACATCAATGAATTCCATTGGACTAATATAGGTAATATGTACATATTTGGACATTAAAATATATTTAAATTAAAAATATTTATTTAAATAAATATTCAACTTTAAACAATAAATCTGTGTTTCCATTATTCGTCAACAAATTGAATGTTTTCAGAAAAATTCCAAAAATACACCCCATGATAATTTTGAAATTAGAAATAAATAAATTATTCCTATTTTACCATATTCAAAACATAGAAGTTGTATTAATTAATTTTAAACAATAATTCACCTTGTTAAAACCAGTAAGCAGGTATTTGGGATGTAAAAACTATCAAAAGATTGATATGTGTTATGTTCATTTTAAATGTAAAATTACTTCCAATGAACAAAATTTGGTTAAATGGTAGAAATGTAATTTAATTATACTTCAAAACCATTGAAATTTATAATTTAACACTATAAATTATTTTTATAAAAAAATTTTGTTTCAATTAAAATTTATTATTTTTCATGATTCATCAAAATATTAAAGTTATTAGAAAACTCCACAAATTTTTCGAAACTAAATTAATATGTCAGAAATTCAAAGAAGAAGTTTATTTTGTCATATTAAATATATAAAAGTGTCAAATATTGTATTTAAACAATGGTTCTCCATTAAAAGGTGGTAAAATTGCATTTTTATAAAAAATAATTCATTTACATAAAAAATTTCATTTGTTCTTATATAATGTCTAAGAAATACAAAATATCGATGATAAAATTACATGGAGTATATATAATTCCAAATGCATTTAATATTATTCATTACTGCTTTATGAACGACTACTTTGGTAATTCTTGGTGCGCACGA
Organism: Viscum album; assembly: GCA_963277665.1. NCBI lineage: Eukaryota > Viridiplantae > Streptophyta > Magnoliopsida > Santalales > Viscaceae > Viscum > Viscum album. Next base: position 1,450,166,106 of record OY728140.1, on the reverse strand, counting down.
ACTCGGTGTTGTGTGTAAAACATGCAACTGAATTACTTTAAAGAAAATAAATTAATATGAAATCATGGGGTGTTACATTCAACCCCACTTTTTTGAAATTTCTCCCATGAAATTTTAAAATTGGTCTTGGTAACTTCATTGGATGTCCCACATTGGAGAAGGTGTAAACATAATATCAATTTAAAATAAAGGAAGATAAGTACAATGGTCACCTTGGATAACCCATACTGAGATAACATGTTGTTAAATGAGGATATAAAAGATAAATTAAGTGTCAATTTTTTATGGTGAGTGATAGAAATTTTTTTTGGAGAATGTTAACAACAAGAAACCCACAAAATTGTATCGAGGTAAACAGTCATTAGTTTCTAGAAGGAAAAGTAAACAGACAACATATTTTGTTTTAAGATCCATTTCATAATGTTGAGTAATTTATAAATGATATTGAATATTAACATAAAGAGATATGATTACATTCCATGTAGTGTTTCATCCTTCAATAAATTTCTACCACTAACATGTATTTTCTCCAAATGATGTGTATTCATGAAGACTTGGCCACAATTTTAGTTGTAGATTCATCTTCTAGAGAATCACAAAATCCAAAAATAATGAACTATATTTGTCCCTTGTCTTTAGAATTTAAACAAATCCAAAATGGTTTTTACAAGATAAGATGATCTCCAAAATGGATAATCCTTTATAGAAATAAATTCAAATATTAATTTCCAAAATTAAACATAAAATACCGAAAGGTCAATAAAGATCATTCAATAAACAATTTTCCATCAAATCCTTCATTATAATCCAAACAAAGATTGAATCCCAAAACTCATAAGAATTAAATCACATAGTCTTTCATAGTAAATATGATCATTTATCTCCAAATAACGTCAACTAATCTTAAAGTCTCATTTTAAAGTGTAATTAACCAAATCACATATTATCTATGACAGTTTAACAATTTCTATTAATAACCTAAATCTATATAAAAAACATTGATTCTTCCAAAATAAAAATCCACCATTACTCCACAAATGAAATCCCCTATTATTCTAATTTCCATATGCATATAGTATTCTGTATAGAGTTTATATCTTCTAAAATATCATTTATCACTTAATCATTAAATCATTCTATGATACTATGTATATCTATTTGATAAAATATAAGATCATAAATAAAATAATTACTGATCCAAAATCTTCTTTAACATAAAATAATTAGTCATACAAACAATTAACTTCACGTAGTCTAGTGGTAGCCAATAAATCCCAGTCGCACTTTGGTTGTGGGTTGGATTCCCATAATTTTTATTTGACATGACGGGTTGTCACACAGTCTGCGTATTTTTATTTGTCATTAACTATATTTTATAAAATTCAAAAAATGCGATAAATTCCTCCAAAAAAACATAATATTAATTAACGACAATTGTTATCACATACCTCTCATTTTCATCACAAAAATTAATAACTTGTAATTGCCTCAAATTCAAGGATCATATTAACCCAAATGGTTCTTTATAACTATAATCAAAAATAAAATACAATTCTTCCTCAAATAGGATGTTCAAATAACAAATGGAAGGGTTACACATACAAAAGAAAAATCATCCAAAGTAATCCCATCAAAAAATAGGATTAATACTTTTAAACATTTCTACGTCCATTTATTTCCACACAGGTTTTTCCTTGACCTAGTGGTTATCCTATAGAATAGGAAATTGACTCGGGTAATGACCAGATACCCAAAATTTACATAAAATGACTATAAGTGGATTATTAGGATCATTTTTGTTTTCTTCCATATTACTCTTCTTTTTTTCATGGAAATTCTTTTCATTATGTCCATTTTTCCAAACATGAGGCATTTAATTGTTCCATTGAGTCAATTTCCTAGGTGTCTCCTCCAACATTTCCTACATGATGGAAAATGATCTTTCCTTTATCCATAGTCTACAGTGCTAGAGCTCTTATAATTATCCAACTTTCTATTCTTTTTTGGGGTTGGGAGTTGTTTAATGTATATGTTGTTGATCATATTTTTGGAAACTTGTTTTGGCATGAACACAATATCTTTTACGCCTATCAATATTTCATTTATATTCTAATTTCTACAATCATTCCCACCTTGTACATCATGTTCAATGTTATTATGACTTCCTTGTAATCCATCTATTGACTAAAACTAGAAAGAATGGTGTGATTCATAAAACCATTTATAGAATATAATGACAACTTATTTTCAATCTAAAACACCTTTGGATTAACTAAGGTTATTTATTCTCATATTATATTAAAATCCTTCAAAAAAATTTGTATATTAGATGTGATTTATCTTAACCATATCCCCTGGAAGTGTCTTAACCAAGAGTGCAGCAAGGCCCATTGTCATGCACCAATTACCGTTTGAGTCTAGATCAAAATAGTGTATCATATTTTACACCTAGATACATCTGTTCCAGAGCCACCTCTACCTGCTCATATCCAGATAGGGATGTATTGCATGGAAAATTCACAAAATATCTACATTAACAAAATTCATTGCAATTATTCTATAGTAATCCTAAATGTATATCTTAGTGTAATGTTTTTAAATCAATGTTTTCTTAAATCTAGTTTCGAATAATTGTAATAAACCTCCTCTCATACCAACTGTAATGCCCTGAACCTAGTTACCAATAGTCAGTGCTTTATTACATAACATTGCCATGTTGACTATAGATCAGGTCTCAAAAAGACCAATTATTTTAGTATCCTTAGATGTAATAGATACTTACATAACATTTACATTACATCAAGAAATAAAAAAACAACAACATTGTGTACCCTTTTAACACACTAATAACCCTTAGCCTATCCATGTAGGTCAAACATAATATAATTCATCACATCCTTGGAAAAAAGAAAACATAAGAAAACAATGATATCAGATGCTTAGTAAGGACAACAATATAGAAGAAACATTTAAAAATAAGTATAAATATTTAATGAAATTTATAAGAATAAGACACAAGACTTTTAAACATAAACATTAGAATAATATGGCAACGATAAATCACATAATTCCACTTACATATTCATAAGGATATTATACTCTTAGAATAATAACATGTAATATCAATATCTAATTTTATAATTATGGAATGCATAATTTTAGACTTCATAACCACATAATCAAGGTCTCATGAAAAGGCTACAAAAAATATTTTGTCAAGGCCTTGTTCCAAGAAACTATTTTGCCTCATGAGACCTATTGATGCATCAACGGGCAATAGCGGGCTCCCCCTATCAATTACTACATCCAATGCATTAATCATATGAAAATGGTGATACAAAATCAATACATTCATTTTAAAAAAAGCCTAAAAAATGTCAATACTTTATCCACAATCCATGAATGATATAAAAATAGCATATCTATAGTTAAACATAACTAATTAAATACAGTATGGGAGTTTATTTTTTAATAAATCAACCTAAATAAAGAATAAAATAAAAGGAGGTTGTTGACATAGATGAAAATAATTAGTAATGATATTTTTGAGAAATATCCACTCTTTTAGGAAAACATTTAAAAGTCACACTATGTGTCAAAGTAGTTCTTTAAAAGAGATTATTGAAACAAAGTTTTGCATACCTCTTTGAAACTTTTTAATGTAATTTTAATTTCAAAACAATCATGTATACATAAATATATCCTTAAAACCATTTTTAATAAATGTACATTAATGGGAAATAATTATTATATTAAATTTTTAAAACAATATTTTAGTTTAAGAGTTCCTAAACAAATGAGGTATGCTTCAATACATATAATTGAGGAATAAAATTAATCAAAACATTATAATATCATGATAATAAATGGAATCACGATATAATATATCAAAAGAATGTATATACACCATATAAAGGTTAATTGGTTCATAAAAACAATGAAGTATACATAGAATATAAATTGAAATAAAATCCCTTATAAAGATTGTATCCTTATATTAAGGATAAATAAATGAATAATTATGGGTTAAAAATATAAATACACTAATTATGATTGAATATTCATTGTAAACCAATCAATGGAAATTCACACATATTCTTGTAAAAACAAAACCAATGACTTGGATGACTAACTCAATGAATAAAAATTGTGTTATGCTACCCTTATCAAGTTTATATCAATGACTTGAGAATTTATAAATGGAGTGATTATATATATATAAATTGTATAGAAACAAAGGGGAGAGGAAATTAATATAAAAATAATTAATTATTGATTGCACACATAATATAGGAGTTTAATAATAAATGAAGTATGCTTATAACTCAAAGAGTGGAAATTGATATCATATATGATTTTATAATATTGCATTGTTAATAATATTTCAGTAGTATCATTGTTTCAGGGGGTTAACTGATTTGTCTTCCTTTATATGAATTGTTACATAAGACATGCTTGTTATTGATAGGATGTATCTGATTCATATACAGAATGATATTAATTTCATATACATTATTTTAAATCATAAAATGAAAATTATTCTTAAATGGTTACGATGGGATATGAATCTCATCACGTTCATGGAGACAATAATATTTATGTACGCACAAGTGATAATATCATTCTATTCATGGTGAAATCATATGTAATTGGATGGTATATCATATATACAGAATCCCTAACATGTTATATTAATTATTTACATAATTTATACTCATTATTATACCCATAAAAAAAATTAAGTGTTGAATAACAAACCACACCACGACGCGGAGACGGTAAGCCATACGTACGCGCGTATTGTCATTTTTTCATTCATGGGATGGTTATAAAACTAAATACGATTGTATCATATTTATAATAACATCAAACTATATAGAGAGCACTGGACTTGTAATTTTTTTTATTTAAATAATAAATAAATAGGAAGTGGAAGAAGGAAAGAATGTTGAATGAGGTGGTGACATTATTACCTCTTCCTTTTGATTTGATCAAAAGAGATATGTAGGATGGATTTAAGATCAATATATGGCCTCTAATATTATGTGAGGGTATTTGGGAGGATATTTGAGTCGGTTTTGGCCACGAAAAATGGCATTGGATGTGTGAATTCTAGGTAAGGGTATGTACTCTTTTATAAGAGATGTAAGGGTCATTTTAGAAAAATCTTGAAATATTATTTTATTATAAAATATATTTTCGGTTTATAATGGCTTCAAATGGATTTATTTAGAGTCTTAGGTTGGGATGGGATGATATATTCTCAACAAATAGGTGTTAGGAAGTTTTAGGTCATCATAATACTCTTATACTTTAGATTTATTTCAAAGTTAAATATTTTAACAATTACCAGGTCTTCTTGTATTTTTATATTACATGGTTAATAAACATAATATAAAATTAAAAGATATCCTAAAGTAGTTAATTAATGAAATATATATACTTATATAATTCCTTTTGATGAACCTTATATTTTTACGAAATTTGTATCATTTAATAATAAAGTATTTTTTTTAAAATCATTTATGTAAATATTAAAATATTTAGTATTTGGTTTTTCTAAAAGAAAAAAAAAGTAGATTTCATTGAAAATAATACATTAAATAAACTCTAAAATGTCATATTAACCTATAAACTTAATATAATTCATTAAAATATTAAATTTACATTTATTTTAATAATTATTAGATCAATTATTTTTGTCTTTCTTTAATAAGTTAATTATTTCATCATCACTGGGTCATAAATAAATTTAATTATTTATTGTCTAAAATTTATACATAAAATACAATTATGCATTAAATATTTTTATATTACTAATGAATATTTATATTTTAATGTATCTTATGAGTAACAATATATTAAATATTCTATAATTATTAAACATTGAATTTAGAACTTTTAACTCATCATTAAATAAAATAATAATAAATTTCATAATCAAATCCATATGGATAAAAAGGATCATATTTTATTGATAATGTTGATTTGGTTCTAAATAAACATATCCTATATAATTTGAGACATGTGTTGGGGTAATTATAATATCATTTTTACCTTTAATTACCCTATTTATTTTTAACTGCTCTAAATAAATTTTTGAAGTTACTATTCCTAAAAATTATTTTCATCCTATTGAACCAAATTTTACTTAATAAAGTCATCCATGTCTCTTGGTTTTTTGAAATTCAATTCAGGGAAGCGGTAAAATTATGTTTTCTACAAATTTTCAAATCTGCCTCGAAGATTGGTAAAAGACGGTAAAAAGTTTAGTAGTTTGTTTTATATCTAATCTTATTATAAAATGACATAAATGAGTTACATTAGAATAATATAGTTATTATGTATCTATATTGTCTTTAAAATAAATTTAAATTAAAAATCATCTCTAAACAATAACGTAGGGTTTTTCACTAGTCATCAACAATTGAATGTTTTTAGAAAAATACAAAAAATACACCCAAATATATTTTTAAGATTCCAAATTCAAAAATAATTAACATTTTACCAAATTAAAAACGTTGAAGTTGTATTAATTAATTTTTTAAAATATTCCCAATTTCAAAACCTAAAAGAGGGTTTTTGAGAAGTAAAAAACTATCTCAAGATTGATATGTGTTTAAGTGCCATTTAAACATAAAATTACTTTCAATGCCCAAAATTGGGTTAAATTATAAAAATAAAATATAATAATACTAGAAAATCATTAAAATTATTAATTTTAAACTATAAAATAGTTTGATTAAAAAATATTTTTCAATTGAAATTTAGTATTTTTCATTATTCATCAAATTATGAATGTTATCAGAAAAGCAGAAAACATTTATCCAAACTAAATTTTGATGTAACAATTCTAAATAAGAATTCTAGTTTGTCAAATTAAATATATAAAAGTGTCAAATATTGTATTTAATAAAAGTTTTATCCATTAAAAGGCGATAAAATTTCATTTTAAACAAAATAAATCATTTATCTGAAAATTTTAATTTTTTCTTATATTAAATCATAGAAACAAATAATATCAATTTTAAAATTATATGGAGTATATGAAATTAAAAATTAAGTAAATACTATTTGTAACTGATTTCTGAACTGCTGTTATGGTATGTTGTGGTGCACTCAAACTTGTTGTTGCATGTAGCACAAACTAATGAATTACTTTTATGAAAATAACATACAATAAAATCATGGGGTGTTAAAAAATTCCAATTAAGTGTTACACAATAATTTTAATTATATAATAAAATCTAAAATTAATAATATTGTGAGATAATATAGTATATTTAATTGTTTAGAAATGGTTCCTATAAGGAATAAGGGTATAAATACCTATTTCCATTTTAGATATTTCTATGTTTGTAATTCCAATACATGTTGAATTGTAATTGATCCTATATTAAATATATTTGGGTTGATTAATCAATATATTACCAATAATTATTCCCATATGAAAAAAATATTATTCAACAGAATGGTTCATTTTTGTTGGATTATTTGTTGTAACATAATCCCACAATATTGGGTGGTACAAATAAATTAATGGTAGCTGATAAATATATTATTTCTCTTGGGAAGATATTTATGTAATTTTGATGCAATGGATGGTAAATTTACACACATAAACTATATTAAAAAAAGTGATTTTGACTAATTTTTTGTATATATAGAATACTATAGTGGAACAGGGAATAGAACACATGTAATGGAATTTTTTTAGTAAATATTCTTCAATAAGTTTTTTCACTAGGAGAAAAAAACTGAAATGAAGATAAATATACTCATCTTAATGGAAAAATAATGATAAGGTTTTAAATGGATTAAATATGAAACACATAAGGCATGTTTGAATATTAAATTTAAGGTCATTATCTAAGTATCCAAACCACATTGGCCTCTAATTATTTTTCATTATATGATGATATAGTTTTATGTCCCATCCAAATACAGTATTAATTATATATATATTATATGTTGAAGGGGAATCATGAAAAAAATGGATTGAATGAAAACCATGAAAAAGGGAATATATCAAATAATAATAAGTGAATGATGAAATTTCTAGCTTTTGAGAATTTTGTAATGAATCATTCTGGTAAATAATTGATGGGAATCCATGTTCATTATAAGTGTGGAGATAACTTCCTTCAAAATAAATAATGAAAAGGAATGGAAGAAAACACTATTGTTTAGTGTTTCAACTATTTAGAGATGAGGATATATGTATTCAAATACCAACAGCATCATGTGAATTTACCAAATAAGCGACACATGGGAGAAGTTAAATATTTTTTTCTCACCACATCTGAGGAGGAATAAACCAATTGTGTTGTGAAAATTACATTAATCATAGATTAAAAATAAAGAAATTAATTATTTGATTATATATCCTCACTCTATTTTTCATCTTTCATGTTTCCCAGGAAATTATATATTTACCTATAATATTAAAAATATTGTTTTATGTCAAAAATCAAAGTATATGTGTCAATGTAATAAGGATATATTAGGATGTCCCCATTATTAACCAAAAATATGACAAATTTTTTTACCTTATTATCATATCTATGGCTGAATTTGATATAATTATTGTTATGTAAAATATTTCAAATTATGAAAAATAAAAACTACTTCATAATGAAATTCATTGTTATTCCTGAATAGGTTATAGCAATACTTATCATTTGACACAATATATCTTCATCTGTGACTTGACAATATCCAACCCTAATAGAACACTGGATGATTTCAATGTTGAATAACTGAAAAAAAAATATTGGGATGGATAAGGTATTCATCAAATTGATAATTTACCTATTTTATACAAATACATTGATTTGTTTACTAATTAATTATTTGTATATCCCCGTGATCATGAAGATTAGTTTTTCATTGAAATAATCACCAGTGAAATACCATTATCATATAATCCTTATAGAATTGACACTATGGATTTATTAGAGTGTACGAAAAAACAATGTAGTTGTGTGATGAAGTTATTATTCACTATTGTTTCAGAATGGGGATCCCATTTTCACATAGTTTAAAATAAATATAGACCCATGAAGATATTTTTTGATTATAGTTAAAAAACATTATTTACAATAAAGAAAAATTATAGTTTGAGTTATTTTGATGAATATGTAAATAAACTTCACATATTCCATGATTTTTCAAAGATTGGCCTTCATCCTGAGTATTAATAATTTTTTTAAATAATAAATTTATAATGAATAAAAAATTCAAAATGAGATGTGTAATATACAAGTTTATTGTAATGGAACATGGACTAACTAATTCACACTATATTTTTATGGATCTAATTATTATATTATTAAAGTAAAAAAAAAATTATTCATTGATGGTATCTTTATATATTCTAAATGTTTCATTATACATGAGTATAACTTGAGGATAATTCCTATGAATCTTATATGGAAAGAGATATATTGAAAATTATATGTGTTTGATTTTGGGAATCAATATGTTTTTATAGTCTAAATTTTCTATATTAATTTAATATAAGTTGATCCTATAAAAAAAGATAGACCATGAATAGAACGCACCGATGAAATATATAAGCAACAAAAATTCAATGTTTTTCTAATAAATAATAGATATTAATTCAAAATTTTAACTTATTGTATTAATTGTTAATTTATGAAACTTATAAAGGGGTTAAGATCATTTGGGAAATTTATTTTATAGAATAATTGGATAAAATAAAAATTATATTTTTCAATGCCTTTATTTTGACACCACCATCTAGAAATGATACATTTGTGATTTATAATGATTCATTGAATAAGATACAAATTTGTGTCCACATTAAAAATTATAATGTTATTGCATATCAATTAAAAAATTGATGTCTCATAAACAAAACTATCTACCCCATGATCTGGATTTGGAATCCATATTATTTTATTTGAATAAATGGGGAAATAATCACTATTATAAATATCTGAGATATATATGGATCCTAAAAGCCTTAAATATATCTTTTCATTGAAATAAATCAATATGAGAAAAATGTTATGGATTAATCTACTCACTAATTATGGTTTCCTAATACCCCAGCTACCATGGAATGAAAATAAATTAATAGATTCCATGGGTAGAAATGGTCAAGGATTTATGAATAAAATGAGTATCGATGGGGATAATATGTTCATTGATCTATTAAAAAAGGATATGTGAATTTTTTCATACGTTTATATTATACTCTCTCTTTAAATTTATTTTATGACATATTCATATGAAAATATATGTATTTTTAAATATTATAATTATAACTTTTCATATAAAAATAATGAATCAAAAATTGGTAAATTACAATAAACCTTTTGTGATGATGGTGTTATTAAATGGGGAATTATATTTTGTGTTCCCAATATACCAGAGCTAAAACGGTAACAGTTTCATGAAACACATAACTCAAAAATCTCCACACACCCTTGTGGATAAAATATGTATATTTGTTAGGAAACATTTTATGGAATAAAAAAGAGTGAAATTTCTGATTATGTGCCTAGATATTTTGGTTTTTTCCCACATAGTATTCATGAGATATATTTCTATAGGATAACAATAACTTCTTCTTATTCCTATATATAAATTGGATGAAATTTCTATGCACATATTTATTTTGACTTCCAAACACTCCTATAAATAATAATAAAATATTAGTTATTATTGATCACCATACAAAATATTCCATTTTCCTCACCATAAGATAATATTTACCTCTTGGGAGGATGACAATGATATATAATATTGAGTCTATAAGTCTTCTTGGTAAACTTATTTAAGTTATGTTAGATTATGATTATTTTTTTAGATTAAAATTCTTAAAGATTATTTAGAAGTATCCTGACATTGAACATCAATTTTGTAAAGCCTGATATCCTTAAACGTATAGATAGAACAAAAAACTATTAAAATAATGGAATACTTGTTGATTTCATCATCACATGACGTTCATGGCATGTGGGATCACTATTAACATTTGTATAAGTTATTATTTAAAAATAGTTTCCATAAATGTATTCAAATACTACCATATGAACCATTATATAGAAAGATAACTCATACTCCATATTATTGGGATGATGTTTTTGAATGGAAAACCACTTGAACATATTCTGTTGAATAGACAAATGTAATGGTAAAGAATATTTTGGATCATATTGAACTTACTCAATTTTGGAAAAAATATACTAAATGACGGATACGTATTTGGAATTCCATGTTGTACATCATGTTTTATTTAACATATCACAAATGATGGGTGTTATAAATTTTAGTTGGAATGGTATCATGATCCCCCTATTTATAAGACACATTAAATTCGATAAAATTTTTAAATTTTTTATTTCAATTTGTAAACTCTGCCATTTGTTTGAACAGTAGATGATGTGTTCGATATATCTTTGTTAAGGATGTACATGTTAGCACTAAAACGTGTTCCATCTTATGAATAACATTTTATCATTATATATATTATTATGAAGATCCCATATAGATTATTTTTAAAATATAGAAATTATTTATGAATCGTGTGACTCATCTGATAAAGGTATGTTAGGGAGATCACAAAATAGACGAATCATCGTGGTAAATAGAGGTGTTATAATGAAGAACCAACCTTATTTTCATAAGGTAATATCGAAAAAAAATTCAATGATTAAATTAGTCCATGATGTAAGAATGTAAGACCCTGAGAAATTAGGATTTATTTACTTATACAGAAATTCAATCACTTCAATAGAATATGATGTAGAAAACATTAGGTTTAAATGAAACATGATACTTTCTTAAAATATTTTTCAAAAACAAACATTATAAACTAGTCGTTAAGTTGGAGAGTATGAATATAAATAATTAAATTATGAGAAAAATAAATTTTAAAAACATTAATGTGTTATAGTTTTATTAGAAATAAAAATTAAAATCATTTGAACACAAGATAAATGTTTTTTGAACAATTGTATGTTTCCAAAAAAAATATTTTATTACTTGTTAAGAACATATGATAAAATTATTTTCAAAAATTATAAATAATTCAACAAATAATATTAGTATATTTATTAAATAATATTAGTTAAATTATATTACGATGAATTTTTGGAATTTTTCAACAAAGCAACATTTTTTTGATGAATATTGAAAAATTCTACATTTTATTGATAAATGATTTTTTCATTAAATTATTTAAAAAATTAAATTAAATTAAATTTTAGTTTTAAATTAAATTTTGTAAAAACAAAATCACCTTAAATACTATTTATTTTATTGGAATCAATTTCATATTAAAATTGTATATTAAAACCTTATACCCTTATGAGAATTTTCACTTTGGAAACATGCTTTTTCATTACGTTTGTGGGTGCAATTTCATGTTGGGAACAACAAAAAAATGAAATTATTTTCTAATAATTTTTTTATTATTGGTATTAATTATAATTTGTATTATCAAAAAATATTTCATTAGATTTTTACCATATCGAATATTATATTTATTAAAAATTAACTATATTTTTTAAGTTAAAAACTGATTTATGTGGGAGTTAATCAAAGAATATAGGTTTTAGAAATATATAAAACAAATCCATGGACTATTTTTTGTAATATTTAGACACTATATTCTCCTATTCTCTATAATGTTTTATTTATTATGATTTTGTAAATATCCAAACATGGGTATAACTGAATCATGTAAAATATTCCATCTGTTTTCGCTCCCCCACATATAAAATGCCTCCCCCTATCCTCTCATCCTCAAAATAAAATTTTCATTTGTTTCATACCAAAACTACCTAAATAAAATCATTAATTCCCTCAAAATATCAAATATCCATTTCATTGATCAAAAATTCCAATGATGGATGTTTCTACAAACATATTGATATTCCCTAAAGAAGAGGTAATGATTTTAAATGATTGTTTTCATTTTATTTATTCTAACAAAAACAAAAAATATTCATTAGTAATACTAATAAAATAACACCAGTATCAACCATTCATTTTTATATTTTCATGTTAAATTTATAACCTATATAAATCTTTAAATACATAAAATTGGATATAAAATCACCGATCGTGTGTATGGTGGACTACCACCTCACGATTCAATGTAGATCATTCTCCATTAACAATTATTAGAGATTGATATAATGATGGATTAAATGATTTAATATAATTAGTTTGGATATAAATATTCATCTTGAATTATTTTTTCACATATAATTTCTTTCATTACATTATGTTAGAAATATGATAGTATCGACCCTTTGTATGGAAGACTACCACCTTGAAAAATGATGAGACTCATTTTCCATTTATGCTTTATATTTTAGGTAACATGTATATTATTATATGAGATATATATTTATTTATTTATTAAATTTCCCAAACCCAAAATCCCAGAGCTGGTTCATTATTTTAATACATTGGCATGATTACAAGGAATCAAGACCCGAAGGACCGATTAGTTTAGTATTCTTTGAAAAAATATTACATACATGAACGTTAAATTACACATTAAATCATAAAACAAAACAGAAATAATCCATTGAGAACACCAGTATTCCATTTTCTTATCCATGCATATCAAACATAATACACTTCTTGGTATCTTGGGAAAAGAAAACATAAGAAATGGGTGAGATCAGATTCTCAGTAAGGGTAAATATTTTAGCATATGCTATAAACTTTTAAGGCAAGATATGTAATAAAAAAATATACTTTTAAACATAAACATGAACATAATATTGAGAAAATAAATAAATCATTACAATATAAACATGAACGTGGATATTATACTAGTCGAATAATCACATGTAATAATTAATTTCATAATGAGGGAATTCCTAACATCCTACATCATTACCACATAGTCAAGGCCTCGTCCCAAGCCTAATGTTTTTTAAAGGCCTAGTTTCAAGACACTAGTTTGACTCATTAGACATACCAATGCATAGATGAGCTATAGCGGGCTCTACCCATCACTTACTAAGTCTAATACATTCCTCACAAGAAAATGTTGATATAGAAAATACACATTCATATTAAAACAATCATTCAAAATGTCAATATATTAACTAGAAACCATGAATGATATAAAACTAGAACATCTATAGTCAAAAATAACACAATACATTCAATAAAATATTTAATATTGTCATTATTATAAATCAAACTTAATCATGAATAATATCTAGTAAATGATGTTGACATAGTTGAAAATGATATGTAAATCTTTTTGAGAGAAATTCCATTTTTTCAGGAAAGCTTATAGAAATATTACAATTTATAGATGATGTCAATTAAAATTGATTTTTGAATCAAAGTGCCGAATACCAATTTTAAACATTTGAAATTAATTAAAATTTTAAATTAATTATGTCTTTACAAATAAATTCTTAAAAACATTTTGAATACATAGACATTAAATAAAGAGATTTATAAAATTAAATCATCAAAAACATTAAAATGATGTTCTAGTTAAAGAGTCCCTTCCATAAAACCTTAAAATATTCCTGTTGAATTTTTTTTATGAAACATGGACATGGATGATAAATATTTCCCATTAAATACATACAAATAAACAATCTCGTATAATAATGAGATTGTAGAATTGACCCTTTCCTTGTACATTCCTTTAGTCGGGGGTACATTTTACCACCTGTATGATGACCCTAGTATGTTATTAAATAATAATAGAACCATATTAATATTTTTGATATCATAATAGATTCATTTATGACTTTATATTACCCATTTAATAATAACTTCCACGTTAAATTAACATTTCAGGTTATAATCACTTTATTTATCGTATGTGTTTTAACTTGTTATTCTTGTTTTTGTCATTTAGATCTGGATTTTAAAACTTCCAGAATATAAAACATGATTTATATATCATATTTATTTAGAATATAAATATGTATAATAGACAGATATATGAAATGTAAAACACCGTTTATGGAGATGGTAGGTCATACGTATGCGTAAATGATGTTTCTGTTTTCTTATCGTATTGAATGGAAGTAAGTGAATGATATATTTTTAAATACGCACACACACAAACACAAAAAAACACACACACACACACAAATATATATATATATATACATTAAGTGGAATTAATATGTTATATATTACATACTTATTAATAATATATATTTTTATAATCATTGTTGAATGGTGAATGTGGAAATGATTCTCATCACGTCGTGGAGATGGTAAGCTGTACGTACAAACGAGAAACAATATCATTTTATTAATGATTAAAAAGTGTGTAATTGGATGGTATATTAATTTTTAAGAGACATTAGTTTGTTATTTTCATTATTTATATGTATATTCTCATCAGTATATCCATCAAAATAACATTGTGTTGAATAACATTTTACCCCACATCATGGAGACGGTATTTCGTACGTACGAACGCATGGTGGCATTATCATTTGTAGGATGGATAGACTAATGAATAAGGTTGTATGATTTTTATAATATCATCATAGTATGTATAAGGTATTGGACTAATTATTATGTTATGGAAATAACAATGAAAGAGAAAGATGAGGAATAAAAAAATATTGATAGAGGTGACAAAATAATTACATCTTCCTTGGGTGTTTCCTTTTGATTTCAAATAAAGGGCTTCTTAAGTTGGATTTCTGAGTAAGGGAAAGCTTATAGGTTTAAGTGAGGAAAGTTAGGATGAGATTTGGGTAGGAGTTGTCCTATTCAAATGGCTTAGGTGATGTGATTTGGAGATAAGGGGAAATACCCTTTAATAAGAGGGGTGAGGGTAACTTTAGAAAACCTTGAATTATTATTTAATATTCCATCATATTCAGTTTATAATGGATCCAAATGAAATTATTCGAGCCTAAGGTGGTTATGGGTCTAAATCCTCTCAGCCAATAGGTTTTAGTCAATTTAATGTGACCATATTAACCTTATCTTTTAGATTTAACTTTTAGTTAAATAGTTTAACATTTACCATGTCTCCTTGTTTTTTTATATTATATGGTTAATAAAATTACAATAAAATGCCTAGAAAATTCCAGGTGGTTCATTAATGACATATCTATTATTATATAAGTCCTTTGGTGTAACATTTTATTTTTATGACTGTTATATAATTTAATAATATAGTATTTGTTTTAAAAACTCATTTATTTCATCTTTGGAAAAATTTAATAAATAATTTTTGTTAAAGACCTAATAACATTATTACTTTGAAATAAATTAATTTAATAAATAATAACATGTCATAATAACCTCTAAAATTCGTGTAATGAATCAAAATTTTAAATTTACATTTATTTCGAAATTTATAACATCAATTATTTTAATCATTCATTAATAAAGCAATTACTGGATCATCATTATGTCATATATAAATTTAATTATATAATGTCAAAAAATTATAAATAAAATACCATAATATAGGAATGATTTTTAGATTTATAATGAATATTTATAGTCAAATTTATATTATGTATAACCTAATATTTTAAATGGTTTAGATACTAAACTTTTTATTTCTTTAAATAAAATAATAATAAATGTCCTAATATAGTCAAAGAAGTCCAAAGGATCAAATTTTATTCCTAATGTTGGTTTTGGTCGAAATAAACATATCCTATAGAATTTTAAAATGTGTTAGGGTAATTATAATATCATTTTTACCTTTAATTAACCTATTTACTTCTAGTCATTGTAAATGAAAGTATAAAGTCAATCTTCAACCAAAATTATTTTAAACTTGTTAGAAAACATTTTTATTAATGATATCATCCGTGACTCTTTGATTTTTTAACTTCAATTCATAGAAGTAGAAATATTATGTTTTATGCAAATTGGATAATGTGCCAAGAAAGAGGGTAAAAGACGTTAAAAGTTCCACAGAATATTATAAATATAATTTGTTTATAAAATGAATCCAATGAATTACATTTAAATTATATATTTATTATATATAATTTTTCACTTAAAATAAATTTAAATAAAATGATTAATTATTTAAATTAAAATTTTGTTTTAAACAATAACGAATTGTTTTCCACTATTAATCAAAAATTGAATGTTATCTGAAAAATACCAAAAATTCCCCCTATAATAATTTTAATATTCCAAATTCAAAAAGGAATTCTATTTTACAATATTCAAAAAATAGGATTTGAATTAATTAATTTAAAATTAATTCCCATTTTCAAAACCAAAAAATGGGTTTTTAAAAAGTAAAAACTATTAAAAGATTGACAAATATTTATGTCAAATTTAAATATTAAATTACCTAAAATGACCTACATTGCATTAAATGATAAAAATTTAATCTAATTATACTTCTAAACCATTAAAATGAAAAATTTAAGACTATAAATTATTTGGATTAAAAAAAAAATTTCAATTAAAATTTACTATTTTTAACTATTCAACAAAATATGAATTTTATCAGAAAAGAACCAAAAATTTATCAAAACTAAATTTTTATGCCTTTCATCTAGAGGATAATTTAATTTCATGAAATTGAATATTTAAATGTGTTACAAATTGGTTTTAAAAAAGGTTCTCCATTAAAAGGTCGTAAATTTTATTTATTGAAAAATACCTATTTTATCTGAAAAAAAAATGAATTTGATCTTATATTATTTCTAGGAAACTCATAATATGGATTATAAAATTATATATAGTATATAAAATTCAAAATTATGTATATAGTATTCATAACAACTTTTTGACCGGCTAGTTTGGTATGTTGTGGTGCACTCAAACTCGGTGTTGTATGTTTCGAAAGTTATTGAATTACAATGAAGAGACGACTTACTATAAAATCATGGGGTGTTACAATCCCCCTGTCCTTCAAAAATAGAATCCTATCTATTTGAAATTTTTCATCAAAAATAAAATGTTAATAAAATGCATTTCTGGAAAACCGATATCGAAAATTGGGATAATAAAAACTATTCTTAATAAGAGGGAAAGGAAAATGAAAACGTAACCACCAAATTATGATCTCAAATAGTGGAATGTTTTTGGAAATTAGAGACACCTAATTGGAGGGAAAACATAATTATTTATAGGGTGTTATTTAGATCATCAATCACAAAAAAGTGTAAAATTTATGTTCTCAAAGCCATCAATCTATAATGATTTAAAATATAATCAGTTCAAAAAACAATTAGGATAGCACAATTTTTTATTTATAATCCATTTAATATAGTTTAAGAATTAATTTATTCATATAATTAAAGGAATAAAATATACATTACAATGATAGTTTCAAGGTTCAACTAATTCTTACAAAAAACTCATCTTTCACTCCAAAAGATAATAGAGTTCAAAAATTTTCTATTTCTGTTAATCGTATTGGGTTCTGAAAACAATAAATTTATAATTCATCTATATGACCGTTTAAAAAAACAACATTATAAAACCTAGTACATCACGTAGGCCAGTGGTTGGTGATGTTCCCTTATTTCCCTTCGGTTGCGAGTTCAAGTCCCGCATCATTGTCAGACGCGACGTGTTAGTACCCAACCTCCGGGTTTTCCTTTTTATAAAAATCCAAAAATAATCTTATGTAATGATTTAAACATAAAAATAGAATCCAATGTCAAACATAATCCATTCCAACATTTAGAATTATCCAAAATACTTTTGTCCAATCTCATAATCCAAAATTTATAATGAAGGTAAACACAATGATGTTCTATTTTTTACACGTAATAACATGAGAATACATTCATCATGAATAATTTTAAAACCCAGTAACACCCTAAATTCCCATAAAATCATATTTATTACAATAAGTCTCCATTATTCTTTATAGTATACTGGATATACTCTTTATATCCAAAATTTTTTTAAACTAAAACAATAATGGAATAAAAAATCAATAGATTAGTTTCAATGAAGACCAGAATAGCGAATATAATTTATACAAATCAATCATATATTATTCCAAAATCAGTAACTTTGTATCAAAACCATATTAAGGTATATCTTTCCTTCAACCATGAACTTTCCAAAAATATTAACTTTCTATTGAGTCACTTTTCTTAGAACCATATAATCTTGAATTCATAAAGAAATAGTATTGCAGGACAATCCTTATTTATATCCATAATTCATTTAACCAGTACATCATTGATACAACACTCAAATGAAATAATATAATAACACTAATTATTCCTCTTTATCTTTTGTAGTATCATAACTTTATTATTATCCAATAGCATCATTTGGGGTATGCTCTGATGATAGGGACATTTTTTTGCATTGTGTCTCAACACCTTGCAGATGAACCATTGTAAATTTCAAACCATTTTCTTACCCTTGGAATCACATACATGGTGTCCTTGTTCTCAACACATATAAGAAATTACCTTTTCCCATGAAAAATTAAAAAATGGGATTCTTTCCATAGTTATCACATATGGTAGAATCCTTCTTTACCCTCTCTCATTTATTCATCTTTCTCTCTACCAATGTTTTTTTCTCCTACATCCCTTCAATGCCACTGGACTCAGACAATTATTCACTTATCTTATTAATAGATGATATTATTTCTTAATGTGAAGAGAATACATGGGAGAATATTTCACTTAAAAATTTTTTCTAAATACCATGAATGATATGATCCTACTTACTTTTTGGATCATGCGTATTGCTTGAGTTCTCATTCCATCTACAGGGCGCCATTTCTAAACAATGGCATACACTATGATAGATTATAAATCGCTATGCATAATTATAAACTTCTTAAATACCTAACCAAAATTGAAAATATTATGAGTATAATATATAATCATATAAAATGTTTTCTATGAGGAATTATTAACTCATAAATCCTTCATAATGGCTTGTAATCAAAATGTTAATTGTCGTAATCATTTCCCCTAGCAGTGTCATAACCAAGAGTGTAGCAAGGCCCATTGTCGTGTACCCGGATTCCTCAGGTGAAGCCCAAAACGCCATGTTGGATTTTTTACTCCGAGATACATCAGTTCCAAAGCCGCCTCTACTTTCTCATATCTAGACAAGGATGTATTACTTAGAATATTGACAAAATCTCTAAATTACCAAAATTCTTGGAATTTTCTATATACTAATCCTCAAATTCTATCTTAGGATAATGTTCTCTAATTTTGGTTTTTCTAAATCTAGTTTCCAATGGTTATACTATAATTCCTCTGATACCAACTATAACTCAACAACCCTATAATCCTGTATCTGGTGCATTAGTTTAATACATTTTCATGATTATAAGAAATCATGTTATGAAGGAACGATTATTTTAGTAGTCTTGGAAAATATATTACATACATGAACGTTACATTACACATTCAAACATAAAACACAACATAAATAATCCATTTATAATTCCATTATTCACCTAGATTAACCCTGTATATCATACATAACACACTTCTTTGAATACTGGGAAAACAAAACATAAGAAAGGGGTGAGCACATATGCTCAGCTAGGGTAATTAATTCGGTGGAAGCTCTATACTTATAAGGAAATGTGTCTATTATAAACAACAACCCTTTAATCATAAAATTGAACATAATATGGAGAAAATAAATCAATCATTACCATATAAACATGTAGATGGACATTCTACTAGTCGAATAATCACATGTAATAATTAATTTCATAATGAGGAAATGCCTAACTTCAGACATCATTACCACATAGTAAAGGCCTCATGCCAAAATTACATATTAATGTTTTTTCAAAGACACATGTTTGTCTCATGAGACCGAACGATACATCGATAAGCTATAACGGGCTCCACCCGTCACATAATCAGTCTACTACATTCCTCATATGAAATTGTTGAACCATAACATAATCATTCGTATTGAAACTAGCATATGAAATGTCAATACGTTATCAATAAACAATGAATGGTATAAAAATAGAACATCAATAGTCAAACATATCACCAAACCTTCATTAAAACAAGTAATATTGTACGTATAATAAATCATCCTCAATCAATAATAATATCTAGTAAATGGTTTGTCATAGTTGAAAATGATCAGTTAAACTCTTTAAGAGAAATACCAATATTTCATGAAATCATATTGAAATATTACAATTTATAAAGGAAGTCACATAAAATTGATTTTTTAATATAAGTGTCCCATACACATTGGAATCTATTGAGAGGAATTAACATTTTAAAATAATTATGTCTATATGAATAAATCATTAAAATCATTTTGAAAACATGGACATTAATTAAATATATTTATAAAAATAAATCTTCAAAATATTTACAATGATGATATAGTTAAAGAGTACCTTACATAAAACCATAAAATAATCCTTTTGAAAATATTTTCATGAAACATGGACATCGATGATAAATATATGATTGTAAATACATACAAATAAATGATCTCGTATAATAATGAGATTGAGAATTAACCCTTACCTTGTACTCTCTTTTAGTCGAGGGTACGGTTAACCACTTGTATGATGACCATAGTATGTTATTAAATTATACCTGAAACATATTAATTTTTAGGATATCAAACATGATTCATTTATGAATTTATACTAAAACTTTAATAATAATTTCCATGTTAAATTAACATTTCTTGTATTAATCTCTTTATTTATCGTAGTTGCTTTTTCTTGTTATTATTGTTCGTTTCATTTAGATCATGATTTAAATACATGCATAATATAAAAATTTATTTATATATCATATATATTTAGAATACAAATATGTATAATAGATAGATATACGAAATGGAAAACATCATTTATGGAGACTGTAAGACATACGTATGCATAAACGATGTTTCGGTTTTCATATCATATTGAATGGAATTCACTAAATGAGATATATATATATATATATATATTAAGAAACATCATTATTTCATATATTAAATACTTATTAATAATATATATTTTTATAATCATCATTGAATGGTGAATGTGGAAATGAATCTCATCGCGTCGTGGAGATGGTAAACCATACATACACACGAGCGACGATATCATTTCCTTAATGATTAAAAGGTGTGAAATTGTATGGTATATTAATTTTAAATAGACATTATCATGTTATTTTCATTATTTATATAAATATTACTCATCATTATATCCATCCAAATAAAATAGCGTTGAATAACAAATTACACCACGGCGTGGAGACGTTAAGTTGTATGTATGCTCACATGGTTATATTATCTATCATATGATGGATAGAATAATGAATATGGTTGTACCATATTTATAATAACATCAAATTATATTTATTTTACTGAAGTTGTTTTTTTTTGTTATGGAAATAAAAAATAAAGATAATGTTGGAGAAGAAAATAACATTGAAAGAGGTGACACAATAATTACCTTTTTTGTGCTTCTTATTGATATGAACAAAAGGCCTCCATATATTGGATTTATTCTCATGGGAAGGACGATATTTCGAATTGGGGGAAGTTTTTAGGAGATTTGTGAATGGTTTGGCCAAGAAAAATGGCTATGGATTTGTGACTTTTAACGAAAGGTATGTACCCTTTTATAAGAGGTGTGAGGGTCTATTTAGGAAAAGATTGAATTATTATTTAATTATTCAATCATATTCAGTTTATAATGGATCCCAATGAATTTATTTCAATTCTTAGGTGGTTATGAGTCTAAATAATCTTACCATATTAACCTTGTCGGTTAGATTTAACTCGTAGTTAAATAGTTTATCATTTACTATGTATCCTTGTATTTTTTAATTATATGGTTACAAAAATTACAATAAAATTCCAAGAGAACCCCAAGTGGTTTAGTAAGGACATATCTATTATTATAGTAGTCCTTTGAAGGAACCTTATATATTTAGGACTGTTATATAATTTAATAATATAGTATTTGTTTTAATAACTCATTTAGGTCAATTTTGACTCTATTTAATAAATATTTTTTGTTAAAGTCATAAAAAATTATTACTTCGAAATAAATTCATTGAATAAACCCTAATATGACATAGTAACCAATAAAATTCTTGTAATGAATAAAATGTGTCAATTTACATTTATTTTGATATTTATAAAATCAAGTATTTTAACTATTCATTAATAAATTAGTTATTGCATTATCATTGTGTCCTAAATAAATTTAATTATTTAATATCCAATAATTATAAATAAATTACCATTATATAGGATATATTTATATGTTTATAATGAATATTTATACTCATATTTATATTAGGTATAACCCTACAATTAAAATGGTTTAGTTATTAATCATTTAATTTTACACTTTAATTTCTTCTTTATATAAAATAATAATAAATGTCATAATCTAATCCAAGTGGACCAAAGAATCCGATTTTATTCCTAAGGTTTTTTGTGGTCGAAATAAACTTATAGAATATAATTAGTAATTGTTTTAGTGTAGTTATAATATCATTATTATCTTTAATTACCCTATTTACATTTACCTATGGAAAATAAAAGTCAAAAATTACTATTCACCAGAAATTATTTTCTTATTATTGAACCAAATTTTACAAAATGATGTCAACCATGTCACTTGGATTTTTAAATTAAATTCAATGAAGTTGTAAAATTATATTTTATGCAAATTTGCAAATGTTCCTATAAGGTGGGTAAAACACGTTAAATTTTCAATAATGTTTTATATATATAATTTTATTATAAAATGACTCTAATGAATTAAATTGAACTTATATATGTATTATATCTTTATTTGTACTTAAAATAAATTTAAATAAAATGAATAATCATTTAAATAAAAAGTATGTTTGAAATAATAACATAGTGTTTTTTACTATTCATCAAAAATTGAATGTTTTCATAAAAATAAAAAACATTCACCCTAACATAATTTCAATATTAAAAATTAAAAATTTTAATATATATTAAAAAATTATTAATTTAGGAGTTTCATAAATTAATTTAAAATTAATTCCCATTTTCAAAACAAAAAAATGGGTTCTTCAAAAAGTAAAAACTCTCAAAAGATTTACATGAGTTTATGTCAAATTTAAACGTGAAATTACTTATAATTACCTACATTCTATTAAATGATAAAAATTTAATCTAATTGTACTTAAAACAAATTAAAAGGCATAATTTACCACTATAAATTATTTTGACTAAAAATGTTGGTATCAATTAAAATTTAGTATTTTTAATTATTCATCAAAATATGAAGGTTATCAGAAAAGTACCAAACATTTATCCAAAACAAAAATTTATGTATATATTCTAAATAATAATTTAATTTCATGAAATTTAATATATAAATGTGTGAAATATTTGTTTCTAAAAGGGGTCTCCATTAAAAGGTGGTAAAATTGCAATTTTTTTAAAACTAGTTCATTTTTCTGAAAAAATTATTTTGTTCTTATATTATGTCTATGAAACACATAATATGTATTCTAAAATTAAATGTAATATATAAAATTCAAAATTATGTTAGTACTATTCATAATGGCTTTTTGAATGGCTAGTTTGGTAAGTCATGGTGTGCTCGAACACTGTGTTGTCTGTAGCACATGTTATTGAATTACTCTGAAGAGATAACATTCTATGAAATCTTAGGGTGTTAAAATTTTAGTTATTTAATATTGATATATCATACACATACTTACCCATTAACCTACCAATGGAATGATATTTTCACTTGTGGGTATGTAAATCCTACAGTATCTAAAAATCGTTGCAATTCATTTTTGATTCCCAACGTTTATGACTTCTTATAATAATGTAAAAAAATTATAAATATGAAAATATAAAAATTATTATCATTCATATTATTATTTATTTATTAATATGTAAAATATTCAAACATTCATTACAAAACACACATTATAATACATGAAAATTAACAAAATAACAATTAAAATAATGAAATATAAAAAAAATAGGTGGTAAAATGTTGTAATATTATCATATATGATATCATAAATATGATTATTGTTCTGTTATAAAATAATCACAATCCTATATCCATTATATATATATATAATGAACATTAAACTAATGTAATGTTTGAGGAAAAGGATTTGTCTCAATTTTCATTTCACTGATATTTTTTTAATATTAACCTATTAAATTATTCTGGTTTATATACATCCCAATTTATATATTTTAGTTTAATACATATTTTTTCTAGATTATAATTATTATTTTAAATAATATTCTTTAATTGGTTATAATTTAAATTATTCCATTGATGAAAAAATAATGTTCATCTTTAATTTATATTTTGATCATTATCTATCACATGTAACAACCACATTCTTATGATCATTTTCATTGGACATTAAATTTATCTTAAATATCAATATTAATTGTAACATTGACATGATGACTTGTTAAACCATATAAAATTTGTACCTATATTTTTTATATTTAATTTAATTTTATTAACATCAAAATATTTGGTAATCTATATTCTTTAATTAATATTGATATATATTAAAAATGGAAATGATTTTGAAATTTAATCAAATATCTGATATATGATAAATTATTTGGACATTAATTTTTGGGTGGGTATGATTTTATAAATTCCCCTTGATTCAATGATAATTTTGATGAGACAAATTAGTTTTATATAATATAAAATTGTTTAGCTTGTAGTTTTAAACTATATTGATAATGTCCTTGACAGTAGAGGTATACAGAATTCCAAATGTCATGTTTCCGAGTAATTAAGAACTTATTTAATATATAATTTATTTATTATTATTATTATGCATGATATTTTCAAATTGATATTATGTAATGATGTGTTTCGTTCTTATATTAGTTATTAACTATCATGTTCTTTTAGTTATTAATATTTTCATATTGATGATTCCTTATCCTATTATGTATGTGATGTTATTGATTAAATGGGAGATGGTTTCAGAATTTTACATTATCATATTGATTATTATTTTTTGATTCAGGGTAATATATACAATATGTACCCTTTAAATGATATTTATCTCATTAATATATTATTTCATTTCCCTAGGATATGAAGAATATTTCTTGTAATGAGTTTATCGATGCCAAATATTTTCCAATATTGTACTTTATATTTTAATTACCTATGTAAAATGTGTATAATGTATGTATCTGGTTCACCAAAAATACTAAATTGATCAATACCTTATTATTTGACCAGTTATATTTATCAAAATGAAATAATGTACGAAACAAATCCATGTTAGTTGAGTTTGGGTTGTTACAGTTGAGAATGATCATTACTTCCTCATATAGTGATGAATAATTTATATTATAGTAAATATAAAAAAATAACCATCATATCACTTTATGAAAAGACATAATTAGGGTCCAATAAAAAATCATTGAAACTTTATTAGGAAATTAGGTCCAATATCAACCCACAATAGCATAACACAAACTAGTGACCATCAATCACCCATAGTATCTTAACAGTGAATCGAGGTCCATATTCCACCTATTGAAACATAATATAGAACTGTGTGTCAATATCTCCCTTATAACATAATTGTGAAGTGACACTGACACATAGAGGTAGTATCATAAAAGATAACATAGAGAAATAATTAATCTGTAGTAATATTATTGAGAATCATGGGACAAAATCCACACATAGTGAAATTGTATGGAACTCAAGGCCAACATCCACTAATAGTAACATAATATAAAAAACTGGGATGTCATCCACTAAGAAAAGTAAAATTACATAAATAAATATATATCCATAACATTATCTATTTTCCTCTTTAAACATTAAAAGGATTCTGTAAAAACCCATGTTTATATATTTTAATCACATTAGTGAGTTTATAAGAAAATAATAAATTAAAAATTAACATGTATTTCAACTCAATCACATTCCAAATATCCCGTTTTATTTATATTATTGTCACCATTGAAAGAAACCAATATTATATGCTTTTAATATATATTAATGATTTTCATATCCATTAGGATGTATCAATTATAGCGGTCTATTTATAATTTCTTAACAAAATTTATGCCCAGTCACACAATTGGTAAACATCACCACACATCACATACAAGATGAAAATAATGGACATTATAATGTAAAATACAATACCACGTACATCAGCTTAATAGATGGTTAATCATCCAATGTAGGTAACTGAGCCGAAATGATGAATAATCAGGATGCATATATAATCTGTATAATAATTAAATAATAGATGAAACTATAATGATATCACAAAGTACATATTGAAAATATAAATGATAGGGGATAGAGGTACAAAATGATCTTTACCCATCCATTATGATGAATGGAACATGATTCATTCATGATATGAGGAAGAAATTATCAAAGGAATAAATGGTTAGTGTAAATCCACATATAATAGGTTCCTTCATGAATATATGATAATATTTTTATTGGTTAACATGATTAAAAGAATAAAAAATAGAAAATATTCAATTTTTTTGATCCTGGGTATGGAATGTTGATTGGACGTATGGTTTTATAAAATTTTAACCATCCTGTTTGATCGTCACTATTTCATGAACCACACTTTTTTATGACAGGGTTGTACTATTAGGTAAACCATTCATGAACTATGTGAAACATGTATGGATTAAATTTGTTTTTTATATGGTTTCCCTTACAAATCCACATCATTTTTCTAACCATGTGCTATATTTTTCATGGTTCTATAGTATGTTTTTAATTATATGAACAAAATATTTACTAACTACACAACCATCTTCAATATTTTATTTTTTTCATAACATTGGGCCCCAAACCACAAAAACACAATGGAGGCCAACCCGTATACCTATAAAAAAGTAATATTACATGAAATGAGGAAAACCACAGGAGTTTAAAAATAATTAAACTAGGAATTATCATTATAAGATCTGATCTTTTATGACCTCCAAACAATATAAAATTTTATCCAAAAAATAAACTCATAAACATAATCAAACCTCATCTCCAAATAGATCTATCTACTGATACATAAATCAATGAATTTTTCCTAAATATACTCATAGATACACCCATGATTCCACTACACTCATTCAAGAAGAAACATATTTCCATAATGTGTATTCTAACAATTATACACTATATATTGTTGAGTCTCATAAATGGATATGTTTGCCTCAATATCACTATCATTGGTATCAATCACTTCAGATGGATCAAGATAGTAACACCGAAGCTACGATACAATGTAACCAATTTTCATGACTTTGAAACATTATAGAAGATCATTTAAATATGATACTGAAGTAATCCTTTTAATTATATCAAATAGATTTCCCTACATGTGATCCAAAATTCCAAATTTTTAATGAATATGAAATCACAACCAAGGTGAAAATCATAAGAAGAGTTTATCACCATATTGAAATATGAGACAAAAGCATCTACATTTGACGTATAACATTATCCTTCTTAAATAATTAGCCAACCACATGTCCTACATTTTATATATGAATTAACATATTCAATATAATCATTTTCCTTATAATCATTGACTCTGCATCTTCTATCAAACACATGGGGTAACAACATGTTCAAACACATAGTGCATCGCATTGATACATATAAACTCTATCTTAATAACATCTATTATAGCATAAATCATTATGTGAACATTAGTTCTCCAAAGATTATCTAAACTCCATTAAACATGCACTATTTATTTCCTATAAAATCATAATAGTTTTATCATACTCTCAATTTTTTTGAAAATGATATGCAGTTATCATATGTACCTATGAACCAAGAACATTGTATAAGAAATTCTAGATGAATGGTGTAAAAACTAATCCACGTATAAATAAATCATTCAATGTATCCCTTTTAATCATACTATCACAGGGATAAAAACCATTCCAATCATGTAAAGATAGAAGGAATCCTAGATTTGCTGGGAATTTTACACTATTTTCAGTTGATTCACTATCATACATATAATATCACATCCATTGCGTGTTCAGAGAAACCCCAACATTTAATGATAAGTCATGTAATTCAATATATATTTGGTGATATGTAGTGGCTAAAGTCATACCGTTTTCTATTGGTTCTCAAATTTCTCTTTTTGATAGGTATAGAACCTTATGACCAAACATGTGAAATCTATATTCATAATTTTCCTTCAATAAATTTTTTTCTATGTGTTATTACATCTTAGACATTCTTGGGTGTATAACCAAAACTAATACATGTGATTCTCTCATCAAGTCAATACTTATAAAAATTTGGAATATAAAAAGGTATCAAACATTTAGTATCTTATCTATATCAAGAGTTCAAATAAGTTATTTCACCTCACCATTTATTTTATCCCTCAATACTAGGGAATCTATATCAGATATCAAGATCATGTTCACCCTATAAAGAAGTGAAGATGTGATAAATTATGATTTTCTATTAAATAAAATATAAAACTTCAAACCAGCAAAGTTCATATCAATAAAAAGGGCCATGAACTAACACCAACAACTAGACTCTTAACCCAAATGAGTTTTCATCTTATTGATCTTCGGATCTACCACTTTTTTAACCATTCTAGGATTATACTCTATCTGAATGAAAATGAATTTAAGTACAAAACCTAGAATACTTGATTATGCTTCATGTCCTTCTAAGATAAAATTTAAATATGGATTTATTTGTCATTATATCCAATTAACCTCTTAGATAAAATGTAATTTATGGAAAATGATGAGTTTTGGTTGTCTTTTTTTAATATATGATAGATGGTAGATGTTTAGAAACATGTCCAGATCATCTGCACATAAATTGGATACAGACTAATTCATACTGTTTTCATGAGAATCAGATCTAGACCATTGGGATGTGAAAATCATATCTTTAAATTTAGAATGATAAGAGGAAGATAAGAAGTTATATAAATTACATGGTTAATATGATGATTATTTTATGATCATGGAGTTCTCATAAATCATGAATAATTATTGATAATAGATGGATTTTATGCAAGAGAGCATAGTATGATTTCATGTATTCTAGTTTCTGGTCATCGGTGGGAAGTTCATTGGACAATGAATGAAATAGATCATTCATGTGATAACTATTGGTATTAAATCCATCATAATGAATTATCACACTAATTAATTTCATATTATTGGTATCTTGTGTGTATCGAATTTATATTTTTATCAGATGTAGAGTGATTATGAATGTTATAATTGATGGAAATGATGATTCATTGGAATGAATTTAAGACAAATAAACCAGAAAAAAATTAACACTATAGTGATCCCTTATCATATTGAATAATTTTATTTTGATTGTGTCAAAGGAAAAAGGAAAATTTATTAACTAATTTTTAAGAATTTTTGATGACTCATAGGACTATCAATGATAATGATCCATTAGAGTGGGACATAGACTGATCTTTCAGATGTAGTCTGACAGCAATAAAATCATCAAAAACAAGATCATTAGTCTATTGGATTGTTCTTATGATGAATATAATAATTTTCTGAAGAGTTTTGATGATTTGTTTGGAAAAGAGTAGAATGAATCTTTAGAAGTTTCCATGATGTTTATGGAAATTAAAGAGAATATTTAATGAGTGTTCTTTAGTCATGTATATAAGGTTTTATAGTTTTTTATAGGTATATATAAGTTCCATCAGATGATATTTCCATATGAATGTCTATAAAATTAATTAAAAATAAGGAAGTCCATTAGACTAGCATAATGTTAGAAATACCAATTTGAGTAAAAAAGGAGAATCAACCTCATGATAATAAGACTGCAAGATTGTTTTTAAATTCAGACAAGTCAGATGTTCTGAGATATACCCATAAGTATTGAGAAATGTTGATGAAGTAACACATGAAAACTAAAAGAAACAACAAAACTATGATTTATGAACTTCATTGAGAATGCTCATTGAAGAAATTCCATCACAGTATGTTACCTTAGAAACATTTATATCAGTTTTATCCCTATATGACATAGGTACATTAGAAATAAAAATTTTGGGCTTCCAATTAATACCAACTCAACTGAAGAGGGAATAGTAGAATGAGAATTGGACTAAGGCCAGTCAGATGAATACCATTTGACAATGGTAATCAGTCTAAACTATGTCGGGCTGAATGCTGTTGATGAATTATATAGTAAGGTTTTTATAGAATAAAATTAAAGTCTGAAAATTTCCTCATAAAATTATGGGAGAATTTTAAGATAGTATGTAGTTAAATTATGATTCATATTACTTTTCGAGGATGTGAATAAATTATTATGGGAATCAAAAAATAAGAAGGAATGTAAATCTTGTACCATTGGATACCTACCTATTTCATAAAAGGATTAACTGTTTGTATAGGGTGTATAACCAGTTATTGGATTTTGATATGAAAAGGATAGTGAGTGGTATAAAAAGCTATAGTAGTAAATTTTTTACTATGAATTTAGAATTTTTCTCTGCTTGTGCCTTCATATTCTCGAAAGAAGATAGAAAAATAATCCATTTGGTGGGATTATACACCATGTAAAGGAGTAGTTCATTGTACTGAACCTTTTAAATATCATGTGATACATTTACATTACATTTTTTTATTATAAATGTTAACATTGTGGAGTTCTATTATATTTTATAATAAATTTAAGATGTTTTAGATTTTAATACAGTTGAAAAAATTATTTTATGGAAAATTATTATAAAACAAAAAGGGAAAATTAATTACACCCTCCCCCGTAGTTGTCTCAACATTATACGGTAAAAATAATTATTATCAGACCCAGGTCCCTATGAATGATCCATATCTAAAAATGGAAGATGTAAATTCAGTTAAAATATGGGTGTTCTATTTTTATAGAAATAACCTTCATATTTGTAAGAATTTTCGGCCCCCTAATTATCTATCACATTACATTGACATTATAGGTGCTATTATAGTTGGATTTCATCCCATCAATGAATCTTATATGATAGCTATCAATAAAAAATCTATAGAATCTGGTGGAAATTCATATAATTATTTTCATTTGGATCATGTGGACAATGTTTTTTCAAATATTATGTGCTTTCCAATAGTAATTAAAATGTGTTATAAGTTTAAAAGTATCTATTAATGGAAGGATAATGTTATAGAATACATGTTACAAATCATTAGAATTATATATGCAGTTATAATAATGGATGATGACAAATGTATTGATGATTACATTTTAAGGGTAAATTATATTAAGAGAAACACCATGTTTTTTTCTAAAAATCTATAAGATTGTTCAATTTTAATGAATCTCGAGAGGGAATTTATAAATAAATTTAATTCCAAGGTTTCATATTTAATACATCGTGATTATTTATCCTTTTATGAACTTTATAATATCCTTTTAGTATATAAAATGAGAAATATATTTCATTCATGAAAAGGGATGATAGATAAATTTAATTAAAATATTGAATAAATTGTAAAACGAATACAATGATGTAAAATAATAATCATGTTATTCATAAGTAGTGGAAGAAGCTAAAAATTTCAATACAATTGAAACCCTCCTTTCAATGAAATAAAATAATAGTAAATGGAAAACTAAAACACTCTAATGATGTAATTATGATGTTAAAGAACATTTTTATTCAATTATCCAAGGAAAAATGTTGAGTAGTATTAGTCCTAATAAAATAATAAGAATCCTAAGAAATAAGTTTCGGTAAACCATAAATAAATATTTCTTTTTGAAAATAATTATGAATTTTATCTAAGAATATGGTTGAAAAAATATTATTCATCGAGTGATGTATCAAATCATCAACTCAACATCATGTCTCATAATATAAGGGGGTGTAATTCTTCAAACATTGGTGATAATGATGAGGAAATTAAAAAAATGAAAATTTTTCTCAAAGAGAATTAGATGAAATTAATTGATCATAATTCTCAACTCAATAAATAAATAAATATTTATTAACAATGTTAATATTGAAATAAAACTGAAAATCTATGAGGAAAGATTATATGATAATGAGTACATCCATCAGATTAAAATTACATATGTTGATGAAAATAGGCATATAAATTTGAAGATAGCTAAATATGAAAAATATGATATATATACACTAGTAGTTTACCTATCAAATAAAGAAGAAGACATTTTAGAACCAAAATAAATGAATCTAATAAAACAAAATTACATAATAAAGAAGAGGGAAAACCTTACCAAGGTATTGTATTGAATAGGATATACATCTAAATTATATTAAATGATTCATGTTAAAAAATAATATAGAGAACATAATGTTGAAATTACATACAATGTAAAATCTATGATGTTGAAGAATTAATCATGACCTAGATAACACTATTAGTTAGAATATATATTATAATAATTAATGAGGTTTCTAATTAATCCCAATATATTTTTATTTGTAAAAATTAGAAGGGAATTGATGGAGTTGTAATAGGAATCCTAATATTGGAGTCTCATATTTTACTTGATAAAGAAGGTTATATGGTTAGAAAATATGTGTTCTTGAATGTTTTTTATACACCTGATATATATGGAATGTTTTTATAGATGGGTTAAGTTGAATTTTATGTTAATCAAATCCTTTGAATATTTCACCATAAATGAGGATGTTGAAAGAACCAAGAAAATTTATTACTTGGATGCAATGTTATAGAAAACATTAAAAACCATGATTATATATTATTTTTTTCTTGCAATAGGTGTTCCCATTTTGACTTATATTTTTTTAAACACTTTTTATTCTAAAACTCACATGATACTTATGTTCTCATCAATAATAATATCATGAGTTTTAGTTGATATGTTCCAACCCCTGGAATGGAGATCAATATTTAATAATAGGGAAATATGTAACTACCCAAATTGTTTTAAATAAAATCCACCTTTTGAATTATTTAAATTTATTATTATTTTATATGTTATAGATAACTTTTTTTGTTTTATTATATTTTATAACATTAAAATTATTTTCATGAATCATTATTCTCGATAATATTACCATACAATAGTGCTAACATGATTAGTATAATATAGGGTTTTAACTAATCCAGTTGACACTCAAAAGGGAAGTGATAGTCGTAACCTACAAGCTCGTACATTATGAATACCACTTATCCGAGGTTCAAAGGGAGAAAGAATATCTAGGAAGTTCCCTTGAACAATCCCATGCTAATATCCAACAACATAAACATGATATAAAGTGCAGATTTCTAAAAATAACATTTATAATTTTCCAAATCACCATAGAGTAGAAAAAATATAGAAATTAATGAAGATATAATGGCAATCCAATGTAAAAGTAAACTAATGAGTGTTGGTGAATTGTTTATTTTAATGTTTCATTAATTAAAAAATAATCATAAAGAATCCAAATGAATGATGATATTTTTATAATAAACACTTACCATGTTGTAACATTGAGACATAATACCCATATTACAAAATGAAATTAAATGCAGCCTAAAATGTCATATTAATAAGATGTTTCATGATATTCCTTCTCAAAGTAATTTGTATTCACCTTTCCAAATAATATAGGATCATAACATGGAATGTGTCTCGAAGATGGTAAATTGAGACCAAAATTACATTACTGATTAGGTATCCTTTGAATCATAATGTAATGCCCCGACCCTAATTACCCAATGTCGGTGTATTATTAAATAACGTTGTCATGATCACAAGGGATCATGTCCTGAAAGTCCTATCTTTTTAGTATCCTTAGATGTACTAGATATGTACATAAGTTGTACTTTATATTATAAAATGAAAAACTATTACACTATGTCCCCTTTTAACAAACTCGTATCTCTTAGGCAATTCTTGGAGGCCAATCATAACATACTTCTTCGAATCCTCAGAAAAATAAGAGATAAGAAGGGGGTGATATAAAATTCTTAGTAAAGATGAAAATATAAAAGTAACAATCATAAATAAGTATAAACATTTAAGGGAATGTATAAGACTAAAACAGAAGCCTTTTAAAAATAAACATCAGCATAATATGGAAAATATAAATCATATAATTCAATTTACTTATTCACATGGATATTCTACTAGTTCAATAATCCCATGTAATATCAATAGATAAATTCTTAATTATGTAATACCTAATTCCGGACATCATAACCACATAGTCAAAGCCTCATACCAAGACAAAAAATAATAATTTTGTCAAGGCCTTGGGCCAAGACAGTAGTTTTACTCATGAAACCTACTGATTAATAGTGGGGCTATAGAGGGCCATATCCATCACTTATTAAGTCCAATGAATTCATCATATGAAAATGGTGAAACAAAATCTAATCTTTCATATTAATACTAGAAAACTAAATGACAATAATTTAACAACAAACCATTAATGGTATAAAAATAGCACATCATTAATCCAACATAACTCATTCAACACAATATGGAAGATTGTATTATAGTAAATCAACCTCAATCAAGAATATAATACAATTTGAGTAATTTACATAGACGAAAATAATTAGTTATATTTTTTTAGAGAAATATCCCATATTTTTAAAACATTGTAAAGTCGGGCTATTTATCAAAGAAGTCGTCTAAAAGAGAATTTTGAATCAAGGTGTATCATAACTCTTTGGAACTTTTTAAAGGAATATAAATTATAAAAAAATTAATTTTCATATAAATAAATCATTAAAATAATTTTTAAAACCTGTACATTAATGGGAATTATTTAGAAGAATAAATCATTAAAACATTTAAAATGATATTTTAGTTAAGGGTTCCTAACCAAATGAAAGATGATGAAATACAAAAAATTGTGGAATAACATTAATCAAAACATTATAATATTATCAATATAAATAGATCAATTATATAAATGTCAATGGGTAGTATAAACACCACATAAAATTGAATTGGCACATTACAACAAAGAAGATTCAATGAAATATAAATTGAAATGAAATCCCATATAATGAATGTATCCTTAGATTAAAAATAATTCAATGACATAATTACATTTGAAAACTATAAATAAACTCAATTTGATTGGATATTTAGTGTAAATAAATAGGAGGGCATTGACACATATTCATGTAAAAACAAAACCAATGACATTTATGTTTAACTCAATGAATGGAAATTGAGTTAAGAATACCCTTATCAATTTCATATCAATGACTTGAGAATTTATCAATGGGGTTTTTATGTGAACAAAAATTATATCCACACAAAGGGGAGTTAAAATTACTTCATAAATAAATAAATACATATTTCTCACATAGTGGTGGAGTAAAATAATTAATTAAGTGAACATTAAACCCAATGAGTTTTAATGGAAATTACAAATTCCCTTACAGATTTGGTGAATTACGAAACATACAACCCATGAAAGAAGGATTATAAAATAATGATGTAATTACCCAGAAATTGAAGTTTATCATAGAAATAATACTATCATGGGTAGTACATACACCACATAAAAGAAAATTGTGGAAAATATGGCACGAATCCCATGAGAATAAAAGTGATATGAAAACCCCTTACCTCGTACTTTTCATTACTCTAGGTTATATTAACCAGCTGTATAGAGGTGAAATTATTTTTATTAAATTATAAAAGGACCAAATACATAAATATGTTATCATATATGATCTTTTAATATAAATTTTTTAATGATATTTCAGTAGTATCATTGTTATGTGTGATAACTGATTCATTTTCATTTATATGTTTTGTTACGTAAGTCATTTTTTATGGATAGGATGTATTTGATTAATATATAGAATGATAATATGTTCTTAAAAAAAATATTTTTTATCATCAAATAGAGTTTATTCTTGACTGGTTATGATGGAAAATGAAATCACATCACGTCGTGGAGATGGTAAGCCATACGCACACATGAGTGACATTATCATTATATTAGTGGTGATATTGTATGTAATTGGATTATAAATTATATATAAATAATAAATAAAATGTCATATTTATTATTTAAATCAGTTATACTCATTATTATAGCCATCCAAATAATGAAGTGTTGAATAACAAACCACACCATGACCTGGAGACGGTAAGACGTACGTACACACATAAGGTGACTTTTTCATTAATAGGATGGTTATAATAATGAATATGGTTGTAACATATTTATAATAACATCCCATAATGTATAAAATATTGGATTTATTATTTTAGTATGGAAACAACAATTAAAGAGGAAGTGGAAGAAGAAAAATTCATTAAAAGATGTGATAAAGTAATTACCTCTTCTTCAGGTTCTTCCTTTTGATTTGACCAAAGGGGCTTCATAAGATGGATTTATGATCAATGTAAGGAATCTAGGTTGAATTTAGGGTAGTTGTGAGGATATTAGAGTGGGGTTTTCCCGATCCCAAATGCTTATACGGAGTGAATTTAAGAGAAGAGTAATTACACATTTGTAATATAGGTAAGGGAAACATTAAGAAAAACATGAAATATTATTTTAGTATAAAATATTTTTCAGTTTATAATAGATCCTGATGGATTTATTTTGAGGATAAGTTATGTATGGGTCTAATACCTTTCAACAAATAGGTTTCAGAAATGTTTAGTTTAACATATAAACCTTATCGTTTCGATTTAACTCTTAGTTAAATAGTTTAACATTTAAAATGTCTTCTTATATTTATATATTACATGGTTAATACACTTACTATAAAATTCCAAGATATTATCACGTGGTTAATTAATGACATATCTATCTTTACATAAGTCATTTGAATTAACCATAGGTTTTTAGTACTGTTATATAATTTAATAAGATAGTATTTTTTAAAAACAAATTTATTTCATTTTTGACATTATTTAGTATATGGTTTTTTTGAAAGTTATAAAAATAATATTTTTTCAAAAAAAAACATTAATTGACCCTAAAATGTCATATTTACCTATATAAATCTTTTAATTCATAACAATTCTCAATTAACATTTATTTTAATATTTATGAAGTCAATTATTTATGTCTAAAACAATAATGTAATTACTAAATAATAATTATTTCATAAATATATTTTATTATTTAATGTATAAAAATTATAAATAAAATACCATGATGTATTAAATCCTTTTATATTTATAATGAATACCTATAGTATAAGTTATCTTATGTGTAACCCTATATTACAAATTATTTTGTTATTAAACATTGAATTTAACACTTTTAACTATTTTTTATATAAAATATAATAAATGTCCTACTCTAATCCAAGTAAATCTAAAAGGATAATATTTTTTCTTAAGTATTATTTTTGTATATATACACTTATTTAATATAATTATGGTAAGTGTTAGGGTAATTTTAATATATGTTTTACCTTTAATTACCCTATTTACTTAAAACCATGGTAAATAAAATTTAAAACATTCCATTCACCAAAAAAAATTCATCCTATTGAATAACATTTTACTTTCTGATGTCAACCGTGTGTCATGGAGTTTTGAATTTCAATGCATAGAAGTAGTTAAATTACATTTTATCAAATTTAAAAATGAGCCTAGAAGGTGGGTAAAAGATTGTAAATCGTTCAATAAAATTATATATATATAATATTATTATAAAATGACTTCAATGAATTACATTTGACTAATATAGGTATAATGTATCTATTTTTACTTTATAATAAATTTAAATTAAAAATAAATATTTAAATAAAATGTCATCTTAAAATAATAACACATTGGATTTTCACTATTAATCTATATTTTAATGCTTTTGGAAATATACCAAAAATTCACCCAAAGAAAATATTCATATTCCAAATTAAAAAATTATTTCTATTTTACTAAATCTAAAACATATCAGTGGTATTAATTAATATAAAAAAATATTCTCGTTGTGAAAACCAGGATATGTGTTTCTGAGAAGTAAAAACTATAAAATGATGGATATGTGTTTATGTCGAATTTAATTGTAAAGTTACTCTCAATGACCAGAATTGGATAAAATTATTAAAATATAATATAATTATAAATCCAAACCATTCAAATGTGTAATTTAACACAATAAATTATTATTATTAAAAACGTCATTTTCAATAAAAATTTAGTATTTTTCACTATTCATCAAAATATGAAAGTTATCAAAAAAGCACCGAAAATTTATCCAAAATAAAATTCTATGTCCTTATTTTAATGAAGAAGTATATTATCTTCAAATTTAGAAAATAAAACTGTCAATTCATTCATTTAAAAGGGTTCACCATTACAAGGCGGTAAAATTTCATTTTTTGAAAAAAATATGTCTTTTATCTGAATAAATTTATGTTTTTAATATATTATGTCTAAGGAACACATAATATGGATTTTAAAATTAAATGGAGTATATAAAATTCAAAATTTGGTTAATATTATTCATAATAGAATTTTGAATGGCTAGTTTTGTTAGTCGGGGTGCGCTTGAACATGGTGTTTCGTGTAGCGCAAGCTATTGAATTGCTCTAAAGAAAATAAATTACTATGAAATCTTGGGGTGTAACATTCTTACCCCATTTTAGAAATTTCATCCTCGAAATCATAAAATTGGGCTTCGTAACATCATTGAAAGCCCCAAATTGGAAAAAAGTGAATAAAACTATCACTTTAAAAGAAATAAAAAGTGTAAAAATGTTACCAGAGATAACTCATAATAGAAATCCATTTAGGAAAACATGGATATGGAAGATAAAATAATTTTCATGTTCTGATGGAGAGTAATAGAAAACATGATTAAGAGAATGTTAACAATAAGTAACCCTCAAAATAATGATGGGTTACACGGTCATTAGTTTCCTAGTAGGAAATGTAAACAGACAATGTTTCTTTAAGTTCCATTAAACAATGAGAAGGAGTTTATTTATGAGTTTGACTATGAACATAAATTGATATACTTACTTTTAAAGTAGAGTTTCATTCTTTATTAAATATGTACCACTAACTTCTATTTTCTCCAAATGATGAGTAGTCAAGATTACCTAGTCACACCTGAAGCGATAGAATCATATTATAGAGATTCACATAATCCCCAAATGATAAAATATATATTTCCATTCTATTTAGAGATGAACCAAAACCAAAATGTTCAGTACAAGATTAGATGATCACCAAAATACATAATCCATTACATATCAAAATACTGATCCTAATATCCAAAAATTTACAAACATTACCCAAAGATCAATAATGACCATTCAATAAAAAATGGTCTTTAAAATTCATCAAGATAATCCAAAATAATATTGTAACAAAAAACACAAATGAATTTAATCACATAGCCTCTCATATGAAATATTTACAGTTATCTCCAAAAAACATCAACTACTCTTAAAATATCTTATTGAAGTGTAATAAACCAAGTCAAATATTCTCTATTATAGGTTATTCATTCCCATTAATAACCAAAATCACTATAAAAAACATAAATTCTTCCAAAATAAAAATACACCATTACTCCTCAAATTAAGTCCCATTGTATTCTATTTTCCTTAGGAAAATAGTGTTCCGAACATTGAGATACTCTCCAAATATAAAATTTATCAATTAATAACCAAATAATTTTCCTATACAAAGGATTTCCATTTGATAAAACATAAGATATAAAATAAACATATTATAAATCAATAGAATAATTTAACCAAAAATAATTAGTTACACCAACCAAAGACTTCACGTAGTCCAGTGGTAGGCGTTAAATCGCATTCTCACATTGATTGTGGGTTTGGTTCTCATTGTTTTGTCTGACGTGACGTGTTTTCACATGGTATGTGTGTTTTTATTTTACAAAACCTATATATTATATCATTACCAAAATGCGAGAAATTCTTCAAAATAACTATAACATAATTTAACCACAAATGCTATTTCATACCTCTTATTTTCATCCCAAAAATTAATAAGATATAGTTTCCTCAAATTCAAGGATCATATAAAACCAAATTTTTCTTTGTAACTATATGAAAAAAATAAAAGATAAATCTTCCTAAAATTGCATTTTCAAATAAAAAATGGCAGGGTTACACATACAAGATAAAAGTATTCCAAAGCAATCCCATAAAAAAAAAAGCATTAATACATTTAAACATTTTCCCGTCCATTTATTTCCACATAGATTCTTTCGTTACCACTTGGTAATCATATAGAGTAGGGGATTGACTCGAGTAATTCCCAGGTCCCCTACATTTAGGAAAAATTATTATAAATGTATTTTTAGTATTATTTTTATATTTCTTCATTGTTCTTTAAAAATTTCCCCAGTAATTCTTCAATATATGTTCTTCTTTCCCAAACATAAATCATTTTATTTTTCCATTGAGACACATTCATGGGTGTATCCTTCCACATTTCCTGCATTATGGAAATTTATATTTTATTTTTCAATGATATCCACTGATGGAGATCTTATCATTCTCCGACATTATCTTCTTTTTTGAGTTTGATTGTAGTTTAATGTATATGTTATTGATAATATTTTCAGAAACCTGCTTCAGAATGAACATAATATCATTTATGCCTATTAACATTATATTTAGTTTCTCATTTCCTCCCTTGGGCCCACCTTGTACATCATGTTCAATGTTACTAAGAATTTCGTGGAATCTAGTCATTGACTAAAACCAGAAAGTATAGTGTGAGTAAAAATATTCATAAAATTTGTTAGAGAATATCATGAGACCTTATTTTCAATCTAAAACACATTAGTATTAACGAAGGTTATTTATTCTCATCTTATATTAAAATACATCAAATTGATTTGTAATGAAAATATGAATTATCATAAGAATATCCCCCAGGAGTGTCGTAACCAAGTGTGCAGCAAGGACCATTTTCGTGCATCAGTTATTGTCCGAGTCTAGCTCAAAGAGATGTTTTTCGGTTTTACCCCTAGATACTTATGTTCCATAGCCAAATCTACCTACTCATATCCAGACATGGA
This sequence comes from Viscum album, assembly GCA_963277665.1. Taxonomy (NCBI): domain Eukaryota; kingdom Viridiplantae; phylum Streptophyta; class Magnoliopsida; order Santalales; family Viscaceae; genus Viscum; species Viscum album. The sequence continues at coordinate 1,450,124,179 of OY728140.1, read as the reverse complement.
TTCATTTCTTGGAAAAATCAAAAAATATGTATATTAACAAAATTCTAGGATGATATTATATACTAATCCTCAAAGACAATCTTTGGGTAACATTCTCTAATCATTGTTTTTTCAAAATCTAGATTCCATGGATTGTACTAATCTACCTCTGATATTAACTGTAGGGCCCTGACCCTGGTATCCTAGAGTTGTAGAATTAATATATTACATTGGTATGATCACAGGGGATCGTGTCTCGAAATACTGATCAGTTTAGTACCCTTGGAAGTACTAGATAGAAACATAAGTTTTACATTACATTATAAAATGTAAAAACAACAAAATTGTGTCTAATTTTAACACACTCATATCCCATATCATATTCATGCAGGTCAATCATAATATACATCTTCTAATCATGGGAAAAATAAAACATAATAAAGGGGTGAGATCAAATCCTTACTAACCATAACAATATAGCATAAACTATCATAAATAAGCATAACCATTTAAGGCAATGTAGAAGTCTAAAAATGAAGTCTTTTAAACATAAAATTGACTATAATATTTCCTAGATAAATCAAATGAGTTCATTTACTTATTCACATCACTACTTGAAAAAAGACGATTTCTTGGACGTTTTTTTAAATAGCGGCAGTTTAAACGACAACCATATGGTTTTGAGGTGGTTTTTTTTGAAACCAAAACTATAGTGTGTTTCAGAATACAATAGGCCTAAGTTTCCTAGAATTAGTGGAAGTTTATATAAACTATCTTGGTTTGTGAATTTCGTGGTGGTTTTAATGGTTTTAGTGGCTGTTTCCGCTGGGGATACCAGTTTTTTTCAGTGGTTATAACCGCTGTAAAAAAAATTAGTTTCACCAGAGGAAACCGCCACAAAAACCATTAAACCCAACATGACATAATAAAGGAATTAGTAATTTAATTAGGAGTGGTTAATATCAGTTCTAAAAAATATCAATTTTCCAGCGTAAACTGCCACTAAAACCATTAAAACTGCCGCGATATAATAATGGAATACAGAAACTGTTTGGTAGCGGTTAAAACCACCACTAAATTATTGTCCGTAGTGGTGGTTTTAACTTTTTTGAATAGAAAGATACCATTATTGTAGAAGTGGTTTTAACCACCACTAAATATATTTTATTTTTATTTGTTGTGGTTAAAACTGCCACTAAAGACATATTTACAAAAAAATGTTACTGATACAGCAGTCCCATTACCAATGCCCCTAAAAAAATACCCTTCCAATATTTATAACATATAACACATCATAACCACAACACATCACAACCACTGATCTCTAGTGAATCACTATTTAATCCAATGAATAAAAACACTCCATAAAAAACCACACATAAAATTTGAAAATTACCAGCCTAATGATCTCTTGAATATAATAGAAAGATAATAAATAAGTAATGGGGAAATAGAGTGATACCATGAATCAAATAACTTCAATATAAATGATCTAATATGATCCAAGTGGTTTGGAACATTAAGTTAGGTGAATGTGGAATGGGAGGATGAGTAAGGGTCAATTAAGAATTTAGGGAAAGTCTATAAATCATAACATGGAGGTAATAAAATCATATTTATAAGTGAATAACACTGGACTCTACCAAATCATGGTTATTATCCAAAACACATGTGGTGGGTTTGATAAAATTGTGATCTAGAACCCTCACTGTCATTTTATCTTTTTTACCATTTTAAAATGGATTTGGGCCTCCCACAAATCTTAGAACATATAGTGGTCTAAGCCATAATGGTTCTTCTATATTATTCATTGTCTTCAATCCATTACTTAATTCACATTTCACAACCATTTTACCCTCACCATGCCCAAGGATACAGTGTGGTGAGCTTGGGTTTTCTATTTTGGACAGGTAGTCCTCTGATATTCCATTCCCACCAAAGGGAATTTCAAGATTCATAGGGTCTAGAGATAAACTACTTGGACAACAATCATAAAACCATTTCATCCATGAGTCCTGGATATATATCCTATTTTACACAACAATACACACAACATAAAATTACCTCCTTCGTGTCCACACAAGTCATTACAAAAGCTATGGTGGCCTCTAAAAGTCTAAAACACCACCTCAAACATAAAAATCACCACAAAACACTGCCTAAACATCCCGGAGACTTGATAACGCACCAAGAGAAGTTCATAAAATGCTATGTACCATTACACACAATATATTCATTTTGGTTTCTCTATTAATTTCTCAATTCTAAGTAAAGGTGATCATATATTCCCCACAATTATAAGAACTATATGTGGATTTATTCTTATTTTCATGGGATACATAGTGATTCCTAGATATCATATATGAAGCCAAACCAAAAAACTGATATCAAATACCCTACATTATCATTGTGATAGAGTTTCTTCATTTACATTGGTTTCCCATCCATAGGGTTCGCATCAAGACAAGTACATTTCACTTTAAACATCTGTTTAAACTACAATAAACATCATATAATAAGGTATTTTCCATATTATAATAAACTATAGATTATTTTAGACATTTTCACTTTATGTTCAGTTATATGTTGCCTGGTACATGCAGTAAGACTTGAAACATCACAGAGCAGTCTACCTAGTAAAACCTGTCTTCCACTACATATTATCCAAATCTACATAAGGATCATTATCATGAGGTTATATATCCATAGAACATTGTTATTAAAATTTTACTCTTACCGTAGGAAAGAGACTAATATGCATAGGGGTATTTTATAAAAACTATACGTGGATTGATTCATGACGTTTAAAAATATATCAATGATGTTGGGATATCCTATTATAGGCCTTGGTGAAAATTATAATCACTGTGGATTTACCAAAAAGAATAGACCCTCCCTCATTCACATTAATTTATTTATTTTATTCTCATATAATGGTTCCACTACCTCTCATCCTTCTCCTCCAATACAAAACTCAAATTTATATAGAGGAAATTTTCATGAACTATGAATTAACTTATTCCTGTTACTATCCGATATGATTTTGATCGTTCATCCTTGGGTAAAAAACCGAATAAAGTTTGGAAAAATGAATCATAAAACATGATTCATGACAAAAAGAGTCGACATAAGTGGTTTATACCACAATCAATAAATAAAGAAATAAAAATACACATCAGAATCAATAAAATATATTAAAGGAAAAATGAAAAATCAAGAAAATCGTAGTTCATGAAAATGTATGGTGGAAACTATGTACCAAACAATATACATATACAAACTGACCGTTACCATGTTATTCCCACATATCAACAAAACAAATAATCATGATCAAATGATAAACAAAGCCCATCACCCTCTACACCTCCATATCTACTTCCTACTGCCACATGAAATAACATTATATTGAAAATTAAATATTTTTGTATATTTATATTTACATTTAAATCCAATAAAAAATTTCAGACATAATGATTTTTAATTTTTTTTGTGATTTAGAAACTCACCACCATTCGATGCAATACCGTCAAGGGTAGATCCGGTCAACTTCTAATAATAATCATGAAATGCTTTCTACAAAGCGGATATCTAATCCCCCACGTCGTGAACTGTATTTCATTGAGAAACAATCTATCACTAAGTCTCTCTGGCTATGGACTGACTACAACCAGGAGTAGATGAATTTGGAATCCCTGGGGCCTTCTAAAGACTTTAGATGGTATGGGTCCCAAACCCATCCCGCACAATCTACGAGGATGATTATTGCCAAGGTCTTTAGCAACCAAGTCATCCTGGGAGACTGAGTATGACTGCGTTGGATTGGCATCCCACATTTCATTAATTTTTACCTATAAATAAAATATCAGTAATATTAGATGAAATATATATTAACAAAATAAAAAATGGTGGTAAGTTATTATAATGAAAAATTATTTCATATCACAACTTCTTCAGTAGGTTCATTAACAAAACATCTGCCATATTTCTGGTAGACATTCAACCTAACTTCTGTTCAGGATTCTTCATTCCCTAAAATCTGCGATTACATTGAAAAATTTAATTGAAAAATTTAATATATTTAAAAATAATATTGTCTTACAAATAATTATACTATGAAATGATTACTAGAGTAGATCAGATTATAGACAAACATTTTGACCTCGTAGTGTGAGGGATGACCTGCATTGCCCGACTGGATGCATTCTTTCTTGGAAAATCATAAAATAAATAAAATTCAATTTATTAGTAATTTATTCAATATCATATCCTATTTATATATGTGTAAAAATGTAAAATGAGATTATTATAGTATTATATATTTAAATACCATCTTTTTCTCATCATGATGTTTGTTAACAAAAGTATTCCACTTCTCTTTGGGTACCCCATCATGTAGCTTTTCAAACATTTATTGGGATGTAAATGAAGTATCACTGACATATACCCCACAATATCTATTTAAAGTCTATCAATAGTTTTCCAAGATTATTCTATTTCCTCTTTAGTTCTATCACATCAGCAACCATAAAGTGGAAAAAATCTGTACATAGAAATTCATTTGGAAAATATTAATAACATGAAATTATATTACATCATAATTTATTAAAATTACATTTATTTGGGAGTCAAAAACTTTATTTTTCAATCTTTCAGGCGTATGTATTCAATCATAATATGAAATAGGAAGGGAAATGGGCTCTGCGGCCAGCTGCTCTAAAATTTGGCCAAGTAATCCTATGGCGTCATCCGTGGGGAACCCATATGAATTAAATGGGACAACTATCTTCTCTACGGTCATATTATATACATCTGTAATTTTTATATTTTTCTCCATAGTTTCATTGTTTCAATCTTTAATGAACAAACATTTAGTATCATAAAGTGCAATAAATTTATTCATAAATAAATTTTCACCTATAATAGTCACCCACCAGTATACCTATGATGAACTGGAAGATGTGTGACACTCCCCCACAATTGAGGCTACAGAAGCAGTAGGTGACGAATGAGCCCCTGAAGGGCTGCTCACAAATGGTGTGAGAGATGGTGTAGTGGGAGATGGTGCAGGGGTGAAGGCAGATGGTGGCCCAGATGTCATAGGGAGGGAGATAGATGGATAGTCATTTGACACAGTGTCCAGTGAAACATTATGTCACTTCAATCATGGATTTCTTGTTATTTAATCAAAAAAATTATGTTCAAAACATTTATTTCGAAAAAATTATGATGAAAATAAATTAATAAATATAACAGATGTACATTACTAAATAACAAAATATAGATAACAATCATAATGAATGATTGTAAAAATGAAATAAGTTTCTACTTAATGAATGCATACCAGTATATACAATCATTTTCTCATTCAATCATGTTGGTTTCCTACTCCACTAATTCATCCACTTTATTCATCCTTACTAGACTAGTATTTTTAATATCATGGTGGAAAAAGAGTTCTGGGTCAATGCACTGGAACTAGGAAGTGATATCGCCAAATTACAACAAATTATCCTATTAACACACTTCACACAAAATAGAACCAAATAGAAAAAAAATATTTATGGGGATTGGATGATTCCATACATCTATGAGATAATACTAAAAACATTTTCATGGTAAAATATACAAGAAAATACAAAACTCATCACTCACATCCAAGATATTATAATGTCTAAAAAATTTAATCTAGAAACATACAGTATTCAGCATAATCTTACATAAAAACTAATTTCGACTGAGAAATTTGATAAACTATTCTAAATGGGAAAATAACTACAAATAGGACCATCGATATTTAAATACTTTATAACAATAATTTAAATTTGAAAAACAGTAATAAATTACTATAAATGGATGATATGGAGTAAGAGGTAAGGATCATAAACTATGGTTTATATGAGATAATGGTATAAATAGAAAAAATCACCTCCATGATTCAAGATCTTATGTATGAAAAAATGTACATGTGGTGTTGTGATGGTGACCGAGATACCAAAATAGTACTAGGATAGAGAACAACATGACCAAATTTTCACCTCTCGATCACCTAATAATGGAGAATAACATCAGGATTCTAAGAAGACCAGTGGGATTTCCATTAAAAAATTCTATTAATAAACTAAAACACAAAATAAATAATATGATCCAATTAGAGTGAATTCCATATGATAAATATTTACAAATCGTTTAGTGGTAAATAGTATAAAATGCTCCCTGAAACATAAGACTAAATGAACAAATCAATATCCCATCTCCATTAACAACAATAAATGGAACATGAATCATTAAAAAAACAACCTTGATTAGAGAAAATAATTCATCCGAACATGTACTTGTACATATAGATACCCGAAAAATAGACCATGAAATTTCATTTCCCCCCAATGTGTATATGCTGGGTGTGAGCATATAATACCCAATAATAAACCACTAATTTTATAACTTATGTGGAATATAATTACATATGTTCCTTATATCAATATAAAAATTATATATATTTATATAAAAATGACTTTACAAATGGTTTTCAATAAAACCATGGAATCATCAAATAAAGGAAAACATCATAAAATAGAATCAATTATAAAAAATAAATCCCTATAATGGGAGGGTCTATACCTACCAAAATTTCTTTGATCCTAGACTTAGATATGATACATCCGGTTATGGAATCCATTATTCCATTCCCATCGAACTATGATCATAGCAATACATCTCATGGTTGAGTCAATGGAAAATCCATGTATTTTTTAGAGAGGAAGGTGTATTCAAGAATCAAAGAAATATCATCAAATGAATTCAGGGATAGGTGAAAGGGGTATAGAAAATTCAAGTCATTGTGATCCCATCCCATTTATCAATCGCCATATAATACATAACAACACAAAATTTCTACAGTAGAAATATTAAACTTCTAACATACGCATTATCTATCAAAACAATATCCATGGTCCAGGTATCATTATTATTTATACTAATCAACAATCATGGTATAAATAAGAATAAACATGATCCCATATTAGAGTAATAGTCATGACTAAGAAATAATTCCATTTTAAGTAATCTAATTTTCAACAAAACAAAATGTAAATATGCTTGATTATGATACATTAACAATAATAACAATAAAACATAATTCCATGTCATACGTGATCACAACATAAAACATGAATAAATAAGGAATATTATATTATGTAATCCAACAAATTATAAAAATATCATGCCAGACATAAATAAGGTAATAAAGGTACATTCTCTTCATGCTTCTCTAAAAGCCAATTATACTAGTTATAAATTATTGTATGTGGAGTAAATCCTGTTGCACAAAAATATAACCAAAAATGATCTTAAATTATCATGGGATATTATAGGTGTGTAGTAGTAAAATACTACCTAAGATAAAATATAGTTTTTGACAAAACCAATTTCTTCAACTACCTCTAAAATGGGCGGGCGGAGAGGCGCAATGAGGCGGCCTGACAGCAGGGCGAAGAGGGACGACGAGGCGTCGAGGCAGTGAGGCAGCGAGACGCGACGAGGCAGTGAGGTGCGGCGAGGGTTTCAGGGGGCACTAGGGGGGTCTCGCAGGGTTTGGGGAGAGAAGAGGTGACGTGGGGGTGGGGTAATTGTTAGGGGTTTTAGAGGCAGTTTTTAAAAAACTGCCATTAAAACATTAATGAAAATTGTAATGGTGCTCTAGTAAACCGACACTAAAAAACTGTCGCAAATAGCTATTAATGAGGTTTTGCATGGATATTCTACTAGTCAAATAATCACATGTAATATCAATAGGTAAATTCATAATGACGGAATGCATAATGTCAAACATCATAAGCACATATTCAAGGCCTCATTCCAAGACTACAAATAAAAATTTTGTCAAGTCCTTGTTCCAAGACACTAGTTTGACTCATGAAACCTACTGATGCATTGAGGTGAAATATCAGGCCCCACTCATCACTAAATATTTCCTATTCATTCCTTATATGAAAATTATGAAACATAATTTAAAAATTCGTATTAAAAGTAACATACGAAATGTAAAAACATTAACCACAAACTATGAATTGTATTAAAATAGCACACCCACAGTGAAACATAACTCATTCAGTAAAATATAGAAGTCTATATTATAATAAATCAACCTCAATCAATAATAAAATACAATGAAATATATTTACATAGATGAAGATAATTTTTAAAACTATTTTGGGAGAAATATCCCTATTATTAGAAAACAATTAATTATTGCGCTATTTATTAAAGAAGTCGTTTAAAAGTTATTTTTGAATCAAAGTGTCCCATACCACTTTTAAAAAATTTAAAGGGATATTAATTTTAAAAAATTCATTTCTATATAAATAAATAATTATAATTATTTTTAGTATATGGATATTCATGAGAAATATTTAGAAGAATAAATTATTAAAACATTTATAATGATATTTCAAATAAAGATTCCCTAACCAAATGAAAGATTCTTAAATACAAAGAATTGAAGAATAAAATTAATCAAAACATTATAATATCATTAGTGTACATGGATTCATGAGATAATATGTCCAAGTATGCTATATACCCCCTATAAGATTTAATAGGCACATAACTACAATGAAGCCTTAATGGAATGTAAATGGAGGTGAAATACCTTATAAAGACTGTATCCTTAGATTAAGGATAAATAAATGACATAATTTTATGTGAAATATATAAATACACTTAATATGATTTTATATTCAGTGTAAATGAATCATATGACATTCACACATATTCTTGTAAAAAACCAATGACTTGGATGTTTAACTCAATAAATGTTAATTTTGTTATTATTTCTCATATCGATTTTATAAGAATGACCAAAGAATTTATCAATGGAGTGATTATGTGCATCAAAATTATATCCACAAAAAGGGGAGTGGAAATTAATACATAAATAAATAAATAGTTATTTCTCACATAATCATGGAGTAAAATAATCAATGAAGGGAGCGTAAAACCCAATGAGTGGAAATTAAAATTACAAATTCCCTTCCCGATTTGGTAACATTCGAAACATACAACCCCTGAAATAAGTATCATAAAATAATGTTGTAAATACCCAAAATTAAATTTTAATATAGAAATTGAACTATCATGGGTATTACAAACAACACACAAAATTAAATAGTGGGAAATACAGCATGAATCTCAGGAGAATAAAATTGGGATGAAAACCCCTTACCTTGTAATTTTATTTAGTCAAGGCTAGGTTAAACTCATGTATAACAGTGAAATAATTGTTATTAAATTATTCAAGAACCACTTAGATAAATACAATATCATATATGATCTTCTAATAGTGCATTTTTAATAATATTTCAGTAATATCATTATTTTGGTTGTAAACTAATTTGTTTTCCTTTATATATTTTGTTACTTAAGTAATTTATGTTATCAAAATTATTTATTTAATGATATCCAAAAATATATTATGTTCTTAAAATTTTTTTTTAGATTCAAATGAAAATTATTCCTGAATGGTTACGATGGGAAATAAAATCTCATCGTGTCAAGGAGACGGTAAGCAGTACATACGCTCGAGTGAAAATATCATTCTGTTAGAGAAAAAATTGTATGTAATTGAATGGTAAATTATATTTAAATAATTATTATCATGTTATATTTATTATTTCCATCAGTTATACTTCTTTTTATACCCAACCGAATAATGAAGCGTTGAATAACAAACAACACCACAACATGGAGACGACAAGACGTACGTACGCATGTATGGTGATTTATTAATTCATATGATGGATAGAATAATGAATATGGTTGTACAATATTTATAATAACCTCTCAGTATATATAAGTTACTGGAGTTATTATTTTAGTATGGTAACAACAATGAATGTGGAAGGGGAAGAAGATAAAACATTTTAAGTGTGATTAAGTAATTACCTTTTCTTCAGGTTCTACCTTATGATTTGAACAAAATGGATCCTTAAGGTAGCTTTATGATCTATATAATGCCACTAGAATGAATTGAAGGTGGTTGGGAGGATATTTGAGATGGGTTTTCCTATTCCAAAAGGCATTGGAGGTGTGGAATTAACAGAAGAAGAAGTACCCTCTTATAATAGAGCTAAGGGTCACTTTAGAAAACTCTTGAAATTTTATTTTATTATAAAATCATTTTAGGTTTCTAATGACTCAAAATGGATTTATTTTGACGATAAGGTGGGGATGGGTTGAAAACATCTCATTAAGTAGGATTTAGACAATTTTAGGAAACTATATTAACCTTTTCATTTATATTTAACACTTAGTTATAGAGTTTAACATTTAACATGTCTTCTAGTATTTTTATATTACATGGTTAATAAACATAATATAAAATTCCAATAATTTCTCAAGTGGATCATTAATGATATATCTATCATAACATAAGTCCTTTGGTTGATCCTTAGATTTTTATGACTATTATATAATTTTTTAAAATAGTATTTGTATTGAGAACTCATTTATGGAAATGTGGACAATATTTTTTATTTGGTTTTGGTGAAATCCATAAAAATATTATTTCATCAACACAAATATAATGAATCAACCATAACATTCCATATCAACCTAGAAAATTATTTTAATATAACAAAATACTTAATAGAAATTTATCTTCATATTTATAAGATCAATTAATTTAGCCATTCATTAATAATGTAACTGTTTCATCGACATTCTGTCTTAAATAAATTTAATTATTTAATGTCTAAATATTATAAATAAAATAACATTCTGTAATAAATATTTTTCGATTTATAATTAATATTTATAGTATAACTTATCTTACATGTAAACCTATATTAATTTTTTTATTTATTAAACTTTTAATTTAACACGTTTAACTCTTCTTTAAATAAAATATATAAATGTCTAATTCTAATACATGTGGATAAAAAAGGATCCAATTTTTGTCCTAATGTTGATTTTGGTCAAAAGAAACTTATAAAATAAAATTAAAACTTGTGTTAGGGTAATTATAATAGCATTATTATCTTTAATTACCCTGTTTACTTTTAACTGTGGTAAATAAAATTGAAAAGAAACAATTCACCAAAAAAATTTCATCCTATTTAACAACATTTTACATAATGATTTCAATCGTGTCTCTAGGATTTTTGAAATTCAATTTACAAATGCTATAAAATTATTGTTTAGGAAAATTTTCAACTGTGCTTAAAAGTTTGGTAAAAGACATTTAAAAGTTCATTACAATTTTATATATTTAATCAAATTATAAAAATATTTCAATGTAAATAATTGGACGAACATTGGTATTATGTATCTATTGATTACTTTAAAATAAATTTAAATTGAAAGTAATTATTTTAATAAAATTTCGGATTTAAACAATAATGCATTATTTTCACTATTCATCAAAAAAAAGAATGTATTTAGAAAAATACCAAATAATCACCCAAATAAAATATTGATATTCAAAATTCAAAACTGATATGTATTTTCCCAAATAAAAAAATAGAAGTTGTATTAATTAATTTAAATAAATATTCCCATTTTCAAATCCTGAAAGTGGGTTTTCTAGAAGTAAAAACTATCAAAATATTGATATGTGTTTATGTCCAATTTAAATGTAAAATAAAATCAAATGACAAAAATTGGATCAAATGTTAAAAATATAATCTATTATACTTTATAATCATTAAAATTTATAATTTATCACAATAAATTAATATTATTAATAAAGTTGATTTCAATTAAATTTTAGTATTTTTCATTATTCATCAAAATATGGAACTTATCAAAAAAGCATTGAAAATAAATCCAAAATAAATTATTTTGTCCTAATTCAAAATAAAAAGTATATTTTTTCAAATTGAATATATAAAAGTGTTAAATATTGTATTTAAAAATGGTTCTCACCTAAAAGGCTGTAAAATTTCTTTTTTAAAAAAATACTTCATTTATCAGAACAATTGAGTTTGTTCTTATATTATATCTAAGAAACACATAATATGGATGTTAAAATTATATGAAGTATATAAAATTCAAAATATATCTAATATTATAAATAAAGGCTTTTTAAATGACTAAATTGGTAAGTTGTGGTGTGCTTGAACTCGTTGTTGTCTGTAGGGAAATCCATTAAATTACTTCAAAGAAAATAACATGCTTTGAAATCTTGTGGTGTCACATTTTTCCTCCATTTTGGATGTTTCATCTTCAAAATTTTAAAAGTGGGTTTGGGAACAACGTGGAATGTCCCACATCAGAAAAAGATTCAATAAAACTGTCACTTTAATGGAAAGAAAGAGAAGTACAATGGTCACTCAAGATAACCCATACCGAGAAACCACGTATAAAAACATGGATATGGAAGAAAAAATATGTGTATCGTTCTAATGGATAGTGATTGAAAAAATGATCATGAAAATTTTAACAACATGAAAACCGTGAAAACTGTGATTGGTAAAACGGTCATTAGTTTCCCACTAGTAAAATTAAACAGACAATAGTTTTTTGTTTTTTGTTCTATTTCATAAATTTCAGGAATTTATTTATGAGATTAACAAAGAACATAAAGATATATAATTACCTTTCTTGTATAGTTTAATCCTTTAAAACAATTTACCACTAACTCATATTTTCTTCAAATGCTGTGTGTTCAAGATGTCTTTGTCACACCTGAAGCCATAGAATCAACTTCTAGAGGATCACATAATCTAAAAACTATAAACTTTATATTTCAATTTTCATCATCTATTAACAACAATATGGTCATTACAAGATCAGATGATCCCTAAAATGGATAATAATTTATAGAAATAAATATTATTCTTTATTTCAAAAATTTAACAAACAATAACTAAAGATCAAAAAAGGCCATTCAACAAAACATTTTCCTCAAAATCATTCATTATAATTCAATCTAATATTTAAAACCAATTATAAAAATAATTTAATCACCTAGTCTTTCATTGTAAACACAAAAATTTATCTCCGAATAACATCAACTAATCATAATGTCTTATACTGAAGTGAAATAAGCTAAATCACATATTGATATGATAGGTTATTAATTTTCATTAATAACATGAATATTTATAAAAAACATATATTATCACAAAATATAAATCAACCATTACTCTTATATTGAAATCCCATAGAATTCTATTTACTTTAGGCATATAGTGTTCCCAACAGAGCACACATATCCCAAAATAACATTTATCACTTAATCACCAAATCAATTTCCATTACTAAGGATATACCTTTGATAAAAATAAGATCACAAATTGAATTATTATTTATCAATAAAATCATTTATCTAAAAAAATATCCACACATACAAGGGACTTCACATAGTCCGGTGGTAGGAGACAAATCACAGTCACACTTTAGTTGTGGGTTCAATCCCCGCATCTTTTTCCGAGGTGATGTGTTTTCACAGTGTCTATGTGTTGTCATTTTCCAAAAACAATATTTTATAACATTACCAAATTGTGATAAATTCCCCATAATAACTATAACATAATTTAACCACAAATTTTATCTCATAACCCGCATTTTCCTCCCAAAAATTAATAATGAGTAATTTCCTAAAATTAAAATATCATATAAACCCAAATTCTTATTTATAACTATATCCACAAAATAAAATGTATTTCATCCTCAAATAGAATTTTCATATAACAAAATACAGGGTTACACATACAAATGAGGATTCTTCCAATGTAATCCAATGATCAAAGAGAATTAATACTTTTATCCATTTCTCCATCCATTTATTTCCACTTATGTTCTTTCATGACCTAGTAGTTTTACTATAGTATAGGTCATTGACCCAGGTAATAACCAGGTCCCCTAAATTTATGTAAAATGACTATAAAGGGATTCCTATGATCATTTTTATTTTCATCCATTGTATTATAAATTTTTCCTCAGCAATTATTTACTTTATGTCTTTCTTTCCCACACAGAAATAATTTCTTGGTTCCGTTGAGACACATTTATGGGTGTCTCCAACCACATTTCTGGCATGATGGAAATTGAGCAATAATTTATCCAATGTCTCAACTGTTGGAGGTATTATCATAAACCACCTTTCTCTTCTTTGTTGAGTTTGATTGTTGGTTAATGTATATGTTGTTGATCATATTTTTGGAAACATTCTTCGACATAAACACAATATCTTATATGCCTATCAGAATTCTATTTAGTTTCTCATTTCCACCATCTTTTCCACATTGTAGATCATGTTCAATGTTACAATTAGTTCCTTCATATCCATCTCTTTACTAAAACCATAAAGAACTGTGTGAATAGCAATAATAATAGAATCCTTTGGATAATATCATGAACACATATTTTCAATCTAAAATACCTTAGGATTAACCAAGGTTATTTATTCAAAAATTATATTTAAATCCATCAAATCAGTTTGTAAATAAAATGTGAACTATCATAAGAATATCCCCCAGAAGTGTCATAACCAAGAGTTTGACATGGACAATTTTCGTGCATCAGTTTATGTTCGAGTCTATCTCATAGCACTGTTTTTGGGTTTTACGCCTAGATAATCTATGCTAGAGAAACCTCTACCTGCTCTATCCAGACAGGTATGTATTTCTAGAAAAATTCACAAAATATATACATTACCAAAATTCAAGGATGTTCTTATATAATAATCCTAAAAGTATATCTTAGGGTAATGCAATCTAATCACAGTTTTTCTAAATCTAGTTTCCAAGGATTATACTAAAATTCCTTTGATATAAACTATAACGCAAAAACCCTAGTTAAATAGAGTTGGTGCGTTATTAAATAACATTGGAATGATCACAATGTATCAAGTCATGAAATAAATATCAGTTAGTAGACATGGATGTACTAGATAAATATATAATTTTTACATTACAATATAAAATTGAAAAAATACAACATTGTGTCTCCATTTAACACACTCATATCCCTTAGCCTATTATTCTAGGCCAGCCATAATATACTTCTTCACATCATATAAAAAATAAAAAATAAAAATGGGGTGAGCTCAAATGCTTAGTAAGGATAACAATATAGTCGAAACTATCAAAAATATGCATAAACATTTAAGGGAATGTATAAGTCTAAAACTAAATCCTTTTAAACATAAACGTCATCATTATATGGAAAAGATAAATCAAATAATTCCATTTAATTATTCACATGGACATTCTATTAGTCGAATAATCACATGTAATATCAATATCTATATTCATAATGAAGGAATGCATAATGTTGGACATCATAACCATGTAGTCAAGGCATCATGCCAAAACTAAAAATAATAATATTGTCAAGGCCTTGTAAAAAGACACTAGTTTGTCTCATGAGACCTACTAATGCATTGAAGTGCTATAAAAGGCCCCTCCTCCCACTTACTATGTCCAATGAATTCCTCATATTAAAATTATTAAACATAATATAAACCTTTTTATTAAAACTAGCATAGTATTTGTCAATACTTTACCACAAAACATGAATGGTTTAAAATTTTCACATCCACAATCAAACATATCTCATTAAATACATTATGGGAGATTGTATTATAATAAATCAACCTCAATCAAGAATAAAATACAGTGAGTAATATTTACATAGATTTAAATTATTAGTAAAACTATTTTAGAGAAATTTTCCCTTTTGTTGAATTTTTTTAAAGGTTTTGATATTTATCAAAGAAGTCGTTTAAATGATATTTTTGAATAAATGTGTCCCACACCACATTGAATCTTTTTAAAGGAATAATAATTATTAAAAAATCATGTCCATATAAATAAATCGTTAAAATTATTTTTAAAACATGGACATTAATGAGAACGATTTATATGAATATATGTTTAAAGCAGTAAAACGATATTTTAGTTAAAGAGTTCTGAACCAAATGAAAGACACTAAAATAAAATCAATTGAGGAATAACATAAATAAAAAATTTATAATATCATTATAATAAATAAATTCATGATATAATATGTCAATGGAGAGTATATACACCATATTATTGTGAATTGGTGCATAATAAAAGAGAAGTCTTAATGGAATATAAATTGCGACAAAATCTATTATAAAGACTATATCCTTATATTAAGGATAAATCTATGACATAATTATGTGTGAAAAATATAAATAAACCCAACATGATTTTATATTCAGTGTAAATCAATCAAATGAAATTCACAAATATTCTTGTAAAAACATAATCAATGACATGGATGTTTAACTCAATGAATGGAAATTGAGTAAAGATTTTCCTTATCAATTTAATATCAATGACTTGAGAATTTATAAATTGATTTATTATTTGCATAAAAGCCATATCCACACAAAGGGGAGTGTAAATTACTTAATAAATTAATAAATAGTGATTTCACACATAATCTTGGAGTAAAATAATCAATGAATTGAGCGTAAAACCCAATGAGTGGAAATTGAAATTTGAAATTCCATTACCAATTTGGTAAAATACGAAACAAACACCCCATGAATGATTGATCAGACAATGATGATTTAGATAACCATAAATTAGAGTTTATTACACAAGTAAAAAAGTCACGGGTTGTACATACACCACACAAAAGTAAATTGTACAAATAAAACATGAATCTCACGAGAATAAAACTGAGATGAACACCCCTCACCTTGTTCTTTTACTTAGTCGAGGGTAGGTTAAAATATTGTATAATTTTGAAATAATTGTTATTAAATTATAAAAGTATAACATATATAAATATTATATATTTATATATATATGATCTTCTAATATAAAATTTTTAATGATATTTCCGTAGTATAATAGTTTTGGGTGTTAACTGAATCGTTTTACTTTATATTTTTTTCCATAAGTCATGTTTGAAATGGATAAGATGTATTTAATTCATATTAATAATGATAATAAGTTCTTAAAAATTATTTTTAATCATCATATGAAAATTATTCTTGAATGGTTACAAAGGGAAATGAAATCTCATCGCGATGTGGATGAAGCAAGTCGAACGTACGCACAAGCGACAATATCATTCTATTAGTGGTGAAATAATATTTAATTTGATGGTATTTTATATATAAAAATCATTAACTTGTTATATTTTTTATTTATATCAGTTATATTCACTATTATATCCAAACAAATAACGATGTGTTGAATAACAAACTACACCAATTCATGGAGACAATAAGTCGTACGTATGCATGTATAATGAATTTGTCATTATTGTGATAGATTGAATAATGAATATGATTATACCATATTTATAATAACATTAAAGTATGTATAATGTACTGGAGTTATTATTTTACTACGGAAACAAGAATGAAAGAGGAAGTGTAAAAATAAAAGAACCTTGAAATATTGGATGAAGTAATTACCTCTTCTTCAAGTTATTTCTTTTGATTTGAACAAAAGGGATACATAGGTTGTATTTTTTGTCAAAGTAAGACATATATGTTGATTATACAATATTTTTTAGGATATTTAATCTGGTTTTTCTGATAGGAAAGGATTTGGATGTGGTAAATTAAGAGAATGGGAATTACCCTTTTATAAGAGAGGTGAGGGTCACTTTTGGAAAAGATTGAAATATTATTTTATTATAAAACCATTTTAAGTTTATAATAGATGAAAGTGTATTTATTTCAAGGATAAGATGTGTATGGGTCAAAAACCTCTCAACCAATAGGTTTTAGACAAGTTTAGGTCCCCATATAAATCTTATTGATTAGATTTAACTGATAGTTAAATTGTTTTTAATTTAACATGTCTTCTTTTATTTTTATATTATGTGGCTAATAAACCTACAGAAAAATATAATGATAATCTAAAGTGGTTAATTAATGATATATATTTTATTAAATAATTCATTTGGATGATCCTTAGATTTTTAGGACTATTATATAATTTAATAAAGAGTATTTTTTTTAAAACTCATTTATTTCAATTTTGACACTATTTAGAATTTCGTTTTTATGAAAGTAATAAAAATATTATTTCATCAAATAAAAAATACTTAATCAACCATAACATGTCATATTAACCTATAAAATTATTTTAATGCATCAAAAGTTTCAATTTAAATTTATTTTAATATTTATAACTTTAATTATTTTAGTCTTTCATTAATAATGAAATTACTGCATTAACATTGTGTCATACATAAATTTAATTATTTAATGTCTAAAAATTATAAATAATCTAAAATTATGTATTAATTATTAATATATTTCTCATTAATATTTACAGTATACTTTATCTTATGTTTAACCCTATATTAAATATCATGTAGTTATTAAACATGGAATTTAACACATTTAACCATTCTTTAAATAAAATATAATAAATGTCATAATCTAATAAAAGTGGATCAAAAAGGATCATATTAGTTTTTATTCAGGTCTATTTTGGTCTATATACACATTTCAAAGAGTATTAGAACATGTCTTAGGGTTATTATAATATCATGTTTACCTTTAATTACCACATTACATTAAATAGTGGTAAATATAATTCAAAAGATACAAATTTACCTAAAATTATTTTCATCCTATTGATAAAAAATTTAAATAATGATGTCATCCATGTATTTCAGAGTTTTTATATTCAATTCATAGATGCGGAAAAATTACGTTTATGTAAAATTTTCAAATGTACCTAGAAAGTGGGTAAAAGATTGTAAACAGTTCAACAAAATTTTATATATCTAATATTATTATAAAATGACTTCAATGAATTAAATTGGACTAATATAGGTATTATGTATCTATTTTTACTTTAAAATAAATCTAAATTAAAAATTATTTTTAAAGTACAATTTCAGCTTGAAACAATAACGTAGTGTTTTTTACTATTCATAAAAAATTGAGTGTTTTTTGAAAAGTACCAAATATTAAATCAAATATGATTTTGATATTCAAAAATTCAATAATGAGGTCTATTTTACCAAATTCGAAAAATACATGTTTTTTTAATTAATTTTAAAAAATATTTCCGCTGTCAAAACAAGAAAGCGGGTTTTGGATATGTAAAATTTATCAAACGATTGGTATGTGTGTATGTCCTATTTAAATTTAAAATTAGTTCAAATGACCAAAATTGAATTAAATTATAAAAATATAATCTAATTATACTTCAAAAAAATTCAAATTTATAATTTAATACTATAAATTTATTTTATTAAAAAAACATGTTTTCAATTAAAATTAAGTATTTTTAACTATTCATCAAAAAACGAAAGTTTTATGAAAAGAACTGAAACATTATCCAAACTAAATTTTTATGTGACACTTCTAATGAATAATCTTATTTATTCAAATTTAATATATAAATTTTTCAGATATTGTACTTAAAAATGGTTTATCATTAAGAGGCGGTAAAATTTCATTTTTTGAAAAAAAACATCTTTTATTAGAAAAAATGAATTTATTCTTATATAATCTCTACGAAACACATAATATGGAAGATTAAAATATATGTAGTATATAAAATTCAAATTTTAGTTAATACTATTCATAACCGAAATTTGAAAGGCTAGTTTGGTAAATCATGGTGCACTAGAACTCGGCCATGTGGGTTGCACAAGATATGGAATTAATTTAATAAAAATAACTTACTATGAAATCTCAGGGTGTTACATTCATCCCCCCATTTGGATATTTCATCATCACAATTTTAAAATTGTTCTTGGGAACATCATTGAAAGTTCCAAATCGGAAAAAGAGCCAGTAAAACTATAACTTCAAAAGAAAGAAGAAGAAGTACAAAGGTCCCCCGAGATAACATGTACTAGGAATATATGTTTGAAAATATTGATATGGAAGATAAAAAAAGTGTCATGTTCTGATGGAGAGTGATAGAAAACATGATTAGGATAAATTTAACCACAAGAAAACCACAAACTTGTGATGGCTTAAACTATCATTTTTTCCCAGTAGGAAAAGTAAATGGACAATGTTTTTTTGATTTATGTTCCATTTCATAATGTTGAGGATTTTATTTCTTATATTGAATAAGAACATATATTAGTACACATAAATTTCATGTAGAGTTTCATCCTTTAATAAATTTCTACCACTAATATAAGAACCCGCACTTATTTCATACATAATCTTGAATTTATTTAAGAAAACTCTTCATTATACATTGAGGATCTTTTAATGTTTAGAGCTTTAGAGAATTAAGTGAAAACATTCATAACATTACACATTGTTACATAGTGGATACCATAAAATCAGTTTCCATTTTCCTCAGAATATTAAACATTAAAACACAAAACAAGACTCCTTGACAATTCTTCAACATTTAACATGTCTTCCTTCCTTGTATTACTCATCATTAACCTGTGAAAAATCATTTAAAAACTTGGGATGAGCACAAAATCTCCGTAAGGTATGAAAAAGAAGGAATAATCACATTAGTCCATGAATATGCATGACGTATGAAAACATTTTCAAAAGACATGCTTTCCACCCATAAAATCTTACTTAGCGTAACATGAGATTTACACAAGATCCACACAAACATAATTATAATCATAGAGGTATATTGGGGCATTACTTACATAATCTTGTAACCATCTTGGCTACCTTAAAATTTGTAACCCTCACGACTACCTTACTTTGTGTAACCATCACAGTTACACTTGGAGTAACTATACGGCCGACCTCCAACTTACTCATACCCAATGCATTTGAGGGAAATATAGGTCCCACCCATCATCATAAATAATGACCAATAACCAAAACATAATCATACAACATAAACAATAGCAGAAAAACATTGCCTTTGAATCTTATAAAACAGAATTTTAAAAAAGGATTTTAGAAGAAAAGTCCCTTATAAACATCATATACTTGAATTGAGACTTAATTGAGTGGATGGAATATTTATATACTCTGTAAATACACATAATTAAACATAATATAAACAGAACCCATAACACAAACAATTTAAATAGCACATAAATTCTAAAGTAGAAGGTTAACCCAAAGAATGTAAATCGGGTTAAGAATTCCCTTACCTTGGGCTTGTCTTACTTCAAAATTGTTTAAAACTCCTGTATAATGGTCTAAAGGGTGTTATTAGTATTTTTACAGAAACATTTTCATGTTTATAACATCTTATATGTTCATTTCATAACCTCATTTCATCCCTTATTTGTTAGTATTTGGTTCCTTGCATTATTTTGGGTGAGTTCTTTTGTGATTTTCACAATCGGTTCATGATGAATCGCTCTTGTTGATTGGAAGTGAAACTCCAGAATTGTAATGGAGTATTATTTACATATTTATAGTACCATAAATGATACCATTTATCACTTTGATGCTTTATATTATGATTATTTATAAGTTAAAACATTAATTATGTTCGCTTAGATCATTTAAGTGGTTCCTTGATAATTACAACCTCATTTAGTCTAATAAATTTGAATCATGAGTACAAAAGAATTCCAGAACCTTATATGAGTCATAAAACATATATTATAACCTGTTTCAACCATATAAATGGTTTCATGACCAGACTTGAAATAATTAATGGAAATTGAAAATACATCGTCCACGATATCGGTAATTCGACACAAATGGACAATGTTTTTTGATTCTTTAAATAAGTGAGAGAGGAGAGGAATAATGATTTTTAATTTTCCATAAACATGAAAACATCCAGAATATACATGATTCTGGAGATTTTATGCCTCTTGGATAAGAGGGGGTGAATAAAGATGTGGAAGGAATCATGAAATAAAGAAAACATGAGAAATTTCTTACAAAAATTTCGGCAGCCTAACGGCGCCTCTTAAAAATTCATAAAAACAAGATTGATGAGAGGAATGGAATATCTCATCAATCATACAAAATTTGGACAGTAAGGGGAAATATTTAATGAAATATCCCAACAAAAGACAAAGGGAAAGGAAGAGAAGAACATAAAATGGAAGGAAAGAATGAAAATGAAAGAGGATGTTTACCTCTTGATCTCTTCTCCTTGAGATCCTTCTTAAGGGCTTTGATTTTGGTCTTTTGGTGAGACCAGTAGCTCTAGGACGTGGGGAAGAAGATTGAGGAGGGAATTTGGAAGAAATTAGACAATTCTCAAGGCTTGAGAGGTGTGGGAAGAAGAGGGAAGTGAGGGTGGTATTTATAGTGGAGGAGGGGAGGTATTTTAGATTATTTTAATTATTATTATAATATTTTTATCAAGACTATGAATAATATAAAATCAAGTGGTCTTAATTAGTGAAAATATCAAGTGAGTTTGGGGCAAGTGGCCTTTCATCACTTATGATGTCATAAATAGTACATTTTTACTGATAAATTGATTTTACGGTATTTTACCGTATTTCACTATTCACCGAAAATTCAAGAGTTTCAGAAAAATACCAAAAATTTACCCAAACCATTTTTCGATGTGTAGAATTCAAAAATGAACTCCATTTTTCAAAAATAATTTTCTAAATATTATTAATTTAATTTTTAAATAAGGTCACAGTTAATTCGAAAAATAACAATATTTAAGTGCAACTAGTTTCATGTGACATTGGAAAATTAATTGAGATCCCATTATCCTATTCCCATGGGAAAATAAAATAATATTATTATTTACTATTCATGAGGTCATATTACTATTCATATTACTATTCATAAGGGCATGTTACTATTCACCAAAAAAACAAGTTTGTTCCATCAGACTCTAAATAACATACTGAACACAATTGTAGATGACAGTTTCTTGAAATTCAAAACATAGAAGAAATAAAATTATGTTTAAAGGATACTTATAAATATATACCTTAAAAAAATTTCAAGCATTTTCAATTTATTTTTAGAAAACCTTGGGATGTTACATTATCCTCACCTTCTTGAAATTGCGTCCTCGCAATTCTATTTACTTATTAAACAACTGAGGGTATTTTTCCCTCATAGAATTTTCAGACTCCCATGTTGCTTCTTCAACCATGTGGTTTCTCCACAAAACCTTTACCTCGTGGATTACCTTATTCCGCAATACCTGTTCTCTTCGATCAAGAATCTGAACCGGTTTTTCTTCATAAGAAAGGTTCTCTGCCAGCTGAACTGCTTCCGGCCTCAAGATATGTGATGAATCTGGAACATACTTTCTCAACATCGAAACATGAAAAACATTGTGTACCTGAAATAAGCTCGGAGGCAAAGCTACGCAGTATGAAACTGTTCCAACTTTATCCAAGATTTCAAAAGGACCGATGAACCGTGGACTTAGTTTCCCTTTCTTACCGAAACACATCACAATTTTCCAAGGAGATATTTTGAGGAAAACATGGTCACCTACCTCAAAAGAGAAGTCTTTCCTTCTGTTATCTGCATAACTTTTCTGCCTGCTCTGAGCTGTCCTCATGTGTTGCTGGATCATCCTCACTTTCTCAGCCACTTCTTCTACTAATTCTGGCCCCATCAACGTTCTTTCACTGACTTCATCCCAAAACGCAGGAGTCCGACACCGCTTTCCATACAAGGCCTCAAAAGGTGCCATCTGAATACTGGAATGGAAACTGTTATTATAAGAAAACTCAACTAGTGAAAGATGCTGATCCCAACTTCCTTGATAGTCCATTGAACAATCTCGAAGCATATCCTCCAAAGTTTGAATCGTTCGTTCTGATTGCCCATCTGATTGAGGATGAAAAGCTGCACTAAAATTCAACTCTGTGCCCAAAGACTTCTGAAGTCCCTTCCAATATTTAGAAGTGAACCTGGGATCTCGGTCAAACACAATGGAAAGAGGAACTCCATGTAACCTGACAATCTCTTTGAGGTACAATCGAGAAAGCTGATCTAATTTCATTGTATCTCGAATAGAAAGAAAATGAGTAGACTTTGTTAGCCGATCAACAATAACCCATATCGCATTGTTACCTCGAGAAGTCTTTGGTATTCCCACCACAAAATCCATGGATATATTTTCCCATTTCCATTCTGGCACTGGTAAACGCTTAAGCATCCCCTTCGGTAACTGTCGCTCTGCTTTAACCTGCTGACATGTCAAACATTTCATTGTAAAATCAGAAATATCTCTTTTCATCCCATTCCTCCAGTAATACTCCTGAAGGTCTCTGTACATCTTAGTACTTCCAGGATGAACAGAAAATGGAGAACTATGAGCTTCACACAAAATTTATTTCTTCAGGTGGGAATCACAAGGCACACACAACCTTTTTCCAAACCTTAAAACACAGTCTTTATCAAGATTAAATTCTGGAAACTTACCCATTTTAACCAATTCTACCTTTTTCTGTAGCTCACGGTCTTCCCTCTGTGCTTTCACAATTCTGTCTGACAACGAAGACTACACTGAAACCTGAAACAAAAAAGATATATTCCCTACACCAACAACTTCTATGCCAAAATTTATCAAATCATTAATCAAGGGATCACGTTCCAAATGTAGCATGGTTAATGATGCATGATTTTTCCTACTTAAGGAATCTGCTACTTTGTTTGCTTTTCCAGGATGGTAATTAATCGTGCAGTCATAATCCTTTATCAGTTCTAGCCATCTTCTCTGCCTCATGTTTAATTCCTTCTGAGTGAATATATACTTAAGACTTTTATGGTCAGTATATATTTGGCATTTGGTTCCGTATAGATGATGCCTCCATATTTTCAAAGCAAAAACCACAGCTGCCAATTCCAAATCATGTGTGGGATAATTCATCTCATGAGGTTTAAGTTGTCTCAAAGCATAGGCAATTAACTGACCATTCTACATCAAAACACAACCAAGTCCCTTCAAAGAAGCATCACTATAGATGACAAACTCACCATTCCAGGAAGGTAAGGCCAAAACTGGAGCATTCACCAATCTCTTCTTTAGTTCCTGAAAAGAAACATCACATTCCTCTGTCCAATCAAATTTAACCCCTTTCCGTGTTAACTTAGTTATTGGGCTAGATAACCGTGCAAAGTTCTTAACAAAGCGTCGGTAATAACTTGCTAAGCCTAGAAAACTACGAATCTCTGTAACATTTGTGGGTCTTGGCCATTCATCAACTACTTTTTTTTTGGCAGGATCAACTGTTATTCCATCCTTATTTACAATGTTCCCAAGAAAAGAAATCTGTTGCAACCAAAAATCACACTTGCTGAATTTTCCATATAGTTTCTTTTCTTTTAAAGTTTGTAAAACAACCCTTAGATGTTTTTCATGCTACTCTTTATTTTTAGAAAAAACCAGAATGTCATCAATAAATACAACCACAAACTTATCCAAGAACTCATGAAATACTCTATTCATAAGATTCATGAATACAGCAGGTGCATTAGTTAACCCGAATGGCATAAAAAAAATTCATAATGCCCATATCTAGTACGAAAGGCTGTTTTCGGGATGTCATCCTCCTTCACCTTCAGCTGATGGTATCCGAATCTCAAGTCAATCTTGGAAAAGTACTGATCTCCCTGGAACTGATCAAACAAGTCATCAATATGAGGCAAAGGATACTTGTTTCTAACAGTGATGCTATTCAAAGCTCTATAATCAATACAAAGTCTCATGGAACCATATTTCTTTTTAACAAACAAAACAGGGGCTTCCCATAGTGAAGTACTAGGACGAATGAAGCCTTTGACAAGCAAATCCTGCAACTGATTTTTCAATTCAAGAAGTTCTATTGGAGCCATACGATATGGGGGTTTTGAAATTGGCTTAGCATCAGGAACTAAGTCAATTGTGAATTCGACTTCTCGTTTAGGTATGACACTGGGTAACTCCTCAGGAAAAACATCAAGGTATTCATTTACCACTGGCACATCATTGATTTGAATAGTTCCCTTGTTTTCAACAATATGAGCCAGATAACTTTCATTTCCATCTTTCAATAGTTTCTCAGCTTCATGATATGTTATCAATTTTATGGGTTCATTCTTGTATACAAACTGAAACTCTTTCTGAAAAACAACTTCTTTAGCTCTACAGTAAATCTTAGCATGATAATCAGAAAGCCAGTCCATCCCCAGAATAAATTCAAACTCGACTAAGGGTAAAACAACAAGGTTTGCAGGTAAAGTCTTTCCACATACCACAATAGAAATATTCTTATAATTCCTCTTTGCTATAACATTTCCCCCTGGTGTTTTAACAATAAGTTCAGGTATCATTTGTTGAGGTGATATTTCCAATTCACTACAAAATTTCTTAGAGATGAAGGAATGTGTAGACCCCGTATCAAACAAACCATTAGCAAAATCTGAGTGAACAAACAAAGTACCTGATACAACTTCATTGGATGGCCCAACATCTACTAACGTAGTCGCAAAGGATCTCACTACACCTTTCTGCTTGTAGTCTGGCTTCTTTGCATCATTTGGATCCCTCTTTGGACAGGAATTTCCATAGTGACCCATCTCACCACATTTAAAACACTTTACAGTTTGCTTATCAGGATTAGTCTTTGGATCATTTTCATTGCAATCTCGGGCCATATGTCCAAACTTACCACATTTAAAACACTTCCCAGTTTTGATAAGACATTCCCCAGGGTGCTTCTTGCCACACTTTTCACAAACTGGAAACTGTATCTTCTTACCATCAGATTTCATTGGTTGATTCTTACCCATTTCTTTCCAATTGGACCTCTTCTTCTCTTTGTTTCCAAATTGCATGTGATCGTCATCAAACTCCATCTCTACCCTCTCAGCACATCGGACAAGTTTCTCGTAACTTTTGAATTCACGGGAGGCCAACGCCCTTCGATACCTTGGCTTCAATCCTGAGTAAAACCAGTTGATTTTGCTATCGAGATCCAGAATAAGATTTGGAGCATACCTATCCAGTCGGGTGAAGTTCGCCTCATACATAGCCACTGAATCTTCCTCCTTATGTTTCAATTCAAGGAATTGTTTCTCCATTCTAAGTCACACCACCTTAGGAAAATATTTTTCAAGAAAAAGACATTTAAATTCATCCCACACTAAGGAATCAAAATCCTCTCTACCCCTGATATTCCTTACCATTGACCACCACTGATCAGCTTCCCCTTCAAAACGATAAATGGCAAGACTTACCTTTTGATTGTCCGAACATCCCATAACATCAAATATCTTTTCAAGGGCTTTAATCCATCCTTCTGTTTCCACTGGGTCAGAAGATCCATTGAAGTCAGGAGGATGTTGTCTCATAAAATGTTCCACCACTGTCATGTTCCGTTGGGGTACCTCTATTTGTCCTCTTGTATGGATGCCACCACCATTTATTTCCTGCATTAGCTGATCCATTACTGTCACAAACTGCTCGGTTCCAATCCCTACCATTCCAGGCTGTTGATCAGGAAGGATGTCATTCTGTCGGTGCCTATCCTCTTCAGCATCCATGTTCCTTCTGCGGACAACCATTCTAAACAAACATTTCTTAGATGAAGCAACATGGTAATCTTTAAATTCTATTACAAATTAAACATAGGGTGAAAATTATTTATGGTATTCTATTAGCATCACCTTAACCCCTAATGTTATCTAAACCATCGTCTGATACCAACTATAAGAACCCGCACTTATTTCATACATAATCTTGAATTTATTTAAGAAAACGCTTTATTATACATTGATGATCTTTTCATGTTTAGAGCTTTAGAGAATTAAGACAAAACATTCATAACATTACACATTGTTACATAGTGGATACCATAAAATCAGTTTCCATTTTCCTCAGAATATAAAACATTAAAACACAAAACAAGACTCCTTGACAATTCTTCAACATTTAACATGTCTTCCTTCCATGTATTACTCATCATTAACCTCTGAAAAATCATTTAAAAACTTGGGATGAGCACAAAAGCTCCATAAGGTATGAAAAAGAAGGAAAAATCACATTAGTCCATGAATACGCATGACGTATGAAAACATTTTCAAAAGACATGCTTTCCACCCATAAAATCTTACTTAGCGTAACATGAGATATACACAAGATCCACACAAACATAATTATAATCATAGAGGTATATTGGGGCATTACTTTCATAATCTTGTAACCATCTTGGCTACCTTAAAATTTGTAACCCTCACGACTACCTTACTTTGTGTAACCATCACAGTTACACTTGGAGTAACCATACGGCCGACCTCCAACTTACTCATACCCAATGAATTGGAGGGAAATATAGGTCCCAACCTTCATCATAAATAATTCCCAATAACCAAAACATAATCATACAACATAAACAATAGCATAAAAACATTGCCTTTGAATCTTATAAAACAGAATTTTAAAAAAGGATTTTAGAAGAAAAGTCCCTTATTAACATCATATACTTGAAGTGAGACTTAATTGAGTGGATGGAATATTTATATAATCTGTAAATACACATAATTAAACATAATTTAAACAGAACCCATCACACAAACAATTTAAATAGCACATAAATTCTAAAGTAGAAGGTTAACCCAAAGAATGGAAATCGGGTTAAGAATTCCCTTACCTGGGGCTTGTCTTACTTCAAAATTGTTTAAACCTCCTGTATAATGGTCAAAAGGGTGTTATTAGTATTTTACAGAAACATGTTCATGTTTATAACATCTTATATGTTCATTTCATAACCTCATTTCATCCCTTATTTGTTAGTATTTGGTTCCTTGCATTATTTTGGGTGAGTTCTATTGTGATTTTCACAATCGGTTCATGATTAATCGCTCTTGTTGATTGGAAGTGAAACTCCAGAATTGTAATGGAGTAGTATTTACATATTTAAAGTACCATAAATGATACCATTTATAACTTTTATTCTTTATATGATGATGATTTATAAGTTAAAACATTAATTATGTTCGTTTAGATCATTTAAGTGGTTCCTTGATAATTACAACCTCATTTAGTCTAATAAATTTGAATCATGAGTACAAAAGAATTCCAGAACCTTATTTGAGTCATAAAACATATATTATAACCTATTTCAACCATATAAATGGTTTCATGACCAGACTTGAAATAATTAATGGAAATTGAAAATACATTGTCCACGATATCGGTAATTCGACACAAATGGACAATGTTTTTTGATTCTTTAAATAAGTGAGAGAGGAGAAGAATAATGATTTGTAATTTTCCATAAACATGAAAACATCCAGAATATACATGATTCTGGAGATTTCATGCCTCTTGGATAATAGGGGGTGAAGAAACAAGTGGAAGGAATCATGAAATAAAGAAAACATGAGAAATTTCTTACAAAAAATTCGGCAGCCTAAAGGCGCCTCTTAAAATTTCATAAAAACAAGATTGATGAGAGGAATGGAATATCTCATAAATCATACAAAATTTGGACATTAAGGGGAAATATTTAATGAAATATCCCAACAAAAGACAAAGGGAAAGGAAGAGAATAACATAAAATGGAAGGAAAGAATGAAAATGAAAGAGGATGTTTACCTCTTGATCTCTTCTCCTTGAGATCCTTCTTAAGGGCTTTGATTTTGGTCTTTTGGTGAGACCAGAAGCTCTAGGACGTGGGGAAGAAGATTAAGGGGGGAATTTGGTAGAAATTATACAATTATCAAGGCTTGAGAGGTGTGGGAGGAAGAGGGGAGTGAGGGTGGTATTTATAGTGGAGGAGGGGAGGTATTTTAGATTATTTTAATTATTATTATAATATTTTTATCAAGACTATGAATAATATCAAATAAAGTGGCCTTAATTAGTGAAAATATCAAGTGAGTTCGAGGAAAGTGGCCTTTTATCACTTATGATGTCATAAATAGTGCATTTTTACTGATAAATTGATTATACGGTATTTTGCCGTATTTCACTATTCACCGAAAATTCAAGAGTTTCAGAAAAATACCAAAAATTTACCCCAACCATTTTTCGATGTGTAGAATTCAAAAATGAACTCCATTTTTCAAAAATAATTTTCTAAATATTATTAATTTAATTTTTAAATAAGGTCACGGTTAATTCGAAAAATAACAATATTTAAGTGCAACTAGTTTCATGTGACATTGGAAAATTAATTGAGATCCCATTATCCTATTCCCATGGGAAAATAAAATATTATTATTATTTACTATTCATTAGGTCATATTACTATTCATATTACTATTCATAAGGGCATGTCACTATTCACCAAAAAAACAAGTTTGTTCCATCAGACTCTAAATAACATACTGAACACAATTGTAGATGACAGTTTCTTGAAATTCAAAACATAGAAGAAATAAAATTATGTTTAAAGGATACTTATAAATATATACCTTAAACAAAATTTCAAGAATTTTCAATTTATTTTTAGAAAACCTTGTGATGTTACAACTAACCCATGTTTTCTTCAAATGAAGAGTATTCAAGATGACTTGGTAAATCTAGAAGCACTAGAATCAACTTCTAGATAATCACATAATTCACAGAGGATGAACAATGTATTTACATTATCTATGAAAATTAACCATAACAAAAATGGATAATAAAAGATCAAATTGTTCCCAAAATGTACAATCCATATAGAAATAAATTTAAATCTTAATTTCCAAAATTAAACCAACAATACCCAGTGTTAAATAAATTCCATTCAAAAAATAGTCCTGAAATCCTTCAATATAATCCAAACAAAGATTGGAAGCCAAAAATCATATGAATTTAATCACATGGTCTATCATAGTAAATCATAACATTTATTTATGAATAACATGAACTACTCATAAATTCTCAAAATGAAGTGTAATAAACCAAATCTCAAATTCTCTAAGATAGGTTATTCATTTCCATTAATAACATGAATTTCTATAAAACTCATAGATTCTCCCAAAATATAATTCCACCATTACTCCTCCAATGAAATCCTATAATATTATATTTTTCATAGTCATATAGTTTTACCAACAGAGCAAACATCTCCCAAAATAACATTTATCACTTAATCACCAAATCATTTCTCTATACTAAAGAGATCCATTTGATAAAACATAAGATCCCAAATAATCTTAATATTGATCGATAAAATAATTTAACTGATAATAATTAGTCACACTATCCAGGGAATTCACGTAGTCAAATGGTAGGAGATAAAAAATTGTCGTACTATGGTTGGGGATTAGATTCCCTCATCTTTGTCTAACACGACCTATATGCACATGGTTAGTGTGTTGAAATTTTTCAAAAACATTTTATTATAAAATTACCAAAATGAGATAAATTCCTCAAAATTAACATTACATAATTTAACCACAAGTGTTGTCTCATACCTCATATTTTCATTCCAAAAATTAATAACCAGTAATTTATTTAATTTCAATGATCATATAATCCCAAATGGTTCTTCATAACTATATAAACAAAAGAAAATATAATTCTTCCACAAATGTAATTTTCAAATAACAAACTTCAGGGTTACACATAATGAGAAAAGTCTACCAATGTAATCCCATCAACAAGTATCGTTAATACTTTTAAAAATATCACTATCCATTTAGTTCAAAATAGGTTCTTCCATGACCAAGTGGTTATCCTATAGAATATGTCATTGACTCAGGTAATGCCCAGGTCCCCTAATTTTACGGGAAATTACTGTAAATCGATTCTTAGGATCGTTTTTTCTTTCATAGTACCCTTCATATTTCCTAAGCAATACTTTAATCTATGTCATTATTTCCCACAAATAAAAAATTTCATTGTTCCATTGAGAAACTTTCCTAGGTATCTCCTTCTACATTTCCTATATGACGCAAATTGACCTTTCTTTTCCCCATGGTCTCTACTACTAGATCTATTATCTTTCTTCTAATTTCTCTTATTTGATGAGTTTGGGAGTTGGTAAATGTATATGTTGTTGTCCATATTTTTGGAAATCTTATTCAGTATGAACACAATATCTTTTACACCAATCAACATTCCATCTAGTTTCTCATTTCCACCACCTTTCCCACTATATACATCATGTTCAATGTTACAATGAATTCCTTGTAATCCATCCATTGACTTAAACCCGAAAGCATAGTGTGAGTAAAAATATTCATAAAATCCTTTATAGAATATCATGACACCTTATTATCAATATAAATCACCTTTGTATTATCCAAGGTTATTTATTTTCATCGTATATTAAAATCTTTCAAATCAGGTTGAAAAAAAAATGTGAATTATCACAAGCATATCCCCTTGGAGTGTCATAAACAAGAGTGTAGCAAGGAAAGTATTGGTGCATCAGTTCATGTTCGAGTCTAGATAAAAGCGTTGTTTGTGGTTTTTACCCTTAGATACATCTTTCTCAGAGCCACCTCTACCTACTCGTATCCAAACATGGATTTATTTCTTGGAAAATTCACAAATTTTCTACATTACCAAATTTCAGGAATGTTGATCTATACTAATCCTCAAAGTCTATCTTAGGGTAGTGTTATCTAATAATAGTTTTTCTAAATTGAGTTTCCATGGTTTGTACTAGTACTCATGTGATAATAACTGTAACTCCCCGACCCTAGTTACCCTGAGACGGTGCATTATTACATAACATTAGAATGATCATTATAGATCACGTACTGAATGACCGGTCAGTTTAGTAGCCTTGGAAGTACTTGATACATACATAAGTATTACATTACATTATAAAATGGAAAAAATACAACATTTTCCCTCCTTTTAACACACTAATATCCCTTAGCTTACTCTTAAATGTTAATAATTATATACTTCTTCGCAACTTGGAAAAAATAAAAATAATAAAGGGGTGAGCTCAAATGCTAAGTAAGAATAAATATATAGTATAAACTATCTTAAATAAGAATACATATTTAAGGATATGTATTATACTAAAACAAAATCCTTTTAAACATAAAAATTGTCATAATATGGAAAAGATAAATAAAATAATTCCATTTACATATTCACATGGATATTTTACTAGTAGAATAATCAAATATAATATGAATAAAAAAATAATAATGACGGAATCCATAATTTCGGACATCCTAACAAAATAGCCAAGGCCTCATTCCAAGAATACAAATAATTTCTGTTTCAAGGCCTTATGTCAAGAAAATATAATGTCTCATGAGACATACCAATGCATGGTGGGTCTAAAGTTGGGCCCTCTCATCACATACTATGTCCAATGAATTAGTCATAAAAAAATGGTGAAACATAATATAAACATTCTTATTAAAACTAGCATACAAAATGTTAATAATTTAACCAAAAACCATGAATTCTATAAAAATACGGCATCCACAATCAAAAATAACTAATTCAATACAATATAGAAGATTGTATAATAATATATTAACCTCAATAAAGGGTAAAATATTTTGAATTATATTTATATAGATGAAAATAATTAGTAAAACTATTCAAGATAAATATCCCCTTTTATTAAAAACATTTAAAAGCAATTTTATTTATCAGTGAAGTCATTTAAAATGGATTTGTATATCAATGTGTCTCATTCTACTTTGGAACATATAAATGCAATATTAATTTTAAAAATTAGTGTCCATATAAATTCATCCTTAAAATAAGTATTAAAACATTGACATTAATGAGAAATATTTAGAAGAATAAATCTTCAAAACATTTAAAACATTATTCTAGTTAAAGAGTTCCTATCCAAATGAAAGATGATTAAATAAATAAATTTAGAATAAGATTAATCAATATATTATAATATCATGAGAATAATTTGATTCATGATATAATATCTCAAAAGATAGTATATACACAATATAAAAGTGAATTGGTGCATAACAACAATGAAGTCTTAATGCAGACTAAATTGAGAAAAAATCCCTTATAAAGACTATATCCTTAGATGAAGGATAAATCAATGAGATAATTATGTGTCATAAATATATATATATACACACAATATGATTGTATATTATGTGTAAATCAATGAGAGGACATTCACACATATTCATGTAAAAACAAGACCAATGACTTTGATGTATAACTCAATGAATGGAAATAGAGTTAAGATTACCCTTATCAATTTCTTATCAAAGGCCTGATAATTTATCAATGGAGTGATTGTGTGAATAAAAAGTATAATCACGCAAAGGGGAGTCAAAATTACTAAATTAATAAATAAATAGTGATTTCACACATAATCATGTAATAAAATAATCAATGAAGTGAGCATAAAACCCTATGTGTGGAAATTTAATTTAGAAATTCCCTTAATGATTTGGTAACTTATAAAATATACACCCCATGAAAGAAGTATCATAGAATTATGATGTAAATACCCATAAATTAATGTTTATTACACATAGAATACAATCAAAGGTTGTATAGACACCACACAAAATGATGTTGTGGAAAATAATGCATAAATCTCACGACAATAAAAGTGAGATGAAAACCCCTTACCTTATACTTTTCCTTAGTCAAGGTTAGGTTAACATCATGTATAATAGTGAAATCATTGATATTAAATTATAAAATAACCCCATATATAAATATGATATCATATAAGATCTTATTATATTTATTTTTTAATGATATTTAAGTAGTATCATTGTTTTGGGTGTAACTGATTTGTTTTCATTTATATATTTTGCTACGTTAGACATATTTATTATGGATAAGATGTATTTAATTCACATACATAGTGTTATTAATTTCATAGAAATTGTTTCTAATCATCAAATGAATATAATTCATGAATTTTTACTATGGGAAATGAAATCTCATCACGTCGTGGATACGGTAAGCCATACTTACGCATGACTGACAATATTATTCTACTAGTGGTGAAATCATATGTAATTGGATGGTATATTATATAAAAAGAATAATTGACATGTTATATTTATAATTTACATTTGATAAACTCATTATTATACCCATCCAAATAATGATGTGAAGACTAACAAACTACACAATGACGTGGAGATGATTAGTCATACATATGCATGTATGGTGACTTTTTCATTCATATGATGGATAAAATAATTAATACAGATGTTCCTTATTTATAATAACTTCTCAGTATGTATAATTTAATATAATTATTATGTTATTATAGAAACAAAAAAGAAATAGTATGTGTAAGAAGAAAAGAACTTTGAATGATCTGATGATGTATATTACCTCTTCTTCGTGTTCTTCCTTTTGATTTGAATAAAAGATCTCTATAGGCTATATTTAAAACCAATATAAGTTATGTAGGTTGAATAGAGGTTCTTTGGGAAGATATTTGAGATGGGGATGAATGAGCCAAAATGAAATGCCCTGACCCCAGTTACCCAGAGTCGGTGCATTATTTTAATACATTGGCAAGATTACAAGGAATCAAGTCCTGAAGGACAGATCAGTTTAGCAGTCTGGGAAAATATATTACATATATGAATGTTACATTACACATTAAGACATACAAAACAACATAAATAATCTTTATGAACTCCATTACATACTTGGATTAAACCTACATATCAATCACATTACACTTCTTGGAATCCTGGGAAAAATAAAAAATAGAAAGGGGTGAGCTCAAATGTTCAGTAAGGGTAAGAAACACAGCAGAAACATTCAAAAATAAGCATAAACATTTAAGAAAATGTTTAAAACTAAAACAAATCCATTAAAACTTGACCTTCATCATAATATTGCAGAAATAAAATGAAATAATTCCATTTACATATTCACATGGATATTCTACTAATCGAATAATCACATGCAATATCACTAACCACTTTCATAACGATGGAATGCATAATTCCAGACTATCATAACCACATAGCCCAGGCCTCGTGCCAAGACTACAAATAATATTTTGTCAAGGCCTTGTTCCAAGACACTTGTCTGTCTCATGATACCTACCGATGCATCGAGGAGCTATAACGATCTCCACTCGTCACTTACTAAGTCCAATGCATTCTTCATATGAATAGGTTTAAACATAACATAAACATTCGTATTAAAACTAGCATAGGAAATGTCAATAATTTCTCCATAAACAATGAATGGTATAAAAATAACACGTCCACAGTCAAACATTTCACAAAACCTTAAATGGAAGTTTTTCATAATAAATCCACTTCAAATGAGCTTAAAATCCATAAAAGGATGTTGACATAGTTGAAAATGATGAGTAAAACATTTTGAGAGAAATATAATTTTTGAAAAATCATTTAAAAGTCACACATTTATAAAGGAACTAATTTTAAAAGATATTTTTGAATCAAAGTGTCCCATACTACTTTGAAACTTTTGAAAAGATTTATCACTTCCAAACACTCATGTCAATATAAATGAATCCTTAAAATCATTTTGAAAACATAGAAATTAATTAAAACGATTTAGAAAGATAAATCTTTAAAACATTTGAAATTATGATCATGATAAAGAGTACCTTTAAAAATACTTAAAATCTTCATTTTGAAATCATTTTTATGAAAAATGGACATGGACGATAAAAATGTCCAAGTAAATACTTACACATAAACAATCTCGGATAATGATGAGATTGAGGATTAACCCTTACCAATTTGGTAACTTAAGAAACATACAACCCATGAACGAGGTATCATACAATTAATATGTAAATACACATAAATTAAAGTGTATTACACAAATAATACAATTATGGTCAGTACATTAACCACACAAAAGTTAATAGTGGCAATATGGCATGAATTTCATGGGAATATGGAGTGAGATGAAAACCCCTTACCTTGCACTTTCCTTTAGTCGATGGTACGTTTAACCTCCTGTATGAAGATCGTAGTATGTTATTAAATTATAACAGAACCATATTAATATTTATGATATCATACATGATTCATTTAAGACATTATATTACCCATTTAATAATTATTTCAATTTTAAATTAACATTTCGGGTAATAATCACTTTCATTATCGGACGTGTTTTAACTTGTCACTCTTGGTTGTATCACTTAGATCATGATTTAAATACTCCAAGAATATAAAATATCATAAATATATCATATATTTTTAGAATATAAATTTGTATAATAGACATATATATGAAATGGAAACACCATTTATGGAGACGGTAGTCCATACGAACGCATAAACGTTGTTTCTGTTTTCATATAGTATTGAACTGATGTAAGTGAATAAGATATATGTAAGTACATAAATCCTTATATATATATATATCTACAGTAGAATTATTATTTCATATATTACATAATTATTAGTAATATATATTTTTATAACCGTCGATGAATGGTGAACTTGGAAATGAATCTCATCGCATCGTGGAGACGGTAATGTGTACGTACGTACGAGCAGAAATATCAATATTTTGATATTAAAATAATATATAATTGGATGGTATATCATATATACAGAATCATTGTCATTTTATATTTATTATTTACATGAATTACAAATCATTATTATACTCAACAAAAAAATAATATATTGAATAACAATTACACCACGACGTGGAGACGGTAAGCCGTACGTACGCACGTATAGTGACATTTCATTCAAAAGATGGATAGAATAATGAATATGGTTGTACCATATTTATAATAATATTAAAGTGTATAGGAGATACTGGATTCATTATTGTAGAATGGTAATAACAAAGAAAGAATAAGTGGAAGAAGAAAGGAACTTGAAAAAGGGTGGTGAAATCATTACCTCTTCTTCGGGTTCTTCCTTTTTATTTGATTGAAAGGGATCCTTAGGATGGCTTTATGACTAATGGAAGGACTCTAGGATGAAGTGAGGGAAGTTTAGAGTGTATTTTAGCTGGGGTTGGCCGAACCAAAAGGCTTTGAAGGTGTTAATTAATGAGAAGGGGGTGTGTCCTTTTATAAGAGGGGTGAGGGGCACCTTTGGAAAAGCTAGAAATATTATTTTATAATAAATTCATATTCAGTTAATAATGGCTATAATGTGGATTATTTAAAGGTTAATGTGGGTATGGGTCCAAAAAAACTCAACCAATAGAATTTAGACAGGTTTGGGTCGTTATATTAACCTTATCTTTTAGTTTTAACTCTTAGTTAATTATTTTGACACTTACCATGTCACTTTGTATTTTTATATTTTATAGTTAGTAAACTTACTATATACATCCAAGAGACCCCAAGGGGTCCATTAATGATACACCTATCATTATATAAGTCTCTCGGCAAAACCGTATATTTTTAGAAAATTAATATCAATTAATAATATAATATTTGTTTTAAAACCTCTTTTATGTAAATTTTGACACTATTCAATAATTTATTTTTCTAAAACTCATAACAGAATTATTACATGAAAATAAGTTTATTAAATAAATACTAACATGTCATATTAACCTATAAAATTATTGGTATTTATAAAAAGTCTCAAATTACATTTATTTGGGTATTTATAATATCAATTATTCTAATTTTTTATTAATTAGGTAATTACTCCATCACCATTGTTCCCTAAATAAATTTAATTATTGAATGACCATAAATTATAAATAAAATACCATTATTTAGGAAATCGTTTTAGCTTTCTAATGAATATTTACAATCTAATTTATCTTATGTATAACCCTATATTAAAAATGTTTTAGTAAACAAACATTGATTTTAACTCTTTTAACTCTTCTTTGAATTAAATAATAATAAATGTCCTAATCTAATACAAGTGGACCTAAATGATAATATTTTTGTCCTAAGATTGTTTTCGGTCGAGATATAATTGTCCAATAGAATTAGGATATGTGTTAGGGTAATATTAATATCATTTTTACCCTTAATTACCCTATTTACTTTTAACCGTGGTAAATAAAAGAAAAAAGTTACTATTCACCAAAAATTATTTTCATCTCATTGAACCACATTTTACTCCTTCATATTAACCGTTTCTCTCGGATTTTTGAAATTCCACTCATAGAAGCGGTATTATTATCTTTAATGAAAAATTCAGTTTTTTAACTTCCACTTAGTTGTTTCACTATTCATCAAAAAAATGAAAGTTTCCAAAAAAAATACCAAATATTAGGCCTAAGATATATTTGATATTATTAATTAAAAAATGATGTCTATTTTAACAAATTCAGAACATATTTGTTGCATTAATTAATTTAAAAAATAATTTCCATCGTCAAAACAAATAGCTTGTTTTTAAGAGATAATAATTATCAAAATATTGACACTTGTTTATGTCTGGTTTAAAAGTGAAATTGCATCCAATGACCAAAATTGTATTAAATGGTAAAAATATATTCTAAATATACTTTTAAACCACTCAAATTAATAATTTATCACTATTAATTATTTCGATTAAAAAAGTTTTTTTTAATTAAAATTTTGTAATTTTCACTATTCATCAAAATATGAAAGTTATCCGAAAAGTACCAAATTTTCAACCTAAGATAATTTTGATTTTATGGATCCAAAAATGAAGTCCATTTCAAATGATAAAATTTATAAAATTTCAAAAATTAGGTATTACTATTCATAACGGCTAGTTTGATTGGTTGTGGTGTGTTAGAATCTCGAAGTTGCGTACAATGCACGCCATTGCATTAATCAAAGGGAAAAGTACCGTGGAAGCTTGGTATGTTTCATTGTAAATTTTTGATGTCCCCATTCTAAAAAGTAAATTTATTTATCAAATTAAATATATAAAAGTTTAAAATATTGGATTAAAAAAATGTTCACTATTAAAAGTTTGTAAAAGTGCAATACTGAAAATGAATTTGTTTTTACATTATATCTAAGAAACTCATAATATGGATTCTAAAATAATAAGGATTATATAAAGTTTAAAATTTACATAATACTGTTCATAACGTCTTTTGAACAGCTTATTTGGTAAGACATGGTGCGCTTGAACTCGGTGTTGCGTGTAGTGCAAGTTATTGAATTATTTTGAAGAAATAACACACTATGAAATCATGTGGTGTTACATTCTCCCCTCCTTCAATAAATTGCATCCTTGCAATTTGAAATTGTTTTTCGAAAATAAATGGTTGAATAGAGAAAATATCTTTGTGGGAATACCCACATCGGAAATTGGGTTGATAAAATTTAGTCTTAATAAGAGGAAATGAGAAATGAAAGGGTCACCAAAAAATTATGATCTCGATTAGGAGGACATTGGTGGAAATTATAGACATATAATTTGAGGAAAACGTAAATATTTATAGGTAGTGATTGAGGTCATAAATCACAAAAAAATCTAAAATTGTGGTCCTTAAATTCATCAATATATGATTATTTAAAATACTATCGGTTCAACAAAACATAAGGTATTAGGATAACACATTTTTGACTTTTCAAAATATCTTAGTTGACATCCCAGAACGAAAAATGAATTATTTGAGGACTCTATTTAAAATAATGAGTGGAAAGTATGAAGATTACCGAAAATAACACATATTAGGGTTCCATGTAGGAAAATATGGATATGGAAGAGAAATCTAACCATCAATTATCTGATGGAGAGTGGTAGAGAACATTGTTATGAAAAGGCCAACAATCCCATAGCCATAAATTAGTGATGATCTAAGGTACCATTAGGACAACATTTTTGTTCTAAGTTTCTTTTCTTAATGTTGAGGAATTTATTTATGAGATTGGATAAGATCATAAGGAGATATACCAACTTTATAATTAGTGTTTTATCCATTAAAAAATTTCTACCACAAACTCATCTTTCACCCCAAAACATAATACAACTCAAAAATACACTATTTATCCTAATCGTATAGGGTTTCAAATATAAAGAATTTATAATTCACATATCCGACCCTTTATGTAAAGAAACTACATTATACCATCTAGGAACATCATGTAGCACAATGGTAGGCGATAAATCCCAATAGCACTATGGTTGTGGGTTTGATTCCCGCAGTTTTGTCCGACACGACGGGTCGTCACATGGTCTGCGTGTTGTCCTTTTATAAAAATAAAAAAAAACTTTCAAACTTAATCCTTTACAACCATTAGACTTATCCAAAATACTATTATCCAAACTCACAGTCCAAAATTTACAAGGAAGTTAAACATAATGAGGATCCTTTTTCACATGTAATAACAAGTGAACGCCTTCCTCATATATTCTTTTACAACATCGAAACATCCTGAATTACCAAAATCAACCATCTCTTTTTCCAAAATCACTACCTCAATATTAGGACCATATTAAGGTTTATCTTTCCTTCAACCATGTAATTTCCAAAAATTTTAACTCGCTGTAGAGTCACTTTTTTTTAGTACCATAAAATATCAGATCCTTAAATAAATAGTACTGCAGTACAATCCTTATTTATTTCCAGAACATCATTGATACAATACTTAAATGAAATAATTCTAAAATAACAGCATAAGAACACTAGTAATTCCTCTTCATCTGTGGTAGTATGGTAACTTGATTATTATCCAATAGCATCATTTGAGGCATAGTCTGATGACTGGGACATTGGTTCGCGTAGTGTCCAAACTCCTTGCAGATGAAGAATTGTACATTTGAAACCTTTTTCTTACACTTGCAGTCACGTACTTGGTGTCCTTTTTCTCCACACTTTTAACATTCTCCCATTCCCTTCAAGCATTTTTCATGGTGATTCTTTCCACAGTTATCACATATGGGAAAAACCCTTCTTTACCTTCATCCATTTATCTATACTTCTCTCTATCATCCTTTTCTTCTCTGGATTACCTTCAAAGCCATAGGACTCTAAGAATTCTTTACTCATCTTATCAACACATCATATTATTTCTTCATATGATGATAATACATGGTAGACTATTTCCCTTCTAAATTTTGGCTTAGGACCACGAAAGATATGATCCTTCTTACTCTTTGGATCATATGTATTACAAGAGTTCACATTCCTTCTTCTGGGCGCCATTTCTATACAATAGCATAAACTAGTTCAGTTTATGAATTGCAATGAATAATTACCAAACGTGTAAAATACCTAACAAAAATTGAACAGTTTATAGATATAATCCATAATCATAAAAATGTTTTCATTGAGTAAGTATATACTCATGATCCCTTCATAATGATTTGTAAATAAAATGACAATTATCCTAAAAATATCCCCCGGGAGTGTCGTAACCAAAATTGAAGTAAGGCCCATTGTCGTGCACCAGTTCCCGTTCGAGTCTAGCTCAAAGCATTGTTTTCAGGTTTTAACCCTAGATACATCTGCGCCAGAGCCACCTCTACCTGCTCGTACCCAGATAGGGATGTATTTCTCGGAAAATTCACACAATCTCTACAATACCAAAATTCTAGGAAGTTATTCTATACTAATCCTCAAAGTCTATCTTAGGGATATGTTCTCTAATCAGAGTTTATCTAAATCTAGTTTCCAATGTTATTTCTAAACTTCCTCTGATACGAACTGTAACGCCCTGACCTCAGTTACCCAGATTCGGTGCATTAATTTTATACATTGGCATGATTACAAGGAATCAAGTCCCGATGGACCGATCATTTTATCAGTCTTGGAAAATAGATTACATACATGAATGTTACATTGCACATTATGACATACAAAACAACATAAATAATCTTTATGAACGCCATTATTTCCTTGGCTCAACCCTGCATATCAATCACATTACACTTCTTGGAATCTTGTAAAAAATAATACATAGAAAGGGGTGAGCTCAAATGCTCAGTAAGGGTAATCAATATAGCGGAAACTTTCAAAAATAAGCATAAACATGTAGGGTAATGTATAAAACTAAAACAAAAGCTTTTTAAACAAGAACTTGAGCATAATATGGCAGAAATAAAATGAAATAATTTAATTTACTTATTCACATGGATATTCTACTAAACGAATAATCACATGCAATATCACTAACCACTTTCATAATGATGGAATACATAATGCCAGACTATTATAACCACATAGCCAAGGCCTCGTTCCATGACTACAAATAAGATTTTGTCAAGTCCTTGTGCTAAGACACTAGTTTTTCTATTGAGACCTACCGATGCATCGAGGATCTATAGCGGGCTCCACCCGTCACTTACTAAGTCCAATGCATTCCTCATATGAATAGGTTTAAACATAACATAAACATTCGTATTAAAACTAGTATAAGAAATGTCAATAATTTCTCCGTAAACCATGAATGGTTTAAAAATAACACATCCACAGTCAAACATATCACAAAACCTTCAATAGAATTTTTGTATAATAAATCAACTTCAAATGAGCTTAAAATTCTTCAAAGGATGTTGAAATAGATGAAAATGATGAGTAAAACTTTTTGAGAGAAATATCCTTTTTGTAAAATCATTTAAAAGTCACACATTTGTAAAGGAAGTAATTTAAAAATAGATTTTTGAATCAAAGTGTCCCATACCACTTTGAAACTTTTGAAATGAATTATCACTTCAAAACATTCATGTCCATATAAATAAATGCCTAAAATCATTTTGAAAACATGGACATAAATTAAAATGATTTAGAAAGATAAATCTTTAAAACATTTTAAATTCTTATCATGATAAAGAGTACCTTTAAAAATCCTTGAAATCATCATTTTGAAATCATTTTTATGAAAATTGAAATGGTTGATAAAAATGTCCTAGTAAATACATACACATAAATAATCACTTATATTGATGAGATTGAGGAATTAACCCTTACCAATTTGGTAACTTACAAAACATACAACCCATGAAAGAGGTATCATACAAGGACTATGTAAATACACATAAATTAAAGTGTATTAAACAAAGAATAAAATTATGGGTAGTATATACACCACATAAAAGGTTATAGTGGAAATATGGCATGAATCTCACGGGAATATGGAGTGAGATGAAAACCCCTTACCTTGCACTTTCATTTGTCAAGGGTACGTTTAGCCTCTTGTACAAAGATAGTAGTATGGTATTAAAGTATACCG
Organism: Viscum album; assembly: GCA_963277665.1. Classification (NCBI taxonomy): domain Eukaryota; kingdom Viridiplantae; phylum Streptophyta; class Magnoliopsida; order Santalales; family Viscaceae; genus Viscum; species Viscum album. The sequence continues at coordinate 1,450,080,373 of OY728140.1, read as the reverse complement.
GAACCATATTTATATTTATGATATCATACATTATTCATTTCTGACTTTATATTACCCATTTAAAAATAATTTCCATGTTAAGTTAACACTTCGGGTAATAATCACATTCTTTATCGTACGTGTTTTAACTTGTCACTCTTGGTTGTATCACTTAGATAATAATTTAAATACTTCCATAATATAAATCATGATAATTATATCATATATATTTAGAATATAAATATGTATAATATACATATATATGAAATGGAAAACATCGTTTATGGAGATGGTAGTCCGTACATACGCATAAACGTTGTTTCTGTTTTCATATAGTATTGAACGAAAGTAAGTGAATAAAGTATATGTAAGTACATAAATCCATATATATATATATATATATATATCCAGTAGAATTATTATTTCATATATTACATACTTATTATTAATATATATTTTTATAACCTTCGATGAATGGTGAACTTGGAAATGAATTTCATCACGTCATGGAGACAGTAATCCGTACGTACGCATGAGCGAAAGTATCATTCTTTTGATATTAAAATAATATATAATTGAAAGGTATAACATATATACAGAATATTAATCATGTTATATTTATTATTAACATGAATTACAAATCATTATTATACCCAACCAAATAATAATATATTGAATAACAATTACACCATGATGTGCAGACGGTAAGTCGTATGTACGCACGTATGGTGACATGTCATTCAAAAGATGGATAGAATACTGAATATGGTTGTACCATATTTATAATAATATTACAGTATATAGGAGATAATGGATTCATTATTTTATAATGGTAATAACAAAGAAAGAAGAAGTGGAAGAAGAAAGGAACTTGAAAAGGGGTCGTGAAATCATTACCTATTCATCGGGTTCTTCCTTTTGATTTGATAAAAAGGTATCCATAGGATGGATTTATGACTAAAGGAAGGCCTCTACGATGAATTGAGGGATGTTGAGAGAGTATTTGGGCAGGGTTTGGCCGAATCAAAAGGATTTGAAGGTGTGAAGTAATGAGAAGGGGGAGTGTCCTTTTATAAGAGTGGTGAGGGGCACCTTTGGAAAAGCTAGAAATATTATTTTATAATAAATTAATATTCGGTTTCTAATGGATACAAAGAGGATTATTTAAAAGTTAAGGTGGGTATGGGTCGAAAAAAACTCAACCTATAGAATTTAGATAGGTTTGGGTCATTATATTAACCTTATCTTTTAGTTTTAACTCTTAGTTAATTAGTTTGACACTTACCATGTCACTTTGTATTTTTATATTTTATAGGTAATAAACTTACTATATACATCCAAGCGACCCCAAGTGGTCCATTAATGATACACCTATCATGATATAAGTCTCTTTTCTGATCCTAATATTTTTAATAATTAAATATCAATTAATAATATACTATTTGTTTTAAAAACTCTTTTATGTCAATTTTGACACTATTCAAATATTTATTTTTGTAAAACTCATAACAGAATGACGACTTCGAAAAAAGTTAATTAAATTAATACTAACATGTCATATTAACCAATAAAATTATTTGTATTTATAAAAAGTCTCAAATTACATTTATTTGGGTATTTATAATATCAATTATTATAATTTTTTATTAATTAGGTTTTTACTACATCACTATTGTGTCGTAAATAAATTAAATTATTTATGTCTAAAAATTATAAATAAAATACCATTACGTAGGAAATATATTTATATTTCTAAGGAATATTTACAATCGAACTTATCTTATGTATAACCCTATATTAAAAATGATTTAGTAAATAAACATTGATTTTAACTCTTTTAACTCTTCTTTGAATTAAATAATAATAAATGTCCTAATCTAATAAAAGTGGACCTAAATGATTATATTTTACTCCTAATATTGTTTTTGGTCGAGATACACTTGTCTAATATAATTAGGACATTTTTTAGGGTAATATTTATTTCATTTTTACCCTTAATTACCCTACTTACTTTTAACCCTGGTAAATTAAAGTAAAAAGTTACTTTTCACTAAAAATTATTTTCATCTCATTGAACCACATTTTACCCCTTGATATTAACCGTATCTCTCAGATTTTTGAAATTCCACTCACAGAAGCGGTAAAATTAAGTTTTATGAAAAATTCAGTTTTTAACCACCACTTAGTGGTTTCACTATTCATCAAAAAATGAAAGTTTCCAGAAAAATATCAAAAATTAGACCTAATCTATATTTGATATTATGAATTCAAAAATGATGTATATTTTAATAAATTCAGAACATATCAATTGCATTAATTAATTTAAAAATTAATTTCTGTCGTCAAAACAAATATCGTGTTTTTAAGAGATAATAACTATCAATAGATTGACACTTGTTTATGTATGGTTTAAAAGTGAAATTACATCCAATGACCAACACTGTATTAAATGGTAAAAATATATTCTAAATATACTTTAAAACCACTGAAATTGATAATTTATCACTATTAATTATTTCGATTAAAAAAGAGGTTTTTAATTAAAATTGCATAATTTTCACTATTCATCAATATATGAATGTTATCCGAAAAGTACCAAAATTTCACCCAAAGCTAATTTTGATATTACGAATCCAAAAATGAAGTCCATTTAAAAAGATAAAATTTATAAAATTTCAAAAAGTAGGTATTACTATTCATAACAGATAGTTTGATTGGTTCTGGTGTGTTAGAATCTCGAAGATGCATACAATGCACACCATTGCATTATTCAAAGGGAAACATACCGTGGAAACTTGGGATGTTTAATTGTAAATTTTTGATGTAACCATTCTAAAAAGTAAATTTATTTAGTTAAATTGAATATATAAAAGTTTAAAATATTCGATTTAAAAAAAAGTTCACTATTAAAAGTTTGTAAAAGTGCAATACTGAAAATGAATTTATTCTTACATTATATCTAGGAAACTTATTATATGGTTTCTAAAATTATAAGGATTTTATAAAGTTTAAAATTTAGTTAATACTATTCATAACCTCTTTTGAACGACTTGTTTGGTAAGTCATGGTGGGCGTGAACTCGGTGTTGCGTGTAGTGCAAGTTATTGAATTATTTTGAAGAAATAACACACTATGAAATCATAGGGTGTTACAAAAAAGTAATTGGGGGTGTGAAATTATGATAAGGGGAAGTACCATTTTAAAAGAGTTTTGATGGTCACATTAGGAAAATCTTGAAATATTATTTTATGATAAAATTATTTTCAGTTTCTAATAGATAAATATGGATTTATTTTGAGGATAGGGTTGGTATGAATCGAAAACCTAATAGCCAATAGGTTTTAGACACGTTTAGGTCAACATATCAACCATATATTTTAGAATTATCTCTTAGTTAAATAGTTTAAAATTTAACTTGTCTTTTTTTTAATTACATAGTTAATAATCACACTATAAAATGCCAATAGAATCTCAAGTGGTTCATTAATGACATATCAATCATTAAATAATTATTTTTTCTAATACTTATATTTTTAGGAAAATTATATAATTTAATAAAATAGTATTTGTTTTAAAAACTCATTTCTATGATTTTTGACACTATTTATTTTTTTTTTAAATTCATAGCAATAATTTTCCTTCTAAAAAATATTCTAAATCAATGATAAAATGTCATATTAACCTATAAAATTATTTTAATACCTCAAAAACCATAATATACATTTATTTTAATATTTATAACATCCATTTTTTTAGTCTTTAAAAAATAAGGTAATTACTGAATCAATATTGTGTCAAAAATAATTTCAATTATTTAAAGTCTAAAAAATATAAATAAAATACAATGACGTAGTAAATCTTTTCTTATTTATAATTAATATTTTTAGTCTGATTTATCTTATGTGTATACCTATATTAAAAATGTTTACTAAACATTGAATATAGCAAGTTTAACTCTTCTTTAAATAATATGTAATAAATGTCCTAATATAATCAATGTGGATAAAATATGATATTATTTTTCCCTAAGATTTATTTTGTTCTAAATAAACTTTTCCAATAGAATTAGGACATGTGTTACAGTAAATATCAAATCATTTTTACATCTAAACACCCAATTTACTTTTAATCGTGGTAAATAAAATTCAAGAGTTATTATTCACAAAATATTATTTCCATCCTATTTAACCACATTATACTTACTGATGTCAACCATGTCTCTCTTATTTTTGAAATTAAATTCACAGAAGAGGTAAAATTACGTTTTATGTAAATGTAAAAATATGCCTAGAAGGTGGGTAAAAGATTGTAAAAAGCTAAATAAAATGTTATATATCTAATGTTATTATAAAATGACTTCAATGAATTAAATTGGAATAATATAGGTATTTTGTTTCTTTTTTAATTTTAAAATAAATTTAAATTAAAAAATGTATCTAAATAAACATTCATCTTTAAACAATAACACAGTGTTATTCACTATTAATAAAAAATTGAATGTTTTTTGAAAAATACCAACACTAAACCCATATCTAATTTTGATATTAAAAACAAAACAAATGAGGTCTATTTTACAAAATTTAAAACATAGAAGTTTAATTAATTGACTTAACAAAATATTCTCATTGTCAAAACCAGAAAGTGAGTTTTTGAAAATTCAAAACTATCAAATGATTGATATGTGTTTATATCCAATTTAAACATAAAATTACATCCAATGACCACTATTTAATTAAATGATAAAAATATAATCTTATTATACTTGAAATCTGTTCAACTGTATAATGTAACAATATACATTATTTTGATTAAAAAATAGTATTTTGTTAAAATACTGTAATTTTAAATAATCATCAAAATATGAATGTTATATAAAAGGAACGGAATATTTATCAAAAATAAATTTTTATGACTCCCTCTAAATAAGATGTTTATTATGTCAAATTAAATATATAAAATGTTTCAAATTTTGTATTTATAATGGATTTCTATTAAATGGTGGTAAAATATCATTTTTTTAAAATACATCTTTTATCTGAAAAATTGAATTTATTCATATAATATGTTAAATAAACACATAATATGGATGTAAAATATATGTGGTGTATATAAAAATCAAAATGAATTTAATACTATTCAAAAATAATTTTCAAACGGGTTGTTTGGTAAGTCGTGGTTCTCTCAAACACGGTGTTCTGTGTAGCGGAAGCTATTGAATTACATTAAAGAAAATATCTTACTATGAAATCTTTGGGATTTACACAATAACCCCTTGAATAATGATAATAAAATGAAGTTTAATTACCCTTGAATATAAATATATTAATCATTAATATATCCATTGGTAGTATACCCACCACAAATAAAAAATGGGGGGAGCCTGAATTTTCTCTCATGATAATTAAAAGTGATATGATAAAACCCTTAGCTTAAGTAATTAATTTCATCCTACATTTTCAAACAACATCTATAAAAAATTTATATTTTATTATTAATATATCATATAACCAAATTATTAGATATAATACTATATATTATTTATTTATGACTTTATATGACATGTTTATTAACGACTTCAGATTAAAGTTTACTTTTGGGTAATTTTATCCTTGTTTTTTGAATGTGTTTTGAATTTCTATTCTTGATAGACATATTTAGATCATGATTAAATTATTTTCAAATTTTAAAACATTATATAAATATCCTATATATTAATTATATAAATATTTATACTAATATACAATATATAGAGTTTTGCAATGGAACTCAACATTCATGGAGACGATAGGTCTTATGTATGGGTGAACGTTTTTGGTGTTTTATTGTAATCTAGAAATAAAGTATATAAATGGAATATATGTGTTAATATATATAGAATAATTTCAGTATAATTATTATTTAATATATATCATATAAGTTTTCTAACCCTATCCTCCATTCATTTCAGTCAATGTGTGATCCTATCACATAGTTTTGAAGAGGAGGTAGTCCACACATCCAAAAATGAAGATTTCATATTTTCACAAAATAGAAATAATGATTGAATGTTTTATATAATTATTAATCAAGCATAAAAGCATCATAAATACCATATATATCTTATAAAAATTGATTTTCCATCATAATTCCTCCTATGAGAGGTGGAAAATGAAAAATGAACCACATTTTATCGTGATGAGGTACATCTCCATACACAAGAATAATAAGTTCATTTTACATTAAAAGGATGAGTGTGTAAGTGTAGATATAAAAAATACAATAAATAAATATGAGTATATTTAGGAAACTTATTTTATTATTTATTCATGGAATAAATATTTTTGAGGTAGTGTCTAATTAAAAATAAATCAACAGAACTTGAGGAAGGAAGTTACATATTCTTTGGGTATATCAACTAGGTATTCACCAAACACATTTAATAGATGGATTTATTCCTAAAGTTAGGATTATAGGATTATTTGATTGATTTTTTGAGATTATTTTATCATTTTTTAATTATCCAAAGCGATAGAGATGTGTAAAAAACTGGGTGGGTGGGTACCTTTTTATAATGGAGGAGGAGGGGCATCCTTGCACTGTTTTGAAATATCTTATTCCGTCAAATTTTTTCCCATTTCACATGTCTCTAATATTTGATAGGTTTCTATTCCATTTATGCATTATGTTTAGGGCATAGTCATTTTATTCTAATTTTTCTCTTATTCACTGTAGTTAATTTTAATTAATTTTAATAAAAATTTTGTTAAAAAATATATTGAAATTTTTATATGCTATAAATTATTCTTATTTCAAATATTCAATTACTTTTTATAAATATCAAACATATTAGTATCCGAAATTAATATAAATTTAATCTCACAGACCATATGACCAATATTGTTTTTAATGTAAAATGGTCTTGATGATTGGATTATTTATATATCCAATATCAATGTAAAATTGAATCAAATGAAATATATTGGATTAAATGATGTATATTTAAAATAATTAAAATTTTAAAAAAAAATTAATTATAATATAAAAATATTAATAATTTATATGAAAATGTGTTTAAACCTAAAAATCCTTATTTTTCAATATTCATCTAAATGTGATGTTTCTTAAAAAAAACTCCAAAAATTCACTAAAAGAAATTTTTGTTATTTAGATTAAAAAATGAAGATTATTTTTTTATAGAAAAATTAAAATTTTATCAAATATTAAATTTGAAATGGGTTTTCCATTAAAAGGATATATGTTTTCTTTTCAAAAAATACAAGATCTACTTCCTAAAGTAGGATTTATTTTTATCACATACATGTAAACTCATTTATATGAGTATAAATTTTTTTTATTGAATATATGAAATATAAATTATTTTGAAAATATTATTCAAACGATTTTTTTCATTTTATTGATATATAATTCCAATTTTATCATAGAAAATATATTTTTTCCTTTTTTAATAGATCATACAATAAGATATTCGAATTAATAACCACTAGAATCATTTTATATATATGTGTACAAAATACATTAAAATTATAGTTTATAAAAACTGTAACATCAATTCCAACTACTTGGTGGGAGCTATAATGATATTTAAATAAAAATGTAAATAATATAATGTAGCTCAGTAAAACATGGCCTTGTTTGTTATGCAAGCTATCCATAGTACTAGTACTTCTGTGTAACATAATCAACACCTAGAATTACATGTATTGCATGTTTATATAATTGTTTTATTTTGTGATTGATTATTGTGTTGTTACGTAAAATAGAAATTAAACATAGTGATTTTATATAAAAAAATTGTACTCAGTATTTCATAAAATGATAAATATAAAAATGATTAAATTAATTTAAAAAACAATTTCGCAAAATCTCATCTTGTTACACCTATATAAACGTATATACTTCAATACTAGCATGTACCATCAATTTATTTTTTTCACCGAATAGTTGATCCTTAATAAATCCCTATACTCTAATCTATCTATCATGGTCCATAGGCATATCCATGTTTCATATTAATGATAAGTGCCTAGTTTATGTCAATGAAAATTGATGAAGGGATAAATATATTTTCACAAGTTTGCATATCATAACTCATCCCATCTGCAAAATGTTTATCTCAATCCATCTTATCCATTATGTAAATAAGATTCATGTATTTTACATTAGTGTTACTATTAGAATAATCAATTAATAACATGTTTCCTTATATGGGGCGAATATAGTAAAATGATTTATATGATCTTGAGGACTTATGATTAAATGATTAATTAAATTTTTCTCGAAGACCTCATAGAACATCCCAATATATGTATCTTCTAGGAGTAGAACATCCCATCATTGCATCCCAAATCTTTGATGTATTTAGATTTAAAACCTTATCATTCTCTCTAGAGGAGACTCAATATTATAAAATACCATTCAAATATAATCAATTGAAGAATCATCTACATGGGAACCACCCTATTCTAGGAATAGAATAGCACACATCATTAGCAGCACCATACTCAGATCAGACATTATAATCACAACATGAGGATCTTCTCTCTCTCTCTTTGTCAGCTATAAAACTCATGAGAAACTAACATAGATGTGAAAATCCATATCCAAGTCATCCATTAAATGATGATATATCCTAATAGGTAGTGGGTTTTTCTCATCACCTCCTACTAGAAGAATTTTGAGAGGATATAATAGAGGAATATTTGCATAAATTACAAACATAAACCATAGTTTTCATCAATATAACATTTCATACATTTAAAAATTTGGGAAAGAATATCCTATATAACTTTAAGAATTTTTTTCATATAACATAGGAAACAGATTAGCAGATTTTTCATTTCATTTCACATTAATCACAAGATTTATTGAAGGGTTTTAGTTAAAGGAAATCTTAATTGCCATTTAAAAAATAAATTAACTTATAAGTTATAACTAGAAATTAATATCAATAATATAATTAAATAGTAATTATTCATAATCATTATACTTAATCATGTATAGAGATTTCATCCTATTGAGAATCAGGTAAATATGATGCCACTATCATTGTATATCATAAAACACCATATTTATTGATTTTTAGAAATTAAATAATTTTTTCCAATTGGCATATAATTCTAAACAATAATATATATGCATGTAAAATACATGTGAATACTAAATTCCTAAATAAAGCATGGACACATACCCTTATGCTACTAAAAAACAATTTGAATCCCATAACTCAAAACCCAAAACCATTATGTCATGCACGGCCAATTCGAACAACTATAAAAATGAATTTAAATAACAAAAAACTCATCCTTCAGAACAAGGAATTTTATTATATGTGTGTTAGATACTCAATATAACAAGTTATATACAATGTATTGATAATATCTTATGACATACCAATCCTTAATAAAATATAAAGTCAAAATAAAAAATGATATGATACCACTTTTTAATGTCCTTTTACCTAGTAAACATTTGAAATATCGCAGTTAGGTATATCACATGCCATTAGGTCTAACCACATATTATGAAGTTTGTTGACCAGTATTGAGGTTCTATGGTGTTGTATTAGGGAGACTATGACCACCTATTGGAGAAAAAATATTAATATAAATTAAAATCACACAGATAAAAAGAAATAAAATTACATGAATCATGACATACTATAGTGAGTAATATAACTCATGTGATAGGAAAATAATAATGTATACATGTGAGTTAAGTAATTCATATAGTGAATTCCATATACATCAATTATCCATAAAAATAAAAAAAACAAAACAAATAAAAAACAACCAAATCTACATAGAATACATTTTATAATCTCATATCACATAATAAAAAATTATTAAATGATGGATAAGAGTAAAATTAAACTTTCCTTAATCTTGGTAAAGAATAATAAGGTATGATTTGGGTACTCAATGAAATTGGAGTAGCATGTGTTGGGTAACTTTGTAGGACACCCACAAAAATAGTTTTAAATATATAATGTTTGATTAACAGTTTATGTTGTTGTGTGAAATAAATTTAGGTAAACTAATTGAATAACAATTGTAAATCAATGAGTTATATGCTGACCTATGTGGTTGACAATATGTCTGATGGTCACAGAATGATGTCTTATATCATATAGAAAATAAAATAATCTTATTTAACCAAACTTATGGTGGGATGTAATCAGGGAAATATACAACCAATAATAGAATAATGGGGAACTATAATAAAACATATTCCTCTAGAAATAAAATAAGAAATCAATAGACAGAATCCACTCAATGTAAATTTACAATGAACAAGGGGACAACATCCACCTATAGTGACTAAAAAAAGAATTGGGGTCCACTATCCACCCATAGCAACATAATATTAGATGGTAGTATACACCCTTCATAACATAATCAATATATAGGGTCCAATATCAACATGAAATAACATAATAAATAAATATGGGACTAAAGCGGTAGGTTGGGAGTTTAACCACATGGATATAAGAAGAATCATTATTAGTTACTTTTAATCAAACATATAATTGTTCATCATTTTCTTAGTATTAATTAAACACTATCACATTATAAAAGGAAATAAATTACTCTTTTTCTCTCTCGCCACCTTTATTCATTGTTGAAACACACCAATCCAATCATAGAATAAATTGATAATAATTTAAAATATAAAACTTTTATTATGGGAAGGATAATTTGATGTGAGATATGGAAAAACCATATGTCATAAAAACATGGAAAAATGGATATAAATAAAAAAATTTCTAAAATATTTTTGGATTGATTATCCCACAGATGTATTTGGTGGGTCCTACACATAGGTACATCCCATTCCATTATACCTAAAGATAACGGTAACAAAAAGTGATTTTACCACCAAGGTACAGTACTAAATTGTTGTAGATGTGATACCTCATTTTTATTATCCGTGCCATTGAAAGTAAAAAATAGATTATTTTATTTTTATTCAAACAAATTTTTTTATTTAAAAAACATTTATGGTAATTTGTGAAACCAGAGAAGTCAAAATAAAGGTGTGTAAGATAGAGAAGGAACTCAAAAAAATTAATTATTAGAGCATGATGATAGATATTAACAACCAATATAACTCTAGTGAACTGTGATTACATGTGTATTTGGATCATCCTTGTTATGATTTTAGAAATATTTTTCCATTATTTTTCATGTCTATGTATATTCATATTAACTGATCATAAATTCATTAAATCCTAGTGACAAAATGTGGTATTTTTTATTAATCTACGGACTTTGATCATCATTTGTAACAATTCAAATTTTACAACACGTATTCTCATGAAATCCACCTTTAGGTCATTGATCTTGTTGTCTCCAAGAAGCATTTCATCAATTTATTATAGAAGAGATCTATAAAAACAATTTTCTCATATTCCCGAATACCTATTTTTTCATTAATATTTTCAATATAAATTAGTGACTAGTATTTCCAAATAACTCATGATTCAGACACCATGTTAACCCCACTTAAAGATTTCACACAAAGTTCCTGGTTAACCACATACAAAAATGTTGGCTCATCGAGTTCTATTCCTATCCTACCATTCATTTATTTTACTGCTAATCTGATTAAAATTATAACGACCCATACTTTACATATATTGTAATCACTACCGAATTGAAGCATACATATTACAGTATATAACAAAACCATGATAGGACTGTATAATTATATTGTATTTAGAAACTGGGAAACATAAACAACTAGTTCATAAATCATCTACATTGTCTCCCACTTATTTCATCATATCTAGAGTCCCTTTTGGAATATCCTATTTAATACCCTTGATTCTGACCCGGGGAAAGGAAAACATACAAAAGGGTGACCTCAAATGCTCAGTAAGGGTAAATAAAGGAAATATCAATAATATCATATTCATAAGAACATACCATGTTGAAAATCATAACCTACAACATATATCATAATATCATGACATGGGATGAATCATAGTAGTGAAATATAATCCCAATAATCATAACATAAAAAATGAAACTTTGTGGCATACACACATAATCATAGAAAATCATTTCATATTAGTCATGACTCATTTCCAAGACCATCATAGTGGACAATGTCCATTACAGAACCGAGTTCACTCCTCGTTCAAGTCCTGTATCATTAAACAGGATTAACTTGTCTTTCCAACCAAGACTATCTCATGAGATATAAATCATTACCCAATTTATTGTAGGGAGATAAAGCTCCCACCAATCTCATAATGAAACCATTCATATGTGTGACATAAAATCATAAACCATACATCATAGCATAACCCAGGTAATAGAATGGGATTCAATAACATTATACATATAATATAAAAGGAATTTATAAAAATAATTCCATCATAAAATAACCTAATAAATGAAATAATAGGGATAGAAACAAAACCCCATACCATCTTAGGTGGAAAATAATTTGGATAAATCACATGAACTTAGTTCTTGAGGAAAATATCCTTTCTTCTTAAAAATCATTTTCTGTTCTCAACATATCATAAAATTATAAAATAAAGACGTTAATTTAAAATTAACATGAAAACATTTAATGGAAGCTTCATATAAATAATTTTTTATGAAATCATAAAAATCAGTTCATGCCATATAAAAAACATTCTTCTCATACTTTGGTCGGAAAAGTCAGAATGTGTCTCGTACTAAAAACGACTAAAGATTGCTTTCATATCATTTACTAAAAATTCACCAGTAGGTAAAATTTGATTTAAAAAATTGTAGGAGGATAGAAAAAATATTACATATTTAGGAAACATGGATGTGGATGATAAGTATGCCCCAGTAAATACCAATGTACAAACAATCTCGGATAAAAATTGAGATTTGCAAGATTTCCCCTTACCTTAGGACTTATATGCTTTGTACATATTTAAAACTACAGTATAATGATTTAAATAATGTTATTAACTTATTTCAGAATCATACTCATTGTTATGATATCATATATGGTCATATTTTTAACTTCTTATTACTAATATTCCATTCCTACTTGTTATTCGGGTGTTCATTGCTTTGTGTTCTTATGCATGTTTTGTCGAATAAATTCTTATTCCTCTATTTAGGTTATAGACACATCGTTTACAGAATGGTATTAGTATAATATATATCAGATTTATTCATTCAATTCGTTTATATAATCATGGTTTAATGAAGATCATGTAGAATGAAACACTTCATTTCGTGGAGACAGTAAGTCGTACGTACGCATGTGCAGAGATACCATTCCTATAATTATTGAATGGTGTTGGAGTGGATGATAGAATATCTCAGAAATAGTATCATGTTATAATAATCATATATAGTTATTCATTACACCATTATATCCATCAAAGTAAGGTGGTGGTGGAAAACAGATTGCACCACGGCGTGGAGACGGTATTCCGTACGTACGCATGCACGGTGATTTCATTTTCTGTAGGATGGATAGAAGCTGAAATAGGGTTGTTTAATATTTATAATAACATATTAATATATGAGTGATACTGATGTTATTAATTTATGATGAAAATAATATAGAAGAAAAAGAGGAAGAAGAAATAAATTTGAAAGGATCAGTGAAGGAAATTACCTCTTCTTCAACGCGCCTCTTCTAAACCTCATCTTAGGGCACTAAAGATGGGATTTAAAGAATACCAGGACCTATATAATGTATCATGGGAAGTTTATAAGAGAAATTGGTTGGTTTTTTTGAGCATGAATGTTCAAAATGTTGCGAGGAGGAGAGGGAGGAGGTGCCCTTTGATAATGGAAAAGAGGGGCACCTTTGGAAACATAAGAAATATTATTTTATAATAAATTCAAACCCCACATAAAAACAACCAAAAATGAGTCAATTCGTTGATTAGATGAGATAGGGTTGTAATATCATCAGGCACTAAAATTTAGACGTGTTTTGAATTTATTTTATACCTTATCAAATTGATTTATCCTTATTTAATAAATTTAACTTTATTTGCAGTAATGATATTCTAAAATTTAAATTGTTATAAATAATTACTTATGTGTTTTTATTTGTCCATAATTGGATCATTTATGACATTTTAGTCCATATAATGTTAAATTTATAAATTTTAAATATTTTTGTGATTTTTAAACAATTTTATATTATGTTATTTTTATAAAATAACAATTGTATCAATTTTGATACTATTCATTTATTTGAATTTAAATAAAATACACTTAGAGGAAATATTCAAACCAATATATTTAATAGATTCCGAACATGTCATATTCGTCTTGAAAATTCTTGGATCACATTAAATAGTAAATATAATATTTATTTTATTATTTATAAAACCATTTATTTGGTATTTCAATGAATAAAATAATTTCAACATCACTATTGTGTCATCATTAATGATAATTATTTAATCACTAAAAATTCTAAATAAATTAATATGATGTAGATAAATTTATTAGATTTCTGGAGACTATTCATGTTCTATGATTTATAATGATTATCACTAAATTAATATTATTATACTAATAAGATATAAGAGTGTGACATGTTGTCACTTTCTTTGATTTTAATTTTAATTATATCATTTTCCTAGAAAATAGTCAATGAAACAAATATATTCCGACCCTTACCTGATATAGGTTGGCTTTTATTCCTCCAATAAAATTTTGGCAGCTGTTAGGGTAATTTTATAATTTTATTTTTATCCATAATTACCCGATTTACTTTTAACTATAGTAAATAAAAATTACCATAGTTACAATTCATAATATCATATAAATATAAGTAACCTATTAAAATAATTCATACACACTGAATAAAAATATGGAATCCATTTTTTAAAATTAAAAACATAGAAATTTCAGTAATTAATTTAATGTTAATCCAGTTGTTAAGAAAACGAGTTTTAAAAGTTAAAACATTGCCAAAGATTGAAATGTTTTACCTATGAATTCAATTTAAAATTAATTATAGTGAAAAACGTTATATTAAATGGTAAAAATATATTATATATATACATTAAAACCATTAAATTTTATCATTTAACTATATAAATTATCTTGATGAAAAAAGTTGATTTTAAGAAAAATTTAGCCTGTTTTTACTATTCATCAAAATAAGAACGTTGTAAGAAAAATATCAAAAATTAATCCAATGTAAATTTTTATATCCCGATTCAAAAGAAGATGTTTATTTTGTCAAATTGAACTTATAAACTTGTAAAAAATTATATTTAAAATGGTTGCACCATTATAAGCCGGTAAGACAACATTTTTTAAAAAATACTACTTTTATCCGAAAAATTGATTTTGTTTTCTTATCTCATTATAGAAACTTTGTAAGATGAATTATAATGTTATTAAATTCAATATTAGGTTAATAATATTCATAACGACTAGTTCATAATATTATAACAATATATCATTGTTTAGTGATACTCAGTATTGCGTACTACGCAGGATATCGAGGAAGGTTGCTCTTGAGTGTAACGCAAGCCAAGCCAGTGTTGTGTGTAGTGAATGATTTCTTTGGTGTTGTGTATAGAATAATACATAAAAAATATTCCTCATAATATCTCATGGCGTTACATTTTACCCCCCCTTAAAAATGAATTTGGCTCTCGATATTCATCACTTCGTAATAAACAAATGAGGATACTTATCCCTCATCATATCCTCAAGTTCCCATGTAGCTTATTATAATTGGTTGTTCCTCCATAAAACTTAAACCATTCGAGTGGTCTTGTTTCATATAACATTTTCTCTATGATTCAGAATCTCTATCGCCTATTCTTTATAAGAATGATCTTGCTCCAGCGGTACAACTTCTGAGCTTAGTACATGTGAAGGATCAGGTATGTACATTCTCCATTGAGAGATATATGGAAAACATCATGAACTTGAGAGATAATTGGTGGAAGTACCAATGGGTAATCTACCTTCCCTGTAAAATCATGTATTTTGAAAAGACCGATATACTTAAACCTCATCTTTCCCTTCTTTCTCAATCTCATTAATCCTACCAAGGAGATATTCATAAGAACACTTTATCACCCACTTCATACTCAAGGTCTTATCTTAGATTGTGGTCCTAACTTTTTTGTCGACTCTGAGATGCTCTTATGTGTTGTTGAATAGATCTGGCATTTTCTACCATCTCATCAGCAAGATATTGTCCTAATATATTTCTTTCCCCAACATCATTCTAGTAAGTTGATGTTCTGCATTTATTTCCATAGAGAGCTTCACAAAAAACCATCTGAATACTGGAGTGAATAATATTATTATAAGAAAATTCCACTAAAGGTAGGTTTTTATACCAACTACCTTTGAAATCCATAGATAAATATCTCATCATGTCTTCTATTGTTTGAATTTTCCTCTTAGATTGACCGTCTGTCTGAGGATGATATGCAGTACTGAAACTCAACTCTGTATCTACAGTATGCTAAAGACTTCGCCAAACATTCGAGGCAAACCTCGGATCCCGATCAAATATAATTGAATGTTGTACTCTATTCAATCTCACCACATTCTTTATATATATCATTGCAATCTGATCAAGTGAGAAATCCTCTCTAATAGCAATGAAGTGTGCCGACTTCATAATAAAATCAACTATAACCCAGATAGAATTATAGCATTTGGGTGTTTTAGGAATTCTAGTGACAAAGTCCATAGAGATGTTATACCATTCCCATTCTGTAATGGGTAATGGTTATTACATCCCCCTAGACTTCTATCTCTTAGCTTTAACTTGATGACAAACCAAAAATCGAGAGAAATATTCAGCAACATCTCTTTCATGCCATCCCACCAGAAGTAATCATTCAGGTCTCTATACATCTTCTTGCTTCCAGGGTAAATATTGTATGAAGAACTTTGAGCCTCATCCAATATTTCCATCTTTAATTCGGGGATGGGAGAAAAAAACCTAATTCATGAACCGTATTAATTCATGAAAATCAATGTGGAATTCAGGAACATTTCTCACCTTCTTGTGTAACTCAACATCTTCTTTCTATGCCTCTGTAATATTCACATGAATAAATGGTTGAACATTCATTTTTGAAAGATAAGATTTTCCCCTTCTATTATAATTCCAAGATCCATCCTTTTTAAATCCATAAATATTGGATCATTCGTGATCCTTATCATGGATAAGATAGCAAGGTCTTGTCGACTTAAGGCATCTGCCACCTTGTTTTCTTTCCCTGGGTGATAATGAATTGATCCGTCGTAATCCTTAATCTTCTCCAACCATCTTATTTGGAGCATATTCACCTCCTTTTATGTGAAAATATACTTTAAACATTTATGGTCAGTATAAATATCACACCTTTCACCATAAATATAATTCCTCCAAATCATTAATGCAAAGATTACCGCATCTAAATACAAATCATGATTTGGATAATTTTTCTCATGGATTTTCAACTGTCACGAGGCATAAGCTATTAACATATCATTTTAATTGAGAACACACCCTAATCCCTTCTTGGATGCATCACTGTAGATCACAAACATTTCTCCACTACGAGACAGTGTGAGAACATGCGCACTGGATAACCTTATTTTTAACTTCTTAAAAAAAATTTCACACACCTCTGTCCAAATGAACATAACTACTTTTCGACTCAACCTGGTGAGTATATTATATAATATTGAAAAAATAATTCACAAAAGTTCGATGATATCCAGCCAATCCAAGAAAATATAGGGTCTTAATTACTGTTGATGGTCTAGATCAACTTTCGATAACCTCTGTTTTTTCTAGATCCACAGATATCGCCTCTTTTGAGATTATGTGACCCAAAAATGAAACTTTTTGAAGACAAAATTCACACATGGTAAATTTTTCATAAAGATTATCCATTCTCAGGGTCATCAAAATGATTCTTAAGTGATATTCATGTTATTATTTTATCATTTAATATACAATAATATCGTCTATAAAGTCTACCACAATCTGATCAAGATAGACTCTAAAGACTACATTCATTCGATCCATGAAGATAGCAGGGGAATTAGTAAGACCAAATGGCATCACTATAAATTCTTAGTGTCCATACATTGTACAGAAATCCATCTTTGGTATATCCTCCATTTTGACCGTTAATTTATGATACCCTGAACGAAGATCAATCATGGAAAAGAATTGAGCTCTACGTAGTTGGTCAAATAAGTCATCAATGAATGGGAGAGGATATTTGTTCTTGATATTGGTCTTGTTATGTTCTCATTAATCAATGAAGATTTTCAATGATCCATCTTTATTCTTAACAAACAGAACAGATGCTCCCCAAGGTGATGAACTAGGGTGTAATAATCCCTTATCAAGATTATCATGGAGTTGCTTATTCAATTCATACAACTCAATTGGGTCTATTATATATGGTGTCATTGAAATGAGCATAGAATCCATTATGAGTTCTATTGAAAACTCTACTTCACGATTTTGTTGAAGACTTGACAATTCCTCTAGAAAGACATCATCAAACTCACGTACAAGGGGAATATTCTTAATAGTGAGTTTCTCTCAAACCATTTGAGATAAATAGCCTTCATTTATTGGAATCAAGACCCATAAGATGGAAGAAATTGCCATTGGAAGGTTATGTTCATCCATGCATTGTTAGATGATCATAGATTGATCAGGAATATGAAATATGACTTCCCTTATATGTCAATGGGTAGAGCTTCATATAGTGAGAGCCAATCCATGCCAAGAATTGCATCAAATTCCACTATATGAAGGAGCACAAGATTTTTAGGAAGCACTTTCCCATAAACTTCAATCAGAGAAGAATTGTAATCTTTTTATGCGGTTGTTGTGTCATTAGGAGTTGTCACAGCTAACTCAATAGCTAATCGTTGGGGTAGTACGGTGATACCCTTAGAAAATTCTTTAGAAATAAAATAGTGGGTGGATCCAAAATCAAATAAAACATTTGATACTTTATACTGGAAGGTAAGTGTACCTATCACCACTTTGTTATCGTACTACACATCGCCGATAGAAATTTCATGTGGCTTTCATTTGTCTTTGTCCTTAAGAGTTTGTTGACATCGATAATCATCAAAAACCCTTGGATTTGGGCATTGATTGGCATAATACCCTATTTCCTTGCACTTGTAACATTGAAGTGTAGGAGGTGCATTCTGTGTAGCCTTTTCTTTGTTCGCATCACTGGACATATTTCTCCCATCACTGCAGCATTCAAATGTATAATGACCTTATTTTCCACACATAAAATATTTACTTGTCCCATTAAGAAAATTCCTCCCATGTTACATTCCACACTTTGATCATAAGGGAAAACTCATCTTCCTTTCAGTTTGGTATTTATATTTTCCTTTGAATCCCATTTTCCTCTTATTATCAAACCCATATGACCGATGGGTTACTATAATCACCATCTCAACCTTGAAAGAACATCAAACAATTTCCTCATATCTATTTAAGTCCCTTACGGGTAACTCCCATCTAAGACTTTGTTTTAAGACACTAAATAATCGATCGATATTACACTCAGGTTGGATAATAATTCCAGAATCATACCTTGGAACCCTTGTAAAATTTTCTTCATAGGTACCAACTGATTCATCATCCTTTTTCTTTAGTTCAAGAAAGTCATTCTCTGTCATTGTTCGAAGAATACGAGGGATGTACTTATTGAAAATATGTTCTTGAACTTGTCCCATTACATGGACTCAATTTCATCCCTTTTCCTTGTATTCTTGACAAGCGTCCACCATTGATTAGATTCACTTTCCAAACGATATACAACTGAAATGAATTTATCATGTTCAGAACATTGACATACAGAAAATATCTTTTCTGTGGTATAGACCAATTATTCCGCCACTAAAAGATCAGAAGAACTATTGAATGAAGGTGGGTGTTGCCTCTTGAAGGATTCAACAGAATTTTTCACCCTCATTTGCTCGTTTGGATGTCCTGCATGATTCATATAATGAGAAAATTGTGTGAGCATGTCTAAAATATTTTTCATTCTATCTCCCATAACATTTGGTGGCTCATGGGGACAATCATTTCATTTCTCGTCACATTCATCATTAACACGGTTCCTTCGGGTTCCAGTCATTGACTAAAACCAAGAAGCATAGTGTGAGAATCACTAATCAAAATAGGAAAACCACAGAATCTAGAATAAAATTTCACACATTATGTATTATCATATGTTATTTATGTCTATTTCTAAAAGGCTAATATTGTGTTCTATGCTTATACATATCCTTAAGGTTCTTAATAAGGCTTTCACATCCTAGTTTCCAAAGAATGACTATACCTTTCCACTAATACCAACTATAACAACACATAATTTACATACATTGATATTACTTCATAATTGAAGCATACTTATTACAACATATAACAAAACCAAGATAGGACCATATTGTTATTTTGTCTTTAGAAACTGAGAATCATAAAAAACTGGTTCATAAATCATCTACATTATCTCTAGCTTATTTCATCATATCTAGAGTCCCTTTTGGAATATCCTATTTAATACCCTTCTTCCTGACCTGGATAAAAACATACAAAAGGGTGAGCTCAAATTGTCAATAAGGGTAAACAATGAAAATATCAATCTTATCATATTCATAAGAACATAACATTTTGAAAATATTAACCTGCAAAGGAGATCATAATATCATGACATGGTATGAATAATGGTAGTGAAATGTAATCCCAATAATAATAACATAAAACATGAAAATTTTTGTCATACACACATAATCGTAGAAAAGCATTTCATATTATACAAGACTTATTTCAAAGACCATCATAGCAGACAAAGTCCATTACTGAACCGAGTTTACAACATGTTCTAGTCCTGTATCATTGAAGAGGATTAACATATCATTCCATCCATTCCTATATCATGAGATATAAATCATTACCCAATGCATTGGAGGGAGATAAAGGTCCCACCAATCTCATAATGAAACCATTCTTATGTGTTCTACAAAATCATAAACCATACATCATAGAATAACCCATGTAATAGAATGGGATTCTATAACATAATCGATATAAGATAAAAGGACTTCATCAAAATAATTCCATTATAGCTTAAGAAAATAAATGTAAAATTAGGGATATAAAAAAAACCTTATATCATCTTATATGGAAAATAATTTTGATAAAACTCATGAAGTTAGTCCATGAGAAAAATATCATTTCTTCTACAAAAACATTTTCTGTTCACAACATGTCATTCAATTATAAAATAAAAGAAGATAATTGAAAATAAACATGAAAACTTGTTAAGGATGCATCATGGAAATAATGATCTATGAAATCATGAAACTATCATCATGCCGTATAAAAAAACATTCTTCCCATAATTTGGTCGGAAAATTCAAAAAGTATCTCGTACTGAAAATGACAAAAGATTCTTTTTATATCTTTTACTAAAAATTCACCAATAGGTAAAAATGTATTTCAAAAACTGTTGGAGGATAGAAATAATATAATATATTGAGTAAACATGGATTTCGATGATAAATATGCCCCAGTAAATACCGAAGTACAAAAAATCTCGGATAAAAATTGAGATTTGTGAGATTTTCCCTTACCTTAGGTCTGATATGCTTTGTACGTATCTGAACCTTCTCTATAATGATTTAAATAATGTCATTGACTTATTAAATAATCATACACATTGTTATGATATCATATATGGTCATATTCTTATCTTAATATTAGTAATATTTCATTGGTACTTGTTATTTGGGTGTTCATTGCTTTATGTTCTTAGGCGTGTTTTGTCGAATAATTTTTTTTTAAAATTTTTAGGTTATATCTAAATCATTTACATAAAGGTAGTAATATAATATATATCTGATTTATTCCTTAAATTATTTTATATAATTAGGTTTTAATGACGATCATGTAGAACGAATCATATCGCTTCGTGGAGACGGTAAGTGGTACATACGTACAAGAGACGATATCGTTCCCATAATTATTGAATGGTAGTGGGGTGCATTATAGAATATCTCAGAATTAGTATAATGTTATAATAATCATATATAGTTATTATTTACACCATTATAACCATCTAAGTAAGGGGGTGGTGGAAAACAGATTACACCACAGCATGGAGACGGTATTCCGTACGTATGCACAGGCAGTGATTTCATTTTCCATAGGATAGATAGAAGGTGTAATAGGGTTGTTTCATATTAATAATAATATATCAGTATATGAGTGATACTGATGTTATTAATTTATGATGAAATAAATAAATAATAAGAACTAGAAGAATAAATAAATTTGAATGGATTGGGAAAGGATATTACCTCTTATTCGACACGCCTCTTCTAAACATCCTTTTAGGGCACTAAAGCTGGTCATTGAAGAAACCCAAGACCTATATAATGTTTATAGTGAAGTGAAGAAGAGAAATTGGCAGGGTTTGGCTGAGCCTGAATGCTCAAAATGTTGTGAGTAGGAGTGGGATGAGGTGCCCTTTAATAAGGGAGGAGAGGGGCCCCTTTGTAAATATAAGAAAAATTAATTTATAATAAATTCAAAACCCACTCAAAAACCTCCAAAAATGACTCAAATCGAAGATTATATGAGTTAGGGTTATAATCTAATCAACCACTAAAATTTATACATGTGTGGAATTTATTTTAATCCTTATCAAATTGATTTACCCATATTTAATTTTTTTAATTTTTATTTACGGTAATAATATTACAAATTTTAAAATGTTATAAATAATTACTTATATGTTTTTATTTCTCCATAATTAGATAATTTATGACATTTACAACCATATAAATTTCAATTAAAATTTTTAAATATTTTTTTGATTTTTAATCAATTTTATAGTATGTTATTTTTATAAAATAACAATAGTTTCAATTTTGACACTATTCATTTATTTGAATTTAAATAAAATCCACACAGAGAAAATATTCGACAAAAAATATTTAATAGATCACTATCATGTCATATTCATCTAGAAAATTCTTCGATCACATTAAATAGTTAATATAATATTTATTTTAATATTTTTAAAACCATTTATTTGATATTTTAATCTATAAAATTATTTCAACATCACCATTGAGTCATCATAATGATAATTATTTAATCCATAAAAATTATAAACAAATTTTCATTATGTATATAACTTTATTATCTTTATAGATAATATTCATGTTTGATTTTTTATAATGTTTATCACTAAATTCAAATTATTACACTTATAAGATATAAGAGAGTGACATGTTGTCACTTTCTTTGTTTTAATTATAATCGTATCATTTTCATGGTCAATAGTCCATGAAACGAACATATTCCAACTATTAGGTGATATGGGTCATCTTTTATTCATCCAATAGAATTTTGGCAGGTGTTAGAGTAATTTTATAATCTTATATTTACCCTTAATTACTCGATTTACCATTAATTGTAGAAAAACATTATTGTTGATACTATTCATAATGTCAAAAAAATAAAAGTAACCAAATAACATAATTTGGACCCAATGAATACAAATATGGAATGAATTTTTCAAAATTCAAAACACAGAAATTGTAGTAATTAATTTAATGTTAATCATGTAGTTAAGAAAACCAGTTTTAAAAGTTAAAACATTTCCAAATATTGAAATGTTTTTACCTAGGAATTCAATGTAAAATTAATAGTGTTTAAATACATTATATTAAATGGTAAAAATATCTTCTATTTATACTTTAAAACCATTACATTTTATCATTTAACCATATAAAATATCTTGATGAAAAAAGTTGTTTTTAAAAAAAGATTAGCGTGTTTTTATTTATTAATCAAAATAAGAACGTTGTCCGAAAAATATCAAAAATTTATCCAATGTAAATTTTTTTATCTTGATTCAAAATAATAAATTTATTTTGTAAAATTGAACTTATAAACCTGCCAAAAAGTATATTTAAAATGGGTGCGCCATCAGAAGTTTGTAAAATAACATTTTTTGAAAAATATATCTTTTATCCGAAAAATTTATTTTTTTTCATATTTCTTTCTAGAAACTGATCAAGATGAATTAAAATGTAATAAAATTAAAAAATTACTTAATACTATTCATAACAACTAGATCATAATATTATAATAATATATCATTGTTTAGTGAAACTCTGTATTGCGTACAACGCACGCTATCGAGGAAGGTTTCTCTTACGTATAACACAATCCATGATAGTGTTGTGTGTGGTGAAGGATTCATTTTGTGTTGATTTTTACATAAGACATAAAAAATTCCTCATAAAATCTCATGGTGTGACAATAATAGAATTTGGAGTTTCATAAAATAATTATAGCGATTTCATCCCCCTTATGATCTAGAAAATTCACTAGTAAATGGTTACCTTTCTTACACTTCCTCGTTTCAGATCCAATAATAATTTTCTCTTTAGGGTCATACTAATCATATAACACTAGTTGGGAGTCATTTACTTTATCACTCATCTTAGTCTCCCCAATGTTCTTTTTCCATGAATGTTTACTTTACCAAAATGGAATACAATTATTCCACCCCTCAGAATAAACACCTTTATTCTCATTATTATGCTTGAATGTAATGATGACTTGGAGAGGGATCTATATTGGTGAATCATGGTTACCAGAAGATCCTTGTTCCTCGACATTTGATGCTTTAAAACTAGGAGATAATAAAATTTATGTGGATGAAATTTAAACATAAGTACTATAATTCTCATCCCTAAAGATAACAATTGGGTAACAACCCTATATATTATCCATTCCTTCAGCCTTTAATGTTTCTGTAATGGAGGTATATTCCTTCATATGTATCAGTTTTCCTCATAGATGACTTCCCTATCAGATTCCAAGATACAAAATTGCATTTTAAATTATAATATATATCATGTATCGATTTATAAGTGTCCCATGATCCATTCCCTTTTAGTATCAAATGATCATTGGATGTTTCATGAACATTGAAATTTCATTCATAAAGAGATATAGGAGGGACAATATTTCTTAGACTAAAAGAAACAACCTACCCAAAATGATGTACGCGACAACAACGAAAAAAGCAGAAAAAATTATCATATGATAAAATAAGTAGAATAAATTTGTCAATGTCTTGAATACCATATATCTCTTTAACTAAATATAATACCCAATTATTGAACCAAACCCACTGAACATGGTTAACATAAATGTAAATAATAATTTATTGATTCATGGATATAGGATGAAACCCCAAATCATTTTGACCGTCCAAGAAAAAAAGGTGTCTGACCAAAATCCAAAGATACGAATAATTTATGGATTTTTAAAGGTGGATGGAGTTAATGAAATCATAAGAAAATATCAATAATTGGACCATATCATTAATTATGGAAATTAAAATATCAATGAAATATATAGAAGTTGGATCAGCTTTATGTGTGATGATATTTAGACCATGGATAGATCATTTCCTCCTTTGACACCAAAAGAACCATCATATTCCAATTTTAAAGAATATCAATAATTTATTGATCCATTAATCACCATTATCTGAACACAGACATATCAATGGTTTCTACCGAGGGACGATATTGATTTAAGTGAGAAACAAAGGTTGGAATTAAGAAATGGAGGTTGTAGTGAACTCTGAGGGGGATATCCGGAGCTTCTGGAAACTAACCAGTGGATCTTTAAAATTAGTGTTGAGATAATTTTTGGGAAATATAGGGAGAAAATTCATGTAGGTGAAAGGGAAAAATGAGATAAAATTACTTATGTAAGACAGAGTAATTCCCCTCCCCGACTTATTTTTATGTAAAATGAAATTAATATTACTCTTCCTCTATTAACCTCTTCTGTGTAAACTAGGTTTTAAAAATATCATACTCTTCTAATTAAAATCATGAAATACAAAAATACCCCTTGTTTTTAGTCATATTCTATTATTAATCTACATCATGGTAAAAATTCATTTATTCTTTCTACTATTGGGTACCATTTTATTTTAATGGTTATATATGTAATAAAGTGTTCTCTATATTGCCCATAGAAAAATATTCTTTTTGAATAATTTGGTAAAACATCAATAATATCTTCATTCAAAATATAAAATAATATATATATATATAAATATATATATATGATAATAAATTTATGTGTTAGTACATTCATGTTCTGTCATTCAAAATGAATTAATAATCCTCTCTATACCAATTGTTTTTTTTTGGATTTCATCACTATAATTAATATATATTGGAATTTATAATACTAAAAAACATATGAATCAACTTGAATTATTTGATATAATTATATATTGATAATTTTAATTCTCAATTCATCTTCATCATGACTAGAACAAAAAATATTTTTACTATAGGTTTTTTAAGATTCTTAACATCGGTTCATGAGGTGAAGTCTCTCACAATGATGTTATAAATAAGTATTTTACTTCAGTTTTAATAACCACCATTGAAATATTTTGATTATGATTTTTCACTTAGGTTTTGAAAAAAAATTGACATTAAATTCCATATTTTTAATAAACAATTATGTTAAAATATCCTTTAACATCGTGTTTCAAGAAGAATGATTTTTTTCGACATATAGATAATTTATTAATCTTTTATTTTAATATTTCTAGATTTCATATGGAGTAACAGATCAAATTTTATTTCCTTCATATGTTGGAAATATTTTTTTTGAAGAATTATCTAATGAGACAACCAATGCATCGTCTTTGAAAAAAATTTAGAATTTGAATGAAAAATTTATGTTATATAATTATTATGAAAATTATTATTCATTATAATAAAATAATAATCATTCAATGGAATGTAAATTTTGAAATAAAATCATAAAAAACATAAATCATTGAAAAATAAAGAAAAACACATTGATGAGATTATGGGAAGAAAAAATTGTGGATTCACGATGAAGATAAAATGATTCAGGCCGTTGGTACGATGATGGATAAAATAATTAATCATTAAATTAATATTTGTGTAGAATGAAATAAAATAAATGATATGGTAAGAGAAAATGATAGTCATAAAAAACATAAATCATGACAAAAATTACAAATACCTGGAAGAGATCACATAAAGGTAAAAATAGTAGATTCACGATGAAGATAAAACTAGTCGAGTCATTGGAATGAAGATGGTTGAAATAATTTGGCTTTAAATTAATATGTCTATAGAATTAATTCATATGAAAGAGTTGTTAAAAGAAAGAATAGTATTAAAAAATTTAGCTAGAAAAAATAATTTCAATGATGCGCTGTAAAAAAATGAAATTCTGCATTGGTGGTATATTAAAATTATCTTTCACATTAGTTTTATGATAACTATCAATAAAAGATATTAAAATTTTCATTTTTCACATCGTGTATCATATAATTTATGTAAAAAAAATCTTTTCACATTGGTTTTTAACAAATGTGATAAATTTTTATAAACATGTAGTTAATTTCCCAAGAATCTATTTTACCGGTCATGGAGGTCAAACGGTGTTACGGATCAAAATTTATGGCCATGAAAAGTTTGAATTCTCTAATACATCATTCTATGATGACCAGCTTTTGATTTCCATATCTTCAGAGCTGTAACTCAGTTTCACCTCTATGAGTAGTAAAATTTAATCTTTGGAAACAAAATACATGTTTAATAACATTTTTCACAACTTTTTTTTTAAATGATGTTCTAAATTATTAGAAACACACAATTCATTTTACAATCATTGATATTACTCTTTATATAGGTTAAAAATATTATGGATAAAATGTTATTGCCATCAGAATTTGGACATCTCTTTGAAATCATTTAGAGGTGATAAAATTATAATCTCCATAATAGTTGATCTGTAACTCTATTTGAGCTCCAAGACCAGTAAAATCAATGATTCTAAAATGAACTACATGTTTTCATAAAAAAATCTCATCAGTTATAAAATAATGGACATGAAGAAGTGACGATGTTTGGATTTTCATGTCGGTTATTTGGAACAGTTGTGAAAAAGTCTTGAAATTTGATTTTTTACATCGATTATTATATAAATAATGTGAAAGGGTTTTGAAAATGGTTTTTTGTTTATGTTTTATAATAACTAACGTCAAATAAAAATTTTCTGATATTCTCACAATGGTTCTAAAAAACTGATGTTAAAAGGTGATGTTTAAAATAGTTTGTACTAGTTCCACATTCAAATATTCATTTCATTTATCTTAATCAAAAAACATTATCCTTTAAATCAATATTTTTAGAACAAATCATGTTTTAATTAGTTACACAATCATGATTACATCAATATTTGAACTCTTCCCCATAAATAAATTTAATATTCATCTCAAAATTAAAATAATATTCCTTTCATTTAATGTCATATATAAATATATATTTATTTACAAAGCTATATTTTTTAGTCAAATTCATTCATGAAATCACATCATCCCCTAAAATACATGTTTAAACTTTTTTCATGTCATATCTATTAGAGACCATTAATTTATATTATCATTACTACATTTTGATTTATGAATAAAATTACCCAAAAAATTAATTCAAATATTTTTATAATACACATGGCATCAATTGATTTGAATATATGTTTAATATATAAAAAATTATAATTATAACATCCTCATTTTAACTTACTCTACTGTAGATATATTACAAATTTACACACGATACATAATTCCTTACAAAGGCAACAAATACCTCTAAATTAACATTAATTAAATCTATAATTTCATTCCTTTAGAGAAAAATATTACCTTTACATTCATGGTGTAAGCGCCAAACTACTATTATGTCTTTAATTAATTAGGGCCTTATATGCATAACATTGATAATATATTCAATAATTTTTCTAAAAAAGTCTAAAATGGAAAAATGATTGTCTAAAATGTACCCAGTCATATTAAAAATAAATAATTAATATAAATAATAGTATATATAAAGATAATAACAACATAAAATAATTACATATTTTTATTGTACTTTTATTTCTGTAAACTATTTAGAAATTGACGAACATTTTTCTAGGTTAATAAATTTAATTTTTCAAAATTAAAAATATTTTATTATTTTTAATAAAAATATTTTTAAACTAATATTTCAATATGTAGTTATATTTAAAATTTATATATATTAATATTAGAGACACATGATATTCGATTAGGCTATTTTTGATAATAAATGAAGTTATTAATATATTCATTTATATTCTAAATTGAAGGAAATTAAAATTTTAATTGCATAAAAAACTAAATTTCAATATTATCATAGGATAATTTTTTTGGTCTTTTTCTAAAATAAATGGGTTTTAGTGAATAGTGAAAAATATCATTTTCACCAAAATTATAAATTTAATTACATTATCATTATATGATCTACATGTAAATTTTTAGTAAAGAAGATTAAATATTTATAAATGGAGTAAAAAATTTATTTTAGAAAATTAATTCTACCTAATAAAACCTAAGTTGACCTTTTTATAACATAATTAACATTTAATTCGGATTAAATTTTTTCTGTCATTTGAATTTTTGAAAAATTTTAATAAAAATTTTTCCTCATTATATTTCCTTAAAATTAACAATAATCTTTTTTAATGAAATAAAATTTATATAATGAATTTAAAATTCATTGAAGGAGGTATACTATACATAAATTTAAATCAATAAAACACACATTTTCATAAATCTATTTTATGTGTTTTTTGTGATAATATAATATTCTAATTTCTCGTACATTTGAAATTTTATTAGATGATAATATTATAATGATTTAAGAAAAAATTATCATGATTTTTAATAATGAAAATTTAATTATTTATTTTTATAATTATATTTATTTGTATTAAAGATAATTATTATCCTATTTATTAAATAGTTTTTTAATTAAAAATTAATATAATGTATTTTTTATATTATAAAATATATAAATATAATTTGAAAATTAAAGCAAGACTAATTTTTAAGCATCATTATAATAACTATTATAATACATTCAATTTGAATAAAATGTTAAATAATACTAAGAACACATAATATTTGCAACATTATATTATTTCTAGAAAATTTTACTTCTATTTTATAAGTGTTTTAATTATAACAAACTTTTCTAATATATGTATATTGTGTTAGATTATATGATTCCTAAATAATTTTCATATCCCCAAAATTTGTTTAGAAGCGTTTGCTTATATTTTTAACAATATATAGAATACTAGGATAAAATATATTTTCCAAGGAAAAGCCCAAAATTGTAAAATGGTAAAATCTAGTAGTAAAAGAATGGAACATGGTCAAAAGATGTGGTAATATGGGTATATGATTATTTATAGACCTTTTACGACAAAAATATATATTATTTCAAGATTTTTGTACCATTTAACCTTGAATTTTTTCATTCCATTATTAACAAACAATGGGTCTTCACAAAATTTCACCATTCCTCGCTTACAAAAGGGGATCAATTCCATCATCTCGATCCATCACTTTCATAGTTACAAATCATCGAAACATTGAAAAAATTTCAACTCCTCTAATTTTCTTACATTTTTTATGCATTGTGGTTATTACAAGTTATCTTATATCCTTAAATTACTATGATTCCATTTAGACTAATTTTAGGTCCTTAGTGTAAGTATTATTTACTTCATATCATTTCATCATATTATATTTTTTGAAAACATATCATATAAATATTAACATAATTAAATCAATAAAATTATTAAAATATTTTTTTTATTAATTTAATAACCATAATTTATTTATTTCTATCCAAATAAAAATAATATAATGTATATTGATTGGTGTATGGATGACCACCTGAATGAAGTAAAAAAAATCATCAAAAATTTCATTGTTTTCAACAAAAATTAACAATGATTTAACCAAATTAGAAAAACTGAATAGAATAATTAATATTCCATTATAATTAAACTGTATAGTTCTTTAAACATACTATCTAATCCAAATATTACGTGTTCATCTCTCAGATTATTTGACCACCTCCATGAGAAACATATATCATGGATGTGTATACGAACTTAAATACTAATTTTATAATAACATTAAGTAGAACAATGAACTCTTTATATTATTTAAGGATATACAATTTATCCATATTATTATTAAAATATATTCTTTGAGAAATAAAATTATAGGGGAAACAAACATTTATTTATGTTTCATGAAAACAAAAGAAAAATAGTATATAATAAATTACTATAATTTGACAATAAATCATCTTTATTAAATTAAATATGGTTGAATTTATTTTTGTATATACTAAATTAACATACCTTTATTTTTCTTGAAGTTAG
Source organism: Viscum album (assembly GCA_963277665.1). Classification (NCBI taxonomy): domain Eukaryota; kingdom Viridiplantae; phylum Streptophyta; class Magnoliopsida; order Santalales; family Viscaceae; genus Viscum; species Viscum album. The sequence goes on along the minus strand of OY728140.1, from coordinate 1,450,049,062 downwards.
GTGCACTCACAGATTGATTCAAGAAAAAGGTATGTGTTCCTTGTATTAAGTGTCACCCCTTGATACATATTTTTTATTATACACAATGATTTCATTTAAATTTTGTATCTACATTATCTTTAATATTTGGTAACCTGAAAATATTTTATCTATAGTAATACAGAATATATTATTCTATGATTAATATCTCAAAGGGGTTAGATTCTACAATTACGAATTATTTAAGGGGTTCTTGTCTAATTTTTTTCCAATGATATATATTTACATTATATATGTTGTTTTGACTATATGGTGTATATTATATCAATTTAATTTATTAAAAACGAAAATATATTTCACTAATGGTTGTTGGAAACAAAATGTATGAAAAGGGAAATTATGCAATGGATAAAAAATGCCATAGGGGTTGCCTCACGAAGCTCCTTCAAAAATCCCATCAGCATTGTGGCCAGCGCCAAACCCCTCAAAATCGTAGCTGGAAAAAAGTCAGGGACCCTCCACAATCTGTGTAGTGGAAATAGGAGGAAGGATCCGCGGTTATGATGTAATTGACGAAAGGCTTTGAGTAGCAGTGAGAATCAAAACACCTCTGCGATCCATTGGAAATTTTTTGAAACCTCAATGAGAATCATAGAGTAAATTAAGGATGTATCTACACAGAGGATAGGATGACGGTCGACTCCATGGTTATGAAAAACATAATACAATTTACTTCTGATCGTAAAGTGCTATGTGGCATTGAAATGAACTATCAGAGCTTCATGATGTCTGTCACCTAGAAATACCAGGCTTCCCTCAAATTAAAGGACTGATACCCCTAACGTTCACCTTCTCAGCTCTCAAGTCATAAAAAACATCTTCCCATCAATGTATTGAGAACAATGAGATCTTAAATGTATTTTATCATCAAGTAATACCTTTCCCATAACTCAAATACCACCCCTCCTCATGCAGGGATTCCCTCCATGAAGCCTATGAGACATCGCCAAGAAAATATAACCCTAATAGAACTCAGTTCTTCTACAACCATGCATGCTTTGTGAAGTACCTTCCACACACATGTAAACCCCATACCAAGGCAGGATCACTGTGCTTTGTGAAGTACATTTCTTCTTAGTTCCACACTTTGTAGGGCACCTGTGTTCCAGGAAGGGCTAATCCATGAAATAACATTCACATTGTGAAGCACCCTTTATATTCATGTATACCCCAAGACTATGCTAGGACACTCCACTTCGCGAAGCCTTCCCCTATGCGAAGTCTCTCCACTTTCTGGGTCACCAGATATTTACAAGTCCCCTTCTCGGGGACCTCTTTTCCTCGAAAACCCTTCTCCCTTATGGCCCTCTAGGTTTATACGAAGTGATTTCAAGGCCCCTTGGGTAGCGGATCACATTATGTTGATTAGACTCATGCTTCTTCTCATTTGTGTTTTAATGGATATTGCTTGATTGCATAGCCATACTAATGTGAGTCCATCGATGAATCACTCCACAACCTCAACTCCATGTGTAATTGCTAATGCCATCCCTTTCCCAAGTATGGAAGGTTATCAGTTTTGTATGTCATAGGGGTTAGGATTGAATCCTCGTCGGCTGAGCAGCATGAAATTAAACTACAAAGAATCATAGTTCTTAGTAAATGATGTTAAATATTAGCTCTGACTCATGCCATAAACATATGACTCCCCGCCTCAGAAATTTTCCATGCCCACTGGTCTCCACGAGGGTTAGATCATCCCCACATGGAATGAGATCCTCCTTGTATGGAACGACATCTGTCAGTGGGGGAGGGAAACCATCATTGTGTAATCCCCTGTACTTTCTTGCGATAGGTAGTATGAATTCTCCTCATTTATTATTAATATCACAAAGAACATAAGAGATATGGGCATAGGGGATTTGATACCTCGCCCCTCTCCCTTTGGGATTTATCTTTATCGAGCATCCATCCTGGGGTATGTCTCAATCTCCATCACCCTGGGCTGCTAACCACACATAAGCCCTGCTCCATTCCTTGTGTATGCACCTTTTGCGACATGGTGTTCAGGTCATTACTACTTCCTTTTCGCCACAAAAATCATGAAACAAATGGTATTTGTGTAAGCATCTACCAACAAATCCATCATGTGTGTCCTTAGTGTGCAATACACAATACCCTATTTCCAAACTACGCGGATTATAATCACTGACTCTTAGACAGGGTACATAAGAAGCCTTGATAAGGATCAATCCCATCACCCATTGGTCCCGACCACTTAACATAGATTCATCCCCATCCTACATGATGTTAAAATATATTACACTTTTCGTCCTAAAAGAGGATAAAATATTTGTGTTCTAACTACGCAAGTTTTGATCCCCATCTCATTTAGATGGTATGTATGAATCCTCCCCAAGGTCCAATCCCAATCTATGATAATCCATTGTATTAACCTTTATTGGGATCTAGATCTTTGGTCCCCCCCTGGGGCGTTAGATCAATCTCAGAATTTTAACCACAAGTATGTCCCAGAATCATCTTCCGGTTATTTTCCAGCGAGCACACCCCAATCATATGTCTCAATCCTAACTACATTGATATTCATTTATGTCTCTTGGACAATGTATTTAGGAATCTTACCTATGATTCAACCCAAACATTGGTAAACCCATCTGAACTACGTGGGTTTTGATCCTTCTCTCCATGAAAGTGTAAGTAGGAAGCCTCCCAGAGGTTCAACCCCAAACAAATGTAAAACTATTTGAACTATGTGAGTTTTGATCCATGTATCCTAGACAGTTTAAGTAGAATGTACCCTTGAGGTTCAACCCAAAACACTAGAAAACCTTGGTGGCCCCTTTTTTGGGACCCGGATCCTTGGTCTATTGTAGTGGAGCCAGACCAACTCGTGAACTACTAACCATGTGTAAGCCCCACCATGTCGTTGGGTTATTGTCCTCTATATTCACTCTGATACCATGCCCCATCCTAAACTACATGGAATTTAGTCTTTTATCTCACTATATACGTTACATAGGAAGACTCCTTGAGGTTCACTCCCATCACCCATGTCCCATCATGGTCTCTCTCGAGACATTCTATTACTGGAAGTTCATTCCCCAACACGGAGGTTCTAATTCCTCATGTTCCCATCTATGCATCTATTCCATGGCTCACCTCCTCAAGTGTCCCATCACCTTAACAATCTATGATTTATTTGATTCCCTACCCCCAGGGTTTGTATGAAGCTTCTCGGTGGTTCAATCCCAACACTACCATCATCTTCATAGTGGTTCCATCTCATTCACCACCCCTTCAAACATTGTGGGTTTTGATCCTTGTCTCTCAAGACATGGTACATTGGAAACGTCCCTAAGGATAAATCCCTCCCAATGGTAAACCCCAACATCTTCTTTATAGGGGCCAAAGTATTCTCAGATCCATATTCATTGGACGTTTGATCCAGTCTTTTAGTAAATAACATAGGTGCACCCACCTTGTTATATACCCATCTGATCTACTCGCATCAGTGTTATGATCAGTCCGATATGTCTCTACTGGATGTTAAACTTTTGGCATACCCTATGTCAATCATAGTAAGATGAGGAAAAACACAAGGATATTGCCAGGTCATATAATTCTCCAAACACAATTTGGGATGCCTCGGGATTATGATCCCTTTATAAGCCCTATCAGAAGGGAAGAATCCAAGATGCATTAGTGTTTCAGCATCTAGGCACGCTAGAGATGTCCAACATGACTGGTCCCCTGATAGACGGTTTTAGCCATATCTTGACCCTATAGAATATCCGGATTGTAGAAGTGTAATTATGAGGCATCCATGAAGATATGGTATCGGGGAAGTGTTTTGTGAACAATGTCTTAATATTTAAGGGAGTCGTGGGCTAAGTGATGAGTTCTATGGAGGAATACATGGTCGGAGGAACCGACATCCCATCATATTGTTTCGATCATGGGGAAAACATCCTTGATTAGGTGAAGGATGCCGCTCACCATTGAAAATTGAAAATTATTATCAATAGCATAGCGCATCCTCCATAGATGGATGCGCTCCCCGAAGAAAGTATCAGAAAGAGAAATGGTAAACCCAATATAAATTTATTCTCCTTTATGTAGGTATTAGTTGTGTTTGACACCTTAGTGGATATGAATTTCACTAGATCAAGTTATGGGGTTCCATTTTCTGCCAAGAAAATAGTGTGCCTGGTGAGATTCTCACTAGAGATTGGGGTCGTTGAATGTTGGAAATCATGATCTACGACGTTGTCAACATGGATCATTCTTATTAGTTTAGGGAGACAAAACAATTATGGAGCACTAGAAATAACTTTCCTCTTTTTAGCACTGTGGTTTGAATCTCCCTGCATTGCAGGACCCAAGATTCTATAAATGTAAACTGATCACCGTCGACCCAGTGACGTAGGGGCTAGGGCAACACCAAGGCATCAATCCTACGCGACCCCATAACTTCTTGGATTAATTCCACATCTACGGCTACTGGGAACCCACACCTCATCTCACCATTTGAACTCATTCAAATTATGGTGTTTAATGACATCATCTGACGGTAAAATGTGAGGGAAGTCCAATCCATCCCACTTGTGATTCCTTCCCTGGGGCATCCAAGTAGGCTCTTAATAGGCCATGTCAGTCCCACCACCCAGTCCCACATGCTAAGTATATGGTGAATTAAACACCTACACTAGCACACTTAGTCTGATTAACCGGATTCCAACATCAGTTGAAAGCTGAGTAGGACACCTACCTGGGGCATCATCATCAATGAATTTAGTGGCTCATTCCACCACTGATGTATACCAAAAATGACCTATTTATAATGAATAGGGAAAATTATAAGCCCAAACCAAATCAATCCCCAACCACCCCTAGAGCAGGTTGGGATTACTATATTTCTTGCTGACACAGGTAGCACCCATGGCAGGCTAACCCGTCACCATGGAATCCAGCATAGAGGTCCTTCTCATATCGCTAATAATTAAATCATAGGTCCTCCATGCTCTCAATCTCATTGTGGAGGTCCTACCCATACTGCCATCAGTCCGAGAAAAGGCTCTGACTGCCGCACTGACACCCATCATGGAGGTCACTTTCGCACCCGTGATCCCATGTATGGAGTCGATACTCCTATCAATGATTGCAGATGCAAATATCCTCTTTTTCTGGACATCCACCAGCACGAGTGTCTTCCTCTTGTTCTCAATGAAACCAAAGAAGATCCTCCCAGTCCTAGAAATTAGGTACATCTACCCCTCTTCATTGGAATCCAATGCGAAGGTCTTCATTGTATTTAGTTTGACTAGTACGAAGGTCCTCCTCTTACCTTCATTGCTACGAGAAATGATCATGGAGGGACATTCTATGATTAGCTCGAGTGGATGTTATACCCACTACAACACATTCCATAAGAATTATATCCACATCCCAACCATCGGACATGGAATCCTTCCTCATGTTCCTGTTGACAATTTCCAGGATGCTCCTCGCACCATGACTCATATAGGAGGAATTCCTCTATGAACCACCACTAGTTAATATGAATGTCCTAATCATGCAAAAAACCTACCCTGTCAGGACGAAACATCCTATGGTAGGACGATGGGTTTCCATATTAAAAATAAAAATACTAATAAGTTTTATTCCGCAATTAAAACCATATTCTTTTTAGATTCGGAGGCAGAATGTGATTCAGTAATGGAACCGTCACCCCGAATCTCTTTTTTGGGGTTTAAGATAGGAACAAGTCATATTATCATCATCCTTTTATATAGTGGGCCCCACTGGATCCCCACCTCCCTCTAAATGTACATCTAATAGAAGGAATATTTGGCCTCGTTCTAGGGTCTGGCCATGCAATCCTCCATATCGTCAACATGATCCTTATCTTCCTCAATCATAGATCACATAGTGTTATTTTGTGGACCAGTTGTGGATGAACAACAGAATGATGCACTTCCAGTAAATCTAGTCCATGTGTGGGAATATTTGGTCACTAGACATTCTTACTAAGACATGGGGGCTCAGTCATTGAATTCTTCTAAAGACAGCTCGTGATGTGGTGGCGTGTTAGCACACTCACCATATTCTCCACCAGACAGTCTACCATCTCAACATTCCACTTAAGTGTTTTCACTAGTCCCTATGATGGCTCTAGTCGATGAAAGGGGAAACCAACGGCTAAACCCTTAGTCTGAGCAGAGGAGATTATGTGACATCTTTGCAATGGTCCATCTCCCAGAGATGTTTTCACTAGTTGTCACCACAAACTTCAGTGCACTGGAATTGCTTATCTTGGAGGAATTTATGTTCTTTAGTCAAACCCTATGGGTGGCACAATTTCACTTCCACAATAATTGGGTGTATTACCCCAACAGTAAGGCACACTATGAAGATATTTTCCAACAATGTTGCATGGTCGACTTGGCTGCACTCCCTGTGGCATAGCCCCCTGATTCGCTTGGCCGACATCAAATCCTCCAGCAGTGATGAGTTCATACCTTTATGGTGGTCCACATAATCATTATGGTGGATCCCACCACATTCATATACAATATTGGGGGATGTATTAAGCACTTCATTTTAGTTCTATCCAGCACCATGCCAACTTTCCCGAGGATATTGGGGATATTCCTTTAGGTATAGTCATAGTTAACATGGACGACCTATTAAAGGGGGAGAATGATTTAGATCTACATGAAGAGAACATACCCTCGTAGGATTTCCAAACTAATTGGATAAATTGGGATGAATTACTTGAGAACAAAGAGATTTATTAGGTCTTCCCTTACCTACCAAGTCAACAACCCTCAGCCTAAATCCCAATAAGTGTAAAGAGTATAATGGGGTCGTCAAACACTTGGAGGTTTCTGGCTTGGTGCATATAACAATGAATGATCCTGGAAATTCAGTGTTACATCTACAGCTAATGGAGAAAAAAATTATGGCTGATGACCTTCTCGCTGAATGCGCCACAGAACAACGACTTGACTATGGTAATCCTCGATCGGGGTAGCAAGGGCAGGTACACCCACCCCCTTGTGAGTTCCTTCATGTTACCCTGACCATTCATCCCATATATACATGGTATATTCCATTTTTTATGGAATTATGGCACGATACGCCTCTCCAAATACACTAGAATTGTTTGATAACCCTCCTCGAGACCCATCTTAGGTTCCCCCCAACCGCCCTGTTGTTGATCCCACAAGCCTCTCCACAAGCCTCTTGATCTTATTATCATGGTGAAAAACCCCCCATATACACTAGTGGTCAAGGATCCTTGTCAGGACTAGAATCCCCACCGATATGATCCACTGGAAGTGCTCATTTCCCACCTCGGGGCTTCAGATAGTCGATAGGTGGAAATTATGCCTGATGGAAAGCCATACTCGACATGTGTGAATGATTTTGAAACACCCTATGGCTTCATAAATCATACCTTATCCCCCATTAATGGGATAGGAGATCTTCTACATCATCTGGACCACATAATCTCATGTTGTCTTCCCATGCTGGGAACTCCAGCATAATATGAGGTCACAAATCACTTGTGTTTTGTACAAACATTGTAAGGGAACTGGTTATTCTGGTACATACAGCTACCCATTGGGTAAATAGCCAGCTAAGAGGATCTTCGTAGGCATTTTACATTCATGTTTAGTTCAACCAGCTGGAAGAAGAGTATTGCAATTATTTTTAAGTGCATGCAGAGGCCTGACGAGCGCATCGCAGTCTTTGTCGCCCAGTGGAAAGGCCTCACCTACTCTATGGATATACCAAAAACTCTGGAATAGATTTAGGAAATGTGTGTTGCTAATTTCATAATGTAATTGGTCCCCTATGTCATCACATAGAACTACCCTAGGGGATTTCGGGATTTCATTGAAAAATCCCATTATCTAGAGGAAGCCTTGCTTCAAGCTAAACAGGCATGTATGTTGCCTCCTTTAGTCCCCTTGAGAAATGACATTATGGTTGAGCCCGCAGTAGTAGCACAAATAAGGGATCCAAGGCAGATGGAATTATTATTAGTGGAGCCACCTTAGTATCCTCGCCCAGTCCTGACACCTCATGCGCTACTTGTAACCCAGTAGTGTCCACCTCAGAATCGGTAGGCGTCGTTGCGGAACGTTCCACCACTACTGGGAAAAGATAGCCTTGGTCACCTCCTAGACAGGATCCACCATCCCCTCTTCAGGGCTAGGCTCCCTGATACCCCATCCCAGAAATAAGGAACATTACATACTCATTCAATGAGTTTAAGGCCCCCGGTTACTTCTAAAGCGCCTTAGAAAGAGGAATTCTATAATTTTTGGAATGTAGGAGGCCCGAAGAGGCAGATATCACTAATCATCCAAATTACTTCCCCTATCGCTGGATCACAGGCCACACCCTCACATGGTGCTATTTGTTTAATGATTGCCTCTAGGACTCGGTTGATAATAACATATTTAGGATTGGTCTCGCCCCGACATAGGTGGTATGTGTGTTCATAATGTATAACTGTGAGAATGAAGGTGAAGTTGAGTGGGAGTGGGTTTCCTACCATGGGTCCCAAATATACGATGAATGTAGGTACTGGAAGGTAGTAACCCATGCCCAAGGTATTATCATTGATTGTTTGAAATGACCTGAGCCTTCATAATCAACCACATCACTCACAACAACTGTTTTTATGTCGGAATCTCATCCACCCTCTCGGTGTAAGGGAATGCATCAGTGGCGCAAGGGAAAAAATGCCCTCCCCAATGAGGCCATATTCATCCCTTACTCTTGGTGATTTTTCCCCCCAGAGATGACGATTACCCCTAGATTTAATTTAGTGAAGGAGTATTCATCGAGTGAAAACCAAGGGTATGCTTTGGTTAACACCATGGAGGTGGTAAACCCGTACATGATTCCAGACAATGAGGTGTACCGGATGGAACCTCCCTACTTTCCCAGCCATTTCTATTGAAAATGAATCCAAGGTTATTTGATTGGATACAATTCCAGTATCAATAGTTCCATCCAGGATGTTCTTTCTAGCAAAACAAAATAACATGCCCAACATGGATCTAGCAAATGTAGCATTCTAATATGGTTTTACCAGGTCTGTCTTCACCATCGTATGTGCTACTCAATTATGAGGAGCCTCCAGGAGTGTGAAAAGATCATACATATTAGATTGTGGATCAGCCTCAATTATATAGACCTCATTTGGTAGTCACTTCCCTCCTTTTGACTAGTGAGTAGTGGGACCTTACCATCATCAGTCAGTCGCCAAGTCATCCAGAAGGGTCGGTCGTACATCCTTCCACAGAATGATCTCATGTAAGCATAATATCTCAATTGTCATGGAAGTATGATATCCTTAATCATATATCCATCATTCATTCTAGGATCTATATCCTCAAGGCTCTTCGTCTTTCAGCAGATAAGCATGAAGGCAGTGTCGAGGTCTTAAGAGGCCCCCTACAGTTTGAGATGGAGGTAGAAACCATATAAGCCTTTAATGTTGAGGTAGTCAATCATCCTGAATGTCAGGACATTATCTTTTTATCTCAAGAAGAAGAAGTGTAATGCCTCGACCCTAGTTACCCAAAGTTAGTGCATTTTTACATAACATTAGAATGATCACCTCAGATCAAGTCCCAGAAGATTGATTAGTTTTGTATCTATGGATGTACTAGATACATACACAAGTTTTACATTACCTCATGAAATAACGAAAAACAACATTATGACCCCATAGAACACACTCTTATCCCTTATCCAATTCATGTTGTTTTATCATGATATACTTCTTCAGATCTTAGGAAAAATAAAACATAGAAATGGGTGAGCATAGATGCTAAGTAAGGATAATAATATAGCGGAAAATTTCATAAATAAACATAAACATTTAAGGCAATGTATTAGACTAAATCAAAATCCATTTAAACACAAACATCATCATAATATGGAAAAGATAAATTGAATAATTACATTTTCATATTCATATGGATATTCTACTAGTCAAATAATCACATTAAATATCAATATCCAAATTCATAATGATGGAATAAAATTTTCCAGACATCATAACCACATAGTCAGGGCCTCGTGTCAAGACTACAAATATGATTTTTTCAATTCCTTATGCCAAGACACTAGTTTGTCTCATGAGACATACCGATTCATAGAGGAGCTATAGCAGGCTCCACCCTTCACTTATTATGGCCAATCCATTCCTCATCTAATATGTTTGAAACGTAATCTAAATATTCGTATTAAATCTAGTATATGAAATCCGTATATTTTTACCACAAACCATGAATTGAATAAAAATAGCACATCCACAGTCAGGCAAATGCATTCAATACAATATGGAATATTTTATAATAATAAATAAACCTTAGTTGATAATATTGAAGTATATTGACTTTGATGAAAATAATCAAAAATAATAATATGAGAGAAATACCCCCTTTTTCTTGAAAACATTTAAAAGTATCACTGTTTATCAAGAATATGTTTATAATCGAATTTAGAATAAAAGTGTTCTATACCACTCTAATACATTAACAAGGAATTTTAATTTTAAAACATTAATTTTCATATAAATTAAACCATAAAACCATATTTTTAATAAATGGACATTAATGAGAAAGTTTTAAAAGAATAAATCTTTAAAACATTTAAAATGATATTTTAGTTAGAGTTCCTAACCAAATGAGAGCTACTAGATTACAAATAATTGAGGTAATAATTTTTTTTTAATATCATGAGAATAAATGGATTCAGGATATACTACATCAATGTACAGTATATAGACCAAATAAAATTGAATTGGTGCATAATAAAAGAAAAGGATAAATGGAATATAAATTTACATGAAATCCCTTATAAAGACCATATCCTTATGTTAATGGTAAATAAATGACATAATTTTTTGTGGGAAACATAAATACACTTAGTATTATTGGATATGTATTGTAAATCAATCAAAGAAAATTCACACATATTCTTTTAAAAACCACACCAATGACTTGGATGATCAACTCAATGAATATAAATCGAGTTAAAATTAATCTTACCATGTTCAATTTGATGGCTTGAGAATTTTTAAAAGGAGTTATTAGGATTATCAAAAGTATATCCAAAAAAAGAGAGTGTAGATTACTAAATAAGTAAATAAATAGTGATTTTAGACCTAATCTTGGAAAAAAATAATCATTGATGTTTGTGTAAAACCGAATGACTGTAAATTTTAAATTGAAATTCCCTTACCGATTTGGTAACCTATGAAAAATACACCACTTGAATGAAGGATCAGAAAATGATGATGTAAATACCCATTAATTAAAGTGTATTAGAAAAATAATGCAATCATGGGTAGTACAAACACCACACAAAAATGTAATAGTGGTAAATATTGCATGAATCTCCCAAGATTAAAACTGAGGTGAAAACCCCTTACCTTGTACTTTTCCTTATCATATGGTAGGTTAACCTCCTTTATAATGGTGAAATAATTGATATTAAATTATAAAATATCCAAATACATAAATATGATATCATATATGATCTTTTAATATTTATTTATTTCTGATATTTTAGTAGTTTCATTGTTTTGGTTGTTAACTGATTCATTTTCCTTTATAAATTTTGTTACGTAAGTCATGTATCTTATTTATAGTATGTATTTGATTCATATCCATAATGATATTATATTATAAAACATAATTTTATATCATAAAAAGAAAATTATTCTTGAATGATTATGACGGGGAATGAATCTCATCGCGTTCATGGAGACGGTAATCTGTACGTACGAATGAGCAACAATATCATTATATTAATGGTGAAATATTAGGTAATTTGATGGTATATCATATATACATAATTTTTAACATGTTATATTTATTATTTAATTCAGGTAGTCTCATTATTATACCCATCCAAATAATTATTAGTTTGAATACCAAACTACACAACAACATAGAGATTGTAATCCTTACGTACACACGTATGGTGACTTGTCATTCATAGGATGGATAGAATAATGAATATGGTTGTAAAATATTTATAATAACATAATATTCTGTATAAGGTAATGTATTTATTATTTTTTTAGGGAAATAATAATGAAAGAGAATGTGGAAGAAGAATAGAACTTTGAAAGAGGAGATAAAATAATTACCTCTTCTTTGGGTGTTTCCTTTTGATTTGAAAAAAAAGTGCACCATAGGATGGATTTATACTCAAGGTAAGGCCTATAAGATAATTTGAGGAATGTTTTTTTGGAGATTTGTGTAGGTTTTGGCTGATCCAAATGGCGTTGATGTTGTGATTTTGAGGGAAGGGGATGTACCCTTTTATAAGAGTGGTGAGGGTCACTTTAAGAAATGCTTTAATTATTATTTTATTAGTCATTAATATTCAGATTTTAATGGCTCCAAATGAATTTATATTGATCCTTAGGTGGTTATGGGTCTAAATCCTCTCATCCAATAGTTTTTAGACAAGTTTTGGTTACCATATTAACCTTATATTTTATATTTAACTTTTAGTTAAATAGTTTAACATTTACTATGTATTCAGTTATAATTAAATTATTTGATTAATAATCTACAATAAAACGCCAATGGAACCTTAAGTGGTTCATTAATGATATATCTATCTTTATATATGTATTTTGGCCAATCCATAGGTTTTTAAGAATATTATATCATTTAATAATAGAATTTTTTCTTTAAAAACTCATTTAGGTCAATTTTGGTAGTATATAGCGATTTATTTATTGTAGAAGTCATAATAAAAAGATTACATATAAAATAACTCATTTAATCAACCCTAACATGTCATATTAATCTCTAAAATTAGTGTAATGCACAAAAAGTCTCAATTTAAAATAATTTTGGATATCGATAACATCAATTATTTTAAACATTAATTAAAAATTTAATTACTATATTATCATTGTGTCATAAATAAATTTAAGTATTTATTTTCTCAAAATAATAAATAAAATACGATTATGTAGGAAATATTTTTAGCTTTCTAATTAATTATTATAGTCAAATATAACTTTTGTTTTAACCTATATTAAAAATTCCTTAGTCATTAAACATTGAATTTAGCACTTTAAACACTTATTTAAATAAAATAATAATAAATGTCCTAATAGAATCCAAGTGGACCAAATGGATCATATTTTATTTGTAAGGTTTCATACTGTATAAGTACTCGTATCCAATAAAATTAGGACATGTGTTAGCGTAATAATAATATCATTTTTATCTTTAATTACTGTATTTACTTTTATCTGTGGTAAATAAAAGTTAAAAGTTAATATTCACACAATATTATTTTCATTATATTAAACAAATTTTTACTTTTTGATATGAACTGTGTCTCTAGGATTTTTTAAAATCAACTCAAAGAAGCTGTAAAATTATGTTTTATGCAAATTTTCAAATGCTCCTAAATGTGTCTAAAAGACGGAAAAAAGATCTATAAAATATAATATATAAAATATTATTATAAAATGACTCAAAATAATTACATTGATCATATATAGGTATTATGTATCTATTTTTACCTAAAATAACTAATATAAAATAATTATTTATTTAAATAAAAATTCGATTTTAAACAATAATCCAGGATTTTCACTAATCTTCAAAAAATGAAATTTTTCAGAAAAATACCAAAAAGTTACCATAATATAATATCAATATTAAAAATTAAAAAATAATGTCTTTTTTTAAAAATGAAATTCCTAAAATTTTAAAAAGGGGGTATTACTATTCATAACGACTTGTATCATTGGTCGTGCTATGTTAAAACTCCATGTTGCGTACAACACAAGCTACTTCATTATTTAAATGGAAACATACCGTAGAAGCTTGGGGTGTTACATTATTCCCTCCATTAATAAATTGTATCCTCACAATTTGAAATTTTTCTTCGGAAATAAAAGGTAAATAAAATATACAGTACCTTTGTGAAAACCCACATTAAAAATAGGGTTCATAAATTTTAGTTTTAATCAAATAGAAAGGGAAATGAAAACGTCACCAACAAATTTGGATTTCGAATAGTAGAACATTGTTGGAAAATATATTTGGAGAAAAATAGTAAATATTTATAAGGAATTACTAAGTTCATCAATAAAAAACAAGTGAATGGAAAATTGAGGGCCTCAATGCCATAAATATATGACGCATAACATAAGGTAACAGAATAACACATTTTAGGGATTAAGAACATTTCACTAAAGTTTAAGAATTAATTTCTTAATAGAATAAGAAAAAAATACTTGATAAGTAGAGTTCCATCCTTTAACTATTTTCTACCACAAAATCATCTTTCACTCCAAACGATGAGTATTCTTGATGACTTTGTCACACGTAAAGTGCTAGAATCATCTTATAGAGAATCACATAATCCACAGTTGATCAACTATATATTTCCCATATCTTTAGAGATTAACCAAAACCAAAATTGTTAGTACAAGATCAGATGATCCCCAAAAAGGATAATTCATTAGAGAAAGAAATATTAATCTTAATTTCTAAAATCAAACCAACAATACCCGATGTTCAGTAAATATCATTAAAAAAACAATGGTCGATAAAATCCTTTAATATATTCAAAACTATAATTGAAATCCAAAACTCATAAGAATTTGATTACATAGTCTTCTATGTTAAATTGTATCTCTAAACAACATATACTACTATTAAATTTACATACATAAAATTAATTTTCCTAATCACATATTCTCAATGATAGGTTAGTAATTTCCATAAATATCTTAAATCTATATAATTCCACAATAAAAATCCACAATTACCCCTCAATTAAAATCCCATAGTATTATATATTCCTTATGTATATAGTGTTCCCAATAGATAAAACGACTTCCAATATAACATTTTTCACTTAATCACCAAATCATTTTCCAATATTAATGATATCCATTTGATAAACATAATATCCAAAATGAACTTCTTATTTATAAATAAAATCATTTAACTAAAAATATTTAGTCACACTAACCAGGGACTTCAACTAGTCCAGTGGTAGGCGATAAATCCCAGTGAAACTTTGGTTGTATGTTCGAATTCCGTATCTTTTCTAACACAAAGGGTTGTCACATGGTCTGTGTGTTGTCATTTTTTTAAAAAATATTTTATAACATTCCAAAATTGATATAAATTGCTCAAAATAACCAAAACATAATTTTACCAAAATTGTTATCACAAAACTCGCATTTTCATCCAAAGATTTAATAACTTATAATAGCATCAAATTCGAGGATCATATAAAACCAAATAGTTATTTATAACTATATACATAATAGAAAATATAATTCTTCCTCAAATAGAATTTTCACCTAACAAACTACAGGGTTACACATTCAAGAGAAAAGTATACCAAAGTAATCCCTTCAACGAAGTTCACTAATACATTTAACATTTCTCCATCCAGTTATTTCCATAATGGTTCTTCCATGTCCAAAAATATATACTATAGAATAGGGAATTCACTCAGGTAATGCCCAGGTCCCCTACATTTATAGCAAATGACTTTAAATGAATTCTGGGGATCATTTTTAATTTCATCCATAGTATTCTTCATTTTTCCTCGAAAATTAATTACATAATGTTCTTATTTCACACATATAAGTTATTTATTTGATCCATTTACACACTTTCATAGGTGTCTCCTTCCACATTACTTGAATGATGGAACTTGATATTTCTATTCTCTATGGTCTCCACTACTGGAGCTCTTATCATTCACCGTCTTTCTTTTATTTTTTTAGTTCGGGAGTTGGTTAATATATATGTTGGTGATCTTAATTTTGGAAAACTGATTCAACATGAACATGATATCATTTATGCCTATCAACATTCCATTTCATTTCAAATTTACACCATCATTCTCACCAGGTACATCATGTTCAATTTTACTATATATTCTGTGGATGCCAGCCATTGACTAAAGTGAGAAGGAATTATGTGTCTAACAATAGTTATAAAATCATTTGGAGAATATCATGGCACATTATATTCAATATAAAATACATCAGGATTAACCAAGGTTATTTTTTCACATCTTATATGAAAATCATCCAATTTGGTTTGTATAGAAATTTTGAATTATCCAATGCATATACCCCGCGATTTTCATAACTAAGAGTGTAGAAAATCATGTTGATGTGTACTAGGTAACTACGGGTCAATCCCGAAACACCTTGTTGAAGTTTTCACTCCTAGGTACATCTATGCCAGAGCCTCATCTACCTGCTCATATCCAGACAGGGATGTATTTCTTTGAAATCCAACCTCATATTTATATTACCAAAAATTTTCGATGTTCATCTACACTAATCCACAATGTATATCTTAGGTTAGTGTTTTATAATCAGAGTTTTTATTAATCTAGCTTCTATGATTTATACTAAACTTCCACTGATACAAACTGTAACGCCTCGTACCTAGTTACCCATAGACAATTCATTATTATATATCATTGTCCTGATCACAAGAGATCAAGTACCAAAAGACAAATTAGTTCAGTAGCCATGGAAGTACGACATACATACCATAGTTTTACATTACTTCATTAAAATAAAAAAACATTATGTCCCATCTGAACACACTCATATCCCTTAGCCTATTCTAGAAATATAATCCTGATATACCTCATCACATACTAGAAATATAAAACATAGAAAGAGGTGAGCTCAGATGCCCAATAAAGATAATAATATAGCTGAAGCATTCATAAATATGGACAAAAATTTAAGTAAATGTATAATACATAAACACAAGCCTTTTAAACATTAACATAAGCATAATATGGAAAAGATAAATCAAATAATTTCATTTACTTATACATAAATATATTATAATATTCTAATAATCACATTAAATATCAATAACCAATTTCATAATGATGGAATGGATAATGTAGGGCATCATAATCATATAGTCAAGGCCTCATGGCAAGACAACAAATAAGATTATTTAAAGGCCTTGTCCAAAGACACTAGTTTTTCTCATGATACCTACCAATGCATCGATGAGATATAGAGGGCTCCACCTATCACTTTTTATGTCCAATGGATTCATCATATGAAAAGGATGAAATATAATTTAAATATTCGTATTAAAAGCAGCATACAAAATGTCAATATTTTAACCGCATACCATGAATGGTATAAAAATAGAACATCCATAGTCAAACATACTTCATTAAAAACAATATGGAAGATTTTATTATAATAAATTATCCTCAATCAATAAAATGAAGGTTATTGATATAGATGAAAATAATCATAAAAACTATATGAGACAAATATCCCCCCTTTTCTTGAAAACATATTAAAGTCTCAATATTTATCATGAAACCGTTTAAGATAGATTTTTTTATCAATGTGTCCTATAACACTTTAACACATTAAAATGGAATTTCAAATTTAAAATATTAATTTCCATATAAATAAATCCCTAAAACAATTTTTTTAAACATGGACATCAATGAAAATTATTTAGAAGAATAAATCATTTAAGCATTAAAATGATATTTTTGTTAGGGTTCCTAAAAAATGTGATACGTGTGTATACAAATAACTGAGGTAATAAAAAACTTTTAATATCTTGAGAATAGAGTTATTCATGATATACTATGTCAAAGTACAGTATATAAACCCTATAAAAGTGAATTTCCACTAACAACAAAGATGGCTCAACGGAATGTAAATTGAGATTATATACCTTATAAAGACTGTATCCTTATGTTAAGGATAAATCAATGAAATAAATATGTGTAAAAAATTTAAATATACTTAACATGATTGGATATTATATGTAAATCAATCATAGGACATTCACATATATTCTTGTAAAAAAACACCAATGACATGGATGTTTAACTCAATGAATAGAAATTGAGTTAAAATTACTCGTATCAAGTTCATGTCGATGAATTGAGATTTTGACAATAGATTTATTATTTGTATTAAAATTATATACACACAAAAGGGAGGGTAAATTATTACATAAGTAAATGCATAGTGATTTCATACATAACCTTGGAGTAAAATAATCAATGATGTTTGCGTAAAATGGAATGAGTATAAATTGAAATATGAAATTCCCTTACCAATTTGGTAACTTATCAAAAATACACCCCATGGAAAATTTATCAGACAATTATTATATAAATATCCAAAAAATTAAAGTATCTTACACCAATAATACAATCATGGGTAGTACATGCACCACACAAAAGGTAATAGTGGAAAATATAGCATGAATCTCACGAGAATAAAAGTGAGATGAAAACCCCTTACCTTGTACTTTTCATTAATATATGTTAGGTTAACCTTATGTTTAATTGGAAAATCATTGTTACTATGTTATAAAAGAACCAAATACATAAATATTAAATCATATATGATCTTATAATGTTGCTTCATTCGTGATATTTCAGTATTATGATTGTTTTGGTTGTTAACTGATTCATTTTACTTTATATGTTTTGCTGCGTAAGTCATGTTTTTTATATATAGGATGTATTTTATTCATATAAAGAATTATAATAAGTTCTAAAAAATTATTTTTAATCAAAAAATGAAAATTATTCTTGAATATTTATGATGAGGAATTAATCTCATCGCGTTTGTGGAGACGGTAAATGTACGTACGTACGAGGGAGAATATCATTATATTGATGGTGAAATAGTATGTAATTGGATGGTAGATAGTATATTCAGAAACTATAACATGTTATATTTATTATTTCCATGAGTTATACTAATTATTATACTCATCCAAATAATAAAGTGTTTGAATAACAAACAACACCACGACATGGAGACGGTAATCCGTATGTATGCACATATGGTGTCTTATCATTCATAGGATGGATAGAATAATGAATATGGTTGTACCATATTATTAATAAAATCACAGTATGTTGAAGTTACTGGAGTTATTATTTTATAGTGTAAATAACAAACAAAGAGAATGTGGAAGAAGAAAATAACTTTGAAATAGGTGATAACATAATTAGCACTTCTTTCGGTGTTTTCATATTAACATAAACAAAAGGGCTCCTTAGGATGGATTTTTTCTCAAGGGAAGGGTGATAGGTTTATGTAAGATAAGTTGGGAGGAGATATGGGTAGTGGTTGCTGAGCCAAATGTCTTTGAAATTGTTTTTTTTAAAGAAGGGGAAGTACCCTTTAATAAGAGGGGTTAGGGCGACTTTAGGAAATGCTTGAATTATTATTGTATTATTCAGTAATATTCAGAATATAATGGCTCAAAATTAATTTATTTAGAGAATTAGGTAGTTATGGGTCGAAATCCACTCAACCAATAGGTTTTAGAAAAGTTAAGTTCATCATATTAACCGTATCTTTTAGATTTATCTCTAAGTTAAATAGTTTATCTTTTACCATATATTCCTGTATTATTCTATTATATGGTTAACAATCTTACTATAAAATGAAAATAGATCCTCAAGTTGCTCGTTAATGATATATCTACCATTATATGAGTCCAATGGCCAAACCTTATATTTTGAGGAATTTTAAATCATTTAATAATATAATATTTGTTTTAAAACACATTTATATCAATTTTAATACAATTTAGTAATTTTTTTTCTGGAAGTCATTACAGCAAGATTACTTCGAAATAAATTCATTAAATCAATCATAACAAGAAAAATTAATCTAGAATATTAGTAAATTTCATAAAAAGTCTCAATTTACATTTATTTTGGGTATCTATAACATTAATTATTTTAACCATTCATTAAAAATGTAATTACTTCATCATCATTGTGTCAAAAATTAATTTAATTATTTAATGTCTAAAAATTAAAAATAAATTACCATTATGTAGGAAATATATTTTTTTCAAAATAATATTTATAGTAAAATTTATATTATGTGTAACCCTATATTAAAAATGGATTACTTATTAAAAATTTAAATTAACACTTTTAACTCTTATTTAAATAAAATAATATTCAATGTTCTAATCTAATACAAGTGTAAAAAAGGATAATATTTTATTTCTAAGGATTACTTTGGTCAAAAAACACTTATCTAATAGAATTAAGACAGATTTTAGTGTAATAATAATATCATTCTTACATTTAATTACCTAAATTACTTATAACCGTGGTAAGTTATAGTTAAAAGTAACTATTAAATGAAATTATTTTCATCTTATAGAACCATATATTACATACTGATAACAACCATGTCTCTTGTATTTTTGAAATTCAATTTACAGAAGAGGTTAAATTACATTTTGTGCAAATTTTCAAATGCTCCTAGAAGGTGGGTAAAGGATGGTAACAAGTTCAATAAAATTTTATATATCTAATATTTTTATAAAATGACTCTAATGAATTACATTGATAATATATAGGTATTATGTATCTATTTTTAGATAAAATAAATTTAAATAAAATAAATAAATATTTATATAAATAGTCGGTTTTAAACAATAACGCAGTGTTTTTCATTATTCATAAAAATTGAATATCATTAGAAAAATACATAAAAAAATCACCCTAATCTAATTTCAAGATTCCAAATTCAAAAATTTTATCTATTTTGAAAAAGAAAATTTATAAAATTTCAAAAATTGGGTATTACTATTCATAATGGCTATTTTGATTTGTCAGGGAGTGTTAAAACATTATGTCGCTTATAATGCAAGCTAAATCATTATTCAATGGCAAACGAACCATAGAAGAATGGGGTGTTACTTGAATGTTCTCCCATATAAGGTAATATCCGCCCATATTATGTCATTGTACATTTCAATAGTGTGAAGGTTCACTATTGTCTTGTGAACACAGGGTAAGGGATCAACATCATCTCGACACAGACACTCTGAAATGTGGGGCTATCCTAGAATGATCTGAGTCCATATGAGCTGAATATTCAATGTTATGACAGGACGAAACAAATACTAGTTGGAAACATTCGACTGAAGACACAGTTCTGTAGCATGGTTTCCACCACATAAATCTTGGTTGTCTCACAAGTCACCACCTACAATAAATTGATGGGTAGCCCATGGCTCCACCGACATGTAGTAATACCTTTTTGGAACCACCAATTCCTTATGTACTCCTTCAATGGTCAAGTAGGCATACTCCACGGTGATGTGTTTCCCTTTGACTCTTGTGAATCCCACTACCAGGATGATGACTACTACAAGAGCATGGAAATGCTTGTTTAGGCTTATGATTTTTAACATGCTATGACATTGAGAGGCCCATGTATAGACCTAAATGATGCATACATGTTCCCTATATATCGATTGGAGGCCAGGCCCCGGGACATGGGGTAATGATTTATTATTTCTGGAATGATGGGGAACCATATTACCATGTATAATGGATGCTGAGATATCACATCATATTCCTATACAAATTTGGCTTGGATGATCCTAGAGCCCCCTAATCCCACAAGTTTTAGGTATTTACACCCTCTTGCAATGACAATACCTCATACGTTCTTGTTTCACTGAGATTGCATAAACCGGCTCAAGACGACATCAAACTGTTATTTCATATCATTAATAGTGGACCCTTGGGCCGATGGCCATATGGGATCAGCTCGGAAGCAAATATAACCATTGTTTCGGTGGTACAAGAGCTCCCTGATGTGATGTTCACCACCACTCAAGCTGGAACCAGTGTCCTGTCGAGATCTATCGATTCAGATGAATCTCCTCCTTCTAAGGATCCCTCTACATTGATTGAAAAATTGTATTTGGATGATGGTCCTTACACTTTTGAAGAAGGTTTCACCACAACGGTTGATGAATTCGTACAGGTGATTCTCAGTAATGAGATAGATATGAAACCAACCATTATCAAATATTCTATGCCTGTCAAAGAGAAAAAGTGATACGCGGACTCCCTAAAGCAGCATCATGATATGTTTTCCTTGAGTAGTGACAAGATTCCAGGACTAGATCCTCATTTCTCTATCCAACACCTTAGTCTTCCAGTAAGTCATCATGGGTTCAAACGTCCTCCCAGAATGTTACACCCTTCTCATAGTGCCATGGTCAAGGCCGAGGTTTATAAACTCATCAGATACAACTTCATCAAGTATTTCAAATACCTTAGATGGCCAGAAAAAAAATTTCCATTTAGGAAGAGGAACATACGTATCATATTATTCACCGAATTCATGGATCTCAATCATCACTATTAGAAGTATGACTTTCCCCTTCATACGACAAAACTTTTGATTAACTGAATCACTGGGTACCAGAATCTCTCTTTCATGGAAGGGTATTCCATGTATAACCAAATTGGAATGGCCCCTAAGGAGGAAGATTCAACAACCTAAAGGGGTCTACGAGGTACTTTCTACTACAATGTAATTCTATTCGGTCTAAAAAATTAGGGTTCCACCTATCAGTGTGCCATGAATCACATATTTATGCCAATCCTTGAAATATTGGTGGAATTTTATATAGACGATCTGGTGGTCAAATATCACTAGCTCCAGGACCATATCAAAGATCTAGAGAAAGTTTCTAGATTCCTCGGATCCCACAATCTGAGATGAAACCATTGAAGTGCACATTATGGGTTCCCTCTGGAAATTTTCTCGGCTTCGTTTTCAGGTATAAATGCATTGAGAATTATCTATATAAGATAAAGTCCATCAGTTAAATTCCCCCTCTGAGAAACATTTGGGAGTTTTGAAGATTTCAAGGCCACTTAGCCAACATACGCCAATTCATTAAAAATATAGATCATAGGTGTAAGACATTTTCCAGCTCATGAAGAGAGGAACGGATTATGAGTGGGATGAGCAGTGTCATACTGGCTTTGAGGAGATCATGAAGTTCCTATTATAGCTTCTGGTTCTGATTCCACCTATTTCTAGAAATCCACTTGTCCTTTAAGTGACTACTCTGGAATGATCACTCTGTGCCCTTCTCACTCAAGATGAAAATTTTTAGACAAAATAATTGTTTATACAATCACATCCACATGCTCCTCGATACAGATACTTTATATGCCTCTTTAGTGAATAACTTTCTTGCACTGGTACTCTCTGTTCAGAAATTGTGACACAACTTGCATCACCATGATTTAAAACTAGTGTTTAGAGGGGATACAATGATGTACATTCTGAACCACCCCATGTGGATAGGTCATCTATCTTGGTGGGTATTGATCATACAACAGTTTGACATCATGTTTGTCCCCAAAAAGGTTATCAAGGGACAAGCACTAACAGATTATCTTTCCTCCTGTCTAGCTCTCGTGGACTAGTATTTAGATCATGATTTTCTAGATTATGAATTCATGCTAGTAGATCAAGCCATTTTGTGTTGGAAAATTCACTTTATTAGTTATTCCTAAATTCCTGCCTGTAGAATACTTAATTGTACATGACTCAATAGACTGGTCATTGGTGTCATCCTTATCAAACTGACACAAGATATTCTACCATATTCATTCATATTATCATAATGTTTTAACCACAATGAGGTTGAGTACTAGGATCTCATTACTGGTCTCGATATGTCCCTCGAGATTGATGTTCCCCACTCACATGTGAAATGGGACTCTGAACTAGTCATCAAATAGATCAACGGTGACTACGTCATTAGGAAGTCGGAGCATGTGCCACTATTAGAACATACCCACTAACCGATGGCCCAATTTCCTATCTCTTCTAGAATTTTCCCATATCCCTAATTCATAGTACATTTGAGGTGACACTTTATCCAGCTAGGATTCTTCTCTTCCAGATCCTGATCAGGACGATTTGATTATCAATGTGGAGCATCAGAGAGTTATCAACCACGTTACTCCAGACAATGATAATATTGAGCATCTAAGCCACCTTACCACCGTTTCCTCCATGTTGAGGCCCCCAGGTTCCTCGAGATGCGATGTCACATGTTACTCCAGACTGGATGACCCCTTTTTTGAGTATCTCAAGCACGGTAATCTCTCAGAATATTGAACTGATCCTGAGAAAATTCGACAGCACACATTTTAGTTCATCATCCAAGGTGGTACTAGTCTTGAGCAGATCCACTATAGGAATGAGTTTAATTGGATTTTCCTCCGTTGAATTAAAGAAGGTGAGGTTTTTTCGATTGATTTGAGAGGTTCATTCCAGTTCTTACAGGGAAAATTAGTAAGATCTGAATCGTTCTCAATAGAACTGAATATTTTGGTATTTTTGTCTCTCCATGATCCATTAAATCATCGAGTTCTCAAAAAGGTTCCATGAATGCCAAATCCATGATTTTTTTTCATCGTCATCCATTGCCTCCCCATAATACCAAGTGCACTTTTCTCTTTGTGGTTTAGGGACTCGATGTCATCGTATCATACCTACCATTGACATCTAACTAATGCAGATTCATCCTGAAAGATACGGATTTCTTTTCCAAGTGGGCAGAGGAATTTTATCTCGAGGTGGTTAAGGAATAGTCTATCATTGAATTTGTGAGCTTTAATATCATCATTTGATTCTGGGTCCCCCACACCATCCTCATCGATAATGAAACCAACATCTGGGTAGATGGATAGAAGAAGTTGCATACCAAGAAAACCATTCATTCTAACCATTCATCCCCCTATCATGCACAATAAATGGGAAGATCTAGTAATTAAATAAATTCATCTCTAATAATTTGCAGAAGATGGTTGATGAGAACAAGAATAGTTGTTCAGATAAACTCTCGAATGCTCTCCAGCCTTATCAGATGAGGAATTTTATTTCCACTCTACTGACACCCTATTCATTAGTGTATGAAACGAAGGTAGTCCTACCCACTGAGTTTTTATTGAATTTTTTACCCACAACAATCTATGATCATCATACTCTAAATAAGGTGGCCAAAATAAATCTAAAATAATTGGATGTATTCAATGATAACAAGAAATTTTCTCTTCATAATATTTAGATGTCGCTGAACATTATATCCATATAATTCAATAATTTTTTCCTTCGTTTTTTCTTACAAGGTGACATGGTGTTGGCCCGGAAAACGCTGATGACACCAAAAAAGAAGCCACCAAACTCAATACCAAATTGGAAGGACCTTAAATAATTAACATGGTCTATCCTATTGGTGCATACTCCCAAGTTACCAAGGATGGTGAGCGTATTACTTCTCCCACCAATTATAAATTCCTTAAGTATTATTTTTTTTGAACAGTCCCACAAGACTACAAACTGTCATTTCTTTACAGCACAATGTTAAAATGCGTGATCTATCTGGGTTGAAGGATGTGAAACTACCCAACACTCATCCTGCATGACAATAAACTATGAAATAGTCCAATCTCTATGTACTTAAACTAAGATCTCCCCACATCCTCGCAAAATGATGTTAATAGTGAAACATCTCATGAAATACGTACACCATGACTCCCATCCTCATGGGATACATAGGAATGCTCCAATGCTTTTTCTTAGAGGCCAGCCCCCAAATTATTCTCTTTGACTGCCTACATGGGAATAGTTCTCTTCGAAGATCACATAATGTGTAGTGTATAATTAATTGGGTAACATTTGTGATAGATTTTGGAAGATCACACCATGTGACCCTCACATTATTTTATCCCACTACATCCTCCCCACAAAACATTAAATTGTATGGTCATTTCAGAACTATGTATGGATTGATTCCCATTCACATGGGATACGTAGGAATTCTTTGTCATTTATTCTGTAGGCCCAACCCCAATCTACATGATCTCCCCTTGGTCCAAAACACATGGTGTTGTGCGGACATTTCTTGCATTCATTCATGTCGAGTTTATCATGACCGCACCTTTTACCCCCATTGTTGAGATCTCTACCTCGTTCATGTTTACCACATGGCGTTATACTACACTGCTATTTTCATGCTTCAGCAATACCCTTTATTTGCGTCTCCATAAAAATTCACATTCAAATAAACCATCGAACGGTACATATTATTGGCCATAAATATTGTCTAAATTTTCAAAATAACGTCCTTGGAAATTTTGAATGAAAATTTGACACAAGTCATGTTTTTCAACTACGGTCATTGTTCTACACTCATTTGTTGTTCCCATTTGAAGTCACATGATATGGATTTTGTGTTTTGAACATGGTCATCATCTATCCTCCATCTTTATCGCCTCCCATATATGTCCCAAATATTGGGTGCAACAATTCATTATGTCATGAAAAATGGTCCGAGCTCTACGACCATAAACTATGTTCTTCCCACATCTATTTCATATGATTTTTGACTTCGTGAAACATTGAGAACTATGTTCAGCTTGATTCCCATCCAATTGGGATACATAAGAGTGCTTGGATTTCTCATCTGTGGACTAGCCTTGGGTCCCTTGATCATTACGCCCCCCTGGCATGAGATCTCACATAGGTTTGTGTGGTGTGTTAATGAATCCATGTCCCTGTTCACATCAGGCTATGTGTGCTATGCCCAAAACATCCCCTTCAGAAACCCCTCCTGCATTATCATCCTTTCTGCAAGACGATAAATTGTATAGGTTCCACCATGCATCTTGAATCCCCAAATTTTGGTTTCCATCATCCTTCACATCCAAAAGGACCTGCTGAAATCATGGATTCTAGGCCTCAGTGCTTTCCTTCCATCTCGGGCCAAAAATCCCTATTAATTTTGGAAGATAATTTGATAAATGACCCACATTGCGAATATGGTCAGTGGTTAATTATCAATTGTTTTCCCCATTTCGGGTCACATGATGTGGATACTGTTTTGCGAACATGGTTCACAGTTATCCTCAATTAGTTTTGATTTCCCATGATCTCCCAGATGAAAGGAATAATGATTTATCCTTTCCACCCATTCTTCCCATCTACATGACATTAATTTGGGCATCTACGGTCTATGATTTATGACCAAAATGTAATTTCTATCACATCCTTTTCATAGGACGTTAAACTAAACTACATATTGACATATATGTATGTCTTGATTTTCAACCTTATGGGATACATAGGAAAACCTGAACATTTTGTTTTCAGGTCAAGCCTGGGTTCACCTATACATTCTCTTGACCAATTGGCCTGAGTTATCTCCATGAAGTCTGAATGGTATGGCATATTTGGGATTCCTCCATCATTAACGTTGGGTTATTCACAACAACTTACCCATTTCTCATTAATACACCCTCCTATATTCTTCCTTACCGCATGATGTTAAACTAAACTTTCAGAACTACATATGACTTGATTCCTATCCTAATGGTATACGTAGGAATGTCTAAACATTTTGTTTTTAGGACCAACCCTTTTTCTTTGAAACAATTTCTTCCTTTTGACCACTTAACCTAAGTCACCCAATGGGGGTATGTGGTGTGGTGTGGACTTATTTCCTCATTCATGTCAGGTTTTCAATATACATGTCATCTACCACTCTCTCTTGAGATCTCCTCATCCCCCTTTTTCCTTTACTCATCTTCTCGAGTCTTCTTCTCTCAACTTTGGTCCCCTTGACCCACTTTGAAAATTCACCAACATGCCCAATAACACTCTAGTTTAGGACAGAGCGTTTGGGATTCTACATTGACATGTTCTCATCCATTTCCTTGCATCATGTTTACATTTATTTGGTCTTTCATTATCTTTCACATTATAACGGACTCCCAGAATGGAATGACAACTAGGCATCAATGCTCTCCTATTATCTAGGGAAACCATCAAGGACAATTTCAAATGAAAATTTCACACAAGTCCCATGTTGCAAATATGGTCTGAAATTGACACTGATTTGATGTTCCAATTTCAGGTCACATGATTTGGATGATGTGTTTCAATCACAATCACCATCCATCCTCCATCATTACTCCACCCCAATTAAACCTCAAAATATTTTTCATGTGATTCACTTCTATTTCTACTCCATGATGTCCATGTGGAATTTTGACAGTCTTGGTGATATCCCTTAGTTCGTGTTTTCACATTAAGAGGAAGAATCCATTGTGTGGTTTCATTCGAGGCTCGACACCATTTCCCCTGTCTTTGTGCTCCATGTGTTGTGAAGATATTTTCAACCCTTTTTTCCTGCCTCAAGGGTGGCTCACTATGGTTTATGTATTCGTTCGATGTTTGTGCCTTCTTGGAAGAGTATCACTTCTTATGGTCTGATCTCTATGACCTTAAACTAATATCTCCCCATGTCCTAGTCATATGACGTTAAACGTCACGACATATTTTGTAACTCTGTATGGATTGAGTCCCATCCTCATGGGATAAGTAGGAACTCGTAGACGTAACGTATTTGGGTAAAACCACATATTATCGAATCTTTTTCGACCCCTTCAACTGAGGTTTCTCCTATAGAATTCTTCATTATGTGGTGTGGATCTTGTCCTCATTCACATCGGGTATTCTTTATCACACCTTGCACATTTCATCTAAAACCATGTTATTTTGTATGTTTCAAAGCCATATAACATTAAACTCTGATGTTTGGTCCCACATGACATTAATCTATTTCATCTTTGTTGAGCGATATTAAAATTCATGGGTTGGTCATATTATACGAACCTAAACAATGACATTATCATCTTGGCAGCACGATAAAAAATAGAACAACAATGTGGTGTACTCACCCAAGGGGACATCCTGTTTGGTATCAGTTCTCCACCATTCTATTTTTAAGGCCTATATATTGCTTGATTCTTGTAGCGATGCCAGGATTCTCCATCCTAGGTAAGTTTCTTCACTTGAAAAAAAACACACACAACCACCCTAAAGAACAAACAAGATCCATGAAATGCTGCTTCTATGGGTTCAAGAGATAGACCGGCACGACATTATTTACCTCTACATTTTTTCCATATCTTGATGTATCTATAAAAAAATGTTTCTTGATTCCTATCCTCACGGGATACGTAGTAAATCCCAGACATTTCATCATCAGGTCCAGCCCAGATATCTGAAATCATGTCCTCATTCGGCCCCTTTTGGCCTGAACTCTATCGGAAGCATGTGGCGTGGTGAATACCTATTTTATCCTCATTCAAATTGGATTTTGAAATAACCACACCATGTGTCTCCCTTGTCCCATACAAACATGGTCCGTGTTTTAGGACCATAAACTAAGACCTTCCTACGAGAACTATGTACGGATTTATTCCCACGTGATACGTAGGAACACCTAGACATTTAGTCTTTGGGACCTACCCTAGGAATGTTTCACGAGATGTGAGGCCTCCTTGGCCTCACCCAAGTCAGTTTTTTCTACTTCTCCACCATTTTCATATTCGATTAAATACAGTACCCTCTTGAAATAGGGTTCTCAACCCCAGGTCCATTGTCCTTGGAATGGGACTCAACTCCCTCTATCTAACATGTCTCATTGGCATGCTCGAATGCAACGTGGAAATGACCCCAAAGGGTGTAAGTTTACTTGGACATTCTCTCATTTCCATTCCATGCCACATAATCCCTTTATTTGGTTCCCTATCCACTTCCACATCTGAAGGGACCCACTTTAAGGCCCGGTCTCATGCCACATTGGCTTACCTACCATCTTGGGCCAACACCCCAGAAGATCACGGACAAAATTTTGATCTAGGTATCGGGTTTCAAAAATAGTCATTGGTCGGTCTTCATTTATCTATACCCATTCCAGGATAACGCTAAATGGATTCAGGGTTTCGAAAATAGTCAATAGTTATCTTTTATCATCACACTAAAAATGTTGTGATCCAGATATTAGGAGCCATGATTCACATCTTTCCACTCCATTATGTTAAAGTGGAATTCCAGCACACTCAGTTTTAATCCTCTATGTATCTATGTGTGTTAAGTTGGTAGGTTAGTAATATTGGGATGTCATACACCTAGCATTCCATTACTCCAAATGTGTACATCCCTATACATGGAAAATCCTACCACTAATCCTAGTTACCCACATCGATCACGACTCATGTGGGATTAGTGGTTTTTGTAGGATGTGTACTAGTTTAGTCGAACTACACATTCCCTTCATCCAACATGACATTAAAATACAATCTAAGAACTATATATGGCTTGATTCCCATCGTCATGGGATACGTAGGAACACGAATATATGTTGTCTTGGACCAAACCCAAATTTCACCATATTTATTCTCTCGACCTAAAATTTCCACTGTGAATACTTTTTTTGGTATGGATTTCCTTGGTCATCATTAATGTCAGTTCTATAATGACTACACCACATAATACCCCTTTTCGGATTTCCCTCTTCCACTCTTCATCATACCATATGACGATAAACTAAATAGGTCCTACAGAACAACATATGGCTATGTTTACATAATCATGGTGTATGTAGGATCTCCCAATCATATTATTTTTGGTCCATCACCATTTTATACCACCTCAGGGTACATTGAAATGCCTGAGCACTTTTTTTATCCAACCCACTGTTAGAACACCTCTGATCTATTGTCTAAAGAAAAATCCCATCGGGAAAATGTTGTGT
This sequence comes from Viscum album, assembly GCA_963277665.1. Taxonomy (NCBI): domain Eukaryota; kingdom Viridiplantae; phylum Streptophyta; class Magnoliopsida; order Santalales; family Viscaceae; genus Viscum; species Viscum album. The sequence goes on along the minus strand of OY728140.1, from coordinate 1,450,018,544 downwards.
GGTGTGGACTCATATATTCCTCATTCATGTCATGATATATACTACACCAAAAACTTCCTTTCATGGTAATAATGTCATTGATGCATCACATTAAACTCTGGTTCTACCCTAAAAAATGTTCAGGATGCCCCATGATAATTATGGGATGTGTCAGCTTCCTCGCCAGTGAGGATTTCCCCTACCATTGTTTTTCTCTAACTACACTATTCTCAAGAAGTATGTATGTCTTTATTATCATCCTTAATGGATATAGAGCAATTCCCATGCATTTCCCATCATCCCTAGCCCTAGGGTCATTAACCCTTCTGGACACTCGGCACAGATCCTAGTCCAATCTCTATGACATTAAAATACAATCATATTTTTTTATGCAATGTGACTTTAAATTTTTTTCATTTTTTTTTGAAATATGAACATAAAACAATGTGAAACATCCTGTACACATGTCATTATACTAGTCTGTGCATCATCCTTACCATACGATGTTACGCTACATGTTTATAATCTTCATTTGTATGACATAAAACTACAAAGCAATCTTGGTCCTCACCAAAGAGGTCCCGTTTAGAAGTAGTGTTGATCCAGGATTAGACAGATGCACCCACCTAATGTATTTTCATCACGGTGGAATAATTTTGAGATTGTTGGAATCCATTAAAAACCCACCACTCCAACCTCCACGCTTTTCATTCCCTTTATTTGGTTCCTCATCCTCTTTTAGGCATGAAGAAATCCTCTAATAGTACGGATTCATGGTCTATGGCTCGCATACTGTCCAAGGATAACATTTCAGAATACTAATGGAAGAAATTTTGTTTCATGCCATTTATTTTTAACATTGTTAGTGGTCATCCATTGTTTGTTATCCCCATCTCATGGTAATGCAATAGGGACACTAGTTTTCGAACACATTCAACATTTATCCCTTCATTGGCATGCCATTACTTCAGTCTTTTATATTTTGGATATCTTGATTCACATTGTTCTAATCCCCTCTATTCATGTTGATTATAACTCCCCTTGAATTACACATTTGGTGAAATAGAACGCATTTGGAATGTTAAAATTTGATTACATCATGGAACTTTGTCTCTAGTCAGGCCTCCCTCCTTCTTCTCAAAAATCTAAATCTGTTGTTCAAACTGTAGATACCTAAAACCTGTTTGGCACTCCCATATTCAAATGGAATAATGATACATTCATCCCTTGTTTCTCACATCATTCAGGGCCCATGTGATCTTAGGGATTGGTCATTGTAAATTTCATGAATGTGATGGAAATGATTAAAAATAAAAAATATAGAAACTAATGAATGCATTAAACATAAACAAGAAAAATCATTAAAGTGTGTCAATGGTTTTACAAAAATTTAAGTGCCCATGGATTGGCCCCTCCCATAGATGGGTGGACTAATTCAATCGATAGTCCCAGATCTACCACTCTATGACTGGTAGCATCTAGTATCAACAATCACCTGTCATGATCCTACTCCTAATCGATGGAAATGGGGTGATGTTCATGATCCTTGATCTGAGTCCAATCCTTATCGGGTCAGATAATATCCATCTATTTATAGTCTAGAATCATTTGTTCTTCAACCACTTCTAGATTGGACTTTAGTAGTGATATGAGTCGTAGTTGTGTTTCAAGGAAAGAAGAATAGTCATTTACTCATGCCCTCAACCGTTGGATCTCATATTCGTCCTCCTAGAGCATCTTGTTGTTCTTAGACATCCTATGCTTCCATCCCACCCCAATTCCATGATCATGTTCCCTTATCTTATCTTCCATGAAATCTTGGATGAGAAAATGAGGATGTGAGGCATCCAATCCTCCCAAGAAAAGGTCACCCAACCGGGAATGGAGCCTCCCCATTTAGTCCATCCATTGTGATTTTGGGTCCTACCTAATGTTGTTCTTGATCCTATTACTTGACTGGAAAGGGAATATCTTGTATTTCATTTCATCAGAAGTCGTCTCGTCCTGGTACACGGGGTCGGTAGGTCCATACCTAGGGAATGCTAATAAGAACTCATCAGAAGTATCTTCATCCAGTGTCTGGTCTGGTCGACTACGTCCCATGTCATCGGAATGGTCCTTATCATCGAATTCGGCCTCAATGAAATTAGGTTCTCTCTTATTGAAGGTCTCATATGTGATCGACAATACTACAGTTTTTTCATTATTGGTGACCACTTCCAAAACCACCGGTGTTCACCTGGGAATGTCATCAATAGGATCTCCAAACATTGAAGCTAATGCAGCCTCCACCATTTAATGAATTGTGAATGTGATAATACACATATGTAATTTGTCCTGATTCAATGGAAGACTATTACAAATTAATTGAAGAAGACTTATAGAGATTAAGTAGTTTGTCTATCCCCTGATATGTTATTTCTGGAACTCTGAGGTGTAACCCTCTATATATTGTAGTGAAATATGAAGATTCTATGTGAACCACCCTGGGTGTCGTAGCCCTCCAAGGTGTGGTAATCACTGTTGTCACAGGTGAAGGTCCCAAATCTATATCTTCTATTGCGTGAGAGTGGGTTTTTTGTATGAGTCCCTCTTGCAAAAGTATACTTTTATTTGAGATGGGATAATTGTCCTAAATTAGGATCACCAGAAAACTGTTTTATATTTACCTTATGTGCCTCCACAAACACTTCCTGTTTCGAGTCTGAGTTGACGACCTCAACTTTCTCTAGAGGGCTCCCTATACCATCTTATTCCCCTTATAAGGAACCTTATGATATTTCTTCTCGGGGGAAGTGCACCCTCAATTTGGCATAATACTATTATAGAGGGACCATTTGATTGAGTAGTACCTTCACTGACCCATTATTGGGAATGGGATGCCTCGAGAGTGCATGAAGTGCTCCAGATCAGCATTGTATTTCTCCCCTTCCTCTTATGATATAACAAATCCAGTCCTAGTGTGAATAATCCCAAAAAAACCCATCCCGATATGGTTCATATGTTGTCACATCTATGAAGGGTTTAGGAATTTTCTATGGAAATACTAGATGTCCCAAGCCTTTGGGAAGACATCATCCTCAAGAATTTCTATATGTTTTTTCTCTTCCCCATATCCCGAGTCATTAATCTACTGAACCCTTTGGTCGGCATCCCTTTTGGCCGAAATTACTCTTATGGGACCACTGGGTCTGCCTCTTCCTTCCTATCAATTCGCATGGGTCTCACCGCTATGTTAGACAGGCTACTATGACATTTTTTTGTTGCTTTCCGGCCCAGACCATTAGGTAGAAGAGGTACCCCTTCACTAGAACGAACAATCCTAAGCTTCAAAATCTCCTTGGAGTAGGCTAACTTCCAACTCGTGGTATTTTCTTTCAAAATCCCATATATAGTTGTGGGCAGTGGAAGATGATTACCCATATTCCCATCCTCTCATGTGAACATGATTTGTGTTTTCCTCATCACACACAGATAGTCCTCATGGAGTACTCCCATGTAGATATGCGGGGTGAGACTCAACATGTAGTAGAACCTCCTCATGATGCAGTGTGTGGTGTACGGCTCATAGAGAGTCCCACGATCAACCCACACCAATAGGACATCATATCAACATTCCAAGAGTTAGGACTGGTTATCATCTATTCTCTTGACGTCATCAGTGAACACAACAATTGGAAATGGAAAAAGGTAGAACTTGAACTCATCTGCCTTCTTGACCCAGTTCATCACCAGCATTAGGGTCAGCTTGTTCGGGAAACTCCCTAGTGCATTCAAAATAGCAGGTCTAAATTTGGACCCTAGAGTGTAAATAGGGTTCTAATATTCGTAGGTTCCCATATGCACCTCTACACACCAATACATGAGATAGAGCGGCCTACACACCATATGTGGATTCTTCCCCTCACTGATATGACACAGTAATTTGTACGACTTACCCAACATCAATATCCCTAGATTGATCTATTCCCCTATCTCCAACATGGTTGTCCTAATAAACATGATAATTCTTATAACCATGTTTATATCCTTTACTTGCTGTATCCAGATGAAAAAGGGCACCGAGATGAACTCATCTACCTAAACACCAGTTTCTACTATGTGATGACACTAAACCCCCATGTATTCCACTATATTTTTCCATAAATTCACTACTATGAGCGCTCTATTCTACACTGGACCCATTTTGGGAAAGTTGGAGGCCTCACAGGGAACATACCATCTATATGGAAATTCAGGAACTGCCTGAACCACAACATAAATTGGAAATCATTCACCAAATTATCATCCTATACTAGAACCATGTCCATCAATTCCATTGACAGTGGTTGAATCTTCTATTATTATTATACAATATGTGATGCAGGGAGGCACTCGTCATACATTTCCCCCAATATGGGGATCCCTATGATTCTTTGGAGGTATCGGAGGCTGATACCAACCTCTGTATTTTGAAAATGAAAATATTTGGCCCTCAAAAAAACAACTACTCCTAAAATCATACATCAGTTGATTTGGTAGGTAAACGTTGAATTTGGAGGGCCATGTAGCCTCATATAGTCCCACATGCCTCAGATCTACCACAAACTCCTCATAGGAGGCACTAATCCAGTAGTCACATGCCCAATTATCCATGAAATATCCACCCTAGCGCAAATCCAACTCATCGGACCACCCATTCTCTAGGTTACCCAAGGCTGTCTTCATGATGGTGTGGTAATGTGGGGGAGATACCTCTAGCTGAAACGCCTTCCCTTTAATGTTTTTTACAATATTATAATTTTTTTTGGCATTGGCAGTTGTACAATCCTCTCGAGTATGACCATCGGATGTCCTGAACCATTAGTTCTGGCATGAAATCATCCTGAACTAGTAAGTTTTCTTGTCCATTTTTCTTTGGGAAAGCGAGCATCATCCCTTATACCAATTCCATATAGAGTCAGACTTTTTCATAGGGGGTAGGTTTTCTATATTTCTAACAGCAGCTCCGCCTGGGGTTTGTGAACTGAGTGGATCTGTACGGATTCCCCGATTCCCAAGTTATCAACCACCTCTTCCCTTGATCCAATATATGAAAGTACCACCTAGGAGCTTCTTGGTGATCCATTCTAATTAAAAAATTTAAAATTTTTTCTTGGATCGTAGAGGCATGCCGGAGACCCGAACAATGAACTGCGCATGCACAAGCTACAGAGGGCACAATTGTGGAGCCATAATACTAGATGTGTGCCATATATTAAATCACGACCGATTAAAAAAATATTGGATACAGATCATGAGGAGATTCATAAATTGAGAGTAGAATCACTAAAAACATGGAGATAAGTAAAGAAAAAAGAAGGGTTTCCACTTCTATTTTTAGGTGATGATCTCTGAGCTTCACAGTGTGCCTGGCCTTGGCGAGCTTCTTGGTTTTCTCTCCCAGTGTGTCACCTCACCACATGGTGACCCTATTTTCGCGATACTAGTTTTTGATTATCCAAAAAAAATTAGCGATCTACCCTCATATTCTGAACCTCATTTTCTCCTCTGATCCATGTCTGAGGGGGGGGGGGTTGTTTGTTCCAAAATTAGGTGAGAAGGAAAATATGCAATGTTTAAAGAAATTCCATAGGGGATGCTTCACAAATCCCTTCAGCAACATCTCATGATTGAATCCCCTCAGCTCAAGGGTCAGCGTGAAGTCGTGGCCCCCTCTGCGATCAGCACAGTGGGAAGAGGTGGAATACACCATAGTTACGATGTAATTTATGGAAATATTTGTGCCATTAAGAAAACCATCTCACCTCTATGATCCATTATATATTGAAGGAAGCCACTGCGAGCACTATGGATGTAATTAAGGAGACCTCTATGATGATGAGGTGATGACGGTCTACTCTGTGGTTACGAAAAACTTGATGCAATCGGCTTCAAATCGCAAAGGGCCACGTGGCTTTGCAACAACCTATCAAAGTTTCGTGACTCCTCTCGCCTATAAATACTAGGATTCCCTCATATAGAAAGGATGGATAACCCAACCATTTGCCTTCGCAGCTCTCAAATCATGAATAAACTTCTACTCTATGATGAATTGAAAAAAATGAGATCTTTAATTTATTTGAGAATTGTGTAATACCTTTCCAAAATCTCATATACAACCCATATTCAAGAAGGGATTACCTTCATGGAGACCGAAGTCCATATCAAAATAAATATCTCCCTAATAAAACAAGGGTCTTTACCAAGCAGTCATGCTTCCAAAAGTGCCTTCCATGCCCGGGTGAACTCCATGCCAATGTAATATCAATATTCTTCGTGATGTACATTTTTTTGCAATGCCACTATTTGAAAGGAACCAATTCACTATGAAGTATTGATCTGAAAAAAAACTTTCACTTAATGATGAACCATTTATATGAATTTATACCGCATTCCTGGGCTAGGACAGTCCACTTCAAAATCCATACCCCTTCGCAAAGTCTTTCCACCATTTGGAGCACCAGAGCATCCCTAGGTCCCTTCTTAGGAACCTCTTTTCTTCGTAAACCCTTCTCCTATATAGCCCTCTTGGTTAGTACGAAGTTATTTCATGGTCCCTTGGGAGATTATTGACATTGAGTTTCTTATCATCATTCTTCATTACATATGTATGTTAATGGATATTTCTTATTTTCATAGGCACAGTAACGTGGGCCCCTAAATTGTTCACTCCACAACCTCGTCTCCATATGGAATTGTTGATGCCTTCCCTTCCCCAAGTGTGGGTGGGTATCATTTATTTATGTCCTAGAGGTGAGGAGTGAATCCTCATCATTCGAGATACAAGACGTTAAACATCCAAGCACCATAATCCTCATCACATGATGTTAAACCGTATTCTCTCCCTATACAATATACAGAGGGTTCCCCACCTCAGACATTTTCCCGGGCCACAATTGTCCACGAGAGTGAGACTTTCCACACATGGAAGGAGATCCTCATAGTATGAAATGATATCTATACACATGGAAGGGAAACTATCTTGGTGTAATCCCCTACCCGTTCTGGAGAGAGCTAGCATCCTTGAACCTCCTCTCTTCATCTGTGCGCGAAGACCAGAGGAGCGATGGGAATAGAGAATTTGATACCCGATACCTCTCCATTTGTGTTTTGTTTCCATCAGGTGTCAATCCTAGAGTAAGTTCAAATATCCATCTCCCTTGGCCGATTACCATGTGTAAGCCCTGATCCATTCCTCATGTACCCACATTTTCTAGCATGGTCCTTGCTTCCTTGCTACCTACTTTTTCAGACAACGAGCATGACTCATGTGGGATTAGAGTAATCATCGACCATCGAATCCTTTATGGGATAACATATCATGTAAGCCCCAAGAAAAAATTTCCAAAATACCAGTATTTTTTCCCCTATCTCATAGAAAGGGTACATAGGAACCCTCCCTGAGGTTCAATCCCATCACTCATCAGTCTTGACCACTACACATCGATTCAACCATGTCTTGCATGACATTAAACTGTATTCCCCATTTCGTCTCGAATTAAGCTAAACTATATTTTTCCGAACATCGTGGTTATTGATCTATATATCCATGACATGGTATGTGGGAAGACTCCCATTAGTCCAATTCCAATCTATGATAGGACATTGGATTCCCATTTTTTGGTATCCAACTCATTGGTATGGACCCAGGCATTTGATCAATCTCGGGCTGCTAACCATGCGTATGTCAGGGCATCATTTTCAGGTCGATGTCCTTCGAGACCACCCATATCCTATTCATCACTCCGAACTACATGGTTGGTGATACCTTTCTCCTAGATAGGGTACGTTGGAATCCTATCTGAGGATCAACCACAAACTCCAGTAAAACCATCTGAACTATGTGGGTTTTGATCCTTGTCTCCTATATAGGTTATCTATGAAGCCACCCCGAGGTTCAACCCCAAACACTATAAAATCACGGTGTCCACTTTGTTGGGACGTACAACAACGGTCCATCCTATTAGCATCATACCAACTCATGGGATGCTAAGAATGAATAATCCCCATCATGTCGTCAGGTTGTTTTCCTCTTTATACAACCCGATTCCATGCCCCGTCATGAACTACATGGATATCGATCATTTCTTTCTCTAGGAGAGGTATATAAGGAGCCTCCCTAAGGTTCAATCCCATCACACATGTCCCATCCATGTGTCTCCATGAAACCTTTTTTTCTAGCAGGGTCATTCCCCAACCTGGAGGTTCTACTTCCTCCAAGTCTCAAACATGCGTCCATTCACACGGGCGACCTCCTTAGGTGTCCCATCACCCCACTGAATTATGTAGACATTGATTCCATACCCTAGGGTATATAAAAAGACTAACTGAGGTTCAATTCCAACACTACCATCAACTTCATGGTGCTTCTATCTTATTCACCATCCCTTAGTACTATGTGGGTTTTAATCTCTTTATCTCAGGGAAAGGTACGTAGGAGAACTCCTTAAGGTACAATTATAGCAAATGGTAAACCCTGTTGTCCCATTTATAGGGATCATTGTGTCCTAAAATTAATCTTCATTTTATGTTTTGATCCACTCATCCTATAAACCCCTTAGGTGCTCCCCCATGGGGATTCACCCATCTGATCAACTCCCATCAGTGTTCTTATCAATCTGATCCATCTCCTCTATACGTTAAACATGAGGTATACCATATTTAAAACATGGCTGTTGAGATAAACATCAGGGATATTCCCAATTCATATATCTCCCCTCACTTGACATGTGATGACACATGCATCCACACCCTTGAGAATCCCAATAATAAGGATATGAAACCCATATGCATTAGAGTTTTAGCGACCAAACACGCCAGTGATGTACAACATAATTTATCCCCTAATCGAAGGTTACTACGCTGACATGACAACTTCAAATGTCCTAACATGAGTGGTGTAATTAACCAGAATTCATGGAGATATAGTACTAGGGAAGAGTTTCACGATCAATGCATTAATATTAAAAGAAGACCCGGACTAGGTGAAAAGTTCTGAGGATGAATCCACAGTTGGGGGAATTGACATCTCATCATCCCATTTCGATCAAGGATCAAATGTCCATGAATAAGAGAAGGATGCCTCCCGCCTTTGAAATGTGGGAGTGTAGGGAAACAATGCGTAATTTCCACTACGAATATATGCACGCCCCAAAGAAAGAGTTAGAAACAATGGTGTTATATTTTTAATTCCAATATATCATTCATTCTATTAGATTCTATTTTTATCTTACATAAGAAGAAATAGATTTTTCGACTAAAATTATATCATTATAATTCATATGTTAAGTAGTTTATTATGATATAATAATAAAATTTTACCCTACCAATTAACATTCAAAAATAATATTTATCTTCATCTATGTGGAAGTTACTTATTTTAATTGATATTTGATTTCATGATTAAATACATTGAAAAATAAATTTTTTAGATTAGAAAGAAGAACTCTCATTATTTCCCAAAGATCTTTTACTCGATTTCTATGTTTTCAATCATATAAAAGACCCAATTTTTGGGATTACTAATATCAATTATCATATATGATCCTAATAATTCAATTTAAATATTTTATAATTGAAGTTTAACAACACTTTTTGATGTGGGTATTCTATAAAGGTATTTTAAAATATATTAACAAGTTCTATATCCTTTCAATATAATTTTCTATTATCTTGTACTCCAATTTTTATCTATAGCCATTAATGAAATTATCAAGGGCCCGTTACTAAATATGTCTCCAAATTTAATTTTTTTAGCAAATAAATTTTATTTCCAACATTTTTGATCATTTTCTATTGAAAATTTAACTGAGGTCTTTGTAACTTATAAGTTATATTTAAAAATTAGAAAATAATATTTTCTTCTAAAAACGTATTTCTATTCCAACTCATTCAGAATATTAATTTTCTTTAATGATGGTAATAAATTTAAAATTATTTTTATATTATTCTAGAAGTCTCGTTTAATAGTTTTTTGAATGAAAAAGTATTATTTTCACCAAACATTTATATGTTTGATTTGAAAATTCAATTAAAATAAATTTTCATCTACTTGTAGAATAATTACCAATATTTCATGAAAAATATATCTATATTATAGGTGATCCATGAATTCTTTTTTCTTTCATAATTATCATCAAAATTTATAAAATATATTCTTCCATTTCCCCCTCTGTCAATACCTTATTTTATATTATTTTGAAAAAATGATGTTCATCTTGACACAATACATCTAATAAATTGGGTAATTTTTTTACAAAACTATATTATATTCATATATATCGTGTAAATAATGTATTTCGTATTATATTTTTTTTAATGATATTTACCTAGAATGTTACAATGTAATTTGGGATACTATTTTTTATTGTTATATCTTGCCTCAATTATTGAAAGAATTGTGAATGTTTTCATTCTATGGTTCTACATTAAAAGGATATGCATCCCTTTTCATTACATAGGTTTATTATGATATTATGTTGAATTATTTTATGTTTCATAAATATTTATTCAATATTAGTGTAGGGTTTATATATCATCCTACAATTCATAGGATTATTTTGGTGTCTTATTAGACATTCAGGCATTGACATAATGACTTTTTACATAGGAATGTCTGCAATGAGTTTCATCTTATAATGCAGATATGTTTTAGCCATTGATTTTTATATATTTAATTCCCAAAAATAATTTATTTGAGAATTTAATAAATATTCATCTAAGATGTCAGACCCACACATGATACAAGACCACCTAAGCTGTCAGACCCACACAGGATACAAGACCCGCTACTCTGTCGGACCCACACAGGATACAAGTACAGAGGTCAATACTGTCGGACCCACACATGATACAAGAATAGTAGTCATCGCTACTGAACCCATGGAAGATTCCATTATAGAAGTCTTCTCTGCTGATTCCATGGAGGATTCCAGTACAGAATTCATCACTGTCAAACCCCCGGAGGATTCCAGTACAGTAGTCATTGAAGTCTCAACCAGCAATAGGGTTCCTGCACACAGCACGCTCAATTTCGTGAGGGTCATCACCTAGAGAAAAAAGGGGTGTTGATACATAAATTGTCACGAAGTCCTAAGTTGATGTATCCACAAGTTCCATCTCATGAAAAGAAAACCAACGCGATAGAAGGCGTGTCAATCGGACGCTCTGTCTATGAGTTATTGGCTTTTCCGTCCTAGGGGCTTGGTTGGAATTATGCTCCTTCCAAACCCGACTGTTTTATAAAGTCTTCCAAAACTCACCTAGTGTAATGAAAAAGGACAACCTCGTCACGAGGATCCCATTATCGTATACAGCGTGTCGTTCAGACACACGGTCTTGAAGATATTCACGTTTATGAAAAACGGGCTTGGCCCGTCAAGCCCAGTGGGATAGCGGGTTGGCCCGACCCAGTTTGGTGGGTCCGACCCAGCTGGGGGGTCAGCCTGGACTAGTGAAGCACAGCCCGACCTGGTGGGGCATGGACTGGCCTTGTGCCAGGCAGCCAGACATAGTGGCAGGTGCCCCGTCCCACTCACGGGCAGCCCGACCAAGTGGTAGGTGGCCCGGCGCAGCGGGGTGCGACCCGACCCAGTGGTAGGCAGTGCTCAAATGAAGTTCAATATCCAGGGATTTATGAAGACTCTTCCAGCATCTTGATGTAATACGGGGATCACGATCAGAAACAATCGATAGGGGTAATCCATGAAGTCTCACAACTTCATTAATATATAGTGTTTCTAGACGTTCTAGTGGTAGATCCTCTCTTATAGCAAGAAAATGTGCTGACTTGGTAAGACGATCAACAATAACCCATATTTCATCATTCCTTCTATGAGTCTTTTGTAGTCCCATGACAAATTCCATCGTAATATTTTCTCATTTCCACTCAGGTATGGGAAGAGGTTGCAATACTCCACCAGGATGTTGCCTTCCAGCTTTCACTTGTTGACAAAGCATACATCTTGACACAAAATCGTCAATCTCCCTTTTCATGTTGTCCCACCAAAAATGTTCCTTCAATTCTCTATACATTTTTGTGCTCCCAAGGTGTATAGAGATATTGGAACTACGAGCATCATCCAGCAATTTCCTTTTTAGATCAGGTATATCGGGAACACAAAGCCTCTTCCCGAATTTCAAAATTTCATCTTCATACACAAAATCTCTCAATCTCCCATTATTCACAACTTTAATCTTCTTTTGAAATTCTCCATCACCAGTCTGAGAACTCTTAATCCTTTCTAGTGAAGATGGTTTGGCAGCCATTTGAAAAGGCATTGATGTTTCACCTGCCCTGGTTATTCCCATGACCATCTTCACTAGATCTATGAAAATTGGATTCCATTCAATTCTCATCACGTTCAAAACTCCATGGTCTTTTCTGCTCAAGGCATCTACCACCTTGTTTTCTTTCCCCGGGTGTTAGTGTATCGTACAATCATAATCTTTGGGTAATTCAAGCCATCTCCATTGCCTCATGTTGAGTTGTTTTTGTGATAAAATATACTTCAAACTCTTGTGATCAGTATAAATCTCACATTTCTCACCATAGAGGTAGTGACTCCATATCTTCAAAGCAAAGATCATCGCTGCTAACTCCATATCATGAGTAGGGTAGTTTAGTTCATTAATTTTCAACTGTCGTGATGCATAGGAAATAACCCTATCATTCTGCATAAGGACACAACAAAGTCCATTCTTCGATGCATCACTATAAATAATGAACCCATAATTCCCCGATGGTAGAGTCAATATTAGAGCATTGACTAATCTTCTCTTCAGTTCTTTGAAACATTCTTCACACTCTTTTTTCCAAACACATTTAACCCCTATATGTGTGAGCTTCTTTAATGGGTTAGCCAATCGGGCAAAATTCTGGACGAAACGTCGATAATAACCTGCCAAACCAATAAAACTACGTACCTCAGTTATATTTGTAGGTGATGGCCATTCTTGGATTCCCTTGGTCTTAGAAGGATCAAAATAGATTCCATCTTTAGAGACAATATGGCCAAGAAAAGAAATCTCCTGAAGCCAGAAATCACACATGATAAACTTCCCATATATTTCATGTCTTCTCAGAGTCTTCAAGATAATGCGCAAGTGATTTTCATGATCATCGTAGCTTTTTGAGTATACCAAGATATCATTAATAAATACCACCACAAATTCATCGAGATTTTCCTTGAAAACTATATTCATCAGATCCATGAATACAGAGGGTGCATTAGTCAATCCAAAAGGCATTACAGTAAACTTGTAATGCCCGTACCTGGTTTGAAATGTTGTCTTCGGAATGTCTTCCTTCTTCACACACAACTGATGGCATCTAGATCGAAGGTCAATCTTTGAAAAGTATTGAGCTCCATGCAGTTGGTCAAATAAATCATCAATGCGAGGTAGGGGATACTTGTTCTTTATTGTTATGGCATTGATCTCCCTGTAGTCGATACATAACCTCATGGATCCATCTTTATTTTTTACAAAAAGAACATGGGATCTCTATAGAGAAACACTAGGGCGAATAAATCCTTTATTACTCAATTTCTCTAGTTTTTTCTTTAGTTCGACTAATTCTATAGTGGTAATTTTACAAGGGGTCTTCTATATAGGCCTTGATCCAAGAATTAAATCAATGGAAAACTCCACATCTCGTTCTGGTGGATGTCCAGGTAAATCATCTGGAAACACATCTACATATTCGTTAACAACAGGTACATCCTCTATTTGAACATTCCTTTCCTCACCCATAGTCATTTCATTCTCTTCCTCCCCAATAATTGAATTTAGTTGAGCTACTGGGGGTAGATCTAGATAAGAATTAGGTGGTGACGATTCTTCTCTAATGATAAGGGGTTCCTTATCATCATCATCAAGAATCATAACCTCTTTATTCTTATAATAAATCTTCTCATCATAGTCTGAAAGCCAGTCTATACCGAGGATTATATCAAACTCAATCATAGGTATGACGATGAGATCAGAAAATAAAGGACATTTATGTGCTCTAATGGGGACTGATTCACAAAACATTGTTGCAATGATACTTCCCTTAGGAGTTTTAACTGACAACTCCCTTGTTAAATCAAATTGGAAATATCTAATTTTCTTAGAAAACTGGGAAGATATGAAACAATGTGATGATCCAGAATCAAATAATCTATTTGCTAAACATGAGGAAACCATTAAATTACCTGCCACCGTGTCTTTCGGAGCTTCTACCTCAGTAGTAGTGATAACATAAGCTTGGCCCTAATCCCTTGCAATTTTCTGAAGAAAGTTCCCCTAACGCTTAGGACATTCATTTGCATAATTCCCCATCTCCCTGCAATTGTAGCACTGAGCATTGGTAGCTTCCTTCTTCCCTTTGTAATCATGAGCTTGGTGGACTTTTTCACCACACTTGTAACAGACTCTCATTCCCTTCAAGAAAGTACTAGGGTGTTTCTTCGTACATTTACCACAGGATGGATATTCAACATTTCCCTTCTTCGGCTTATTTCCATTCCCATATTGATCAGAATATCTCTTCTTCTCTTACTTTTCTTTAAAGTCATAAGACTTAGAGAATTCCTTTTCGGTCTTGATATCACATGAGGAAATGTCTTCATACGACGAGAAGGATTGTGATACTAATGCTCGACAGAGAAATGGTTTTAACGCATCAAAGAAACGATCAATCGTACTTCTTGAGTTACGTATACAATCTCCAGCATACCTTGATAACCTTGTAAATTTAGCCTCATACTTTGTGACATTATCATCCTCCATTTGTCTCATACTCAGAAACTAACTTTCCATATCTGCTCGATGGTCGCGAGGAAAGTATTTTTCTAAAAACAGGTCTTTGAACTCCCTCCATTCCATACTTTATACTTCATCATCTTCCTTCGTATTTTGAATCAATGACTACCAGTGATCAGTATCTCCAGTGAGGTGGTAAACTGCCATGATAACTTTTTCCCTTTCACTACTCCCCAAAGCCTGAAATATTTTCCCTAGGGAATTTATCCATTTCTCAGCTACTAAGGGATTTGTACTCCCATTGAACGTTGGTGTTTGTTACCTCATTAATCGATCTAACATTGATCATCCATGCTGCGGATCAGGGTTCTCCATACGGGTAAGGTTATTATTCATAACCTGAGTGAGTTGTCCCAGTATGGTGATTAGCTGATCAGCACCAGTTGCATCACCATCTCCACTATAATTATCATGCGCAGGAGGTAAATCCCAACATGGAGTGAGTTCATTGATAGAGTTTCCATTTCTTCCACTAGGCTCCATTTCTAAACAATGGCATAAACTAGATCAGTTTATGAATCAAAATACATAATTCCATACTTATAAAACACTTAACATAAATTGAACTATTTATGGATATAATCCATAATAATAATAAAAATTTCTTTGAGGAATTATATACTCATAAACCCTTCATAATTATTTGTAAATAAAATGAGAGTTATCCTAAGCATATACGTCGGGAGTTTCGTAACCAAGAGTGCAGCAAGGCCCGTTGTCGTGCACCAGTTCCTGTTCGAGTCTAGCTCAAAGCGGTGTTTTATGGTTTTACCCCTAGGTACATCTGTGCTAGAGCCGCCTCTACCTGCTCGTATCCAGACAGGGATGTATTTCTCAGAAAACTCTCAAAGTCTCTGCAATACCAAAATTCTAGGAAGTTCTTCAATACTAATCCTCAAATTTCATCTTAGGTCTGCGTGCTCTAATAAGAGTTTATCTAAATCTAGCTTACAAGGTTTGTACTAAACCCCCTCTGATACCAACTGTAATGCCCCGTCCCCAGTTACCCAGAGTCGGTGCATTATTACATAACATTGGCATGATCACAAGAAATATCAAATCTCGAAATACCGATTGGTTTAGTAGCCTTGGAAACACTAGATATATTCATAAAATTTTACCTTACATCATGAAGTGAAAAACTACTACAACAATATATTGTCTCCATAATACACACTATTATCCCCTCATAATACCCCGAAGGTCATTCATAATTTACTTCTTCACATCCTGGGAAAAATAAGACATAGAAAAAGGGTGAGCTCAAATTCCCAGAAAGGATAACAATATAGCGGAAACTTTCATAAATAAGAATAAACATTTAAGGAAATATATAACTAAAACAAAAGCCTTTTAAACATGAACATCAACATAGTATGGAAATAAGAAAATGAAATAATTCCATTTACTTATTGACGTGGATATTCTACTAATCGAATAATCACATGCAATATCAATAACCACTTTCATAATGATGGAATGCATAATGCCAGACTATCATAACCACATAGACAAGGCCTCGTGCCAAGACTACAAATAATATTTTTCCAAGGCCTTGTGCCAAGACACTAATTTTTCTGATGAGACCTACCGATGCATCGAGGAGCTATAGCGGGCTCCACCCGTCACATATTAAGTCCAATGCATTCCCAAATGAAAAGGATTAAACATAACATACACATTCATATTAAAACTAGCATACGAAATGTCAATACATTCACTATAAACCATGAATGGTTTAAAAATTGATCATCCACAGTCAAACATATCAGAAAACCTTCAATACAATATAAAAGTTTTGTATCATAATAAATCAACTTCAAATAAGCGTAAAATCCATCAAAGTATATTGACATAGATGAAATCAAAACTCTTTTTAGAGAAATTTATCATTCTATTTTTAAATAATTTAAGATTCATATATTTATAAAATAAAACATTTTATTTGAAAATATTCTTATAAACTTGTAAGGGAAGATTTGATGATTTTATAATGGTGGAAAATAGCTGCACCCGTCGTATAAGTTAAAAAAACATTCTTTCATTAATTCTGTCAAAAAGCTTAAAAGCACCTTGTTTGGAAAATGACGGAAAGATTCCTTTATAAAACTCTTATAAAATGGAAAACAAGTGTATAAATGACTTTAACCCATACTCTTTTAAATTTTAAAAAAAAATTAAATACATTTTTAAGAAACTTGGATGTGGATGATAAAAAGATCCCAGTAGATTATTACGTATAAACAACCTCGGATAATGAAGAGCTTGTTAAATAATCCTTACCTTGTACTTTTCCGTGGTTGAGGGTATGTTAACCTCTTGTATAATGGTGAAATAATTGTTATTAAATTATACAAGAATCATATATATTAATATGATATCATATATGATCTTTTAACATTGCTTTGTTAATAATATCTGAGTATTATCGTCATTTCGGGTGTTAATTTACTCGTTTTCTTTTATATTTTTTGTTAAGTAAGACATATGTTTCATGGATATGTTGTATCTTATTCATATCCATAATGATATCAAGTCCATAAACATTATTTTTAAATCATCAAATGATAATTACACTTGAATGGATACGATGGAGAATGAATCTCATCGCGTTCGTAGAGATGGTAGTCTGTACGTACGCACGAGCGAAAATATCATTCTTTTGATATTAAAATAATATATAATTGGATAGTATATAATATATACAGAATAATTATCATGTTATATTTATTATTTACATGAGTTACACATCATTATTATACCCATCCAAATAATAATATATTGAATAACAATTACACCACGACTTGGAGACGGTAAGCCGTACGTACGCACGTATGGTGACATGTTATTCAAAGGGTGGATAGAATACTGAATATGGTTGTACCATATTTATAATAATATCACAGTATATATAATATAATGGAGTTATTATTTTAGAATGTTAATAACAAAGGAATATGAAGTGGAAGAAGAAATGAATTTGAAAAAGGGTGGTGAAAACATTACCGCTTTTTCAGGTTCTTCCTTTTGATTTGATCAAAAGAGCTCCCTAGGTTGGCTTTCTGATCAAACTAATGACTCTAGGTTGTATTGAGGGAAGTTTAGAGAGTATTTGGGCAGAGTTTTGCCGAACCAAAAGGTTTGATGGTGTGAAGTAATGAGAAGGGGGAGTTCCCTTTTATAAGAGGGGTGAGGGGCACCATTGGAAAAGCCAGAAATATTAATTTATAATAAATTCATATTCAGTTTATAATGGTTAAAAAGTTGATTATTAAAATTTTATGGTGGGGATAGGTCTAAAAAAATTCATCCAATAGAATTTAGACAGGTTTGGGATACTATATTAACCATATCTTTTAGTTTTAACTCTTAGTTAATTAGTTTGACATTTACCATATCACTCTGTATTTTTATATTATATAATTAATAAACATACTATATACATCCAAGAGACCCCTAAGTGGTTCATTAATGATACACATATCACGATATAAGTCTCTTGGCCGATCCTTAGATTTTTAGGAATTTAATATCAATTAATAATATAATATTGTTTTTACAAACACTTTTATGTCAATTTTGACACTATTCAATAGTTGATTTTTGTGAAACCTATAACAGAATTATTACTTCGAATAAAGTCCATTAAATCAATAATAATATGTCATATTATCCTTGAAAATTAGTTTAATTCATTAAAAGCCTAAAATTATATTTATTTGGGTATTTATAATATAAATTATTTTAATTTTTCACTATTATGGTAAATACTGTATCATCATTGTGTCATAAATAAAGTAAATTATTTAATGTCTTAAAATTATAAATAAAATATCCTTATGTTGGAAATCTTTTTATCTTTCTAATTAATATTTACAATCGAATTTACCTTATGTATAACCCTATATTAAAAATGTTTTAGTAAATAAACTTTGATTTTAACTATTGTAACTCTTCTTTGAATTAAATAATAATAAATATCCTAATCTAATCCATGTGGACATAAATGATAATATTTTATTCCTAAGGTTGTTTTTGGTCGAGATAAACATGTCCAATAGAATTATGTCATGTGTTATGGTAATATTAATATCATTTTTACCCTTAATTACCCTATTTACTTTTAACCGTGGTAAATAAAAATAAAAAGTTACTATTCACCAAAAATTATTTTCATCTCATTGAACCACATTTTACTTCTTGATATTAACAGTGTATCTCGGATTTTAGAAATTCTATTCACAGAAGTGGTAAAATTAAGTTTTATGAAAAATTCAGCTTTTTTAACTACCACTTAGTAGTTTCACTATTCATCAAAAATTGAAGTTTTTTAGAACAATGCAAAAATTTCACCTTAAGATATAATTGATATTCCCAATTAAAAAATGATGTCTATTTTACAAAATTCCAATCTTATAAGTTGCATTAATTAATTTTATAATTAATTCTTGCTGTCACAACAAATAGCGTGTTTTTAAGAAACAATATATACCAAAAGATTGACAATTGTTTAGGTCCAATTTCAAAGTGAAATTAATTATAATTAACCCCATTGGATAAAATGTTAAATTTATATTCTGATTATACTTTAAAACCACTCAATAATATAATTTATCGCTATAAATTATTGTTATTAAAAAAGTTGTTTTTAAGTATTTTTCACTATTCATAAAAATTGGAAGTTCTCAAAAAAATACAAAAAATTCATCTTAGGATAATTTTGATATTCCGAAACCAAAATGAAGTCCATTTTGAAATATAATATATATATAATTTCAAAAGGTAGGTATTACTATTCACAGTGGCTAGTTTGATTGGTTGTGGCATGTTAGAAGTCAGTGTTGCGTACAACACACGCTATCACATTATTCAAAGAGAAGCATAACATAGAAGCTTGGGGTGTTACAGCATAGGCCTAGACTACCTAGAGCTAAGTCTGCCTCTGTCTTCCAGCTCCCTGTGGTCGGGGTGGACCTCCTGGTGGTGGTGGTTGTAGAGCCTCAAAACATCATCCACCACACACTACTCGGCCTGCTTCTCTGCCACGTCTGCCTGAACCCGGCAGACCACCACTGTCAAACCTCTGACGCTCCCTTGGAGGTCCCTCTAATGTCTAATGCTCGTCTGCTTGGGTGGGTCGGGCAGTCATGAGCCATGTGGCCCTGACCACCGTATGCATATCAATCCCTACTCCTTGTAAGGCTAGATCTATTTCGTGTGCCCCGTACAACCAAACCTGAATCATGAGGTCGCCCACCTGATGGCCTGGTCTGCTTGGACCTCTGCGTCAACTGTCTACTGCCAACTGCAGAAGACTATGCTACATTTCTTCCTGCGGTGGGTCTCGCTGCTGAAGACTGCCAAGCGAGATATCTCTCCATAAGAAGGGCTCACTCCAGCACCCCCGCCTTTGTCGGGATGCTGATGGGAATCGTCAGAGCCTAGATATCGTGCCTCAGTCCCTGCTCGAAGGTCCGGGACATGAAAAACATGTCTCGTACTGTATTCATGGAGTAGTGTGAGATGTCAGTGAACCACGCTGAGTACTGAGCTACTGTCACGTTGCCCTACTGCAGATGAAGTAACTCTTGAATTCGCACTGCACGTAGGGTGGCTGGAACCAACTACGAGTGGAAGAGACTCTCGATATCTTTCCAAAGTAGTTATGCCTCATCATGCACCTGGAGCATTATGATCCACCATCTACCTGTTGTTGCGGGCATGAGACTCACGACAAGGATCACCATAAGGTCATCTGGTGTCCCTACCAATCTGAAAACATTAACGATAGCCTCCATCCAATCCTCATATACCTGTGGGTTCGTCTCTCCGTAGAACCTGGGAGGCCTCTGTTGCAAGAACTCATGCAATGCACTCAGGCGTTGTGCACTCTCTAATGCTGGGGCTAGTGGTATCAGTGGTCCAATGGGTAGAGGTGCCGCTGGTACCTCCGCTGTGATGGGGCCCTGCACCGAGGCCTCGTCACTCGGTTGGCTACAATCTCGTACGTAACTCGGAACCCTAGCTAGCTACCTTTGTGGAGAAATCCTTAAATGAAACAGGAACACCACTGTCAAAATAGTATACCGGGTGAGCTGACACAAAGTTATCACAAATAATACTTTTGAAACACACATGAAATTAGTGTTTTTGTGCACTGAGTCTGAAATTAGAGGTCAGGGTCCTGGTGTTTTGATACATTGGCCGCTGCACCAACACTGGACTCCCTGGACTGAAAACCAAACTCAGTACACTTAACACTATTGCTTCTAAGAAAGAATGATCAGAGTTCTATGTTCTGCGGTAGAACCAACTCCTATAATACCAATTTGTCAAGACTCATCCTCCGGACCCGTGCCGTGAATTCCCCAAACCCGCCTTCCATAGGACAGGGGCTGGCAACTAGCACCAAAGGCGTAAATCCCTAAGATGGGAAGGCATTACCTTTATAAAAGTAAACAAACAAAATAGAGTACGTATCAGAAGGGAAAAACTATTTATTATTGTAAAAAAAGTATGTTCTGAAAGGAAATGGGTTGAATATACAAGCCCAACAGTAAGTACAATACAACTGAAAATCTAGTACAACTGCAGTAAAGTAAAACAGTAACTACTGAATTGTCCTCCAGGAATCCCACCTGAAGGGTTGGTTCATATGGCCTACTCAGCACCTTGGGACCGTCCATCTAATTTGTGTACGTCTCTCCTAGTGGTCCACCTTCGGGTACCGTCTAGATCTACAAGTCTCTAACACGATCAGTGATGTCTGTCGTCTGCATCCAACACAATGTAGTGCGGGCATAGCCCAGGTAGGGGTGAGTATACGATACTCAGTAGGGACCCCGAGACCCCCAAATATCTCCCAGAATCCATGAAGGATAAACCACAGAATAAAGACACGATCATGAAGTATCAACCAACTCTGCATAGGGATATGCCTATACATACACCTAAGTTATAAACCACAGTTCAGCTCCAACTCTCGAGCCCAAGCACAACCCAGTCCACACATGAATTAAGGTAAACCACATCGATGATAATGATTTAAAGTCAAGACTCATCTCACACAGGTTTACATCTTTTGTATAGTGATATAGATGATCAGATGTAGTCACTGATTCATCTAAGCTGTCAGTGACACATAAGATATAAGGCAAGCTATGCTATCTGACTCACACAGGATACAAGACCAGCTACTCTGTCGGACTCACATAGGATACAAGTACCGAGGTCAATACTGCCGGACCCACACCAGATACAAGAACAATAGTCATCGCTGCCGATCCCATGGAAGATTCTAGTATAGTAGTCATTGCTGCCGAACCCACGGAGGATTCCAGTACATTATTCGTCACTGCCAAACCCACAGAGGATTCCAGTACAGTAGTCGTCGCAGTCGCAGCCAGATCTAGTGTTCCTTCACACAGCACGCTCGATTCCAGGATGGTCCACTCCTCGAGTAAAAAGGGGGGTCGATACATCAATAGTCATGAAGTCTTGAGTTGATGTATCCAGAAGATCCTCCTCAACAGAAGAAACCCAACATGATAGACGTCGCGTCAATCAGATGCTCGGTCTAAGTGTTATTCTCTTTTCCTTCCCAGGGGCCCGGTTGGAATTTTACGATCATTCCAAACCCATCCATTTTCCAAAGTCGTCCAAAAATAACATAGAGTAACGAAAAAGTACCGCCTCTTCATGAGGATCCCAGTGCTGCAAACGGCGCATTGTTCAAACACTCGGTCTTGAAGATATTCGCGTTTAAGCGAAACGGGCACGGCCCGTCAAGCCTAGTAGGATGGCGGGTTGGCCTCAACCGGTTCGGAGGGTCCGAACCAAATGGGGGGTCAGCCCAGCCCGGTGGCTAGTGGCCCAGCCCAAAGGCAGGTGGCCCAGCACACTCAAGGGTGGCCCGGACCACGGCTCAGCCAGTGGGCCGAGGGGTGCGGTGGCGCACCCCCCCCCCCCCCCCCGCACTTGGTTTTCTGAAACAGTGGCACTAAGCGGCGCCGACCTTCTTGCCCGTCCGGCTGAAGTCAGCTAGTCTTCTCCGACGTGAGCATCCCACATAGCCTGCTGCTGTCCTCCCACATGGCACATGCGGGTGCAGCAGCTTCTTCATCCCGGCCAGCAGGTGGCCGACCTGTTCTCCCGCCGAAGTGGCCCTTGGAGTGCGGACTGTCGTCCCTCTGCAACGCGGTGCCGAGAGGCACCACGGTTCTTCCAGCATGGCTGGCTTTACCCGGCCGGTTCTTCTTCAACCGATTAGCCCGCAGTTGTGGGCCGTGGTCTCCCTTCCACGCGACACCTGATGTCGCGGTTCTCTTCGGTCCTGCGCGCAGCCGCCGTTGTCGCCGCCACCTTCAGTTGTCACTGCCCCCAATCACCACCAACTCTAGTCACCACCACCTCTTCCAACAACATATTCATCATTAAAAAAACAAGAAACAACAGAGGGTCGTCGGGCCATGTTCGTTTTCCCCACGCCTTCCGCGAAAGGCAGTAACAAATGGCCATAGTTGATTATTTTCATTAAACAAGAATGAAGGTTTAATTTATTTAATTTAAATTATACAATCCCCCTACCTCGTAACTAATGTTGCACATTGACGATCCATGGAAGATGAGTGTCACGGAAAACGGTGTTGTCCCGTCAATGTTGGAGAAAGAGACCTTGTCATGATGTGGAAAGAGAATCTTAAGATGACATAGAATCATTGACGTCAGGGTGCGTCCGATGAGGAAGCATCATTGGAAGAAGTTTTTCATGTTCATCATCGGGGAAAAGGATGTTCCACAAAGAGTCATTCTCCCAAAATTTTCCAACGAATATTTTCCAAGAAAATATAATAAATGTGATTGCAAATAAAAAAATTGCCATGCAATTAAAAACAATTCAAAATGAATTGTTGACACACCGATTAATTAATTAATGGAGCTTAATTAATTCAGTTTATGGGGTTGGCAAAATCATTGGTGGGAGTTGGAGAGTTCACATTAAAAGAGGGAAGTTGACAAATTAATTAAGGGGTGTTAATGGGGAGTATTAGGGAGTTGTGGGGAGGTGAAAGGGTTTGGGTTCGTGTGGACCCCACCACAATAAATCCTCTCATGGGTGGTTATGTGGGGTGTGGGTCCCACCTCCAACATCCTTTTTGATATTATAACAACCCACCAAATAAAAATATCTAACTCATATTTTTTATTTTCTTTAATAACAAACCCCAAAAAAATAACTTCTCCTCCTGAAAAAACGCAACTACAGTAAAGGTCCCCTTAAGCGGATATCGGCACTTCGAGTTCATCAGTTCCCTCATATTTCAATTTCGAGCATCGGTTTAGAAGTTATAAAAACCCTTACTTACGTTTACTAAATGTACCTGAAAAAAAACTTCAAAAATTGATTCGGGCACACCGGGCCTCCGAATCAGGTGCCGTAAGAAACCGCGGACTCATAAAATTCCAAAGTATTTAAGAAAAAAATTTCTATGAAATTTACGGGTCTTTATATTTAATGTATAAATAATACTTTCAAAAATACAATAACAATGAACATATTCATTTTATCCTTTTAATAGTATTATGTAAAATCATTAAGAGATCATCTATGGTATTTTATAAAATAATTATACATAAATCAATGCAAAACCACACATGAGAACTTTTTTTCATCACAATAGTTGGATTAAAATATATTAATCATAGATCCTTAATAAATATATTTAGATTCCATGAAAAAATACAAATCAAACATATTGGTCTCCATTAAACAACCCTTTTTATTTTTTGGAAAAGACATTCTATAATATTTTAATATGTTCCCTACACATTAATTCTTTTTATCCATGATACATATCAATATTTAATAATTCACTTCACATTATATTTACCTTATTTAAATGGAATAAAATTTACATTATAATGTAGTGTTAATTTAATCATAGAAACATTCCATCCCCAAACCACACCTATTCTACATGAGCCTTGATATGTGTAGGGAACAAGTGTGTGTCATTTAGATATCAAAGTTGTGTCTTAAAAAATAAAATGTTACAAAATTAAATATAAAAGACATTACCATTAATAAAATCCGTCATGAAATTTAATTCAGAAAGATTCTAAGTGACCAATTGAGTTTATATAATTATATGATACTTATAAACCTAAATTTCTAACACCCACATTGACCTAGTGTTTCGATGATTATAAGTACAAAATGATTGATTACAAAAATTCGGATTATTATTATAGACAAAAAAATTTTTTAAAAAAAATTAATATACCCCCTTGTTTAAGGGATTTTATTATTGTAATCAACTATGAGACAGTTAAGAAAATATATGTTTCCAATGATAATATTAATAATGAAATTACAGATAAATCATGTTTCCCTAAAATAATAATATGTTAACCTTGTTCATAATTGATCAATGTTCTACCCTGAAATAAGACACTCCAATCAAAATAAAGTTTATTTAAATATATAAATTCTTAAATATATAATATTGGATATTTCTCTTTTTATATTCCCTTTTAGGATATAAATTTTAAAATAATTCAAATATAGTTACATTTTCATATTTTCTATCAATACTTAAATATCCTTCTCAACATATTATTCTCTCTATTAGCACAACACTAAAATGTAAATTACCTATATTATGTGAACCTAGAAAAAGTATTTTTGTAGGTATTTATGTGGATATTCATTCTCCTAAATTTGTAAAAAATAATGAAGTGAATTATATCAATAATATTTCACTACTATTTATGCTATAGAAACTGATATTTAAATATAATTGGGTTTTATAAATATAGTACTCTATATATCATTCATCTAATTATGTGAACTAACTTTTTTCATTATCCTTCATGTCAAATAGGACATCTATTAGGAACTTCAGTATATTAATGAGTTTTTATTAAGGTGATGGTAATGTTAAAAATCTTTTATTAGTATCACAAGTCTTATTTATTCTATCAAAAATATATTTTTTAAGAAAAGTGTTTTATTTTATTGACAAATCCACATGAAATTTGGTATCATCATGATAGTAATATTTTCTCCCATTAACAATATAATTTACTAATGTTGGATCCATGTTCTTTTCCATTTCAATTTTTTTTGTCCAAATAATAAAATATCTTTGTTCATATTTTAATAATTCATTTAATATTTATAGTTATACTCTTGATTATCTTTCAAGACATATAAAATCCAACATAATTCAGTCCTTTTAGTAATCATAATTTTTTTTGTATTTATAATACCCCAATCCTGGTATATAGGGATATATCACTTAATCATTATTATTTCCTCTTAGATGAATTCTTATTATCGAAAGTCTCATTCAAAATTACCATGTATTATTCATCATGATTATGATGTGTTCATATATAAATTAATTAATTAATTAAATGTTATGTTGAGTATGTATCTATTTTATAACCACAACCATTTTAAACAACCATTATTACATTATTTATTTTAAATCTATTTAATGTAAAATTTACATGACCTAAACATTCCTTAATGAAACGTACTCTTCATCTAATTAAATGTATTATAATGTTTACTTTTTATATAACATATAGAATTCCATGGTTATATGTTTTTGGATTTTAAAATAACTTTATGAATTGTGACCATTTCAAATATATTCATTGAATAGTGATCACATGATTAGTATAAATATATGTCTTTAACATATCAAATTTACCCAGAAAAAGGATGTTATGGCCTCATACATTAAAATTTCTCCATACGAAGCCCATTTTTTGGATCTTGGAAATGAGTTCGTGTCACTGGGATTCACTCTCGACCAAGCCCAAGTCAAGCTTCAACAAATTAATATTGAGTGTATCCTCCAATAAAAGAAGTGAATTTTAATAGAGATTACCATCCGATCGATGTTATTTTAGCCACCCCAAAATTCGGTCAACACGGAATTATATACCCTTCAGTATTACTTGGTGTTAAAAGGGGTTATGTAACAAGACCTTAGAACTTTGGTTATGTACATTTTTTTATAGCGAATATATATTTATTTTATAATTTTTACATTGTAAATAGTTTTAATGAATAGTATTTTTAGTTAATATTCAACTAAAAAACAATTTTGATGAATTAATGGATTTTTGAATTAAATAATATTTAAAAGAAATGTTATTAAAAAAATTAAATTTTATTCTATATAAATTATTATATATTTTTTATGAATACAATTGTAATTTTTAATAAATATTGAATGTTATTTTTTTCAAAACCAATAAAATTTTAATAAATGTCACTATTTATTTTTATTAAAAAATCACATATTTAAAAAATTATTTATATACAATGAATATAATTTTTGGATTTAGGATGTCGAAAATATATAATATTGATGTTTTCATAATTTTATGAGGTAGTCGAATGTTTTGGGTAAAAATTAAATACTGTTTAATTATATGTGTTTTAAGACATCATAATGACCCAATGGTTATGTAATAAAATGCAATAAATGGTATGTTCTTTCAATATATGTTTTAACATTAATATAATGTGATTTTAGATTTGTTTGATTTATTTTATGGTTCCTTACAAGTCCCTTAAAGACTTATAATACATTTAAACTTTTGAAATGATATCCATTAGAGAGTGACTCAACTCCACATAAGCAATCCAAATATTTTAAGATGTTCGGCCATCAGCCATATAGAGTTATGTTTTTCTCTCCCCTTTTGAAAAAATGTTGTCAAAACCCGATGGCTAGGATTTTGGTTTTGATTAGTTTTATTTGTTGTGTCCAAAACCTAAATAATAAATAACTTCTTGTCTTTTCCTATATTAACCCACAGAAGATCCGACTTCTCTTCACTCAAAACCCTTAGGGAACGTCCCTAACCTATCATCCACTCTCTAAAATCCTCCCATAGCACCCCAAGCTCTCTAGAAGCCTTTTTCAAGCCCCTCTCATGCCTTTGGGATCACACTTCTAGGTAACAGATCTCTTCCATTCCCATTTATTTCAAAACTTCATTATGTTGTTATGTAATTTTTTCAGTTAAAAATGTTGGGGTATCATTTAGAACCACCACCATACATACCTCCTTATTTTTTAATGATGATATACCTCTTTATATCTCATTATATCCCCCTATTTACCCTCGTTACCAGGCTGAAATGCCGTAATAAATTTATCTCTTCCCATTTACATTCAAGAAATTATATTATATTATGAATATAAATTCCATTACATATATTGGGACTTGTATATATATGAACCCCTAACTATGATTTTCAGGTACAAAATATTAGTGACCAATTAATATCTCATCATCCATTTTTATGAATTCTTACGTCACATTGTTCTACTTCCGAAATTTCCTCACAATTTTCCAAGCCAATGTCATTATGTAGTGAATACTATGCCCATTTCTCTATCAAGGGTTTTCACATTTATGTACATTTAATTACGAATTATAGAGTTTCATGTATTAATTAAACATTCATTTATCATGAAATAAATGATGATGTTTAATGACTAAATGTTATTTGATCAATGTGGCACTCATATGAATGAACTAAAGTGATTAAGAAGGGTACACCCTAATAGTTCACCAATGCATAAGGTAAAGATTAGTATCATGATTCATCAAGTGAATTGATGGCTTTATATTGATAATTCAAGTGTAATGAGGGTTTTCTCATTCTCCATGTGCAATGATCCGTGGCTCATGCTAATATCATGTTAAATGTTGTTTCCACATTCCCATGTTATGATAATCAAGCTATATTAGGCCTTCATGTTCATCATTCTCTTATAATCCATTGATATTATCATTGTCTAAAATGTACTATATTTTTCATGTTATGCCTTATTTACTCCCTTACCAACCTTATAACCTACCCTTTTCGTATTCATGTCCTTGGGTTATCCCATTCAATGATAAGTATGAAAAATGTTGTGGTCATGTTAAATATGTTTTCAATAAAGATGTTTTTTACATTATATGTTATTATGTAATGTTCCTAACTTCCAAAGACATTAGACCTATCAATACTCAGAGTTCTATGAAGTGAATGTTTATTTAATAAATCATTTTAATGATTGAAATAAAGAGAATGGTTTTCATAATTGGTATCAGAGGACTTGTTTAGTTATTTTTTGGGATTATGATTAGAAAACCCTAGTGAAAGCCTTAAGGATACGGCAACGTATAATAAAATCATCCCCAAATTTTGGTGAGTATCGAGTAATAGGATAATTAATAAAATACGTCCCCATATGGATATGAGAAGGTAGAGGTGGCTCTAGCATAGTTTTATCTAGGGGAAAATTTGGAAAACACCACTTTCAGATAGACTCGAATGGGAACTTTTGCACAAAAACAACGGATGTCCATCCACTAATATATTTGGATTGCCCTTTATGATTTACCCCTAAAATTCCTTTTATTCCAGACAATGGGAAGTAATAGGTGCTCTAAGGCTAACAACGGATGTGAATATCCATGTGATGATTGTTCTAATGAGATGTCCAGTCTGATTAGAGCGGAAATTGTGAACTTTTCCACAATACTCTCTCAGTAAAATCACGTTGTGAATTTAAACATGGGTAAATAGGAACAATCACCCTCTTCCCCCATAAGAAAGAGAAATATGTAATCGAGAGATTCATGAGACAAAGGCCTCATAATTTTAATGGATCATCTGATCCCTTAATCAACGAACAAAGGATAAACTCAATTGAAATGATCTTATCCATCCTTCATTGTACCGAAAAATAGATGCTTCTTCTGGATGCTTATAATATAGAGGGTGAAACTAATGAATAGTGTACATTGATAAAAAATAAATCTTGAGGAGGTTATCGAGGTGTTTGAATAGAAGTATTTTTGAAATATGTTTTTCAATAAATACTTTCCGTGAACCCTCTAAATTAAGATGGAAAGGGACTTCCTTGTTCTCTAGAAAAAAGATAATGATTCCATCAGAGCATATGAGGAAAAAATCACAAGTCATGCACGATACACTTCTATATTTTTTTGATACCCCTAAATACACAGTTGACTGATTCAATGGTGGGATAAAATCTAGGGTATTGAAATACCTAGAGATCCAAGAATTTGAGAGCTATGAGGAAACTCTCTGATGTTCCCTCAAGGACGAAATGGATATTGGAAAATCTCATGGGTATCATGGATATATGAATTGTAAGGTGGAAATTAATTCTAGTAGTATGATAGTTAAATCAAATGGTTCTATGAAAATACATAAACCCACATTTCAAAGTTGTGGAAGAAGCATCCTAGAAATTACCTTAAAGGGATTAGGAAATGCTTTTTGTGTGGAAGATAAGGGAACCTAACCATTATCTGCCACTACTAGAAAAATGACCTATAGCCACGGATTTATAGCCACAATTTAATTAAACTGTGGATAAAAGTTAAGATATAGCCACACTTTTTTTAAAAATGTAGATTTAGAGTAGAAAAACCCACGGGACCGACCTCCTCTCGTATCATATGTGGGATTCGAAACCCTCCCTCTGTCGTGTCTCATCTCCATTACCTCCCTCCGTCGTGACTCATATCTCCCCCTCCCTCCATTGTGATTCCTCCCGATCCCTCATTCACTAGAAAATCCTCCACCCCTCCCTCCCTCGCTGACGAATCCTCCTCCCCAAATGCTCCTCCCCATCCTCCCTTTGCGAGGCAGCTAGATCTCATCCCCACTGATGCGACCCCTCATCCCTTGGTGAGGCGGCCAACTTACCTCCCCACTGATACGGCTCCGACGCAGCCTCCCCACCTCCCTACCGATGGTACCCTCCCCGCCAATGCAACCCCTCCTCCCCTCGTGAGGAAGCTAACTTACCTCCCCACTGATGCGGATCCGACACAACCTCCCTGCCTCCCTGCAGACACGACCTCCCCGCCTCCCTGCCGACGCAGCCTCCCTGCCTCCCTGCCGACGCAGTCTCACCGCCACCACTAGTAATTTTCAACGTTTCTAAGGATTTTATAACCCCCATGGTGGTAGTTGTAGTAAAAATGCCCCTTCATTATGAGATGTGGTTTATTTGGAGTCACTACTAATTTCTTTTAGATCTACCTAGGATATTATGACCCTATAGGTAGATGTATTGGTAAAAATTATACCTACCTTATAGGATATGGTGTCTACAAAATGGATTCCATATATGATCCCAATACAATATTCTCAATTTGGTGCATATTCACCCATGCATGAGATGTCTGTATCACCTTCTCAGAATGTGACCTACTTTCAAGAAGTATATCTGATGAAGTATGAGATTATAGATTTCTTATCTGAGTTGTGTTATTGAATTTTCTAGAGTCCTAGACCCACATCGAAATGTATCATAGTTACACAATACCTTATAATATAAAGTGCTCCATTTGTTTGATGTAATTAGTTATGGGCCTGCATCTTACATTCACCGTACTGCTCTATTAAGGTGCTCCCATCCATTTCCATGCTGCCCTGTAGAGTGGCTCACCAGTGCCGATTGTGTAACTTTTTGGGGTTCAATATACACACCAATGCCTCTCACACTGATTGGCTAGGGATTTGACTACCCCCTCACTAGTGTATGCAGTCCTCCAAGGCTAGCTAGTTGGGAAATGGCATATTTTTTACAAAGTTCCAAAAAATATTCAATGAAACCGAAAGAAATAATCACATATTTGAATAACTAGCATAGATTATTCTTTTAACCATTTTATAATGGTTCCTTTTATTATTCAAAATATTTGTGTAAAAAATATATATCCTTTGCAGAAGTCTTCAAACCTGAATTCACCACAATTAATGTTGCTTCATGTAAATAAACCTTGCCAACATAATAACTCTAATGAGTGATTCAAGGATAAAAAATCCATACTTAAATAGTTATAACATTTAATTTTAATTAAAAAATTATATTCACTTAATAACTCTCAAGACTAATAAAATGGTAGAAACTCTTTTGTTAAATAATTGTAATGTTTACTTTTCATCAAACATGTATATTGAAAAAAAACTACAATGAAAATATTATTCCAAAAAATTTGTGTTATTCAATATCACCCATTTGATTTTTTTTCAATACCTATTTAAAATTAAAAATCAATGTCTTCTTCGACCCTTTACTTGACAATAAAACCAAAGATATAAGTATAAGAAGGAATTAAACTCATCTCATTCTGTAACAACTGAGCATTTATTCTTCTCTTCCTTAAATCTCCTCATTTCATAAGAGATGTTACTTAACTGAAATAGAAATTGATTTTATTGAGAGAAGGAAATAATCACCTTTCATAAACCAATGAGTCATTAATTAATTATATCCATGTTTATGTGTAAACAAAGGAAATGGGAACCCACATGTGATAACTTATTCTTCACATGAAGTATTACATGATGTCGCCAACAAGATAGCGGGAGTAGTGTAATACTAGAAGGTCAATAGACACCCATATGTGATAAATTATTCTTCATAGACCCTATATTCATCTTATATTAATTATAAAACAACCAATAAGTATTTTTTTTCTATATTTGTTACATTTGAAAATTTTCATTCTTATTATATAGGATGTTAAGAAACAATTTATTCTAGTCTTCTAGCTCATGGGAATTTAATGAAGAAAACAAAGGCAAAACCAAGGTTAGTAAGGTTGATGCTTCTCCTATACGAATATAATGAGGAAATAAAGGATAATAAGGGATATAAAACCCTAGTTTCAAACCACATGAATAGACTTCCATACATTTCTGATGTATGTACACCTAATAAAACATCCCTGAATGATGAACTCCCTAGTGAGTGTCTCTATAAAAGCATTGATAAGGTTCCATGGTATGCAGAAATGTTTAACTACTTGGAACATCAGAAGTAAAGTGTTTTCTAAGAATGTTTTCATTTAGCTAAAATCTATGTCAAAGTTATATGTTTATTAGGATCCATAATTTTAGAAAATCCATAGTGACCAAGTGATTATGAGGTTTATGTCAAATGAAGCGGTAACTTGCGTCCTTAAATTTTGTCATACACTTACATACAGAGGCCATTTTAGACTTCAGTACATAGCTAGCAATGTTTTGGATGTTGTATTATTATAGGTAATAGTTTTTAAGGATGCCCTTTTTTTATATAAATAATTCAAGGATTTCCAATTCATTGGATGTATTTCCAAAAATAGGAAATTCCCTAACAACCTTTTATTTTTAAAAAAATATTTTATGTATGGGATATATAATTCAAGGATCCATTTCATATTTCATTTTGAAATACTTATATTCTCTTGGGAGCATATTATTTTTCTAAATGGATTGAATCTAAAGCAACTAGAATTGATGTTAATTAGTATTGGGATGTGCATATCAATCTGAATATTCTTTGTTCATTGTTGGTTGTGGAGTCATGCATCATTTATCATATTTAGTTGACACACTGATCACATATATATAAGAAGTTATATCTCACTTCTTTTACCATTATTTCTTTTCAGGTGGTCTCTTATGATGCAAGTTCATGGACAATCGACTTCTTTAATAGACCAAATATCTCTGCTTACTCAATGGTTCATATTTCACTATCCATAATTTTATAAACCTTTACACTAGATAAACATTTAATAAACTACATTTCATTTTATTAATTCAAATTATTCATTTTCAGACTTGGATTCATTAACATCCTAATTTTCAATACCTTTCATAATATCCTTTTGTGAATTCGGCTTACTTAGGTCAAATACCAAACATCATATTAAGAAATTGATTCTTATAATCATTCATTATATCACAGTTTTAGATTTTCATGTTACTCCTTTGAGTATTATTTTGGATGATAATGAATTTATTGAATCTATTAATGTTTTTTTGAGGGGTAATTAATCTGATTTACACAGTTTATTTTCTTACATGATTTTCTTTAACATTACTTGCTTAATCCATCATGTATATAGTTCTTCGTGATTATTTCTTTGTGATGATATAAAATACATTAACTGATGAGGACTACAGGAAGAATGTAAACATAAAAACAACCATTTTTTTAATATGACAAATTGATAATGATTTTTTGTTTTCAAAAATAAGATTTTATGTCACTGTTATGTTATCTTTATTATTAGATCAACGTTATGCTATTAATATAAATGTTTTATATTGCTATAATAACTTATGTAATTTAAAATATAGAATAATAAATGTATGATTAATTTATCAACAAAATTGTTGTTAATAAAAATCTTCTATTACACATGTATATCTATTACACACAGATAATCCAGTGTGGGTAAATGATAAGCTTTAAATTGATAATATAATATAGAGTAGTGAAATTCCATTCAAATATTACCCTTCTCTGTTCATACTAGATAACTCCTCTTCGTACTAGGGGAATATGATAGTTACATAAGAAAGCATAATTACTAAATGTAAAATATATAAATAGATTATAATCATCTAGAATGTTAGCAGGAAACTAAAAAAGAAAAATACTTACAATAATCAATATAACAACTGCTTCTACTTGGGTTTTTTTATTTCTTCAAGGTTATGGTGGGACCTGAAAAACATATATATAGAGGGATTTAGGTTTTTAATATCCACATTTTAATCAAATAGACCTGTAAATTATCCTTTTAGAGTTCTTTCATATTTTTATTTTCATTTATTGATTCAAATTTTATCTTCTATTAATATCTTATATTAGAATGTTCTAGTTCAATTGAATATTATTTTTAAATAGAGGTTTGCAGAGGGATCCAGGGTGATAGACCTCATAACCCCGAAACCCATGGAGGCTCAGGAAGCTCTGGAGGAAACCCCCAACACGGCGACGAAGTCCACGAAGAATTTTTCCGGTGAAGATGATGCAACGACCCGATCTTCGCCAATGAATGCCGTGAATCCAGGTAAGACGATTGATTTCATATTCCTTTCCCCATTCTTGATTTCTATGACGAACGCGGACTAATCCACGAATAGAATAGCCCGTGGAATGATCGTATTTGTGGGATGGGGTTTTTGTGGGGATTTTGGGGAAGATCTTCATCATAGTAATCTATATCTGATAATTGTTTAGAGGATCATTCTTGCAGGAACAGATCAAGGCCGGAAAGAACCACAGTTGAGGTTCGTTCCTTGGGTTGTTTCTTTCTGAATCCTTTTCCCCATTATTTGCGTGTGCGTTCTTTTTTCTTTATGGTATAAGAACAACGATCGACCACACCTTCTATCTACGGCGTAACAATCCAGTATTATAGATCCGACACCAAGATCAACCAATGGAGTTGCGATGACGTCGACGACATAAGAATCTAAGCGATTTGGGAGAAATCGCTCTTCGAGCCTATTTTCATCAAAAGATCATATGTTGTTTTTCGAGCCGATTCAAGGCCCGAAAGGCTATGATTTGGTCATAGGGTGTTAGGAAGACCCCCGATCTTGGGTTTTGAGGTGAACAGATCATGGAAACGGAAACCGGAAGATCGGTCAAAGTGCGGAAAAAGAAGATGGTTCTAGAAATTTTTGGACTACACTACGTGTAGTATGAGCTACACGGCGTGTGTTCATCGGAGGACCAACCGGCATGTAATACGGGAGTGCACAAACATGGGTTGGGTATACGGCCAAGGACACGGTGTGTTTACCCTTCCCTAGTCAGACCCGGCCAGATACACGGGATACCCCATATACTAGTACACGGGCAAGGCGACACGAACAAAGACCATGTACAGGCACATGGCCAGCGTACACGGAGCTAACCCCTGGTGCTTGGATAAGGAATGTAATCCTACTACACGTCGTGTAGTTGCTTTTTATATGATGAGCCTAATGACACATTCCATTTACATGGGCAGAAACCAAAGTCAAGGAACATAGTGTGTGATCCTTAAACACGCCGTGTAGTGAGTTTTACAAAGCATGGACGGATGACACGAGCCGTTTACACGGGCAGTACCCAGGTTCAAGGAACACGGAATGTAACCATACTACAGGTCGTGTAACCTGTTTTATATGGCGTGAGTCATTTGTTTTCTATGACATGGACAATATTTCTTATGGTTCGTTCCCTTGGTCTTTCCCATGAATGTTTCTGGTATCATTTCTTATGTACAGGAGTATGACATCTTCAGTAGGATTTGTTTAATAGAGTTGTTGGAATATCCTCTGTGAAACTTGGAGTTGGATCCTCAATTCTTTCCTGGTACCATAGGTGGAGTTCTTGGTATCATCATGACCAACTTTACCCGGGCGCCGATCCTCGACATAGCAGATTAGTTCATACTGTGTTGTTAGAATCACCACATGGCTATTGGTTGTCATCCTCATATGAGAATCATATTTTCAAGTACCTGTGGAGTGTGTTATCATGGAATGAGTTCTTCATATCTCTCTCTTCAGGCCTAGGAGTGTGTTATTCATTTTACATGCTTAGTGGAATCTTCGAGCTGGATGTTATTGGTGGTTTCGCGATGGTCGATTTTGTATGAGTATATCTGGATATTCTTGTTATATGTTCTATAAACATATACTGTGTAGAGATAACTGTATCTTTACATTTTGGTATTTACCTTGTTGTATTCCTTTATTGTTTCACAGTGTCCAACTGGGTATTGTTATACTCACACCTGCACAGGCTTTGCCCGCACGTGTCGTGTCTTTTGCAGACGAGCGATCCATTGACATGATTCTAGGTGGAAAAGGATTGGATGGTGGTCTGTGATATCAGGATGGCCGAGGTGTGTTCCTATGACTACGGATTTCAATCCCAGTACATTTCATTACAGTTTGGACATTGATGCAGACTTTCTTTTGGTGGGATTGTACTTTTGGCCCAGGGTTTTACATTACCGTACTGTATATTCCTATCATACTCTGTTGGTTGACAGTTTAGTGTATGCATGCATTTACATATTTAGTACCATTTAATTTTTCCGCTTTGTGGGCTTAGAGATGTGTTTGTATGTGTAAAGGTTTATTGGAAATGCCTCCCATGTTAATAAAATGCCTAATCAGTGCTAGTCACCATTCCCTGGCCTATTGGAGGTTGGCATGAGGAGTTGCGGATCGGTCCCCATTAGGATGGGTGGTGATAGAGTGGTATCGGTGGTGGTCGGTTCTACTATAGGACCGAGAGTCTGTGAGTTGGTTTGGGGTAATGGTGTTAAGTGTTTTGAGTTCTTCTTTCAGGCCAGGGACCCCAGTGTTGGTAGGGGAGGCTCACGTATCCACACACCAGGACTTTGATAACATTCTTTTCGACTCTGAACATGAGAACACTAGTTGCAGTGGAAAATAATGGTGTATGCATCATATAAGGATGGGTTGTGGTTTCCATGTCCTTCTTGGGTCATCTCTCCAGATATACTCACTGACTATGATACATCTTGTTTCATTACAGGATGCCTCTACGATGCATACCCACTAGGATCCAGCAGCTCGATCATGAGGATGACCCCCTCAGTGATGAAGCTTCGATAAAGGGACCAGATCCCCTAGTTTTACTATCGGGTGGTGTGCCTATTATTCCACCACCTGTGGAGTAGTGTTTAGTGCCTGCTGTACCAGTAGAAGAGGAGTGCAGGCTGATCGCACTCCACAAATTTTAGAGATAGAGACCCCTCAGGTTTCGTGGTGAGCCTGGCCCTCAGGCAGTAGAGGACTAGCTTGAGGCAGTGGCCAGAGTCTTTCAATTGGCCAGGACACCAATAGACCCGATGGTGATACATGGAGCAAGCCTTCTGTAGGGATCGGTAGGATGATAGTGGAGTTTTGTTATCCAGACCCACAATGAGGCGACACATGTGTGTCCA
Organism: Viscum album; assembly: GCA_963277665.1. Classification (NCBI taxonomy): domain Eukaryota; kingdom Viridiplantae; phylum Streptophyta; class Magnoliopsida; order Santalales; family Viscaceae; genus Viscum; species Viscum album. Next base: position 1,449,980,921 of record OY728140.1, on the reverse strand, counting down.
GAGTTTGAGTGTCTCTTTAGAGAGGAGTTTTCACCAGTTTCCCTGAGAGCAATACGTATACAGAAGCTTCTTCAGCTCCGGCAAGGAACCATGTCGGTGACTGACTATTCATCGAGGTTTACCGACCTCTCACGGTACTCAATGGATTTGCTCAAGGATATTTACTTCAGTGCTCGTACTTTTGAGAGGGGCTTGCGTAGAGACATACGTGCTAGCATCATTCCTATGAGCATTCCTACTTATGCCAGGGTGCTTGAGCAGGCTTTGGTGGTCGAGAGCATCGTGGAAGAGTAGAGATAGCTAGCAGTTGTCAGTATAGAGTGATCTGAAGCAAAGACCTCGGCAGTAGGGAGTCGAGGTCAAGGACCCATGCGTGGGAGATGTTTATAGAGGAGATCCCATGATAGAGGATCTGCGGTACAGGGTTCGCAGGGAGAATAAAGCCATTCTCGAAAGAGGTGATGCTACTCATGTGATGGAAGAGGGCATCTCGCTCAAGATTATCCACCCACCCATACTACATACATGTGAGAAATATATGGACCACCAAGTCAGATGCAATGTGTGGAGTTGACAGATCCACAGGGCGGCGAACATGGTAGATGAGTTGGTACAACAGCTTGAGGTGGTCGGCATTTTGACTCTTTACCACCACCACCCCCAGGAGGTACACCTTAGGTTCTGGGAGCTGGTGGACAGACATAGGGACAACAGCAGGCAGTAGAGGCTTATGACCCAGGTACTCCCAGAATGATTAGAGGTACAATCAGTGTTTTTTCTACATTGGTTTCCGTTCTAATTGAAACAATTTCTAGTCATTGTTTTCTGGCTGCTTATCTTGTTCGAGACATTGATATTCCATTTGAGTCATTGACTCGACCCTTACGTATTGAAACACCGACTAGAGAAGATTCAGAGATCCCACACCTTTCCAGACAGTGTGACATGACCCCAGGAGTTGAGAGTTTTGGTTGGAACCTCTTGGTGATAGAATTGAGGCCTTAGGATTTTATTCATGGTATGGATTGACTATCCACAGTTCATACTCAGATTTACTATTTTATATGATGGGTGATGTGTGTCCGCATAGATGGAATGATGTTCTCCTTCATCAGTTAAAAGGAGACTCCGGCATCGCATGATAGACTCATGCATAGGAAGATAAAGCTGATTTCACATTAGATGCCTAGCCTAGCCCTTAGCGCATTAGATGTTATGATTTTCCAGTTTCCATCAGTAGTGTATGAGTACGAGGACGTCTTTCTGGAGGATATCCCAAGACTACCTCCCTGTCATGAGATATATTTCGGCACTGATTTGCAACCTGAGACGACACCGATATCAGCATCAACATATAGGATGGCTCTTGCAGATCATTGTGAGCTGAGAGTGCAGTTAGATTACTTGCATAGGAAGCGCTACATGAGACCCGATGTTTCACCCGGGGTGACCCCAGTGTTGTTTGCCAAGAAGGCATACGTGAGCGTGTGGCTATGTGTGGGTTTTCGACACTTGAATCAGGTTACTGTGAAGAATCAATATCCACTACCAAGGATTGATGAACTCTTCAACCAATTAAGAGGGGCACGATGTTTCTCAAAGGTTGATCTATGATCAGGCTATCACCAGATGCGAGTATGGGATGAGGACATACCGAAGACAACTTTCAGATGTTTCTACGTTAACTATGAGTACTTGGTGATTCCCTTAGGCGTGAAGAACGCCCCGGAAGTGTTTATGAGACTCATGAACCAGATATTTTATCCTTATCTAGATCGGTTCGTAGTGGTCTTCATTGATGATGTCCTTGTGTACTCTACATCTAAGGAGGAGCATAGGAGGATCCTAAGGATGGTTCTGGACACACTCCGAGAGCACCAGTTGTATAGGAAACTCTCGAAGTGTCATTTATGGATACATGAGCTCCACTTTTTGGGACACATTATCTTAGAAGATGCTGTAGTAGTGGACCCAACTATGGTTGAAACAATGTTAGCATGCGAGCCACCCCAGAGCGTAATAGAGGTGCGAAGTTTCCTTGGGTTTTCAGGGTACTATCGGATATTCATTCTTGATTTCTTCAGGATTTCAGAACCCATTACAGCTTTGACCAGAAAGGGTCACCCTTTTATGTGGAATGAGAAATACCAAAAAGCATTTCAGTAGTTGAGACAGTGTCTGACGAGTTCCCCGATCTTGAGACTACAAGAAGAGTTGTTGAGTACGTGGTGTTCTGCAACGCATCAGGAAATGGGATTGGTTGTGTCCTGATGCAGAGTGAAGTGGTGATTTCCTATGAATCACATATGTTGAGGCCACACAAGAAGAACTACGTGACCCATGATCTTGAGTTAGCAGTGGTGGTCTTATCGTCGAAGAAGTGGCGACACTACCTGATGGGCAAGAGGTTTATCATCTACTCTGATCACTAGAGTCTCAGATATATCATCTTCCAGAAGGATCTAGATTTGAGACAGAGGTGGTGGCTTGAGTTCCTCTAGGATTACAACTTCTTGATCATTTATACTCTTGGGAAGGGGAACATTGTGGCAGATTCTCTCATCCGGAAATCCAGTTCGTAGTTGCTGGATGAGGTGACGAGGCAGTTTTCTTCATTACAGTTATCCTTCGTGGATAGAGATGAGGGAGCTTACCTTCATTCCATGGTTGTTAACCCTCCACTCTTATAGAAATTTGGGGAAGCATTACTCGAGGATGCTAGCTGTGAGACTTTACGTGCTCAGATATTTGCAGGCGATGGTACTAATGGATATTCAAATGGTGGGGAACACAATGTTCTTTTCAGAGGGAGCATAGTAGTACCAGTGAAGTTGCAGGAGGGGGTTCTGAAGGAGTTCCATACATCTCCTTTTGCAGTGCATCCAGGCATTGAGAAGATATATCAAGACCTCTGAAGTCAGTTCTGGTGGCCAAGAATAAAGAAGAGAGTGGCAGAGTTTGTTTCTCCATGCCTTACTTGTCAGTAAGTAAAGGCTGAGAAACATGTTCCAGCAGGTTTGACTCAGCCCCTTGAAGTGCCAGAGTGGAAGTGGGATTGGATATCCGTGGACATCATTACGAGTTTACCACGTACATCCATGGGACATGATTCCATATGAGTGATCATTGATCGACTCACCAAGTCGGCCCACATCCTAGTCATACTAGAGTAGAGTTCAGTAGAGTGCTTGGGACACCTCTATGTGTAGGAGATAGTTCAACTTTATAGAGTTCCATCAACCATCTTCATAGATCATGATGCTCATTTCGCATCCTGTTTGTGGAAGGGATTGTAGGAAGCTTTTGTGACTCAGTTATTCTTGAGAACAATATTTCATCCTCAGACTTATGGTCAGACAGAGCAGACCATCCAGGTTCTGGAGGATATTCTACGAGCTTGCATACATGACTTTGGTCATAGCAGGGAGGATCACCTACCACTGGTGGAATTCACATTTAACAACAATTATTATTCCACTATTGATATGGCTCTATTTGAGGCTTTTCATGGGTGTCCTTGCAGGTCAACACTTTACTAGACTGGCCCAGGAGAGTCAGTACTAATGGGCTCAGAGATGGTGTGAGATACTATGGAGAAGGTGCAGGTCATCAAGGAGCAGAGTAAGACTGCACAGAGTCAGCAGAAGCCCAATGCCGACAATAGATGGAGGAACTTTGAGTTTGAGGACGGAGACCATGTGTTCCATCAGGTCTCACCATGATGAGGATTGCGGAGATTTGGCCAAGGCAGAAAACTATCTCCATGGTTCGTTGGCACTTTTCATATTCAGAGTAGAGTTGGAGAGGTGGAGTACCACTTGGATATACCTCCTCAGATAGACCAGTTACAAAATTTCTTCCATATGTCGCAGATGCGGAGGTGCGTGCATGATCCATCGCACATTATTGACTGGGGCGAGCTGGACATCGATGATGGAGCGACCTTTGCTGAGTACACAGTGGAGATCAAGGATCGGCAGGATAATATCCTTCGTGGGAGAGCTATTCCCTTGGTGCGGGTCCAATGGCAGCATGGGAATCTCTAAGAGAGCACGTGGGAGTGGGAGGCTCATTTTCATGTGCAGTACCCAAAACATTTTTAGTAGCCTTTGTTTTGGCTTTTTGGGGATGTAAATCCCTATGGTGGGAATGATGTAATGTCTTGGATTTCTCCATATTTTATTTTAATATCATATGGGAATTTTTTCAAGACTAGGCTCTAAGATGGCGTGCAGTTCTAAGGCCCTGTGAGCCCGGAAGAAATGTTTGAATTTAATTAAATAATTAAATAACGTTCGTGTGTGGTTTTCCTGAAAAAGTGGAATAACTCCTAAATGGTTTCTTTGATTGTAAATCTGAGGGCACTGTTGCATTCAGAGCAGTGATTTTACATTAGGTGAGGCCTAACATCGGCTGGCAGAGGACGGTGGTGAAATCCAGTTTTTGGACGTAACCGTAAAAAAATATTTATTAAAAATATTATTTTAAATCTGGTGGAAGTGAATATATTTTATCTTTTTCAATAGAGATTTGTTCAAGTATAGAGGGTGACAGACCTCATAACCCTGAAACCCTTGGAGGCTCTGGAAGATCTGGAGGAAAGCCCCAATGCGGGGATGACGTTCTTATCGAATTTTGCCGGCGACGATGACGCGTCGATGTGATCTTCACCAACGAACGCCGCGAATCTAGGTTGGATGATTGATTTTGGTTTACATTCCCTATTCTTGATTCCTACGACGAATGTAGACTAATCCGCAATCATATTAGCCCGTGGATCGATCGTATTCACGGGACATGATTTCTGCGGGGTTTCTGGGGAAGATCTTTATCCCGACAATCTAGATCTGATAAATGTTTAGAGGATCATTCTTATGGTAACAGATCGAGGTTGGAATGAAAAATGGCCGAGTTTCATTCCTTGGGTTGTTTCTTTGTGAATATTTTTCCCCCTTATTTTCTTATCTGCTCTTCATTCGTCATGGGATAAGAACAATGATTGAATGCACCTTCAATCTACGGCGTAAGGATCCAAGACTATAGATCTGACACCAGGATGAACTAGCGGAGCTTCGATGACGACGACGACCGACAGATCTAAGGGATTCGATAGAAATTGCTCATCGATGGTATTTTCATCAGAAGATCATAAGTTGTTTGTCGAGCTAATTCAAGGCCCGAAAGGATTGTATTTAGTGCTAGGGTGGTGGGACAAACCTGATCTTGAGTTTCGCTGCAAACGGATCCTGGAAAAGGATATCGGAAGATTGGAAAAGGTGCGAAGGAAGAAGATGGTTCTGGAAATTTCCTGACTACACGGCGTGTAGTATGGGCTACACGGCATGTGTTTGTCGGTAGACCTCCCGGCGTGTACTATGGGAGTACATGGACACAGTTTTGGTACATGGCCAAGGACACAACGTGTATACCCTTCCCCGGCCAGACCCGGCCAGATACACGGGATACCCCGTGTACTGGTACACGGGCAAGGTGACACGGACAGAGACCGTGTATGGTCACATGGCCAACGTACACTAAGTGAACCCCTGGTACTCAGACACGGCGTGTCATCCTACTACATGTCATGTAGTTACTTTTTATATGACATGCCTAATGATACGGGCCGTTTACATAGGCAGTACCTAGAGTCAAGGAACACGGCGTGTGATCCTTCTACATGTCGTGTAGTGAGTTTTACACAGCTTGGACGGATGACATGGGCCGTTTACACAGGCAGTACTTGGTGTCAAGGACCACGGCGTGTAACCATACTACACACCGTGTGACCTTCTTTACATGGCTTGAGCCATTTGAATTCTATTACTTGGACTATCCTTCTTAGGGTTCGTTCCCTTGGTCTTTCCCCTGAAGATTTCTGGTATCATTTCCAACGTACAGGAGTATGATTACATTATCAAGACTACATGAATAGAGTTGTTTGAATCCCCTCTATGATAATTGGATCCGGATCCTCTATTCCTTCCTGGTACCCAAGTAGAGTTCTTGGTATCGACATGACCAACTTTACCCGGGTTTTGATCCTTTTCATAGCGGATTATTTCAGGCTGAGTTGTTTGAACCACCCCCTGTTTTTTAGTTGTGATCCGCATATGAGCAACATATTTTCAAGTAATAGTGGAGTGTGTTCTCTTGGAACGAGTACTTCGTATCTCTCTCTTCATGACTAGGAGTGTGTTCTTCTTGTTACGAGCTTAGTGGAATTTTTGAGCTGGATCATAGTGGTGGATTCAGCATGGTTGATCGTGTATGAGTATATCTGGATATTCTTGTTATATGTTCTGTAAACATAAACTATGTAGAGATGTATGTATCTTTCATTTGTGGTATTTCACTTGTTGCATTCCTTTGAGGCTTCAGGGTGTCCTACTGTGTATTGTTATTCTCACCCCTACACGGGCATTGCCCACACATGTCGTGTTTTTTGCAGACGAGCTAGCCTTTGACAGGATTCTAGGTGGACCAGGACTGGACGGTGCTAAGTGAGATCTAGGAGGCCGAGATGTGTTCTTACGGCTATGGATTGCAGTCCCAATACCTTTTTTACAGGTTGGACTTTTTTGCAGTATTTCTTTTGGTGGGCTTGTACTTTTGGCCCAGTGTTTTACTTTACTGTATGTTACATTCCTGTCATGCTCTTATGGTTGGGATTTTAGAGTATACATGCATTTCTATTTTAAGTAGCTTCTAATTTTTCAGCTTGGTGGGCTTGGAGAAGCGTGTTCATGTGTATAGGTTTATAGGAAATGCCTCCAATGTTAGTAACAAGCCTACTTGGGGCTAGTCACCTACCCCTGGCCTATTGGAGGCCGGATTGGGGAGTTGTGGCTCAGGCCCCACTGGGATGGGTTGTGACAGTACCACTATATATTACATCCAATCAAGATCCATGATGAGCCTCTATGTTCTGGAAGACTCTTTAACATGCTCTGGATACTGTGCTGAACATTAGTACGACTAATCAACCTCAAATAGTAGTAAAATCCGAGCGGACTGTCGAAACACATGGGGATATTTTGAGAGCATGCCCAATGGACATCAAAGGATGATGGGATCAAAATAATCCTCTGTTTGAGTTCTCTTACAAAAACAGTTTCTACTCAAGCAACCAAATGGATACTTATGAAGACCTGTATTCGAAGAGGTGGAGAACATCGACATGTTGGGATGATGTTGGGGAGTGAAAGCTCCAGGGTCCAAAAATTTTCAATGTAATCGTGGAGAAGTTTAAGACCATCCAGAAGAACATTAAAGTTGATGACAGTCGGAAAAAATATATGCTGATAATTATTGAAGATACATAGAGTTTGATGTTGAATACATGTTATTCCTTTATATATCACCATGGAAGAGAGTTATGAATTTTGGGAAGAAGGAAAAGTTTAGTCCATCGTACATTGGACCTTTTGAGATGCTTGATCGCATTGGGGAAGTGGCCTATTGACTAGAACTCCCACCGATCCTACCTTATTTACAAGATGTATTATATATATCACTATTGAGAATGTACATACCTGACCCATCACATGTACTCACTTCAAAGGTCATACCATTGGATAATGACCTCTACTATGAAGAGAACCCTATGAAGATCATACATACTAGGGATAAAGTTCTATGTAACAAGACAGTGCCCCACAACAAGGTTCTGTAGTGAAACCACATGTTTTAAGAGGTAATGTGGGAATCATAGGAAGTAATGAATAAGGGTTACCTACATCTTTTTAGTGTGGGAAAAACAAATTTTGGGGGAGAAACTTCTTAAGGGGAGATGTTTTTAATGACACAACCATTCATTAATGAAAATTAATCTTGATCTAATTAAATATATTATTATGAATAACAGTTATATAACATATGAAATTCCATGGTTTTATATTCTTGGATTTTAAAATACCATCATGAATTGTTATTGTTGCCAATATAGACGTTGAATAGTGATCACATGATAAATATAAATATAGGGATTTAACAAATCCAATTTACTTAAAAAAGGAATGGATTACCTCATCCAGTAGAATTTATCCATACAAAGCCCATTTTTCAATGCTCATAATGGAGGTTGAATCATTGGGCATCACTCTTGACCAAGCCCAAGTTGAGCTACAACACGTTAAGCATGGGAAGAACTGCCTACGGGAGATGTGGAAGTTAATAGAGAATACCAACTGAGCGATGATATCTGAGCCTCCCCAAGAATTTTTCACCATCACACACCAAACCCATTGGACTAATGTGGTTGTTAAAGGGGTTATGTAACAAGACCCCAAAACTATGGTTATGTACATTAATTTGTTGTATAGAGGATATATATTCATTTTTTAATTGTTACTTTCTAAATAGTTTTAATTCAAAAATCATAATTTTAGTATTATTAAATTAAGATATATATTTTAATTAATTATTGGATTTTTAAATTTAATAATATTTTAATTAAAAATTAATAATAAATTACTTTTCATTAAATTTAAATGATCATATAATTTTTAGGAATACAATTTTAATTTTTATTAAGGTTTGAAAGAAGTTTTTGTCAGAACCAATGAATTTTCGATAAATGTCAGTTTTTATTTTAAAAGTAAAATATAATATATATAGAAAAATTAATTATATAAAATGAATATAATTTTTTGATTCAAGATATTGAATTTATATAAAGGTGATTTTTTAATAATTTTTCGAGAAAGTCAAATTTTTGGGTTACAATTCATTATCGTATTATTATATGTGTTTTATGACATCATAATGACCCAATAGTTATTTAATAGAGTAAAATAATTAGAGAATTCGTTCAATATATGTCTTAACTTATATATAATGTTATTTTAGATTTATTTGATTAATTTTACGGTTCCTCAATTGACCATCCAAGACATAAGAACATTTTAACATTTAAAATGATATCATTGAGAGGGTGAGTAAGATCCACCCATAGAAGCCTAATATTTTAAGAAGTTAGGTAATTTTCCATATAAAATAAATTTTTCCACTCCCCATTGAAAAAAACAATTGTCAATAACCATGGATTGGTTTTTGGATTTGTTTAGTTTAATGTGTGGTGTCATAAATTTAAATAATAGAGAATTACCTCTATTTTCCTATATAAACCCCCACATGCTCTCACTTATCATCACTCAAAACCCTTGGAGCACGTCCCATACCTACCCTCCACATTCTAAAATCCCCCAAGGTTCCCCAATCTACCATGATGCTTACCTCAAGTCCCTCCAATGCATTTGGGATTACACTCCCATGTATGAGATTTCTTTCATTCTCATTTTGTCCAAATTTTATAATGTTTTTATACCATTTTCTAAATTAAAAATGTTGGGGTATGATATTTCACCTCCCCCATACTTATCTCCTAATGTTTTAATGATGAGACACCTCTTTATCTCTAATTAAAACCTCACATGAACACCTGTTACCAAGGAGATATTCCCTATGGAATATCTCTCTTTTCATTTATTTTCAAGAAATTATTTTGCATTATGAATATAAATTACATTTAATATGTTGGGAAATGTATATATACAATCCCCATACATTCTATTTCATGAACATATGATGACACCCCCTTTATCTCTCATCAACCATTTTTGTGAATTCTTATCTAACGTTGTTATGCTGCAGAAATTTCCCCATGATTTACCAAGACAAAGTAATTGTGGAGTGAATACCATGTCCATTTCTCTATCAGGGGTATTCAACATTATGAACATTTACTTATTTGTTATAGATTTTAATTTATGAATTTAACATTGATGTATCATGTAATAAATTATGATTTTTAATGAATCCATGTTTTATGATCCATGTGGGACACTTATGTGTGAAATGAAATTATTAAGAATTCTACAGCCTGATAGAGCTTCATTGAATTTAGTAAAGATTAGTATCAAGATATGTCAAGTGAAAAGTGGTTTTACTCATGATAATTCATGTTCAATGGGGGTTTACTCATTATCCATGGGCAATGATCCTTGGATCATGAAAATATCATGTTAAATGTTGTTTCCACGTTTCCATGTTATGATAATCATGATATATCATGCCTTTATGTTCATGTTTCTCTTGTGTTCCATTGATATTATTATTGCCTAACATATACTATATTCTTCATGTTATGACATTTTACTACATTACTAGGTTTTATAGGTCACCATTTTATTATCCATGTCCTTAGGTTATCCAATGCAATGCTAAGTACAAAAGAATGTTGTGGTAATGTAAAATAAGTTTGCAATAAAGATGTTGCGTTTTACATTCTATGTTATTGTGTAATGTTCTTAATTTCCCAAGACAATAGACCTATCTATACTCAGTGTTTTCCAATGTTCATGTTTATGTTATAAATAATTTTTATGTATGAAATAAAGAGATGGGTTGTTATAATAATGACTCTTTGTAATAAGTGGATGTTGATTCATATCAAATATACCCCACCATCATATGGGAACTATTGTGATATAGATTTTAATAGAATATTCTATCAGTCCAATTCATAAATAATAATAATACCACAATATCAAAAATATATTTAACATAATGATATTTTTTCAATATAACCTACTATCCAAATTTAAATCATTTTTATTTTTGGATATTCTTCATTATTGGTTAGATATTTGTTATGGAAATAACACCCACTATTATCCTTCCATTTAATATTTATTTTTTTAGGAATATATAATATTATCTTCCACATTACTATTTCATATTTTATTTTAAAACATATACTATCAATGAATGCATGTTTATAAAAATCATTACAACAATTAATGATAGCTTCCTATTTCATTACAACTACATTTTACGGATAATTATAATAACATAAATAATTTCATTATATTTATTAGAAATCATTAAAACTCAATATCCTCATTAGAAAAATATATAGAAGTTATAAATCTTCATTTCTATAAACAAAATGTACTAACATGATTTTTGTTCAAATGTTTCCATTTAATCTCAAACTCATGAAATGTCATGTTGAGAATTTATTTTTCATTTTCCATATATTTCAAAATTCAAATAAATTTCTCGTTCATTATTTTATAATATTTATTATGAATTATGATATTTCCATGAAATAAGCTGTAAATATTTTTTTCATCCTATATATTAATTAAAACATTGGATTTTTTGAATCAATTATATTTTTTATATTTGAGAGAAATTTAAAAATATTATTATAAAATTTCATAGAAACTCATTATTCCCATGGATTATTTGGATAAAATATTCATAAATATAAATTAGTTTTTTATGATCTTTGTTTAGATGTTTAAATGCACTAATTATTTTAGAGATATTAATATAGGTCCACACTATTTCCAAAAATTGTTCTCTTTTTTTACACCTATATTGTATGATTAAAGATATCTTACTAAATTCTTAATGGATAGTACAAATTTTAGAAACTAATTATAAAGGTAATTTGAAAATTTAATATTTTAATTCATCGACATATTCATAAGTTTAAATATTATAAATTCCACTTGGTTCAACTTCATGTGGAAATTGTTTATAAGAACACTAAAATTATTCATAATATTTTGTCTTAAATGATATTATTGAGGTTGAAGGGTCATCCAATACAATGGTGGTACATTGAATCATATATTATTCTCCACTAATCCCTGGTAATTCATTATTTTAAAAATGAAATAGTGAAATTTATTATTCTTTGGAAAATGTGAATTAAATCCTCAACATAAATTAATATTTCTTTCCCTCACTCATCGTGTTCTTGGATGAAAATAAATTCTAATCTGAAATAGGTATATTATCACAAGAACAATAATTCATTATGGAACTATCTAGAGACATTAAATCTTCCAAATATTACAACACAAAATTATAGAGAAACCAGTATGTGGTTAATAAGGATATCATACAAACCGCAAGTACTACTTGCGATATGAATTATTTTGAGAGGGGGAGGGGTTTTAATATGTGTCAATTCATTTAGTGGTATATATATATATATATATATATATTATTTTTGTCACATTTATTTTTCATACATCACGTGACAAGTTCAATGGATCACAAATGTTTAATATTAACAAAATTTTGGTTTTTTACTGTATAATTGATATTACAATAAATGAGTACAAACAATTTATAATGTTCACCTCCATGTATATGATCAAAAATCATTTTCATAATTGATTAAATAAATAGGATACAAAATCCACTACTATGAAAATATGATCATTAATATATTTTCTACCCAAATTATAGAGTGTGTATCCTACATATAATTTCATTTTATCCCACCAAAAGGTACATCCCCGAATTTTATAGTCAATTATTAGGGTGATAATAGATTATTACAAATTTATAGAATAATTCCTTATTATATATGTTATCCCTATTTCATTATATACTTCCCATCCCCAGTAGAATTTCATCTATTCTATTTGTATACACCCAACAACCTACAACTTATTCTACTACTTCTTCTTCATAGTGGTAAATGAGTATTATTTTATCCATTCTTCCTCACATTCCTTATCAAAACATAAATTCATAACACTCTTTCCCTCTTATATTATGAAATCTAAAATATGGTTCATTGATCTCTTCAAATTCCAATACAAATCACATCCAACTCATCATCATATTATTCTTCCACTTAATATATTCTTCTTATAAATAATTACACATATTGAAATTAACTAGTTCAATATCATCAATGACACCAAATTATTTATACTATTTTATATTATATCAGATCGACTCTCTAAAAGAGGAGAATTGTTTTGAAATTATAGTTCTAGGAATCATATGAACATTATTATAAATACTACAATAATATATTTATATATATTAATAATATGAAATGTGGGACTCTTCATATTCACTCACTTCCTTTTTTCTTTCAATATTTTATAAATATAATGTAAATATTTTTTAAATTAAAATCACCAGAATTATCAGATATGAAAAATGAAAATACTCCTAATAATGTTCAGGAGAAATTACTTCCAAAATTGAATGCAACTACACATAGACATACATAATTATCATATCCCCATCATCCACCTAAAAACTATATTTTTACCATATTTAACACACTAAAATTTTCCTTATAAATTACCATATAAGAGTCAATATATGCATGGTATTGTGACATACTCATGGATAATTGTATAATGGTGTTCCACCTCATAAATCTGTTGAACTTAAATCTCCTTCAATCAATAATATTCTGTGAATAATGGTTTCAAACACATACACATACATAGACATATATTTACATATATATATATATATATTCATTTACCTGATAGGATTGATCATGTAATATATTTAATTATATATAAATAAATGAAACATTACAGCCCCTGAATTTCATTTATCATTATGTGAACCTATATTATGATATATTATAACTTTAATATTTATTTTCACTAATTGAACAACACATCTGTCATTGATATACTTGAACATCAGATAAATATCTTGAACTAAAACCCTGTTTCATTATCCAGTTTCAATTATTATATGATTTTTGTTAATTCATTTAGACAGGTTTCTCATAACCCATACATAGGTTTGGAATATCAATAAGTTATAATAACTTAGTTCATAATTTTCATTATATTGAGTGCTTTATTAGAATTAAATGTATAGTGTAAACACTAAAATACCATTACCTAGGTAGAAAAAATGGGTATTTTCCATTATATACAATTTTTATCCCCATTTTACTATTACATACACATCTAAAGGATTTTATGTTGATTGGTGAATGACCTTTACACACCTGAGAAAACAATTGAATAACATTTTCATTCACATCAGGATGACAATACTATTTCTAAAAATTATCTTCTTCTAAAAATGACCATTATAGATTCACCACATAGTGGGAAAATAATTTTAATTACTTTATTCCACTAATCATAAAAACTATTTCAGGATTTATATAAATCATTGAAGAATAGTTCACTTTTCATCATTTGAATACTCAAAATATTTATTCTTCAGACCACCAGACTGACAAGGTAGTATGGATCAAAAGATACTCATTTAGTCACTTTATCGACTATTTAAATTTATGTCACTCATCTTGTGGTTATATATTTTATCCTCAATACATATTATATGCGGTCGATACGATGTGTACAGTCATACTTATAGTTAGTTGGCCTCCCTTGAGAACCAAATATATTCATCATAATGTGTCATGTGATTAGTTAAAAGATCCCAACTACAACATCCTCGAAAAAATACTTCTATCATTTCTCCCTATGACAGTATCCTTGAAATATCTTCTATATTACATTTATATAACTTTATTCATTAAAAAATATCAATTGTTATTATATCTCCTTATTTAATCCTTTTACTTCACATTATATAACAAAATTGTACTCATGCATTAATAAAATTTTAAGGATTTATAAAATACCAGTATGGAGTGTGGTTGTTACCATTTTTTAGGTATTGATATTATTATATAACATTTGCATATGAGTAAAATAAATATTTATACATTAATTATTACCCCTAAAAATCTATGTAATGTCCACTATGGAGATATTTAATCCTCAACATTACCACCACATGATCAGTGCACATATTTTGTTTACCTATATATATGACTGATAATAGCATATGAAATTTATTTAATGTTAATAAAATTTTATATATAGTAGTTCAGAAAACCTCCAAAAATATCTAATTCAATACTTGGGAACCCATAACACTAACCATAACATTTTTCAATATGATGACACATTGGATAAATTACCAACACCCCTCTTCATAGATAAATGATAATTATTATAATAATTTTTTTATATAACTCCAAATCTTCCAAACCATTTTCTTTAAATTTGATTAAGCCATCCAATTTCATGAAGGAAATAACTTCATCAACATGATATTCAATACTAAAATATTTTGTTTAAACAGTAAAATTAAATGATATTTAAATCAATTATTATGCATTAATAAAAGGAACACCATGCTTTTGAACATAAAAATCATCATATGTGTGGGTGATAAAAAAATTTATCCATGAAATTTTAATTAAATATTAAAATTCATAAATTCGTAAAATAAATCAAATAATATATTCTCAAATTGGCCAACATCCACTCAAATTAATGTAACAGAGAACCAGGACCCATCATCAACCAGTAGTAATGTAACAATTAATTGCGGGATAATATCGATGCATAAAAGTTCGTGTTCGAAACTATGTACACAACAAAATCAATATCCAAGTACTTATATTAAAATTAATAGTGTCCTGAGTTGCATACATATAATATTATATAAATCACTTAAAGACATAAATCCAGATGTACTAAATTACTATTTCACATAAATTTCCAATTAAGCCACTAATAATGTCTCTTATTAATTAATACATGGTTCATCAGGCATGGTGGCTACTGGTTTATTATTATTAGATCCCCAATATCTGATTATATATTTTACAAAATTTTGAATAACAAGGTTAGCTAGTTATAATATATATTTAAAAATTACAAGTCATGAACACAATTGTTCGGCGTGAAAACAAATCACATACATATGGAAAACTATACATACATTAAGAGATAGATGATGACAGGGTACCTTAAGATTTTAGAATCATACACATATGATATTTGTAACTGTTTTAACTTGAAGTAGTGGAGAATAAAAAATTGAAAAACCTCATTTGGAATATTTATGTAATAGTAAAAATAATTGAGTTATCCAATAAAAAATAACAAATACAATTAGGGATGAATGGATTGAATATAATCAAGCATTACATTTGTATTAATTAATTATTATTCTAATGGGATTTGAATGTTAAATAAATAAACAATTGTAGGGGGATAGAGATATTCTTGTAAAGATACTGATTAAATGGATTAATAGGAATGAGGGTTTAAGGTTTTCAATGTTTTCATTTTATTTTTATTTATTTAAAAATTTAATTTCCTTGGGTAGCCCACATGGTTGAGAAAACTGGGTTTCCAAACTATGTGATAAATGTATGGTTCCTTATTATTTTTTGAACAACACTTTTTATGGTTGAAGAAAAAAAGTTAGGCAATGTATCAACCAACTAAGAGAATGATTCATCACTATATTGAAGGTCTCTCACTATTACTCCTTTTAATATTAATATTTTGTTGAAAAATAAACCATATTGTTACCCACAATTCAGTTTTAATACAATGTTATCACTAACATTTCATTATAAATGTGACCATACTCACACATCCATTTTTACTACATTTGGACCTCGACTACATGTTACTAGTTTCACTAACCCCATAATCTTTATAATAACATTATAATATGTAAAATTTGGCAAAAATCATATGGAATCATATAAATAAATGAATATCCCATGAAGTGATGGGCTCTTAAAATTTTTTATTTATTGTTTCTCAATTTTTTTTATGAAGCATGGTATGCATTTTTATATCCTTCTATTGATCTGTTATAATTTTATTCCTTATATAAAAAAAAATTTTACATCAATTCTTGACTATGGGGTCCTCATGGACTCCTTATTTATATATATATTATTTGGATTTACCCCTAATATTGAAGGATGGTGGTAAATTTTTAATGGACATATTCCTAAAACATGAACATTATCTTAGTGGGAATATACTCCCTATAATTATTTTAGGCCATCGTTACTAGTCAGCTTCTTCATGAAAATGGCGATGTTCTCCTAAGGCCATATGGACTCCATTTCTGTTGTCTAATTTTACAATGTTATGATGAGGAAATAAAATATTATATCATACTATGTTTTTGTTTTGGGATGGTATTAGTTATTGGTGGAGATATTTTTTTTTTGAAATAATGATGTAGAACAATAAATTTCACAGAATCTATGGATTCGATTCAAAAATTGTATTCTAGGGGTTCTCTAGTTCTAGGACAAGGAACTCTAGAATGGATGAGTTACTGGACACATAGTACCAATGATAGATAAATGATAATATGTACGAGTCATATGTAACATGTGAGATCCATGGACATCGATCATACACCCTTATAGTGGGATGTGTATGAACTGATCTGTACACCTATAGATGGTGTAATTTTTCATATGTCATTATTTATATCTATGATTATGTGAAGAAACATTTAATATATTTATAGTTTAATGAATAAATTATAAGGTTTGATTCAATTTAAATGAATTAAATTGTATTTTTATATTGATTGATGGTTTTGATCATCTGACCCAAAAAATAGTAATGATTTTTTGAATGTATGGTCTTCTTGAATGTCCTAGTTTTAATAAAAGAACTCATAAATGTAAAATAAACTAATCATTATTTTATTATTTTATTGAAATAGATCATGGGTCTTGTGATTTCTAAATGGTTTTTGATTTTATACTATGAAGAAAAAATGAGGACATGTTATCTCAAAGAAATATTTCAATTGAATTTTTTAATCCAGATCAATGATTACAATTAAATGAAATTTTTAAGTGTTATTATCTAAAATTTATAGTTTTATAAATAACCCTTGGATTCTAGGGTCTTTTTCATAAGAGGGATATTTTTTAAAACATGATATTTATTTATGATGGTATAAATAACCATCCATTGAATATGTATATTGGTGTACTTTAATAATGGGGTTTTATCTAGAAATATAATTGACTCATGAATTAATTGATTAAATTATGTACCTCATACATTGTATTATTCAATTTCAAATTGTTTTGTGTTTAATTAATTTTTCTAATACTGTGAAAATGTAATTGGATCTCTTATATAAATGTTATTCATATATTTACGAATAGACTGATTATAACCCTATTCATGAAATGTGAATTCAATGAAAATATTATCTTTGAAGTGGGAGAATTATTGGTGGATATTATAAGTATCTATATGTGAGTTTTAAAGTTTATGTTATATTAATTTATTTATTTTCCTTTATTTCTAGTGATTCCAATGGTGGTGATAACCATTACTCGAATCAAGTCTTTTTTATTTGATCCTTATGAAAGTTAGTATTAAATTCATGGAGACAAATATTTTATATGAATCATATTTTTTGGGATATTTGAGTGTAGTTAAGAATAATCACTATTGTTATTGGTGGTTTGGGGGTCTCAAAATATCAGCCTCTTGATTATGTGGAATTTATC
Organism: Viscum album; assembly: GCA_963277665.1. NCBI lineage: Eukaryota > Viridiplantae > Streptophyta > Magnoliopsida > Santalales > Viscaceae > Viscum > Viscum album. The sequence goes on along the minus strand of OY728140.1, from coordinate 1,449,962,755 downwards.
ATTAGATCATGATGAGAAGAATATGATGAGATGATTTTTATCATCATTGGCCTAAGTGTATTAGTGGAAGCATAGTGTCCTTATTTTTTGTCAAAAATTGAGGTGTCTCGCAATGGTAATTGGTAAAATTAGAGATTTATTAGAGAATTCTTGAATGATTTATCCTTGATTAGTCATAAATAGAAAACATAATGTTTGGTATTATCATGGATCAAGAATAATGAAACACTTTTGGTGATGTAACATGTTGGGAATTGAGTTCAGTGAGTTATTTTCTAAAATAAATATAGTAGTAGAGACACCATTAGATTTGGTGAATATGAAGCTTATTTGGGGAAATTTTATAGCAATATTAGTATGAAAATCCTAGTAATCCATGAATTAGTAGTGATCAGTGAATCTTGTTATTTCCTTGGTAAATGTATTTATTCCATGTACAATCACTATTTTAGGTAATGGATAGGGTGTGCACAATATAGATTTGGATCTTTTATTGTGAGGCCATGATAATGACACTCTAATAGAGGTGTGCATTGAGTTCCCCACAAGAGTATGAACCTCAATATTGATGGATCATGAATGTGTGAAACTAGTTTGTAGATTTTTTATATAACCCATTGATACTAGCGAGAAGATAGATATGATTTACTTGGTTCCAGGGTGAACACCATAGTTGGGATTAAAATAAATTATTTTCTGGAAATCAGGTGTTGGAATTAACCTAAGTACAGATGATTATTTATTTAATGAGTGTTATATATCGAAGAAACATCATTAAGAATTTGTAAATTAATATTTTCAATTGGTAATTTGAGTATGAAATCATAAAATTACACCTATTTTGGGTTCAAAATATGATAGGGATTTTAAGATGATTTTAAAGTACTTCACAAAGATATGTATCCTAATAAGGTGATGATAACATATATTTTTAGTAATGAGTAATTTTTTTGAAATCATTGTAGGGGATATGTTTTTAGTTTTGTATTTGGAATTAGAATAATGTGGAAATCACATCATGAGAATAGTATTGGATAAAACATATATTCTTGATAGAACAAACTATGGATTTGTGGGAATGATTAGTAAATCTAGGATTGGTGTTTCTATGTGTATTATAGTGGTTCCATGATCAGTCTATAAATGTGAATATAGAGTTTTATCATATTGTTTTTGATGGATGTGATTTTAGGAAAAAATAACGGGTTCTATTTTTGGATGAGAAACGTTATTTTTAGGTGTTTATAATAAACTATAAATATATAATCCATTATTTGTTTGAGAAATATTAATTTTCCCAACAAAGCGGATTACTTGATAAATGGTGTTTTGGTAATATTTTTGGGTGTATAACCATATTTTTGATTTCTTTATAGATGTGATCGAATTAATGATATGTTTATTGGTTTTTTGGGTTATCATTGGAGCATGAATGACATTGCCATACTGTGAATTTTTGTTACAAGATGAAGGTCATGTCATTACCTATGTGTGTCAAATAGAGGTAATTTTTTTATGTGTTTTAATATGTTGTAGTATAATATGCGATACATAAGATTATAGTTGTGCTAAATATTACAATACAATTTTCAAATTGACCATCTTTATGACGATTAACATTCAGTTAATTATTGAAACCAATGGAAAGATAATATCCAGACGTATATCAACCTAAATTAAATATACTAGAAGAAAATATATTTGAGAAAGATAAACTTGAATGAGATCATACTGAGATCAATATTTGGGAATTTGATTTTTCTTAATTTGATCGACCCAAAGTTTACCTATCATGATTATTTTTTGATGTAGTTCTATAAAAAGAAGGTCCATTATTTTTATTAGATCCACATAATTTTATATTTTTATTGATGGAATCTATTAATGTGTAATATATGTTTTTGTTTTTTGAATTTTTCTATTGAAATTATTCATGATTCTATTTCCTCTAAAACCATGACCATCATATATATGAATCCTCCCATGTTTTGAAAAAATTCAATATATGAGAAATAAATGAAACAAAGATTATATATAAATGTAAATATGAAATTTACCAATGATTAATATATGAAAAACTGATATAATATCAATATGTAAGGGTCTCATTATAGAACACAAAATGTTATATCTATGAATCCTAGGATATATATGGGTATTATTAGTTTGTGTTGTTGGTGTTGTGTACATATTATCGACAATGTGTTAAGATCCCCTATGATATATTAACATCATTTCCCTAAATGATTTTGATTTTATTGAAATTATATCTGGATAATTAATCGAGATACTACATGTTATATAATTTTTTTAGTTGATATTTAATTTTTAATGATATTTTCAGAATATAAATATTACACATACTAAATGATTGGTAGAGCTGTTCTGAATGAATATTTCTAGAAAGTGATACTAATTGGGAGTTTTATGATATGGTTTATAAAAGCATGGGGAGTTCAGAAGGGTGAATCCAACATAAAAATATTAAATATAGGAAAAAATGGAATATGTGAATATTTGTGGTAATAAATTATGTCCACCATCATATATAAAGGGAATAAATTATATATGCTTCCTAATCTTATTGTATCTTTTAATATGATGTATATTTTCGAATTTATGCAATGTTGGGATGTTGCGATATAAAACATAAACCTCTTATATAAATGATTATGACATAGAACCAATTGATGTATTATGTGTAAGTGTTTAGGTAACCCAATTGATATCAAATATTATATATAAGGGACACCATTTATGTAATGGTCAAAACATAAGGGCCACAATGTTTCAAAAAAATGAGTTTGGTTGAAATTACAATTTTTTATAAAATATAAATATATTGACTAAATGATATTAAATTAGAGGGTGTAGGAATTGTTTTTATCATATATATTGACCATCACAATGGAAACAATCTCATTCATTTCATCATCTCGATGGGAGATCATCAAATACAATTTTTTGATTTCAGGATATTAATTGTAAGGAGTAACCAACGGTATGGATAGATTCCCTAGAGTATTAATTTTAAAATTATAATAATGTTTTCATTATTTCATATATTTTTAGTCAAATTATTGATTATAAATATATAATTTTGTTCATATGATAATAGATTTCTTGGAAACCAATTCATACTGAGTACAGTTTTGTTAACTCTTAATATGGAAGGAAGTCTTTACATTAGTGTGTTTCTTATTAATTTGGTTTTTTATTATCTTATTTAATCAATAGGATCATATATATAATGATTTAATGATTTTTTTATGATTACCATTAAAATAATAAGGGATTGTGTCATCTTAACATAGAAGAAGTACCATTAGTCCAGATAAGGGATTTTATTTCGTGCCTTGGTAAAATTAGTATTTGTTGTACCTGTTTGTTGATTGATTTTTTGGATGAGTATGATATTGAATTAAAATTAATTTTTTATTTTTATATTTTTATTTAAATATAGGTTTTAAAGAAAATGTATTACATGCAAATCGAATAAAATTGAATATCAAGTTATAAATGGTGGCTCAAACAGATGGTTTTGATATAGTATTCTTAAAAATATGCATTTTATTATTGAGTGATTTATTAGGAATATTATATATTGGAATAACATTGAAATAATATAGAATGTTATTAAATTAAATTTTTAGTACAAATCAATTTTCAATTTGATTTTAATGGATGTTGATAAGGGCTTTTTTTGAGATTTCTTTTGTCAGGGATGACCTTTTGTGTAATTGAATTTTTTGAAAAGAATTTATTATGTTATTAATTAATTATTATGATTTATTTCTATGGTATTATTGTTTCACTATGATGTTGGGTTCTATATGCAGGATTCACCATGTTATGTAATATGCATATGGATGTATTGATGGTTCTACATTCAAGTGTATTAATTAGATTGATGATTTTATATTTTTAGTATCATTATGAATGTTTTTGTCAACATTAGTCATATTACCCCATTAGGTTATAAACAAGGGTACATTAGATTAGATTAAATGGAATCATGTATAATTATATGGATATATATTGGGATAAACTTTTGGGTTTTTTTGTGATTAGATGGAGTTTTTTAGTTAGGATCTAGAATTATGGAAAATTGTGGTCTAGAAATTGCTTTTGAGTGGTAAATCACTCAATTTTGAAAGTGTTGGTATCATGAACATGGTTAATTAATGTAACCATTATATATTAGTGAATGAAAATATAATAACTGTACACTTATTGATTTTATTCTTATATTGTGGGATTTATAAATTATTCCCAAATATGAAATATATGATTAAATATTTATATGTCATGAAATGTAATGATTATGAGACCCAACCCTATGTGAGAATATATTTTATGGGATGCAATGTAAATATCCAAGAAACCCACAAAACTAAATTTTCATGTAACATAATCTATAAGAAATAATGAAGGTGGATGGATCATCAAATGCAATAGGTTGGCTATAGAGACTCACTCCTTAGACACCTTTCTTTTTGATCGATATGTATGAATACTAATTAAATTATCCATATAATGAATTTTTTTTCAAATACCATAAAAACTAACCTTTATTAGGAATCCATTCTTATTTGAGTGGTTATATACTAAAATTATTTCATTACAAGGATTCTGATGGTATTGAAAAAAAATTATCCAAGGGATCATCCCCATTTTTTGTTGTTTTTTATCTCAAGTGAGACATTGGATATAGATATGCCATCCATAGATTACTTGGCTTAAGTTTCCCTACGAATATAATATGTGGTCAGCGGACCATTACCTATGTGGTTGGTTCGACAGATGTGAATGGTTTTCTATCAAGATTCACTCCTCATATTGGTATTGATTCACTATTGACTTTTTATACAGTGAGACTATATTTAATAATTCCCTTCTCATTGGTGTTTCCAATATTGAAGGTTTTTCCAATTTATATTCCTTTCCTTGATAGACTATTATATGATCAGACTAATAAATATGTATTATAGTAAATTTTTAATGAATTTTAGGTTAGGTGTCATGGTTTCCTATATGGTACATTTTTACCTAACATGTATAAATTTTATATTTTTATTACATTTTTAGTTTGGTGTATTAAATGATATTAACTTTTATTCCTTATATACATTTAATGAAAATATTTTTGATCAGGAAAACATTGGCTGATGGGTTGATGGGGATTTATAGTATGTTATTAGACTGTAACTCTATCCATATGAATCTAATAAAATTTGATTTATGTATCTAAAACAACATTTTTTTAACGAATATGCACTTCATTGATCATGAATTGTGGTTCCATTCTAGGGGTTTTGGATTCTATAAATTTAGTATGGTGATTATGTGTTTTTTAGGGGAATATATAGTTTATATTTTAGTTATTTTTTCAAATTTATAACAACCAGTGTTCCTATTTTGTATTTATATCACACTTCTAGAAATATAGAATAATTTTGTGTTTCTACTCTTTTATGTTTTGATACATCATATAGTTTATTTTACAACATTTTTCAATATGAGTCCATCAATTTTCCATGTTTTTTCTATCATTTTTATGTTAATCTATGATATGGATGTAAATTTTGAAATTATTAGTCGACTTGGGAAGGAGCATAGGAAATTTTTTTACTACACATAGTATCCCCTTGATAAATGGATTCCCACAACACTATTCTTGGTTATATGGAATTTTGGGGTGTAGTCTAAATTTAATGTGGAAAAACCTGATCGTGTTTAATTATATTGAAATAGGATGGGTTAATTCAATGCTCAAGATTGGTATTCATTTTCTCACAATATGAATATATATTTTTAAATAGGTGAATTCATAGACAACATATATTTATTAAATTTTTAAAAAATAGTTAGATATTTAAATTCTTCAATAGGTTTTTTATATGGTCGATATATTTGGGTAATCGATGAGAGATTGAAAGAATTTAATTATTGTAAACACATAGAAGCCACTATTAGTTAATTTATTACAATTTTTTTTTCATTTAAGGATCACACATTCGTGGAGATTTCATCTCTAGGGAGTTTTCTCGGATGATAGGTATTTCAATATTCTACTTGTTATACATAAAAATATGGACTTTTAAATATCAAATATCAACTACCCTACTGGATATATCATTGTAATACACTGTTATGAATTGAGTTATTACCATCATAGTGGACTATGAACATGTCATCTTACTGGGGGTAGTTTGTTAAAAAACGCAAAGAAATGGTGATAATTCGTAACGGAACACCAAAAATAGGGGGAACAAAGGGAGAGACATGATTTGAGCTAAAACTACCTAGTGGAAATGGTCGACACAAAATAGTATAGATGTACCTGGATATTGTATTTGAAATGTATTCAAATTTTGGAAATAATAATAAAATACACCTTGATTGGTATACATTTTTGAGTTCGAATATACTTATATCAGCAATATAATGCTCGAAAAATTTATTATATTGGAGAATCACGGATTTGATGATTTTTTGGATATTATATACATTAAAGTTGTTTTACAAATGAAACATTAGACAAATTATTTGAATTTTTTAACCACTATCTTAATGAGTGTAATAAAATTAAGATGTCGATGGATGATCTTTTTCTACATAAATATTAATTTATAATAATTAATAATAATTAAATTTTTAATATAGTGATGTATATGGATGATTGTAACTTCCCCTATATGAATGCCACTAAACCAGTTCTCTGAGTCGTGTCAGCACATTAACTAAATCATGCCTTCCCATATGAAAGAGCATGTTGATTATTAGATGGGTATTAATAAGTCACATAGGGAGACAATAACCAATTTACCAGAGTAATACACATAATAAAAAAATGATATAATGGAAACAATAACCCAATAACCAAAAACTGGAATTACAAACCAATCCCAAAAGAGGATACAAACCACAAAATAATAATAAATATTCGATGACATGGTAATAGTTCCAAAAGTGAAGGAAACCCTAATATAAAAATCGTGAAATGAATACAAAAAGTGAGTCAGGAATCTATGTGAATATCCTCAACCATGTGTTCCCAAGCCTAACTCAACTCCATTTGAAAGAGCTCTTCCCCATATCATGACCTGAAACGATGAAATATTCTCGGGTATCCAACAGAGTCCTGGGTTGGGTGTGACTATAACTACAAATTCCATCACCAACATTGTATAAAAAATATTCTTTCTAAATATATATTTCATGAAAGAGATTAATAAATGTCAAGGTAAATAAGACAACTTGGGTTCAATTTTGTATCAATTTTTACTTTATTCAATTACAAAATTAGTACATCGTGCCTACTTTTTCTATACTGTTCACATAATTAATTTACATAACATGTTACATGGGTAAGGCATTTAAATTATTTATGAAATTTAATAAGGTAATAAATTAATAATTATAAGGTTATAAATAATGTTCCCCATCTCTCTAGTGTTAAAATTTTCTTGATCATTTACATCACACATACCTTAGAGCCTATATATAGCTAGTATCATCAAATTAATATATTAGAGATTTAGAGACATATAATATTTCCCTTAAATGTTGATTTTGTGGTGGAAATTAGAGGCTTTTCCTAACCCAACCCATGGATGTTGATCCTCAAGTCGAATACCCCCCCCCCTCTTGAAAATGAGCCATGTGGACTTTATAATTTATCTTTTTACCACATATTTCATATCAGAAACCATATAGAATCAATACACATAACATAAAAATTTCACATGTCATTTAACAAATAATGTATCCTTATGCATTAACTCATTAACACATTTAACATTTACTTTGAATAACCCATTTTACCCATTTCCCTTTTTTACATGCCATAACCCATTTCTCTTATTCAACATAATCCAATTGTTGACCGATTTGATATATTTAAAAAAATTCCATACATTAAACCTTTTTCATGTTTAACAATTCCTGCACATTATCACAATTAACATGTTCATCACTACCCTTGAACTAATCCTTTTTCATTTTATACATTTCATATTTCTTAATCCACTTTTGTATTTCAATTATAATTTCCATAATCCATTTGCATAATTTACATTAATTTACTAAACTCCTTCTCTACTTTATACAAAACAATACCTTATTCCATTACTAATAAACATAGACAAACATTATTGGTTTCATTTGTATTTAAACTGATATGTTAACTATTTTATCATGGGATATATTTCTATATATGTCAATCTCATTATTAACCCTAACATTCTATATGCTCATAATTATTTGTACACCCCATGGATGACCTTAAATAACTGAAATCGTCAACTGAAAAGTCCGAAAAGGGAATATGAGAGTTCTCTTTTTGTATTTTGTAAACCATTTTACCAAACCCAATCAAATAAATGAAATTCAAAAGAAAAAAAACCGAGAAAATAATAATACATGAACAAATGTTAAACAAACACATGATATATAACATATAGACCACCAACCTCAAATATGATGATGAACACAAGATTAATTATTTCCTCAATTCCATATTTGAGTACCCCTTGATTCCTCAATCTAATATCCACTTGAAAAGTGTTTTTAAGGCATTCAAAATAATTTTTAAAAACATAAATGTCCTATTTTATAAAAGTAAAATAATAGCATGATTGTACTTACCTCGAGATTTGATCAACAACCAACAGTGCTCCAAACGTCCAAGAAAAGATAGAGATAGATCCACGGTAGCTATTTAGTGTTTATGTTATCCAAAAGGGATATAATTTATTTAAGGTGGTGTAATGTTGTGTAAGAATATAAAAATTCAAAGAGGGAGTTCCGTAATTTTTCACTTTCTAATGGGGCTCATGGTTTGGGTGCACATCATTCCAAACCCGGAACAGACCACTATCCCTGAGTGGTCAACAACGCACAGTTTTCTAGGAAGAATTACATGGTTTGAAAAACAAAGGGACAATAGTAGAGAATTACTCTATCATGGTCTATGTATTTTGGCCCTCCCCATTTCACAGTTTGATTAACCTGACATCCCTCCCCTTAGATAGCATAGTTTGGGTGCACTATTATCTCTAACTTAGCATTAATAATGAAACATGAAATTGATGGAAAAACTTTATTTTTATTCATGTTTCAAAACCATAGAACACCATCAAACCTCCAAATACATCCCTTAATATTTTATTTTAGAAAAAAATTTAGATTTAATCAAAATATTAAACATGGATATTCCATCATGAAATATGAGATCTTATAACATCACCACATATTAACTGAATTCCCTCAATCTTCTCATCCAAATCATTATTAAGCATCCAACTGAATGGGTTTATTCCATTGAGCATACATATCTAACCCCTCATTCATATTTCATCTTAAAAATTACCTTGATTCTATAAAACATTAACCAAAGGTATAACCATTCCCTTTAATACATTATCTTTATGCTCTATAATACAAACCAGATGATCCTCAATGGAGGAATATTCATCATGATCATATTATTTTACATCGATTTCATTATATGGGTCAGGGTGAAACTATAAAAGATGATACACATGAAAAAAACATTAATACCACTATACCGTATTGGAAGAGCCAGTTAGTATTTAATCAGTTAGATACTCTCTACAATCTCAAATGGCCGCACATACTTAGGTGTCAAAATATGGTATTTCGGAATTTGACGGTGAAACAACCATAGAAACACATGATGAAACACACAGTCACCCACCAAAAACTCAATACGACTATGATTTCGATCCAAATTCAACGTTTTACTACATGAAACTTTAAACACACATTTTTGAACCTGTTGAACTCGTTCTGACATATCCTTCACGAGACAATGTCCCAACATTTCAGATTCACCAGCTTTTATCCAACACAATCGATTAAAAATAACCTAACATAGAGCTCCAAAAATGGTTCCAACTGTATCAAATCATGGTATCTATTTTGGCAGGAGAAATGATAAAGTGAAAATTTATTTTCCCATGCACTACTAAAATATAGGACACAAGCTCACAACATGTATTCTAGAACTTGAATAGCACATTATGACTGCCCGTCCATGGGTTGGTGAATGGTCATAGTAAAAAATTACTGATTACCAAGATCTCTTTGGAATCTCTACTAAAAGAACATCATAAAATGTGAATCTTGATGAGAAAACATCATCAGTGGTACACTATGAAACTATACTACATCCTGAACATATAGCAAACCCTACTGATCCAATATGAAGGGATATCGAATTGGAAAGAGATGAGACATGTTAAAAAATGGATCAACAACTAACTATTTCTCATCATTCATCTAAGACAGCCTCTGATATCCCCGCACAAAATCCATCATTAGATCATCACATTTCAATTTTAGAATGGTAAAAGGATGGAAAAATCCACATGGTCGCTAATGTTAATCATTAATCTTTCATACTATAGGGAATCATGCCATTGAACCCACAACCTCTTTCTTCAACCCTAGACACCAATAATATATATGAAGTAAATTTTTACATTTTTTATCAGGCCTGGATTCACATCCCACATTGATTCATGATACTCATGCATCACATCTTCTCATATACACATTAACACAAAAAACAAAACCACCAACATAAACAATCCCATTATTATCAATGGTCTGACCAAAAATTTAATCTTGACCATTATGATTTTCCTTCAAATCCTAACACCGTTATTCCTCACATTGTTTCTCCTTATTCCATCTTAGAAAAGTGAGATCAACTAACAGGGATGATAGGGTCATCGTCCCTCATCCATCCTAAACCTCCATATGTATGTCAACAAACAAAACCATCATCTTCCACTCTGATCATTATTCTTTGAACCCCTTGATTCTATGTATTATAACTCATGGAATCTTTGACACTATTTATGTTTCACAGTGGGTAAACCAACTCAATGTCAAAGGATTGAAGATATTCAGTCCATCATCAATGATGGTGATCTAATTCACACTAAGAGAGGATGTACACCTATATGTTATGTAGAGTATTGACCATAAATTGTTAACCCATCAGATAATGCCCCAAAATGTTGTAATGAATGAACCAATTAAACCAATTGAAGGTATTTCATATTGTAATTTCATTCATGATGCCTCAAATGATGTGACCCATACCCCCAAAAAATGGTCATATTTCACTAACACGACTCCAATCCCAGAACCAAATGAATTAAAGAACAAGTTATACATATTACCTATCTTTGATAAGATCATAATCACTATGGTTGTCAACCACCTCTTCAATTCCTGAAAGCAATTTTCATAAGTCTCATACCACTCAGACCCGATACCCCTCTTGGTCAAACATAATATTTGTGCTTCTAAATTATAAATGATTTTGATGATCCTTCAGTAACAGCCGACCAAACCCATAAAACATCAGACATACAAAATATTATCGGGATACACTGAAGGCATAACTACTAGAACCATCTTCACATCCATAGAGACACATTCCTTTGAGATAATGCTCCTTTGAAATGAACCTTGTCAATCCAGATATGGAATTTTTATAGATTGGCATAGAGAATATTATCTCCTAGTGTGCTGAAGATGAAGATATGATAATTGGCATGTTTATAATTTGTTTCAGAGTACATATTGATATCATTAACAATAAAAACTGTTAACTGGTTTACATATATTTGAATGATTAGATTAATTTGGGCCATAATCATTGTCTGTATTTTTAAACAAAAATGGAATCACAAAATACTAATAATAACGACACAATTATCTAATAGAAGTATGTAGGGTATCAGATGTTTTGACCCTCAATTGATTATATACCAACTTAAAATCATTTTTTGAAAACACTGAATCACCCCTCAGCTGGTAAAATGTATCATTATTTCAAAGAAGATAGTATCATTTCGTAATATTCATATGATTCATCTTTATATAATCAAAACATAATTTTAAATACAAATCACCCTTCTAGGAACACAGATCTAGATAACCATAGGGTGAATTTCTTGGTAAAATGAACCCCATATTTTCCAGCTCATACAACTCTAATTTAAACTCCTAGAGTTCTGTCAGTTTCATTCTTGTATGGTGGAATCGAAACTGGTTAAGCACATGTAACCAAGTCTATCATGAACTGAACATCTGTCATTGGGTGTAAGACATGAGAAATTGGCATGAATCTCATCCTAGAACTAATCCTCCATATGAGGAAATAAAATATTTTATACTACATTATTATCAAGTACAGGGCATGCAACATGGGATGTAAGTTCACATAACTACTAAAACATTATCCATGCATAGCATGGCCGAACATTCCATTCAATAAAATGTACATTAGATAATCACTCAAGAGATGTGAACATTTCACTATATTGGTAACAATCAATATTGTATTGGTATAATAATTCCCAGTCCATACCCAAAATCTAATAAAATCTAGAATCTCAAGCATCAACAAGTCTCATAAGAAATTTTTCCCACAATGATTGAGTGCAAAAACCTTAAAATTACTAATATCATTGTCTCTCACCACTAATGTGGTATTAATATATATAATACACAACATAATTTCCACTAATAGACCAAACAAAACCATAATAATTGAAGAAAAAATATAACATTAGGCACTCGTGTTGAATAATGCACTAGAATCAATGTTATATACAAGGATCATAACACAAACTGTCAATGACACAACCGTTCCACCAGTAGTTGTACACTGAACTTTGTGAAGATGAATGTCTCAAATTCTTTGGGACCCAGTCTATATCATTGTTGCTACACATCCCTTTTGTTATGGATTCACTTGACCAGAAGTACCAAAACATGCACATATATAAGAATGGCTACTCAAAATCCAACCATAATAATAATAAGGTGTTACTAATCAGGTGCATGTACTCAAAACTATTCTGGATCTTCTATATTTGATAGGTCATCCATAGTTACTATAGAACATCTTCTCATGATCCATTTAATTTTTATTTGTCATGTTAACAATTTCATAAGCCTTAATACACTTAAGTATTTCAATTATATTTTTCATAAACAATTTCACTCATTCTCACTAATCCATTTGACTAAATTTTCACATTATTTCAAATGATCCCTTATTCCATTCCCAATAACATGACATGGCCCATATTGGTTACATTTAATGTTTTAGCTAGAATTTCAAAGATTCTATCATGTTTCTATTTTAATATAAGTCAATATCATGCTTAACACATCCTTCTTCTATTCTCATGAATGCTGGACCACCCCATGGATGAAATTAAATCACTCAAATCATCCTCATCACATCCCATGAGGATAATGAAGGATCTCTTATTCATTTCAACAACCATTTTTCTAAACCCAATAAAACGAAAAAAATTCACAAAAATATAAAATAAATAAAACAACAACACATCCACAAATATATATCCATCCATTGGGATATAAATTATAAACAAACTACCAAAAATATGATGATAAATACACACATAATCATTTCCTTAGATGCATATTTGAGTACCCCTTTATACCCAAATCTATGATCCATTGGAAAATAATATTTATGGTATTTAGATAGAGATGAACAAACCTACAAGCAGTAATATAGGAAGGGAAATAGAAAGGATGATTAGAATTATTTGGACAGTCAATCCACGACAAAAGACACTCCAAATGTCCTAGAAATGAGAGAGATCAATACTTGTGATATTTTTATAGTTTAGTTTTGTCATAAGGGATGGATGTAGTGGAATGGGGATAAAAATAAAATGAGAACAAATAAATCTTTTAGGGTGGTTTTTTTATATTTCTCTATTAAATTTGAAAAGAGGTTGGTTATACATCTTTCAAAACACTGCTAAACCATGCGTCAATAATTGTCATAGATGGTTGAGTTCTAATGGTTCCCTAGGGAGAACTAAATTGTTTGAAAACCCATGTATCAACAATGTTTAATTCATCAATCCATGACCACAAAATTTGGATCTCCACCATGCATAGCGTGCTTTACAGTGCACTCCTCCCTCCAGAAATCATGGATTGGTTGCACAGTTATTCTATCAATGTGGGTAACCAATTTTTTTCGTACATTTCCCAAACGCCACGATCATCCCTGAACATCATCATATATCAATTAAACATATAATCATCATTAATATAGAGGGTTAATTTGAAACATAAACAAGGACATGCCTTCCAGTAGTCCGGTATATTACAATGATTATATATATATATTATGTGAAGAGGTGGGATATGCATTTATTTATCCATGGTTGAAAAACCAAGTGTGTGATCACAATTTTATTGTTAATAAATGATAAAAGTTTCAATTTTAGATATCTTTTTAAATAATATTTCAGGATTCTTTGATTTCTAATGTTAGACCAAATGTTATAAATTACAAATTGTAGTAACATTAGTATAAAAAATGTTATTAATTATGTATTGTACAATATCTAAATGAATAACCCTTGGGTAATGGTTATGATTATATAGGAAGATTATGATATTGTAACATTATGCATTTTCTATTAAAAAATTAAAATTGGTTATTTAATGATCTACCCTTACAAGAAACCCCTCAAAGGAATAGAGTGATAATTAGTGGGATCCTAGAATCCCACCATCCATAAGGCTAGTCTTAAGAAATATAAATGATTATATAATTGATGTAAATGTGTGTAATTAGGTTAATAATTACAAGGAAAATTTTAAACAAACCAACAAAATCCATTTAATAAAATTTAATAAATATCCTATAATAAAATTCAATAAATTGAAATTTCATGAAAAAAGTAGTCTATAAATTAATATATCAATTTATGCACATAGGTAGTAACCACATCACCTAGATGGAATAAAGTAATATCTAGATCGATTCATCAAACAATACATGAATCCCATAAGACACATTTTAATATGTTTCATCATAAATGTATACTTATTAGGATACCCATTTAGAACCCTCATGGAAATTTTAAAGTAGCATACTATAGGCTACATGTGTACAAAGAGAAAGTGAAAGACACTAATATTTCTCTTGTAACATGTCCCTATTAAGGATAAATAAATAAATATAAAATCTATATATAATAAAATAATATAATGAATATTGAAACATTGTAACTCACACCACATACCCAATTGAATTTAAATATCAAAACCAATTTCAAAAATCTATTTATCATATACCTTTAATAAAATAAAATTAAATCAACAATTCTATATATCAAATAATTGAATAGTATCCTCTAACCCACATATTTGTAACCGCATACCACGTATCTATATCTCATAACCATATATTTGTAGCCACATTCCATGTATTTATATCCTAATTAATCATCATATATCAATCATAATATTATTTTTAGTCATTATGGTCATAAAAATCATGTTTAAAACCAATAATACATGTATTCTAAAATATATTATATCATTTTTGATTCCTCACAAAAAATATAAACATCTAAATTTATCCCATCATAGTCCATGTAAAATAAGCAACATGAATCATAACCATTCTATATCAAAATTACAGGGAGTGGAAGAGGGATTATTTATCCATTTGTTTCCCCATTGTGATGGATGTTCATAGAATACCCACGGTACTATCAGTTGTTATCCATCAGTACTATTATTCGACTCTGGTGGTTAATATATAAAATCACAATGATAATACCGTTTACGTATAATATCCACACACACAACCTCAACCAAATGGGTTTGAAAAAGATCACTGCTACAATATATAACAATCCTTACATTATTATCGACTCCCACTGAAAAAAATTACTATTACAACAACATAAGAATAATTATATTATCAAAAAATAGTTGTAAAAAATATGGTAAAGTCTCATAAAACATTATATTAGAAAATTTTATTGAAATAAAATTATTATCCATATTAAATCAATTATTCAGTTTTTTTATCATAATTATTTACTCATCATTCATTATCCAACACCAACATTCAATCTATAAATTTTCCATTTCATATATTATCACATATATTAATTAAACACTAGCTAATACATATATACTATCCCACTTACCGTATTATCATTATAAATCTAGAACAATATTAATGGTTATTCCATAACATCACTAATCTATAAATTCCACAGCAAAATACACAACTATCCACTATGATTACCACCATGCATCTCATGGAAACAACTATAATAAATTTCTATAATTCCTTACTTCCCTATAAAACATGTAATGACACCATCACAAAAAAATTCTTCATGAAATCCCATGTAAATAATTAATCATTCATAAAAAAATACACATTCTGCCCCAAGAACATCAAATCCAACATAAACATATTAAGAAAACATCATTCTACTTTTACATTCCATTTATATTAGATGTGGCTAGAAAAATCAATAATATGCGTATCTATATTTTTAAAAAATAAAATTTCATATCATAATTAAAAGTTTATCATTTTATGAGATGTGATATTAATATTTAATGAGAGAATAATTTTCCCAAATCATGATAGGAAACAAAATATTTGGCCATACTATTGGAAACAATTTATCATAATAAATGTCCAAAACATAATAATTCTCATTAAATACCCAACTCCACATAATGTGAAATATGCAGTATTAATCAATCATTAGATATTTAAAAAAATGGTAATTATTAAATAATGAAAATTTATAAATTTAAAATAATTTAAAATTGATGTGTCTTCATAAATCCCTTAGAATATTCTTATTTCCCCATGAGTCACTACACTTGTATAATAATTTCTATGTGACGATTATATAAATAAAGTGATGGAAAAAAGGTAAAATGATCAAGGGAATATATTTAGACATGACGTTTTGTGTTTTAATGATACGAGATCATGAAAATAATAAAAAACAAAAAGGATGGGTATATATATTTAATTAACATATATTCCAAAATAGCTTGAACTTATTCAATGCATTATATATTTAAAACAAGACTAACCACACATTTTTATTCTAATATATCCTAAAATGATGAATTTTATCATGTTGTGTAATTATTTTTTCTTATATAAAATTTAATAATTTTTAGGAATATATGATTTATAATTCCATTTTATATTATAATGTCTGATTCTCTTTATAACACACTTAAAATTTTGACTTTATTTCATTTATAAAATAACATGATTGATAGTTTTTATTACAAACAACACAAAATTAAAAAAAGAGTAAAATCTCTAAGTGAAAATTAAAATGAAATATATATCTTGAATAAAGCATCTTGTAAATAAAAAATATTCATCAAATAAAAACTATTCCATTTAGATGTTAATCAATGCATTTGATTTATTATGAAAATGGATTTTTCTCCAATGAATTAAATTTCATGTAACCAATATTTTATCATAAAAAATAAAATTATTCAATTTCAATATATGTTTATTATTATATTTTATATATTATCCAATATATTATAATTCATTCAATTATTAAAATTTGTTAATTATTTTTAGTAACTGTTTTTTTAATGGGATTTTTTCAATATATGATTTTATAATTATAGTTTAAATATTTGGTAAAGATTTAAAATTATGGATTTTAAATTTTGTATTCGATGATAGTTACATCATTTATCAATTAATCATTTTTAAATTATATTATTGTTGTTTATTTTAATTTCTCAGAATTTTTTTGTGGAATGGTATAAAATATAGACTTGACACATATTTTCACATTTATAAATTATCATGATATGTAAATGAAATGAAAACTAGAGAATAAATTTATCTAGTCAAAAATTTATAAATTAAAATTGAAATACTTCCCTTAAAAATAAAATTGTTAACTTATTAATCTATGTTTCACATTAAAAAACTTGGGTAATTATTTTATTCATATAAAAGCTCATAATGGTTTTCAATTTCAATCATGAATTTGCAATGATACATGAATTTTTTTATTAATTTTTATAATTAATATTTTTTAAAATTAATCCAATTACTTACATGTTAATAAACATTATATATGATCATTTTATAACAAAATTTATTTACATTAAAAGTTGTTTTTATTAAAAATGTTTTTT
This sequence comes from Viscum album, assembly GCA_963277665.1. NCBI lineage: Eukaryota > Viridiplantae > Streptophyta > Magnoliopsida > Santalales > Viscaceae > Viscum > Viscum album. The sequence continues at coordinate 1,449,944,707 of OY728140.1, read as the reverse complement.
CGTTTCCTTTAATGAAAATATTTTAAATGATCATTTTTTCAATAATAAAAATTAATTATTTTAAAATGGATTACATATCTTTTTCATAACATGATAGTTAGGTGATAATTTCCATTTTATTTTATTCATTATAAAAAATTACCATTATACTTTTTTTCATAATAGAAAGGGTTAAAATAGTAAACATGGGGTAACTATAAGATAATAATTAAAATTTGAAATAAACATTTATAAATTAGTTTACATGTGGGGATTTAGAGTATAAATTATCATATATTAATAATTATGATAAATATTTAGCAACATTCCTTGAGAAATGTATCTATTATATTTTGAATTTCACTATATTTATAAGATTAAAACTCCGCCACTATTTAGTGGGAACATAATCTACTCACACATCCACAATCATATAAAAAATTAGATTTTTAAATCCCTAATAAAATCACTTCAAAAAATTTATAGATATATTATATAAGTCATATTATTACTAAAATAACAATATTATATTTATGAAGTTCTATTTCAAAGGATGATATCCAAGGAGAGGTATAAGACTGGGCAAAATTCATTCAAATTTATTTCATCATCATCCACTATGAGATATATTCTAAAAAAAATATATAATGACCAAATTAATTTTCTTATTATTAAATAGTATTATATCAATTGAAAAAAAAATTCAACTATATTAACTTCCAATTGAAGATGAAACTATCACTAATGTGTATGTGTTAAATTACACCTCCACGATGCAATGTATTTAATTTTTAATCACTTCTTATCATGAATGGTAATATATAAGGATTTAATGTATTTAAATTTTATTTAGATACAATTATTTTTATATAATAAATATATTGTCTTTCATATTACCCACCCATTTGATGTAAGATGAAAATATCATTTGTGTGTACATGAAGACTACTACCTCCATGGATGGAATGTTTTATTTCTCATTACCACATCTCATTGATAGTCAAAAAATATATTTATTTATTAAATATGGTAGTTGAAACATAATCAAACTTCTATAAAACTTAAATTATTATTAATTATATAGAATTAAAATTTCTTAGTCATTTATCTATTGTATGATGTGCTGTTTTTTCCTTTCTTACCACATATATGATCATTGAAATAGTATTTTAATCATGAATTATTATGGAATATCATTTAATGTAAATAATACATAGTAATAATTTATTAATTTTTTTAATAATTATTATTTTTTATTATATGAAGAATTATATTTTCTAATAACTTATATTCTTTTTTAAATTCATGAATCACTGAAAAAGTACATGTTTCTATTCATGGAAGCCTTATGAGGTTTATTGAATGTTACAAGGGCTGTGAAAAAGTATGACGTGACTTAGGATATAGTTGATGCATGATGACAAAAACTTGATTAATTTGTTAGGATTTTATAGAATGTGGAGAACAACATGCTCAGTGCTAACATAAAATAGGCCCTTTTTGCCATGTTATATGCTTTCAATCAAACCAGGCCTTCTGGAAACTCAATTTACTAGAATGGATGGTTGGATTGGATTTCACTAAGGGTATGAACTATACTTCATATCTATTTGTGTGTCTTATTGTGTTTCTTTTTATAATCCCCCAAATAACCTACTTTTTTTCAATAAGATATTATTTATTTTTAGAACTATATTTCATTCATGTGGTGTATATAAATCCCATGATTGTTTTTCTTGTTTCATATCATTAATATTGTTTGTAATTTCTATTCCATTTCTGGTTCTTTATACCATAATTTTTTAATTCAATTGTTTCCAAATATGAATGTGTTTCTGTTAGAATCTTAGTTTTTATCATTGCACATTATGTATCAATTTCCACCATAAGAAATTATATATTATTTCTCTTCTAAAGAACAATAATTTTATTATACTATAGTTACTTAATGATATTTCATATATTCATTATATCTTCCAAAACCACGAACTAAAAACCATAGAAAGAATATTTTCTGCTAAAAATATGTATTTGTTTTTACATTTTGGAAGATAATCAATTTCATCTATATCCATATTGTTCCAAACAATTTATTTATATTTAATATATAATATTAGATAAATATATATTATTTGTTAGTGAACAATTACATTAAAAACACAAAACATTCATTCAGGGATTGACCAAGTCCATATCCCCACCCTAAGGGATAGAACATAAAACCTCTATCTTAATATATATAAATATATATTAGGTGTATTTCTTAGTAAACCCATATCATCTGTCACATCCCATCATGTTGTGGAGGCACTTCATCTCTAAAACCACACTATATGATTCCCCAATCCGGATACCATCCATATACATTCTCTATATGGATTATGATGATTAATTTTTAATGATATTTCATGAAAGATATTTCTTTCTCATTAGTTACTGAAACTGTAATCTAATGAAGAATTATATAATATTTATGTGGAATATTTTTGAATGGATTTTTATTATGTGATGTGTGGGTCTGTTATATCCCTCCAAAAAATTTGTTAATTTTTTTCTTATGTTCTCAAATGTGATATGGGTAATGGACCTATTCACAAGATTGTGGATGATTAATAAACAAAATACTAAGAGGGTACATTGGAAATTAATCCATTATTAAGGTATATCTAGGTAATTTGATGAATCCAAATTGTGTGCATGAGAAATTATCCAATGAACATGTGACTAAATGTGTAGTTTGGTTTGGTATGGGAGGGTCTATGTTCAGTTAGATTAATCCCAAGAAGGTACTTTATTGTTTTTCCTAATCCAATATATAATGAATTATTTGTGAGTAGTATTTACATATGGTTTCGATGATTTAGTGTTTGAGAATATCTTTTGTATTTTTCATATGGTACCCTCTAAGAGAGCATGATTGATCATTCCACTATATAAGGACTCATATTATTTATTATGAATAATCCTTAATCTGTGACTCATGTATTATGATGTCTAACTAGTTGTGTATTATCTCTTAATTAATTTTAATATTATTATTGCATTATTTTTATTTAACACTAAATTATGAACAATAATTAGTATCTCCCAGAGTGACCCTTACTGGGAATTTTTCTTGCCTTTTCATAATTTTATATTTAATTATGCTTTGAAAATTGGTTTTATATATGATATGTCAATGAATGGAACTATGTAAGAATTGTTTTTATTACATGTCGACAATAATTCATGACATAGGACGATTATATATCTAGTATCTAAAAAACTAATCTTTTTAAGATAATTGGAATGTATGATTTTGTAATGTATTTATTATACTTATAATATTGTATATTATACATATAAGTGATGTTCATTTCATATTTACTAAAATAAATGATGGTTTATGTTAAGATTAGATATTAGTTATTGATAAATTATATGATAGAACAAAAAATACCCTATGATAATCCAATATGATATTTGATGACTATATCATATCATAGGCTATCATGAAATTTTCATAATTTATTATATATTATGAATAATTTTATTTAACATAACATTTCCCATAATTATTATTGATGATCTATACTCATTATGATTTTTTATTAAATGAATAAAACTTGGAGGAAGCTTGTTATCAATGAATGAGATTTCTAGTTCAATGAACGTCCTCATAATAAAAACTAAAGGGGAGGTGAAGTGAAACATAATTTAGTTATTCAAAACTATTTATCATGAGTTTTGATTGATAATTATGATATTTCTTAATTTCTAAGTCACTAAATAATAGAAAAGAGATTTTTATTATAGTGAAGGTAATAAATACCATGAATGGAAAAATATCCAACATTCTATCTGCTAAGAATGTGAGATTAATTGGCAAAGTAAATGTATCCAATTAATTGGATTATGTTTTATTTGGATGAAATGGAGGACATAGAGAAAGAAACTACTATTGAAAAAATAAATATTTTTTTGATTAATAGAGGGGAATAAAATTCTTCATAAAATATAAATTTGTCTTTTAGAATATAAAGGGAGTGTTCTTTATGAAAATCAGGATTGTTGGTGGAAATTTATAAATGTGATCAATGAGATATTATGAATAATTGTTTATCAATGTCATATTATTTAGATGAATATAATAAAAATAATAACTCACATGTCAGATGTATTTAATATTTTTTCTTATGCATTATGCGTGATATAATATTATTCTATGAATATTGAGTCTTAAAGATCAATGAATGATGATGAAAGATCATCATCGAGTAATCACCATTCTGATGTAGAGGTTTACTTTTTGATTATTTTTTATGTTATTCTTTCTAAAATAATGAGCATGGATCATCCAACCAACATGTTGATCCACATGTTTCTTGTTCCTGCCAGAGGGAATTTTAACTTGTTTATTTTTCTTTCAGGGTTTTATTTTTCATAAAATAATGAACCACACGTACCCATGATTTAAAAACTCCAACGCAGAAGGATCAGGCTGATACCAACAAGGCTCAGATTCTTCCATCATTAGGCATTCATGTCTTCTTCAAGGCTGCCCCTCCAAATAATTGGAGAGATGTTTTTGGAGGCTGAAAGTGGTAATAAGATTCCTCATGAATCTCAGATGGGCAGGCGGTTCGAGGATCAGACCACTAGAGCCGACGTGGTGATTTGAGGAAGGCCCCACCAGTGCACTCACGCCCGTAGTCACAGGTGGGTGGCGGTGCGCCATGAAGGAATTTTGAGGCAGATGCCTTGGTTAGTAGGGGCCACAATGGTGCGTTATCAGGCCACTAGAAATATAATTGTAGATGGCCTAGGCAAATGCAGCATGCACCACATGGACCACAGTGCATAGGCACGCAGTCCAGTAGGGACCTTCTGCGAGACAAGGGGCGACCAGCTATTACCGGTCTCATGCGCTTGAATCAGACACCCAGAAAGCGTCCCGAATGGAGGAGACATGAACATCAAGTGGTTTAGGCCATAAGGGGTGATGGGGAACTCGACCACTAGGATAGCTAGCCTAGGAACGAACATACCCTCCTGTTACGGGCTAGGATAGATAGAACTGATTCGCTGGGCGACCCAGGGGGCATGACCCATAGGTAAACAAGGATGGATTGAGAAAGGTCCAATTTGCCAGTCCCTATGGCCAAGTTAGACCAAGTTGGCCCCGAACCAAACTAGGTTGGGTCATGTATTTAAAATCATGTTAGGTCTTGTGGGACCCTTAGGTCGGGTTCCTCGGGTTGGTCCAACTATGTTGGAATGGGCCCAGATTGAACTGCACCACATTTACTAAAACACATATTTCATTTAGATTGTGTGTCTGATTGGAGATCCTTTTTCAGAGTTAGAAGCCTAGTAAAAATATTGTTCTTTTATAATGATCAGTGGAGACATTTAGAGAATATGGATTATGATGAATGTCTTGAGGATTGTATTCTGCAGGAATCAAGCACACTACATGCGGGAATCCTATGATTGGCTGAGACCCGTAGGAGGATGACCAGTGGGTCTAAATGACCCGAGATTCCTAGATGAGAAGAGACCCTATGTGGATCCACTATAATAAACCCTATGTGGATCAAATACAAGGGACCCTAGCAGGATCTACTACAGGAGACCCTGTGTGGATCCCCTACAAGCGTGTTACATCCTTGTTTCAGAAGCCGCCCAGAGGTACCCCGTACCCAGTTCGTCACATGGCCTCAAGCATATTTCTCCAAATACCAGAGGCTGCCGAATAGAAGCGAGGGGCTTGGGTGTGATAGTGGGAATCTATACCCCCATTGACAGAGTAACACATTGGTAGTAATATAGATAAAAATAGTGGAAGCAGTAATAATATCATACAATAGAAAATAGTAGAAGACTCAAATTAGTAAACTAGAGAACATATATAATGATGCATGATACATATGTACAGGAAAGCATCCAAACATGTCACAATAATGAAATACAGTTATGAAACAATGTACAAAGAAAACATGTAAACAACTCCTCAACATCACAACCCTCATCTTGGATCCATGACCTCCACCTCCAATGCAGTCAAATACCTTAAATAGAAGGGAGCTTTCCCTTATCTAGACCTACAGAAATATATTCTTTTTGGGCCCAGAAGCATGACCCAAATAGGGTGTGAGACGAATCCCATTATGTAACCACCCAATCATTTATGCCTAAGAGTCTGTGAATATATATAACATGCTATAAACAAAATGAAGTAGTAAACATGGAAGTATACATAGTAACAATCCTACAATTTTAGTTTCATTCATTTTCATATATCAAGTATGTAACTAATAACAAATAGGTAACCATTTGTGAAGTACTCACAGCCTAACCACACTGGTTCAACCCAATCAGACACATGAAACCCTCTAGGAAGTACGCAGATTCTAACCCCTCTGGTTCGACATTATGAAATACACTCTGAGAAGCACTCACCGTCAATTCCCCATGTGGTATCGTATCAGTAAGTAATAGTCACATTGAGAAATCACTCAACATCCAATTACACCAGTGGCCCATATCGATGAAACTACATACACTCAGAGGGGGATAAAGGTCCATCCCCCAATATACATGCAATGTAATAGTAAAAAGAAACTCTGGAGAATCCCTCAATGTACATTATATCTATGGTCTACTACACCACGTTCTCATAGGCCTGTGTAAGTTACCTGTGCACAAAGATACATGGAAGAAAATGTAAACCTCCTTAACTATTTGGATAAATAGTCTATAACATATCATACCATGTCATATAATAATCACATCGTCTAAACAATATTATTCATGGAATGAAAGCACCCTTATAAGAAGTCTAGAACAAATGGTCCAAACAATAAATCCTAGGAAAAACATCCATAGCTTGGAAAGGTTAAACCAATTCACAAACAATTAATATATATCCATACAAACACGACATAATAAGAAATAAAAGGCTAAAAACCATAAACATGCAATACCACTAACAAGGGTATTGGTTAATTTTAAACATAAAATTCAAAGAATTTATATAGAAAAGGACAAACCACATACCTCAGCATCGTGATATCGATATACATGAACCTCATTCCTTGAATCACCCAAGAACTCTATTGATCTAAAAAATTTCATAAAATGTTCAACTTGGGATATCTCAATAAAGAGGAGAAATTAGGATATGAAGTTCACTAAGAAAGGAGAACTCACCAATTTGATTCCAACGCATCCGATGGACTTTGAATTGCAGAACGGATGGTGAGTCGGGGGATCAGAAAATATCTGGTGGTCTTGTTCACTCCTGGATGAGATAGGTTGAGAAGAAGATGGTTATGTCCATCAGACAAGACCTTAGTCTGTTTAATTAAATAAATATTTATTACGTGGAGTTTTCTTTAAAAGTACACGACGTGTACTTACCCTTACCATGACCCGATTTAGGTGGCCTCTAGGTCACCACACACGACCATGTGCTCGACCGTTACACGGCCAGCACATCTCTACCCCCTAAAAGCAAGCACACATAGTGTACTTATAAGTATATGGTGTGTACTTTCCCTTACCGACACCCCCATTATGTGGCCTCCAGGCCCCCATGCATGGCCTTGTGGTTGGCTATTACCCGGCCAACACACGACTACCTGCGGTAACCCAGTACACGGTGTGTAGTTATAAGTACATGACATGTACTGCTGAAATTACCAGAAACACTCTTTTTTAAAAAAAACTAATAAGAAAAATGTACCTGAAAAAAAGATCTTTGTTCTTACAAACATCCCCCTTAAATAAATTAGTGCCTGAATTTCCCTAGAAAGGTGGCATATAAGAACAAACCTCAAGCAGCTCTGGTCACTAGGATTGTACATCGGCCTCCCTTTGCCTGGTCTCATCATGTACTCGCCCGTGCTTCCAAAGAACTCATACCAGAGGAACAGAATGGACACAGATAACCTTCATATTTCAATAAAAAAAATAAGGATGGGATGCTCTTAGAACAAGGAGTCCAAGTTGATATCAACCTCCTCGGGTTGGAAAACATGAGATGGGACTGAGATGTAACGTCGAAGCTGAGAAATGTGGAACACATCATGCGTAGAATGGTACCTCTGAGATAACTACAACTGATTGGAAACCAGACTCACTCTCCCCAACACCTCAAATAGCGTGACATATCTCGGTGAAAGATTACCCTTCTTTCTAATCCTCATCTGTCCCATCCTCAGTATGACAGATAGAAAAACCCGATTTCCGACCTCGAACCCCAAAGGTCATCTCCGATGATCATAATAATACTTATATAGTGATTGTGCAGTATCCATCCTCTTTAGAATAAACTACATATTCTCTTTGGTCTCCTGGACAAGACGAGGTCCCAGAATAGCTTCCACTCCTGCATACATCCAACATAATGGTGATCGGAATGGCCTACTGTACAAATCCTTAGAAGGTTCCATTGTAATAGTTTATTGAAAACTATTATTGTAGGAAACCTCCACAAGAGGTATCTGCTTCTCCCAAGAACCTCAAAATTCTAAGATTCATGGTCGAAGCATGTCCTCAGGAACCTGAATCATACGCTCAGACTGGCCATCAGTATGGGGATGGTAAGTTTTAATCACAAGTAACTGTGTACCCAAAGCCTTCTATATCCCCTTCCAGACCCACGATGTAAAATGTGTGTCCCTATATGAAACAATGGGGTGAGGAACTCCATGTAAATTTACAATCTCACGGATTTACACCCGTCTCATTTCATCCGCACTGAAGGTATCCTTGAAGGGAAATACGAGACAAACCTTCAAGATTCTATCAATGACAAGCCATACTCCATACCTCCCTCGAGGTGACCTTGGAAAACGTGTCATGAAATCCATCATGATATCATTCCATTACCACTCGGTAATGGGTAATTGCTGTAAAATCCCTGCTAGATGCTGATGCTCCACCTTCACCTGCTGACAGGTGGAACACCTCATGATGAAACCAGAAAAATATCTCTTCATACCTGGACCCCAATAATGTCGGTGTAGATTACTTTACAATATGGTGACACTAGGATGGATTTCCCAAACTAAGGAATGAGAGTCCCACATCAGATCCTCACATATGTCTGCTGACAACTATACACTCCCCTGGAAATACAATATCTCTTCTTCACTTATGGTCTATCCTGGAATAGGTTCCTATCATGACACATTGTTCCATAAGACTAGGCCTTCTTAATCTGATAGTTTCCTCATCCGCACTCGATCATGTAGAGTAGAGGAAACAACTACGAAAGAATTAAATTTATTCTCCTATATATCGTTCACCTCCAAATTCATCTGGGAGAACAGTGCCATAAGCTGCCACTCACAATTGGCCTCTTGAACTGCCTATATCTGAGTCTTCCTACTCAACGCATTATCCATAGTTTTTCCTTTCCCAGGATTATAGGAAAGATAAATGTCGAAGTACTAAAGGTACTCAACCAACCTTAGCTATCTCAAATTTAGATCTCAATGGGAGAAGAAAACTAGAAAATGCTCTCCCAATAGGTAGTGTGTCCAACAACCTATAATAAGAAGAAAAATAGAAAAATCTAGATCGTGTGTCTGGTAGTTTCTCTAATGTGGCCTCAAATCCCGAGAGCAGTATACAATGAACAATTCTCGCTGCATAAGCACTTCTCACAGCCCAATACATGATCCATAACAGTACACAGTATAGATCTTGCCTGACTCTGAAAATACTTGTATAGGTGCTGAAGTCAACCTCCCTTTCAGCTCCTGAAATGCTGACTCGCAAGAATCTGACCACAAGTACTCATCAACTTCTTACATAAGCAAGTTAGTGGTGCTTTTAATCATGATATGTTATGTATGAAACGTCTCTAGTATCCATCCAGCCCTAGAAAACTGTGTACCTCAAAGATGTTTTTCGGATCCTCCCAAGAAACTATAGGTCTCACTTTCTATGGTCAACTGATACTCCTATCTCAGAGATAACATGACCCATGAAGTGAATATGTCCCACTAAAAAGTTTCATTTGGAGAGATTATTATATAACTGATTCTCTCTCAGTGTACTCAAAATTAACTCAATATGGGTAGCATGGTCTTGTCGAGTGTGAGAGTACACCCTAATAACATCCACGAAGACTACGAAGAAAGAATCCAAGTGTGGATGTAACATTTAGTTCATCAGTTCCATGAAGACTACATGCATGTTCGTGAGACCGAACGATATGACCACATACTCGTATAGACTATACATGTTCCATAGGGATGTACGAGGTATATTAAATTTTCTAACACACAACTGATGATAACCATATCTCATGTCAATCATAGAGAACAACTGGGATCCTAAAAGAAGATCAAAGATATCATCAATCATTAGCATGTGATATTTTTTCTTTACCATCCACTATTTAATATTCCAATAATCCTTGCAAATTCTGTGGGTATCGTTCTCCTTCATCACAAATAGTACAGGAAAACCCTGAGGTGAAGTAGTTGGTCAGATGAATCCCTTGGCATGAAACTCCTCTAATTGCATCTTTAACTCCTCTAACTCTGGTGTATCCATCCAATAAGGATTAATGGACACTGGTGCCAGTCCTAGAACTAGATCAATAGAAAATTCCACATCTTTCTCTGAATGAAATGAAAAAAATTCCTTTGGAAAGATGTCCTAGAAATGATCCACCACTGGAAGAAAGTCCTTCTGTGATGTCCCCTAGACATTCAGATATAGACTAGAAATCTGGTTCATAACTCCTCCCAACCCATGATGGTCAGGTTCTTCTCTACTCACCCAGACATCCCATTCGTCCTTATGAAGAAATGATCCAACCTTTAGTGAGGTGAAACTCACCATACGATGATAGAAATCGACAAAAGCCTGGTCATCATAAACCACATAAATTCACCTCAGAAATGTGCATCAGCACCTATGTCTGGAATGACGGCTGGTTCCAAGACTGGAAATACAAGAGGATCTGTTGGTAGTCCCTGATCATCCATGCCTGGTGTCTGATCACTACATTTTAACTAGCATACAACCGGAGGAAATCTTGGTGGCATTACTCTGCAAGGCCAAGCACACACTTTAGATCACATTTGTCAAGGACTGAAAACTAGAATTTTAATAAGGGAACATGATGAATAAAGAATTAATGTTTTTTAAACACGGATACATGACATGTATTACACCTAGAAAACATATTCCCTTAAGCTTTCACATGGGCATGTACTTTTTCCAACACAGGTTGTGTAACACCCCAAACACACGGTGTGTTGTCCTAACACATAGTGTATACTTGAATCCCATTCCCCTGAACAAGTTCCCATAAATGTCTAAGCCACACAGTTCTCCTAGAACAAGGCTACACAACGTGTTAGATCTAGACATGGCATGTACTAGATAAATTTCACCAACCTGTGTTATTCATTACACGGATGGTTATATGGTTGAATCTACACGGAGTGTTCTATATGGACAAGACGAGTACAACATAGGTTTCAACTTCCTGTGATGTTAGTCACATAGGTGGACACATGGATGACACAACACAATGTGTTTATTCCAGACAAGGCGTGTTTGATAAGGATTCCACCTCCGTGTGATGTTCATTACAGGGTCAGATTCAAGCATTATACTACACTGCATCTTCATGCTTGACACTGTGGGTATAACCTATGTTTTATCTATTTGTGTCATTGGTAAAATTGGTGGACACATGGTATACAAAACAAGGAGTGTACATCCAATACACGACATTTCCCACCAAATATTTCCCATCCCCGAGTTTCTTCCCAAATATCCAGTGACACGGTTAGAGACTACACTGTTTGTACATATAGTACACATCGTGTACTTATGAAAAATAGTTACTTCTTGAAAAAAAGAACACATGGAAATTATTTATCATTAGACGCTATGTATTCATTGTTTTTTCAAACAGTAAACCTCAAAAACTACTCTGGAACCATTAAATACATGGAAACTAACATTAAAGATCCAAATCCCATCCGTGAGGGCCTATACACCCCACGAATCAAATCTTGGAATCTTATACATTTCATATACAAGAAAAAATGGAAATGATCAATCATATTCTGATCAATGATGGTCCATAACTCCTCAAGAACCAATGTTTGGAATTCATTCAAACAAACCTCACACAATACAATACCCAATCAAAAAAGATATTCTATCAAGGCATCAATCACAACATCATGCTTATCTGACACAACCTCTATCACCCCAACATGCAATCACTAATTCACCCTAAATGGCATGGAAAGAATGTATGACATGTGATCTCTATCAAGTGACTATTTGATTCATGGGATGGAAAACCCTTATCTCATTGGATTTAAATAGAAACAGAACCTCAATAATATAAATAACAACCACACAAAACATGTGAATCACCAAATGGTGAAATCAAATGAACTGTAAAATCGAAATACCAGAAAAATAAAAATGACAAGTTAAATTATCTTTTACCTATAAATGGGTTAGCTACTCCCCAAAAAAACTTATTACCAAGAACCTATTTCCATCATATCCCTGACTGTAGGCTCCAAACTATAATTCTAGAGGAAAATAACACTGATGATAACACTTTGTTACGTCCTAGTTCAAGATGCCTCTAAGAGGATCCCCGTACCTAGTTGGTCACATGGATTAAAGTAAATTTAATCAATTTCTAGAGGCTTCAGACTAGTAGGGAGGGCATTGGGTGTGATAGTGGGGAAAATATTCCATCATTGGTAGAGTAACACAGCAGAAGTAAAACAGATATTATCGTAGAAGTAGTAACAATACCAAACAAAAGTAAACAGCGGAAGATATGGAGAAGTAAAATGGTGCATAGATATAATGATATATGATACATATGTATAGGAATGTAGGAAGACACATCACAATTCCAAAATATAGTACTAAACCAAAGTATAAAGAAATCATGTTAATAAATCCTCTGCATCACAAGCCTATGCTTGGTCCCATTTTTTCCAGATCCAAAGATGTCATGTACCTGAAGTAAAAGGGCGCTTTCCATTATCTAGACATGCAAAAATATAATCTATTTGAGCTGAAAATCAGGACCCAAACCGGGTGTGAGCTGAATCCCAGTAGGCAACCACCCAAAGATTTGTTCCAAAATGTCAGTGAATATATATGGCATGCAATAAAACAAATTAAGCTATAAACAAGGAATTAAACATAATAACAATAAAACAACTTCAATTGCATTCATTTTCATATATCAATTAATCATCTAATCACAAACATGTAACACTCTAAGAAGTACTCACAACATAACCCCTCAAATTCAACCATATCAAACACAAGGAACCCTCTGGGAAGTAGACACAGTATAACCCCTCTAGTCCTGCTTTAGAAAAGACACTCTGAGGAAGCACTCATTGTAAATCCTCATGTGGTCTCGTATTGGTAAATAATCGGCACTCTAAGGAAGCACTCCACATCAAATTCCCCATGTGGCCCGTATTGAGAAAACTATAGACACACAAAGGGAGAGAATTTTCCATCCCTCCTATGGTCTCACAACATAACAATAAACAACCAATCTTGAGAAGCCTTCAACATCCATTCTTCCTATGGTCTACTACACTAGGTTCTCACGATCCTATCTAAGTCAGCAGTGCACAACGATACATGGCAGGAAAAGTAAACTTCATAAACTACTTTTCTAAACATTATACAGTGTATCATATCTTGTAAAATAATAATCCATCTATCCTAACAATACTAGTCATTGAATGCATGAATCCTAACAGTCAATCTAGGCCAAACGGTCAAAAAATGACATCATGGGAAAAATATTCATAGAATGACCTGTTTAAACCTATTCAGAAACAATTAACTGATTTCCATAAAAACAAGGCATAACAGAAAATAATGTGGCACCAAACCATAAACACACAATAGCCCGAACAAGGGTTTTTGGCACTTTTGGACTTAAAATTCAAATACTACCTACAAGAAGGCACAAAACACCTACCTTTGTGTCGTGAGATCGATATATGTGATCCTCAGGCCACGATTTTCCCTATACAGTTGTAGATATACAAAAAATATTAAAATGTTCAACCGAGGATATCTTGTGAAAGAGGAGAAATCAGGAGATGAAGTTCAATAAGAATGAAGTAATCATCGATGTGATTCCAATGCAACCGACTATGTTCGAATTGGAGAAAGGATGGCGAGTTAGGGGCTTGATGAATATCTGAAGGTCTCATTCGCTCCCAGACGATATAGGTTGAGAAGAAGATGGTTTTTCCATCAGACGCGACCTCGGTCCATTTAATGAAATAAAAAAGAATTACACGTTGTGTTCTTTAAACGTACACAATCTTTACATGGCATTTCCTAGCCCTACATTAGGAAGCCTTCAAGTCACCACACATGACCTTGTGCTTGGCCGTTACTGCTCAAGTATATGGCTACTCGGGGAAACCATGTACACGGTGTGTACTAATCAGTGCATGGTGTGTACATTCCCTTATGGGTCCATAATTTAGGTACCCTCTAGGTAACCACACACGTCCATGGGTCCAGCCATTACACGACCAGCACACTGCTACCTGTGGAATCCAATTGCATGGCGTGTACTTATAAGTGCATGGCGTGTACTCCAAATTTTTTTTACAGCCCCTATTTTTCTCAAAAGCATCTAGAAAAGAAAAAATCACTTGAAAAGAAGATTACGGTTCTTAAAAAGCGACCCTGTGTGGATCACCTACAAGGACCCTGCGTGGATCAGCTAAAAGTTACCCTGTGTGGATCATCTATAAGAGGCCTTGTTTGGATCATCTATAAGAGAACCTGTTTGGATAAGCTATAAATGACCATCTATGGAAAAACTATGATGGGATACCTTGGAAGTGGCTTTGTGTGACTCAGTAGGGCCATAGTGGTGAACAGATCTGTGTGACCCAGTAGACCCATGGTACTCATCCGGGATGTGCACCTCAGCAGTTCAAGTAGTTCAGTGTATGAATGTCCGTTATTTTTTACATTCTTTATATTATACCTGTGTGAGCTACCATTAAAAATACTTATTTTCTTTTTTTTCATTACCATGTGTTTTGGGGTGTATATTAAGTATGATGTTACTCAAATATGAATGGGATTCACCCGTACTTTTCTTTTCCTGTGAATTTATTGATGGTAAAATGGAGACCTTGTTTGTTTGGGACCATGTGGTTTTATGTGAGATGGGATGAAAGAACGTACTTTGGTGGTTTCATGTGTCTACACGTCACCTACACTTTAGGTGGGGTTCTTCTGCCAATAACCATTCATATATCATTTGTACTTTCTTATTTTTAGTTTTACTTTTGATGGGTTTATATTCTGGCCCATTTTACAAACAACTTGTAACTTTCTTTAGTTGTTTTTAGTGGCATGTATGTTTTTCCTTTTTAGATTTTTGGGATGTGGATATGTGAGTGTTTGTACAGGTAGTTAGGAAAATATCTCCCACTTGTGGGATATTTTCATCGGTTCTAGTCGCTAGCCCCAGACCTTTAGCATGAAGGCTTGGGGTAGTCAAGGCATGGGCCCCGAGGGATGGGTCAGGAAAAAGTTCTATCAAAGGAGGTCGGTTCTACTAGAAAAATATGAATCTGTAATTTTCATGGGGAAATAATGTTAAGTGTTTTGAGTTCATCTTTCAGGCGAGGAAGTCAAGTGTCGGTGCAGCGGCTATTGTATCCAAACACTAGGACCCTCCATTATTTTTTCTGACCCGAAACATGAAAAAATTGTTTCATGCATATTTTTTCATTTTCCTGTGTTATTTATGAGTCGATGTTAGGTCAGCAGTTATAATCTATTAACCACTGACTAACATGATCTATTTCATGTTGCCTCTATATAGAATGCTAGATAGGATTCGAGTGTGTGACCACAAGGATAGTCCATTGAGCGATGATGCTTCGATGTAGGGTGCATTTCCTGAGATGGTACCTTCGGGTGGTGTCCCATCAATACCAACACCCGTCGGTCATCTATTACTACGGGTGCTACTGGTAGAGTACGCATGTATGCTTATTGCCTTACACGGGTTCAAGACACAAAGACCTCCTAGGTTTTGGGGAGAGACAGATCCTCAGGTCACTGCAAATTTTAGGAGGAGGTGACACAAGTCTTCCACTTAGTGAGGACTCCAAATGACTAGATAGAAGTTCTAGTAGCAAGCCTTATGCATGGTGGAAGACATGGAAGAGCAGCTAAGAGAGTAGTAGGTGGGGGTATACCTTTTTCTATTTTACATCCACCGCCCCAATGTGGTCTACACCAGGTTCAGGGAGCAAATGGATAGATGAATTGGGTAGGAGTAGGCAGCCATCCTTTCCTGCGTAGTAGTAGATATTTTAGGTTTTCAATTACCTATTATAGTGGACAATTACGAGGAAATGTTTCCTGCAGATGTTCCAAGACTACCTCCACATATAAAGGTAGTTTTCTTCATTAATCTTTACCCTAGGATGACACTGATATCTACACCTATATATTGGATTTCTCCCATAGAGCTCTGAGAGATGAGGGTACTATTGGAAAACATATAGAGGAATGGGGTTCGTAATGCCAGTGTTTCACCATCCACAAAACCATTGATGTTTTCCAAGAAGGTAGAGAGTATATGAGGTTATTCATGAACCTTCAACACCAAAACTAGGTGACCATGAAGAACATGTATCCTCTGCCGAGAAATGATCACCACCTAGAAAAGATGAAGGTTGAGAGATGGTTCCTAAATATAGACCACATATAAGGAAATCAATAGCTTCAAGTATGAGATGGGGACATCTCGAATACACCTTTTAGACTTCACTATGACCTCTATGAGTACATAGTGTTGTTATTTGGAATGATGAATGATAATAGGATATTATCGCTATACATAGACCGATTTGTAGTGGTCTACATTGATGAAATCTTACTGTATTCAGCGTTCAAAGAGGAGCACATGATAAAATGTAGGATGGGTCAGGACACAATCCCAGAGCACCAGCTTAACAAAAATATCTTGAAATGTGATTTTTGGATATGAAAGGTCTATTTCATAGGACATGTCATCTCAGAGGCTAGTGTTGTAGTGAATAAAGTGATGAACGAGGTACTGCTTTCTTGGGAACCACCTATTAGTATTACATAGTTGAGGAGTTTTCCTTAGGTTGTCTAGGTACTATCGGATGTTTGTACCCAAATTATCCAAAGTGGAATCACCCATGAAGACATTGATAATGAAGGGAAAACCCTTTACGTGGATAGAAGAATTCCATAAAAGAATTCAGCAACTCAAGAAGATCTTGATGAGTTCTTCTATCATGAGGTTTCCAGAGTAGGGTGCCCACTACATATTGTATTGTGATGTATCTGGAACTTACCTTGGATGTGTCCTGATGTAGGCACATGAAATGATTTCTTATGGGTCACGATAGTTGATATCTCCTGAGCAAAATGATGTGAATCATGAACTTCAGTTGACAATGGTTTTATTTTCATTGGGAATGAGATTACACTACGATATGGGTGAACGATGTAACATCCTAGATCTTATTTTCAGGTATTTGTTTCCTTTTTCTGGTGTTTTTGAGTAATATATGAGTTCTTGGAAATTATGGATGTACACACCATGGACATTATGAGTACATGCTGTTTACTCAGTTGTCATGTGTAGCCGTGTGCGGTCAGTGTCCCGGTCGTGCACACGATCGTGTACGGTGACCTGGAGGCCCCCTAAAGAGGGTCTCGATAAGGGCATGTAAACGTTGTGTACTTCAAAAGTACACTCCATTTATTTTTTTCATTAATCGTGCCAGGGTCAAATATGATGGACATAAACACCTCTTTCTTGGCCTAGTTTGTCCAAGAGCATCTGTATAGCCACGATTCTTCCTCTATCCCCTGATCAAGCATCCATTCTTTGAATCGACGATCGTCGATTGTGTTGGGATCACCTCAGAAGCTCTTCCTTCTTCTATAGCTTTGTTTCTTGATTCCTCCTATTTCAGCAGTTCTCCTCAGTTGAACATTTTATAATTTTTTATAGATCTACAGTTTTCATTTGTGGTTCAAGGAATCAGTTTCATGTATAACAAATTCCCTACACTAAGGTAGGTGGTTTGTTCCTTTCTGTATAAATTCTTTGAGTTTTATGTCCAAATGTTCCCAAAACCCTTGAATGGGGTATTGCTTGTTTATGGTTTTAACCCACTTAATTTTCTACTATGCATGTATTCTAGATTACAGTTTAATCGAATGTCAATAAGGTTATTTTCTATGATTTGTAAGTGTTTTCCCATGCATGTTTTGTTTATGACAATTTGGTCCTGCTTATCCTTTTAGGCTGCCTTGTTTTTCCAATTCCTAGTATTGTAGGATGGTGTGATTATTTATGGGACATGCTGTTATGCTATATCTTATATACCCAAGTAGTTATTGTGGTTTACCGTGGCCGATATGTATCATTGTACTCGATTGACATACATAGGGCCATGAGAACCTGGTGTAGTAGACCATAGGGAGAATGGATGTAAGAGATTTTCCAGAGTATCTGTTTTCACTATTACGATGTGACACCGTAGGGGGATTTTAGGTAAGTACCTCCTCATAGTGTATGTAGTTCATCGACATGGGCCACACAGGGATGTGACATAAGTGCTTCCCAAGAGATCCATTTAGTAACCAATACAAGACTATAGGGGGAATTTATGGAGAGTTCTTTCTCAGAGTGTCTATGATTAAGCTGAACTAGAGGGGTTAGAGTATGTGTAATTCTCAGAGGGATGCTTGTTCTATATTGGTTGAACTAGAGGGGTTAGGCTGTGAGTACTCATAGAGGGATACCTTCTTTGACTAACTATTACTTGATATATGGATTTTAATGTAATTGAAATGTAGGAATGTACACTGCTGATTACTTCCTTGTTTACTTCTCTTTTTACTTATTTAATGCCATATATTCAATAACTGTAAGGAACAGATCTTTTGGTGGTTTCATACTCGGATTTAGTCTCAACCCCTATTTGGGTCATTCTTTTTGGCCCCAATAGATTATACTACTGCAGGTTTAGATAAGGGAAAATTCCCTTATACTTCAGGTACTTGACTGTTTTGGATTTGGAGAGCATATGACCATGTTGAGGCCTGTGATACTGAGGAGTTTACCTATATTCTTTTGGAAATTGGTTGTGTACTACGTTTAATCATTGAGACATGTTTGAATACGTTCCTAGATATGTATCGTGCATAATTTATATATGTTCTCCATTTGTTTCTTACATTTAGTCTTCTACTATTTACTGTTGTATGGTGTTATTATTGCTTCCGCAATTTTATATCTTCTTTACTTATATTTTGTACTTTGCAAATTAAGTCCTAGTTTCCCCTGTATCACACCAAAGGCCCATGCTACATGTTGGAAGCATATGTCGTTTGGGGAAATGTGCATGAGGCCATGTGACCAACCAAGTACAGGGCGCCTCTGGGTGGTTTCCATACCCGGGATGTTACAAAGTTGTATCAGAGGGTTTCTTTTCTTCTTGACATAATGTCTGAAGCTAATAACCATGGATATGACGGAATCGGTACATGGTAATAAGTCGTGCTCGGGAGTATCTAACCCGTGTATAGGGAAAAGCCAATCTACCTCATTATTTCAATTTTTCTGTTTTGGTAAATTTACAGTTGATTTGATTTCACCATTGGGTGATTCACATGTTTTGTGCTACTACCGTTGATGTTATTGAGGTTCAATTTATGTTGCAACCCAATGATATGGGGGTATTCCATCCCACTCATCATAGAGGAACATGCTTGAAATCACATGTCATACATTCTTTCCATACCATCTAGAGAGTATTAGTGTTTGCATGTTTTTGTGATAGAGGTTGTGTCAAACATTCATGTTGTTAAGATAGATGCCTTTATAGAATATATGCTTTTTGGTGGGGTATTTCTTTGAGTAAGTTTTTTTTGAATGAACACCAAACTTTGGTTCTTGAGGTGTTATGGCCCCTAATAAATCGGAATTTGGTGGATCATTGACTTGTTTTCCTTGTATATGACATGTATAAGATTCCAATATTTGATTCGCGGGGAGTATGGGCCCTCATGAATCAGAATTTTGCACTTTAGTGTTCTTTTCAGTGTTTTTCTGGGTTTCAGAGTAGTTTTTCAGGCTTACTATCTGAAAAAACCTAGAATACACGGCGTGTAATGTTAAATTCATGCCCTATGTTCTTTTGTTCTGGAATAAAAAAAATTCATAAGTACACATTGTGTACTCTATGTACATGCCCTGTAGTTTCTAACCATGTCTCAGACTGTGTGGGCAGGGACACTAGGTATGGACTCATTTTTAGGACATTCCATGTACTTGATGTAGATGCTGTGTTGTAGAACCATGTAACTGGTCATGTCACTAAAAACACAGGTCAGTTGAGTCTCTTCTAATACACGTCGTGTCTCTCTAGAACACGCCATGTAGTGAACCCCAATACCCAGTCATGTAACAAACAACACAGGTCTGAAAAAGCTCCCTAGTGCATGTCATGTACATCTCGAACATGTCGTGTAGCGTGATCAGTGTATCTGGCCATGTCTCTAACAATATGTGTCAGTAAAGCGCATCTATTACACTTTGTGTCTATCTTGAACACATCGTGTAGTCTTTTTTAGAATAATCGTGTGGGTTAGATGTGCAAAAGAACACTTGCAGGGAAATAGAAGTCAAGTACACACCGTGTGTTAGGACAACACGCCGTGTGTATGGGTTGTTACGTGATCGGTATTGGTAGAAGTACACACCGATGTGAATGGATCTAGGGAACACACAATTTTAGAATTATACACTCCATTTATCCATGTTTTCGAAAACTTAAATGATTTCTTTCACTTTCTTCCTTATTACACTTCATGATATCATCCCTTGATAATCGTTATCGAAGTTGTGTGCCTGACCATGCATAGTCATGCCACTGAGGCATCTTATGGTTGTACACAGGTTGCAAGGCAGTGATTAGACACCAGACATGGCTGTTCAGGGACTACCAATAGATTATCCATTTGTGCCAGCCTTGGCACCAGCTGTTATCCCGGATACAGGTGCTAATGCATAGTTCCATGAGGGATTCATGGGGTTCATGTAGACCTTACACGGAGTACCGCATCATGCCCCATCAATGGCAGAGTTGACGCTAGTTTTCCAACAACTACATCCTCCCACCTTCACAATTGAATGAGGACCTCAGGATGCAAAGTCATTGTTAGAATCCATGTTGTCTATCTTCGATCATCTGGAGAAGCCTTCAAATAGAAGGGTAAATCTTTATTCTTATATACTTAAGGATTATGCCAATAGATTGTGGGATGTGATCTCAATGGAGGGAAACCTGGAGGTTATGTCTTTGAATGTGTTCCAGTGTTCCTTCTACGACTACTTCTATATCAAGACATTAAGGGCCGATCGAGCCCGATAGTACATGAGTCTGGAGCAGGGAACTCCTTCTATTATGGAGTATTATTCTCGCTTCACAACGATTTAGTGCATCACGCCTACTGTAGGAGGTGATGTGTTATTCCTGGAGGGAAGGTTCAATGATGGTCTCTGGCATAACATTTGATCTCAGGTGAACATCTTCAGGTTGACTTCCACCACCTCTATAGTTAACCAAGTGCTAATCACGGAGCGTAATCTGAGGGATTCTGGAGTTGTGAGCTAGGATGGCTCGACATCTAGAGTTAGTATCCCTCCTTCTGATAGAAGGAAGCATCTCAAGGTGTCTTCGTGTGGTGATCTAAGGTGGTGAGAGACTTTTTCTAGTATCCAAGTGGTGTTCTATCAGGGCAGGAATAGTGGGAATAAGAGGCAAAATTTCCCAAGATACCATGTGGAGTGTCGATCATACAGTAAGATGGGACATCTTTAGCGCTTCTATCTGATCTTATCACCAACAACTGGTGACATGGGGTCTTCTATGACTTCATGTTTAGGATCAGCACCACCAGTTCCTCCGCAGTTAGAGAATTGATGTTCTTCCTACTGTTCAGGCTGAGGTGGAGGTCATTTCCATGGGAGCTAGTCACCCAGCTTTTAGTGACAACATGGTTGATCAAATCAGAGTGGTCAAACAGGGTCATGAGGCCACGGTGTATGTCAGAATTTTGCAGTGGAGCAGACCCTACATGAGAAGGTTCTTGGACCCTATTCTGTTCGAAATACGATTCTATTTATTTCCGTTTTATCTTCTGGTCTTTTCGAATGAGGGGATTCCCAGAGCTTTATATCCATTTCTATTTTGGAGTGCCTTGGGCTATGTATCTTTTCTACTACTTATATCTTGATGCAAGACACTCCATTTTGGACTAGAAGAGAATGTGTACATTAGTGTAATGAGTCCCCTCTTGAGGTTGGTGGATGCAACTTATTATGGGACATCTATGTCTTAGAGATGACGGGCTTTGATGGCATTTTTTGAATGGACTGGTTATTCCCCTTCATGGATGTTGTCGATTTCTATTTTCATAGGGCGAGTTTCACATAACCATTGAATGGATATTTTCTTTATAAGGTCTAATGGGATGTCCAGAATAGTAGAGCGGGAGGCAAGCATCATGATTTTGGAGGTCTTATAGCCCATATCGCTAGTCTATATCTGGATGTCTAGGGTACTTCACATATAGACATTCCTCCAGCAGTGGATAGTTTACCGAATGTCATTACAGAGGAAATTCTAGGCTTTCCACTAGAGCGTGAGGTAGAATTTTCTATTGAGCTTATTCTAGGAGTGGCACCAGTGTCCATTCTTCCTTATTATATGGTTACACCAGAGTTACAGGAGCTCAAGAAGAAGTTGGAGGAGTTGCTGGTAATTTTATCCAACTTTGTACTTCTCTTTGGGGTTCTCCTGTCTTGTTGCGAGAAAGGAAGGTGGTACCCTCAGACTCTGTGTGGATTATTGGAAGCTTAATGAGATGACGGTCAAGAACTGATACCGCTTGTCAATGATTTTTCATCTCTTTGATCAGCTATAAGGATCCTTGGTGTTCTCGAAGATTGAATTGAGATCCGATTACCATAAGTTGAACGTTATACCATCTGGTATACATCTTACATCCATATGGAGAAGGTATGGCCTACACGAGTATGTAGTTATTCCATTCAGTCTCCCAAATGCACCTATAATCTTCACGGCACTGATGAACCATGTGATCCATCTGTACATGGATTCTTTTGTGGTAGTATTTGTGGATGATATCTTGGTGTACTCTCACACTCGACATGACCATGACACCCATCATGAGATCATTCTGAGTACAATGAGAGAGTGTCAGTTATATTCTATGCTCTCAAAATGACAATTTTGGATGGACCAAATTCACTTTTTGGGTCATGTAATTTTAGAGACAGAAGTATCAGTATACCGAGAGAATTGAGACTAGTGGTTTCATGGGAGTAGCTGAATATCATATTTGAGGTTAGGAGTTTTCTATGGCTGGTTTCATACTAAAAACATTTCAAAGAGGAAATTTCACACTTACTAGCGCCTTTAATGGGTCTGAATAAGAATGGTGTGATGTTCTTATGGCCAGATTCATGTGAGTCATCCTTTGACGATCTGAAAGGGAGGTTGATTTCAACACCGATACTAGTATTTCTAGAGCTGGGAAAGAGCTATATTGTTTACTGTGGTGCATCAGGTATCAGAATAAGTTTATTTCTTATGTAGGGGGAAGGATTCGTTGCGTATGAGTCTCGATATTTGAGGCCATGTGAGAGGAATTACCTGATGCCTGATCTCGAGTTGGCTACTATTTTTCATGCATTACGATGTTGGAGATATTATCATCTAGGAATTCATTTTGGGGTTTCCACCGACCAAAAAAGTCTCAAGTACATATTTAAGAGCTTGAGGGCACGCTTCAAGCATGCATCCTGGATTTTGGAGGTTCTTGGGAGAATCACATACCTCTTGTGGATTTTGACTACTATAATAGTTTTCAAGAAACTATTCATAAGAAACCTTATGAGGACTTGTATGATAGGCCATTCAGATCACCCTCGTGTTGGATGCAGGTAGGAGGGGCAGTTATGCTGAGACCTCATCTTTTCCGGGAGACTAAAAATAAAATAGAGTAGATTTAGAATAGGATGGCTAATGCATAGTCTCGAAAGAAGTCTTATGCTGATTGCTAGAGATGGCCTCTAGAGTTCAAGGTCGGAGATGTGTTTTTCCTGCATGTCACACCGAGGTTGGGACATTGGAGGATTAGGAGACAAGGAAAGCATTCGTTGAGGGACATCAGGCCGTTTAAGGTGTTCGAGAGAGTTAGGATGGTTGCCTATCAGTTTCAGTTACCTCAATGGTACTGGGCTATGAATTAAATCTTCCATGTTACTCAACTATGACGTTACATCTCATACCCCTGTCATGTTTCTCATCCGGAGGAGGTTGAGCTCGAGGTGGACGTCTTGTTCAAGTATCATCCTATCAGGATTGATGATTAAAGAATGAAGGTTCTATGTGGACAGTCTGTTCATCTGGTATGAGTGCTATGGAAGAACAGGTGAGTACATGATGATACTTGGTAGAGGGAGGCCGATGTATGATCGCAATGGCCGGATCTGTTCGGGGATTCTACTTCTACGCCGCCTTTCTAGGGAAATTCAAAGACTAATTTCTATAAGGGGGATGTTTTTAAGAACCCAAATAATCTTTTTAGGTATGTTTTCTTTTTTAATGTGTTTTTTACGAAAATAGGTGTTTTTGGAAATTTTATAAGTACACACCATGTTCTTTTTGAGTATACGTCATGTACTCCATTCACGTGGGTAGCCGTCTGTTGGCCGTGTCATAGCTCTGAACATGACCATGTGTGGTGACCTGTAGGCCATCTAAAGTGGGGATCGTTAAGGGCGGGTACATGCCATGTAATTCAAATGTAGACGTTGTGTACTTTATTTTTTTTCTTAAATGTATCGGGGTCACGTCTGATAGATAGAAACACATCCTTCTTGTCCTAGTTCATCTGAGAGAATCCGTACGATATTGAATCTTCCCAAAGCCCCCGATCGAGCATCCCTTCTCCAAATTGATCGTTGTAGATTGCGTTGGAATGGCCTCAATAAGATCTTCCTTTTTTCTACTACTTCATTTCATGATTCCTCCCCTTTTCATAATTATCCTAAGTTGAATGTTTTAGATGTTTTTGTAGATCTATGGTGTTATTGGGTGATTCAATGGTTGAGGTTCATGTATAATGATCTACCACCACTGAGGTTGGTGGTCTGTGCCTTTCCATAGAAATTCATTTATTTTTATGTGCAAAAGTTACCTATACCCCTGAAAGGGGTATTGCATGTTTACAGTTATAACCCTGTTAATTTTCCTTCAATCCATGTATGCCTGAGTAGATTTTATTTAAATGTGAATAGGGTTATTTTCTATTATTTGGAAGTGTTTTACCATGAATGTTTTTTATGACCGTTTGGTCTTTCTTAGCCTGTTAGGCTGACATGTTTTTCCAATGCCTAGTATTATAGGATGGTGTGATTATTTATCTGACACGTTGTTATATTGTAGACTGTTTATCCAAGTATTTCGTGAGGATTAACTTGGATAATATATATCACTATACTTGATTGACTTACACAGGGCTGTGAGAACCTGGTGTAGTAGACCATAGAGAGAATGGGTGTAAGGGCTTCTCCAGAGTGTCCGTTTTTACAATTTCTATGCGAGACTATATAGGTAATTGACATTAGTTCTTCCTTAGAGTGTTTTTAGTTCCTCGATGTAGGCCACATGGAGGATGTGGCATATGTTCTTCCCAAAAGTGCCTTTTATTTACTGATACGATACTATAGGGGGAGGTGATGGTGGGTGCTTCCACGGAGAGTCTATTCTTAAGTCGTACCAAAAAGGATAGACTGTGTGTACAAACTAGATGGTTTCTAGATCTTATTTGGTTGAACTAGAGGGGTTAGGCTGTGAGTACTCCAAGATGGTTAGCTTCTCTGATGAGATGTTACTTGATATACTGATTTGAATGGAATTGAACTATCAGAATGTTTACAACTGAGTACTTCCTTATTTTTTGCTCTTTTTACTTATTGCCTACCATATATTGACTGACTGTTAAGCACATATATTTTGGTGTTTTCCTACGAGGATTTATTCCCACACCCCATTTGGGTCATGCTTTTGGGACCATACCATTTATATTACAGTACGTGTAGATAAGGGAAAGCACCCTTCTACTTCAGGAACATGATAGCTTTTGAGGTGGAGAGCATGGGACCAATCTGAGGCTTGTGAGGAAGAGGAGTTTACTTGTTTTATTTTATACTTTGATATAGTACATTGTTTCATCATTGTAACATGTATGGATACATTCCTAGAAATATGTATCATGCATCATTTATATATGTGCTCCAGTTGTTTCTTACTTTCAGTCTTCTGTTGTTTACTGATGTATGGTGTTATTACTGCTTCTGCTATTGTATATCTATTTTACATCCATTGTGTACTCTTACAATGAGGGAATATTTTCCACACTATCATACTCAAGGCCCTTGATTTTATTTGGTATCCTTTGGAGTTTGTGGAAATGTGTTTGAGGCCATGTGACCAACCGTTTATGGGGCACCTCTGGATGGCTTCTGTAACTGTGACATTACAAACGATTCGTCGTCTACTCTAACCGTAAGAATCTATAATATATAATTTTCCTGAAAGGATATAAATATGATATAGTGACACCGTCTAGAGTTCCACCTGTACTATGACTTCGAGATAGACTATACTCCTAGGAAGAGTAACTTGCTGGTTGATGCTCTCAGTAGAAGATCGTGTTCACAACTACCAAATGTGGTCTCAGAGTAGCTGGCCTCTCTTTAGATGTACTTTGTGTATATTAATGAAGAATATTGTCATCAATAAATTGTATTCACCCCTCCAATCATACAATGAGTATGGGATTCACAACTCATTGATTCTATTTGTGAGGATACACATGCCCATATGTGCTCAGGGCATGCCCCGAATAGATATTAGAAATGTGGGGTGCACACCATTCTTTTAGCATCATGGTGGGATTTGTTGAGGGAGTTCCATACACCCCCTTTGTCAGTAAATATAGTTGGCTAGAAGATGTAGCAGGACCACAAAAATCAGTAAATGAGGACGGATATGAAGAAGAAAGTGGTAAAGTTTGTCTAGAAATCCCTCACTTGTCAAAATGTGACGTCTCAGAAAAATGTTCTAGCAAGTTTGACCACACCCCTCGAGGTACCATAGTGGGCATGGGAGGGAATATAAATGGACATCATGATAGGATTACCACATATGATCAGGGGGCATGATACTATCTGGGTGATCATATATTAGCTCACTAAGTTCACCCACTTCCAACCCATTCGAGAGAAGGGTTCAATAAAGAGCTTGGGATTCATGTATGTGAAGGAGATAGTTTGACTCTATGGAGTCCCATCTATGATAGTCTCATATCATGACACAGTATTAACATATAGGATGAGTAAGGGAATGTGAGAGGCTGTTGGGACTCAGCTGCACGTGAGAACAACCTTTTACACACACATTGTTTGTCTAATGAAGCATACCATATATACCAAGTAGGTCATGACTCATTCTTGTGTTCATGATTTTGGATGTAGTTGGGAGGACCACCTACCACATGTATGGTTTTCATAGAACAACATCTACCGCTAAACCATCTGTATGGAACCATTCGAGGCACTGTAATAATGACCAAGAAGGTCACCGATATGCATGATAGACATAGGGGAGTCAGCTCTAATGGGTCCAGTGATGGTACGAGCAACCACTGAGGAGGTGCAGGTCATCCCAGAATGGAAGAAGACTGCATAGAGTCAAAATAATTCCAATGATGATGGGAAATAGAGACCCTTGGAGTTTGAAGAGCGGGGCCACATATTCCTATGGGTCTCTCCTAGATGAGGGATATAGAGATTTGATATTGGTGGAATGTTATATCTGAGGTTCATAGGACCATTCCTGATACTAAATAGTGTGGGAGAGGTGGCATTCCACTTTTCTCAACCACCACAGTTAGATAGGGTGCATACATTCTTCCATTTATACTAGATGAGGAGATACGTGAAAGGTCAAGCTCACATCATAGACCATGAAGATATGGAAATTGACGAAGGGGATACATTCGTGGAGTACCTTGTAGAGGTAAAGTGTGGACAAGAGAGGATATTTCTTGGATATTCTATTACATTTGTGTGTTTTTTTGGAAGCATTGGAATCTCCAGGTGAGAACATGGGAGCAGGAGGCTCAGATTCATGGTTAGTACCCCCTTTTTATTGATTATCCCATGTTTTTGCAATGGAGGACATAAATCCCTAATAGGGGGAGTAAAGTAATACCAAAAAATTCATGGCTTTTTCAAATTATATTGGATTATTTAGAGACCAAAAGCTGAGACAACATGTGATTCGGATTTCCATAGTTCTAGGAATGATCCTTCAAAAAATGTTATGTTTTAAATAGCACACAAGAGTGTTTTTCATAAAAAAGTTGAATAGATCATAAATTAGTCCCAAGATCATAATTATTTGTGCACTATTGGTTTCATGAGGGTAGGTTTACCCTAGGCGCAATTAAGTTTTAGTGGGAGAAAGCCTCCATTAAGAATACATGAAAATGGCATAATCATAAATAAAATTATTATTTTTTCAAATACTTATAACTCATGAACCGTGGATCCGATTGAAATTCATAGATCACCTATGAACTCATGACAATATGATTTCATAGGGTAGAGCATAACATTTGTCAGTGTGAGCCAAATGTTTGAAGTAGTTTTTGGCTGTAAATAAAACAATTTACTAATGTTTTAATATTGTAAAATCCTTATATCTCATAAAAGGTTACATGGATGAGAAATCAGATAGTACTATTGAGTTTGTGAGGGTATGATTCAATAGGTGGAGCCTAAAAATTGCTAGAGGGGGCCGTCAATGATAGTCAGTTTTTAGTACATGATCATAAATAAAATCATTTAGATTATATATGTGTGAGCTGAAAGTACCATGTACATATCTTCTTTTGTGGTCTTTTAATTATGTTCTAGGGTCCCTAATAAGTTTTAGATTACTCACCCATGTATGGGATTCACTAGTACATTTCATGTCCTGTGCAATATATTGACGCTTTGATGAAGACTTTGGTAGTCCCAGACCAAGTTGTGCTATGTGATACGGGACAAACAGACGCTTCGATGGAGAATGTGGTGTTCTGGGACTAGGTTGTTCTCAATGTTATGGGACATGCAGGCATACTTCTATAGCTATAGGAAGCTAAACTTCACATACCCTTCAATCATGGTTCTTCTTCCGAAGACCTTTCAGAGCTTTTGTACTTTCCTTTTTTTAGTTTTTCTTTTGTTGGGTTTTTATTTTTTTCTCATTCGACTTGTATTTTGTACCGCTATTCAGTGGTTGTTTTAGTGTCATAAGTGATTTTACATTTTAGATTTTTTCAACGCAGTTGTGTGTGTGTGTGAATAAAAATACATAGTAAAATATCTCCCACTCATGGGATAATTCCTTCAGTGCTAGTCGCCAGCCCCTAACCTTTGGGAGGTGGGCTTGGGGTAGTCACTGTATGAGCCCTGGGAGATGGGTCATGAGAATTTATATTATCATGTTATTTATTATGTTTTTACATTTATAATGATTGTGTGATTTATTTCGGTTTCTAATTATGTTATTCTATTTTTCAAAAGGTAATGATTACTTTTTTTCATTCATGTCAGTGAAAATAAAAAACTGTTTAATCGATTAAAATTTTTTTCACGATCGTTAATTGTTTTAAATCAATACATATACTTTCACTAATTATATTTATTTTTTTTTGAAAATATGTTCACTATTGGATGAATATAAAAGAGGTAAAATACTTTTGGAAATAATTTTTTCTAGGTATCAAATGTTTCAAATTATATATTCATTTTATTCCACTAAATATGGATTGTTATTTACTTGATTACTAGTGAATCATTTTGTGGGGAAATTGAAGTGTATATATCTTAATACTATTTTCATTATATTTTAATTAGTTGTATTATTATTTAATTTATAAAATAATATATATATATATATTAAACTACATCTTATTTTAGATTTTGGTTAAATTTAATAATACAATAGTTATATGATTAAATATTCTTTTAATCAAGATTTTCTTTTTGAAATAATCGATTAAATTTTTATTATATTTTTTATTTTTATTTTTTTATATTTTTGTGAATTTCTAAAACACTTAGTTTATTCTTAACTAAAATTTTATTTATTAAATATTATATTTTTTAGACATTAATTTTATTATTTAATTTGTATGATTCTTTTTAATATTTATTTTATCATTTTTTGTATAATTAATTATTCTTTTAATTTGATTTATCTTTCCCTTATGATTTAATTTAAACAATTAATTTTTTTATAATTTTATTTTCATTATATACATAATTTAATAATTAGAAATATTGACTTTTAATTCATTATTTTATTATATTTATAATTTCAGAAAATATTCTAGGTAACTGATATTTAAATTATTTTTCGTATGTACATTTTAATTGATTTAATGATATTTTCATTTAAAAAAATATTGCATATATTATTAATTTTATTTAAATATTTATTTTAATTAATAATAAATTATCAAATGGAATTTCACCTTATTTTTTTGATGGATTTTTATTTCATTATTTTTTTTATGTAATTGAATTTAGATGCATTTGTTCTGGATGTTAAAATATTTCTATATTGTCAAATTCTAGTTTCCATATCATTTATTAAAGAATACTTCACATATATACTTTATAAACTACACCCATGAATCTTTGATTTAAAAGGTATCATGTAGCCACATACTATTAACCCCCACCAACAAACATATCCACACGATTCTACATATTCTATTCTTTCCTGATCACATATCCAAACTCAAAGGATCTCCCATATCACATTCCAGAATTTAATTACTCCATTGATATAGCCAGAGATTGTCAATAGAATATATTCAGGCGTCCATGTTCATCCATGGATGACCCATTGGCCTAAAAACACCTTCAACATTTCATTTTGAAGGGGATATTTAGTCCTTATTGATATTGAAAGTGAATTTTCCATAGAATGAAACATTAGAAATGGAAGATTCTTCGTGGTTGCATCCTAGAGAAGATGATCAAAATATCATTGAGTTTCTTCATTTCCTCTGATGTTCTTGTTGAATGATCATATATAAGATCCAATTTCCTCAATGTATAATGAAAGTCTAGATAATAATAACTCAATGGATAACACATATTAAGGATACAATGCCAATATTATTTTTTGTATATTTAAATTATGGATATATTATAATAGATTCATTAAAATGAATCTTGAATCTAATGATATATTATCTCATTCCTTGGGGATGTTTCTTCGAAAATAATACTGGGGTTATGGTCGTCCAGGAAAGGTGAACTAGTGAAACAATTTAATATTATTTTTATGATGCTGAAATGATTTTCATATGATATTGAGGATGGGGGATGATATAACAACTGAGTCATAACGTACATGGAAATTACATCACTTTTTCAAAATACATTAAAAATTATAGAGAAAATCCCAAAAGTCCATTTTAGTTTAGTTAATTTCGAATAATTAAAACATAAAAACAAGTACATTAGTGAGCTACATTATCTCGCACCAGGTCCTCCATGATTATAACCCTCCTTAAACATATCTTATATGAAATATTTATGCACAACATAGGGAAGGAAACATAAATAAGGGTGAGATAATATTCTAAATAAGCGTTATCAAGTGATATATTTAAGAACAAATTGAGTATAAGGGTATGAGATCATGCTCATAACATTTTATGATCATACACCACACATAAAAGATCAATAACATGAATCACGGTATAAATGTTAACAATTCATAACTCATTTATCATAACAGAGACATGATCTTGGTCCAAGAAGGAATAATACAAGGATTCTGTGTCCCTCACATATGCATAGAAAATCATATTTCAAATCTCACATATAAAACCTATAAAACATGTTTGGCATGGTCTACGACCCATGAACCTGCTTATTTTCAATCATGGGATATAGATTGAGTACCTTCTTGTTTTCAGGATTGGGCTACAACCTATGTAACCACATAATTTTATTCATGGAATTCCACGCATGCTACAATTTACTTTAATGATTTTTATATAACCCTTGTACCCTATTAATTTCCATCTTGGGATTCAACCCTTGTACCATTTGAGGTCATATACAAAATATCATTACCCTATGCATTGGAGGGAGACATAGGTCCCATTCATTTCATAATATAATTATTTATACATGTTACATAGTAAAAATAATCATTTATTATATCATAAACCATAAAAATAGATGGGTATTATAACCATAAAAATCATTAAACATGAAATGAAATTGGTATCATTAATATTTCATCATGTCCTAAAAAATGGAAAACATATATGTTTCCTAATAATTTCATTAAATCAGATGTATTGAAAAGAAGTGGAATTCAAAATTATATAAACCATGAAATTTATTAATATATTACAAACATATATCCATTGAAAAGAAGAAGGTTCAATAAGCATATAACATGAGAAAGGTCGGTGGGTTTCAAAAATGTCACACCATCAAAACATAAGCCATTCAGATAAATAATATTAATGGAAGATTTATATTATTCACCAAAACATTCTGTGTAACATTATTGGATGTCTCTATAGATGGATAAGAATTTAAATTTCACTCAAAAAATACTTTGAGGATAAAATCCTTTCTTATTCTCAAATAATATATTTTAAACAAATAATATTTTGATTTAAATTTTAATTGAATTTTTTCAAATGATATATTGTATTCTTAAAATCATTTTGGAATGAATTTTCCTTGAAAACATAAAAAAGAAGAATGAAAAAAAAATTATATCCATTTTCATTGAAAATAAATTAAAAGAATATAAAAAAATATTGAATGAAATTTAAAAACTTTTTATTTTAAAACATATAAAAAAATATTGAAAACTACTTTAGGAAAAGTTTATTGGAAATACATTGAAAACTTATTATGTATTTTTTAAAATGTTTTGAAAACCATTTCCATTAAAATACATTGAAAACATATGAAAAATGATTTAAAATGTTTTGAAAACATTTATTTGAAAATAATTTGAAAAATTATAAAGGAATTTTTTTTAAAACCATCTAATTTGAAATACTTTGAAAACAAATAAATAATTCCTGAAAAAAAAATTGAAAACATTTTTAGAAATCATATTGTTGATTGATCACAATTGTTTGACTTAAGGGAGTGGTTAAGGTAGACATTCTTAATAAGAAATCTTAGTCATAATATGAATGAAAGAGTGTAAAATCATACCAATACATGAATAAATCCAGAATATATATAGTATAATAAGTTTTCCTAGTTTAATATAGTAATCTATGATAATATTTCATTAAAAAAATAATTCTCATAATTAATCTTGATAAATAATGAGAATATTTTAATAAACTCATACAACTTGGTTACATTGAATTATACACCCCATGTGAGAAAATTAAAATTTTTTAATCTTAAAATATAATTAATATATATATACTCTTGTTTTGTCATGTAGAATGTATTATATTTACCCCATAGATAAATATAGGTTCATAGTATGTCATGTGTTTCAGTGAATGAAAATTGAGACAAAATTACGTTTCCAATTTGGTTACATTTGAATCCTAAACCCCATGTCAGAAATATCAATAAATAGATAATTAAATACCCATATATTTGTTTTTAATAATAATATCATACATATATGGGATTTATACACACCACATATAATAAATAAGACGTGATCATATATTCTATATCCTGAAAAGTAAACGTTAGATAAGAAAACACTTACAACATGGGTGACGTTTGATTCGTGATACCTGTGAAAGAATAACATCAATTTAATTAATTAAATATCATTAAATAATTTAAATTAATGATATATCATTTAATTGGATTGTATTACCACAACACAGTAGAAACGAGTGGTGAATTTGGTATATATCTCTCTGAAAATAGAAAGTGGGATGAAATATACTTACATTATTTATCCAATCTCTTCATACTCATACAAACCTCCTAAGGAATAAATATATGTTTGTTATAAATAGTTTATATATCCATATTATTGTTTTTAATATGATATATGGTTATATTATGACTTTATATTATCATTTTGCAAATGATTCGATGATAATGAATAACTTTGGGTAATATCCGCATTTGTTTTTTCATGTGTCATAATTTGTTAAATTTATTGTTCTGATACATATATCAAGAAACAAAAAATTTAAACCATGCTATAAATATAATTTACATTAGTTATATATTTTTTATAATAATATATATTATAAATAGAAATGTTATAGAATAAAATGGTTATGTAGATGGTAGGCCATATATACGTATTAACATTGTATCTATTTTCATTATAATATTGAAAGAATGTATGTAAATGAACTATATATATATATATATATTATTTATAGTATAATTATTATGTGATATGTATAATATATGTTTACTAAACCAATACATTATACATACAATGTAGTGTGTGAATGAATTGCATCCCTTTGAGGGGCGATATTCCACACTTCCCCAAATGAAATTTTCATATTTACAGAAAATGGAAAGCATGATGTTATGATTTATATAATAAATAAAAATTATTAAATAAAAAATAATGATCATATATGTAATATAAAAATATATTTCACATCATAATTCCCAACCATGATATGTGGTAGTGGGAAAACAAATAACATTATTTCATGAGGTCGTAGTTCTCCATATCCACAAAAATTATGTTCATTTCAAATTATATAGATGTGTGTGTTAGTGTATGTGTAAAAATTATAATAAAATAAAATAAATATATTTATGATACTTATTTTATTATATTATAATGGAATATGAATAATTTAGGTGGTGTATAATGAAAATAAAAGAAATGAACATGATGAAGAATGTTACCACTTATTAGAGAAACTCTTTTTGGATTGCAACAAAGGGCATCATTGGTTGGATTCAAGACCAAAGGGATGATTCATGTATTAATTGAGGGATTTTTTATATGTATTTGTTATATCATTCCTATATATAATTTCCATGATATTTTTCAATAAGGGGGATAGGTGGTGTAATTTTTTGGGAAGGGAGGGGACACAATTGGCAATTTTGAAAACTAGTTATCTTTATCCACGTTTTTACATAATAAAATTCATAAAAAATGAACCAAACTCAATATTTAATGGTACATGGTATATATATGTCTATATAATGTTTTTGGATAATTTTATAGGTCATTTGGGTCCTTAGGAATATGGATTATTCCCTTGTTAAACATAATTATACATTAATTGTTCTAATTTTTCTTACTCATTTTCTGTAATACTATTGATAAAAATTATGTTGTTATTACTAGACCATAAATATCATAAATATTAAAAACATATTGGTATATTTTTATAAATTCAATTCAGAGTATCATAAAAATTATGTTCAATGAAAATTTCCCTGACATTGAGTTAAATTTTGTTTTTATTGTGAGAATGTTCAAAAGTTCATTGAGCTTTTTTATCATAATTCAATATAAAAAGATTAAATAAAACTAAATTGGGTAAATAAATATATAATACTAAAAATTTTACTTTTAAAATATTTAAAATATAATTTATCTATATAAATAAATTATAAGAAATAGTAGTGTTTAAATAAAATTTAGTATTTTTCAATATTTATCCAAAAAAAGAAGTTTCACATATGATTCCCAAAAAATTAACCAGAATATATTTTAGTCTTTAAAAATTTTAAATTATATTTTTTAATCAAATTAAATTTTCCATATTTTCTAAAATTAATTTTAATTTTTTTCATATAAGCATATAAAAAGAAGTTCTTTTGAAAAAATAGTGTTTTTAAAGATTTAAAACCATTGAACAAATTATATTTTTCATTATATAAATTATTAATTATATTTCGAAAATATTTATTACTATTCATATTAATAAATATAAATAATAGGTTATAATTTTATTTCATAAATAATTGTAACCAAAAAAGGAGGATTCATAGAAACACATTATTTCACCTAACACACTCCAAGTCAGTGTTCTGTGTACTGAATGCCAAGTCATTGTTTCATGTATCTCAAGCGACAACATGTTTTCATATAGTATAAACTTACCTTTGTTTATCATATGTTGAAATATTTACATGGTGTACCACACAAGGAATGAGTAATGTTGTTATTTCTTATAAAATATGTTATATTTAGTGTTATGTGAAATGCACAATACCAGCATTATTAAATTAATTAAAAAAATTAATAAAATTTAAGGCGTGACATTATACCGCTATAAAAATAAATGCCTCCATTTTAATTTGTTTATATTACTTATGGGTTAATACTTTTATGTTCTTTTTATTCAAACCCACATCATAAAAATAAACAATAAAACATCCTTTAAAATTTAATGTCGGAACCATAATGGTTAACCACAATAACTTATATTCGGGCTTCCACATAGGATAACATAGGTGGGAACTAAAAACATGGATAAGTAAGAAAAGCATATATATTCGTTGTGATTGATTGAGGCCATCAATTACAAACATGTGAATATTAAATGAAGCTTTTATGGGATCAATTTCATTAACTTGTGATGATTATAAAAGTCCATGGAATAAAAAAATTATGCCATTTAGACATCCTTTTCTTTGTTCATTTTCTTAATGATGAGTAGTTATTTTATTGACCAGTAATATTGTGAAATATACTAAATTGAAAATTTTTTTAAACAAAATTTCATCCATTTTTTTGCATCAATAAATTCATAATTAATCCACCAATTCATCAAATTGATAACCAAAAATTAACCTTGAAGATTTATGTACTAAAATAAACATTAAATTTATCATAAGACCCATTAATGAATGAAATGTTAAACTACTTTCCTATCACTATTAATCAAATTTTATATTGTTAAGTCAATAATCTATAAACAAAAAAATTAAAAGTACATTTCTATCATTAATGTTTTTTATCAAATTATTTTACAAAAATTTATATAATTTAACATTATCTAGTATATCTATTAGGTATGTTTTTGGTGTGAAACAATGATCATTATTCATTCAAGGGTTTAAAAACCCCGACCCTTCAGAATTTGAGGGGTTTTCACCCAACACATATGTCGTCCTTTTCTAAAACCACATTGATATAAGTACAAAACTAAATATGATGGAAAAACGTGAAATAATATTAACCAGTAAATATCATTTTAACAAATGTAAAAAATTAAACAAAAATCAATAAATAATTTATCTTTTTATTTAATTAATCATTCCATAAATTGTTAACCTTGTAACCCTACATAAAAATAAAAAATCAAAACATTATATAGAAATCATCAAACCATGTTAACATTGATCCACCATTTTTAAAAATGAAGTGAATGCATGTCACAATCCAAACATGTGAATACCCTCATCATATATTCTATAATAAAACGAAAATAACCTGATTAAGAATGAATTATTTTGGAGAACATGCATGCTTCCGTATTACAATGATTTTTCGATATATTCCAAAAATACAAGAGTTAAAAAATTCTTCCATGATAACATTGCCAAAAATTGTCAAAAAATCATTTATCTATTCAGAGGTAATCCATACAATCCTATGTTTCATTTTCCAATAGTTTTTTTCTCAAAATTTTAAATATAATTAGTTTCTACTTCTCTTAATGAAAATATCACCTTTCCATGAAATCACTTTTCTATCGCACTATAACTATTGAACATATCCTTTAAAATCCGTAATAAAATTCATTAACTGAAAATACTTATATATGTCATAATTCATATAACACCATCATTGAATTCAAAAAAATAAATACTAAATTCATCCCACATTTTTCCTAAACCATTACTTAGGCTTTATCAACATATTCCGTAATTCCTATTTCTTATAATATGAAATATGAACAATTTTTTAGGGTTCTTCAACCTTAATCTAGTAATCATCTTAGGTTTAATAAAAAAATATAGGAAGAACATTAAATACGTTCCGCATGCTATTTCATGCCTAATAATTTTTAGAAGTATATCTAATACTAATGGACCTTTCTGATTATCGCAAGAGACATACACTACCATTACCATCATTCCCATTATTTCTACATATGAAACATTCAATGGAAAACCAATTTCATATAGCTTTTTCTATTAAATAAAACCAAAAATCATAGGGTGATAATCACTTATCATATCAGAATCACATAACATTGATAATTTAGTTACATGATGTGTAAATAATGAAACCTATTACGTTATTCTCTGATGGCTTAGGATTATCCGAGTTTACTCAATGAAATTGTTTTAAATCCACTGTGATGGTTCGTGAAGGATTTTTTTTATTTCAAAATTACATCCCTTATATTTTCAAAATAGGGGCACATTAATGCTGGTTTTTGTGGGCCTTGTTACACTAAGTCAGTCCCGACACACCTTATTGAATATGTTACACCATTTTACATCTGTTCTAGAGATATTTACTCCTATAGTATCTACACATGGATGTATTTATAGGAAACCACACACTCTATCATTGACCAAAATACCATGAAATTTTTCTCAATGATAAAGCATCCTTATAGTAATCTTTCGAGACATCTTTAGACTTATCCTTAGTAATATACCATGTTATATCACAAATTCACTCTAATACTAGATTATAATGGTTGAATGATACTTCAATCTGGTACAAACTATAAAAAATAGTCTTATAAAATATAGACATTTCATAACTTTTTTGTAATAAAAAAACATTAAACAAACAAAATCCCAATGAACATTTTATTTTAGATCATTTGGAATACAAGAATCATATGAACTGTTATATGTGTTAGCAAAATTATCTACCACTAGGTTCTCAAAGTCTACCAACCTCATTTGAAATGTTAATCATAAACTATATCAGCATAACATGGGGAAGGAAAAAATGAGCGAGATTAGATTCTTATTATTGGAAACCATGTGATATATTTAAGAATATACATGAGCATAAGAGTGTCAGAACATGATTATAACAATATATGATCATACCCAACATATCAAAAACCATAAACATGAATCATGGTGAAAATATTATAATTTCATAATCATTAAATAAAAAGCGATATAATAGCATGATCCATGAATGAATAAGATGTGGAATTTTAGGAATACTCAAAAGAATATAAAATCTATTATCATGGAATACCTACCTAGACTTTATAGCTTATTTATATTGGGCTACAACCCATGTACACACTTATTTTTAGGATTGGGCTATAACATGTGTACCATCTTATTTTTTGGGCTTGTTCAATAACCTATGTACCATATTAATTATTAGATTGTGCTACAACCCATGTACCTTGTTACTTTTAGGCGTATGGTAAACCACATGTACCCTCTTACATTCAACCATGGGCTGCAACCTATGTATCCTTTGAGCTCATATAAAAATTATCATTACCCACATCATTGGATTAAGTTATTGGTCATAGAAATCACATTCTCAAATAATTTATACTTGTTCCAAAAGATAATAAAAATCACATCATATCATGACCCATAAAAAATATATGGGATTTATAAACATCTAGTTAGACCCCATGAAATGAAATGGGTATCATTGACATTAAATCGCATCAAAACATATAAAAAATATTTGGGTTTCCATGTCATTTTATTACATTATAATCCATTAAAAGAAGATTGTTTCAAAAACAAGTTACTCATAAAAGAGAAATTAATTTCATAAACATAAAACCAATTAAAATATGTGGGTATCATAAACATATAACCCGTTAAAGAGATATTAGTTTCAAAAACAACTATCCATCAAAACATAATCTATTTAGAGTAATAATATTAATAGAACATTTGTATTATCTCCCAAAAATGTATGAGTAACATCAAGATATGTCATCTTAGATGGAAAATGATTTTAAAATATCCTTCAAAAATAATTATTGGGGAAAATATCCATTTCTATTTGAATAATATATTTTCAGAACCTCAAACCAATTGAAATACATTTTCATTGAAAATAAATTTAAAAAAAAAGAATAATTTCATGATGTTATTTAGGATACATTATCCAATAAAAGTTATAAAAAATCATCAAAAACATTTTGAAAATTCATTTTATTAAAAACACATTGAAAAAATATAACAAAATATGGAATTCTTATTCAAACCCATTTTATCTAAAAAAATTTGAAAACAATTAAAAAAATTGAAAATATTTTTAAAAACGTTTCATTAAAAATAATTTAAATACATATAAATAAATATTTACTTTTTTTTGAAATCCATTTCATTGAAAATAAATTCAAATCATATGAGGAAGTCTTGAAAATGTTTTGAAAAATATTTATTTGAAAATAATTTTAAAACGTACATAAAAATATTGAATATGTTTTCGAAACTGTTTAATTGAAAATAATTTTAGAACATATTTGTGATTAATTAAATTATTTAGAAACCTTTTTATAAAACAAGGATTTTAAAGAACATATATTCCCAACCGAAGAGAGAGGTAATGTCAGAATTTATTAAAAACAACTTATTAATAATCATATGCCCCAATGTGTGGAAAACTGGTAAAAATATAGTGATACATCCTGAATATATATAGGATAACAAAATCAATGAGTTATCTTGACATATAAATCATAATATTTCATCAATGGATGCATAATCATAAATAGTCTCGATAAATGAATATATTTTTCAATAAAATATTACCAAAAAATAACATTGAATTAAAATCCATGGGTAAGAAAATGAATTTACATGAATCTTAAAATTCCATGAATTTAATAATATTTATGATCTAACATATCAATGTTATTATGCGATCCTCATAGAAAAATATTGTGCCCTAACATGTCATGTGACTCAAAAATTAATATTGAGACAAAATTACATTAACAATTTAGTAACATTTGAAACATAAACCACATGAAAAAAATATCTTAAAATGTATAAGTAAATACCCATAAATTATGAATAATAATCATACAATACACATATTGTATGTATATACAACACATTTAATATATATATATATATGATGCAAAGATGTATTTTTTCTCATGAAAAGTAAAAGTGATGTGAGAAAAACCTTATTACTTCAGTAAAATTGGAATCGTGTTCCACAGGAAATAATAAAGTCAATTTAAATAATTTTATATCATTAAATAATCTAAATTAACGATAAATTATATCACATAAAATTATATACACCTCAAAATAGAATAATTTTGTGAATATGTATTATACGTCATAGAAAAAAAGTGAGACGAAATTCCCATAACATTGTCTTGACTCTCTTCATTCTCGTACAACCCTGATGTATAATAAATATATATTTATTATAAATAATTTAAGGAAAAATATTTTTATGTATAAAAAACTATATATTTTATTAACTAAAATGACAATACCTAAGGGCACATAGACGTTACATATGTTTTGTGGAATACATAAAATATTACAATATTTGATTGTCATGGACTATATTAGCTTAGTGCCTTTGAAATCATGGTACAAAAATCTTATAACTCAGAGAAATATATTGAATATTCCAAAAATGATCTTCCCCCTCAGTATTTATACTTAATATTCTTTCTTCATATCCTAGGTATCAGAAATATACGAAATGGGTGAGATCAAATGCTTAATAAGGATAGATAAGGGAATTGTGTTAACATGTCGTGAAAAAGGGTATAAGAATACAATGTGATCATTAAAATACTATACCCTGTATACAAAAATCATAAATATGAATCATTTCATAAATTATTTTATTTCATAATGTTAGATGAATAAGGAAATAAAGAACATGACCCATGAAATCATAATATAATAATAATAGGGCGATTTGGGGGAGACACATAAGCATTCAAAACCCCTATATCTAGGATGCCTACAATGTCCTTTGTAACATGTCAAGGGTTGTTTAATAACATGTTTACCTTTTTTAGGCATAGGATCTCCACTCTTGTACCCTCTTTTTTGGCTTGGTATTTCCCCTAATGTAGCCTCATGTTTTGGGAATGGGATATCCTCCCTTGTACCCTCTTGTTATAGGAATAGGATTCCCTCTTGTACATAGTTTATGATCATAGAACATTTA
Source organism: Viscum album (assembly GCA_963277665.1). NCBI lineage: Eukaryota > Viridiplantae > Streptophyta > Magnoliopsida > Santalales > Viscaceae > Viscum > Viscum album. The sequence goes on along the minus strand of OY728140.1, from coordinate 1,449,902,393 downwards.
CCTTTACCCAATTAATTTTAAGGAGATATATTTTCCACCCATTTAATAATATAATAATACAAAAAATGTACCGAAAAATCCCAAGCCACCATATCATAACCCAAAAAATTAAATGGGAGTCCTAAACATGTAAATTATATCTTATCATGTGTAAAAGAGAGATGTTTCATATTCATTTCTTCCATTACCTATGAAATGATGTTGGATTCATAGAAAAATAACCTATAAAAATAAGTTGTTCATAGAAACATCATGTAATCAATATATAATCCCCCTAGATAAAGAATATGAATGGTTATATTAGATCATTTCCTAGAAAGGCGTGAGTAACACCAATTAATGTCATCATATTTTGAAAATATTTTTGAAAGATATTTTAAAAATACTTCATCATGAAAATATAATTTCTCTTTTGAAAAAATATTTTAAAAATAAAAATACTTTTGAAATCTATTTTCATGAAATCAGACATTAAAACAAAGAATGAAAGAATTGAAAACAGTTTGAAATAATTTTTCCTTTGAAAACCTTTAGAGGAAGTTCAATACTTTTTGAAAATATTTTTCTATTAAAATCTACACAAGAATGTTGAAAATAATTCTAAACACATTTCATTGATAATATGTTTTCAAAATATATTCATAAAAATTAACGTATTAAAAATTTAAGGTATGCTTCAATGATAGGACATCAGGTAAATCTGTACATGTCGTATAAGGTAAAAATTACATTCATTTTTCATAGTGAAAAGGTTAGAAAAATATTCCTTCCTTAGAAAGAGATAAAAATATTCCATTGAAAACATTCATAAAATAAAAATTGGTTAAAATATAATTTAATTATCATAAGAAATTAGTATAATATTCTTGGAATCCGTTTTTGTAAATAATGGTTTTGAAAGAAGACATTTTTTACCGAATAAAGCGTTATGTTCATAAATTATTAAAAGAAATAATATTATTATAATATGTATAAAATAAAGGAAAATTGCACCAATACATTAATACATCATCAATAACCAATTTAGAAGAATATTCATGATTTTTATTCAAATATGGATCATAACATTTCATTAATAAAAACATGGTCATAAACAATATCGATAAACACTGAGATTGATTAAATACACTAGGACTACATGGTAACGTTGAATCGCACTCACCATATAAAAAATTAATTTAAATAGTGATAAATATATCATGAAATAATTAGATTTATGAAATAACATTTCAAATGTAGTTTGTAGACCTCATATAAAAATATAGGTTTATAACATTGAATGTGTCTATAAGAAGATAAATTAAGAAAACATTATATTACCGATTTGGTGACTTTTGAAAATTAAATACCATGATAATGGGATTATAAAATAGTTATTTAAATAACCATAGTTTTATATATAATAGTCATATAATAAATTAATGGTCAGTATATATAATCCACACAATCAATGGGAGCGGTGAGTAAGGCATGTATCTCACATAAATAAAGATTTAGATTAAATTCTCATACCTTCTGTCTTGACACTCGCTTCACTCATTCAATCATAATGTATAAAAATGACGATTATTATAAATCTATTTAAGAACCATATTATTGAATATAATACCATATATATTTCTATAATGACATTATATTACCCTTTGGATATGAATTTCATGTTAATGTTACGCATCAAGTAATTATCATTTTGTTTCTCATTTGTGACGTAATATGTTATATCATTAGTGATTATACTTATATAATTATTTAAATAATTTAATACATGATATAAATATCATGTATATTCAGTATATTTTTATTATCATAATTTATATAATTTTTAATTATGAAATAGAATACATTTTTCATGGAGATGGTAGGCCATACATATGAATGAACATTGATTCCATTTTATTGTCATATTTAAAGAAACATATTAAATGTAATATATTTAAATATGTAAATAATATTATAATAGTAGAATTATTATTTCAAAAATTTCTTATATTTTGATGAACATATTCTAAATACATTCCATGTACTGTACGAATATATAACATTGCTTTAAGAGGTTGTATTCCAGACTTTCTCAAATGAAATTATCATATTTAAACAAGATGGAATGTATAAGGGTGTGTTATAAATAGAAATTAATGAATAATAAATAAACTATAAATAATATATACATATATATATAATATAGTAATATAGTTTCAATCATAATTTTACTATGAGAGGCATTAAGTGAAAATGATCAATCATCCTTTCGTGTGGCGGTAGTTCTCTATACACGTAAACAGAATGATCGTTACACCATCGATGGATGTGTCTGTACATGAAGGTATAAATAATATCATAAAAATACTTGTATATATAGTATAAATATTTTATACACAAATTAGATGATAATATTTTAGGGGGTGGAGAATGATAAATAATTAATGGAACTTGGGAAAAGATGTTGCCTCTTATTCGTGTAACTCTTTTTCTTTCCACCATGTTTATTTTATGGATGGAATTCGTCCCAAAGGTAGGACTCAAGGAGGAAGATACTGATTTTTAGGAGATATATTGGTAGATATGGGACTATATTTAGTGTCTTGAGAGGTGTTTGTATGTGGTAGGATAGTATGCCTTTTAATTTTGGAGGAGTAGTGGCATTATTGTATATTTTAGAAATGAGAAACCCCAGCCACATTTTTTTGATGAAAGTAGATCCACTAATGGTATAAATATTATTCATGGTATGATAGGGTCAAAATGAGGCCAGAAAATGAATTTCAAGAATTTTATATGTTATATTAGTCATTAGGATAATGGTCTAGTCTTTTTTTATGCTTACATTAACCTTAATTGCTGTAAATAATATTAATTGCACCCAATGATAATTTTTGGAAAAAAATTATATTATTATAAATTAGAATTTAATATGAATACAAATATGGAATCCAGTTTTAAAAATTATAATCACAAAAGTGGCATAAGTGAATTTAAATTTAATCACATAAACTAAAAGAGAGGGAATGTTATTAAAGTATAAATTTTCAAAAGTTTGCTATGTTTTTATCACCAATGACAATGTGAAGATACTATAAGGACCTAAATTGGAAACAAAAAGAAAAACAATTTGATATAAATAAATATTAAATTAATTTAAAACAATAATTTAACCTTATAAATAAATTAGATCAAAAAGAATTTTTCATCTCATGTTCATTATTTTTCTCTATTAATTAAAAAACATCACTGAAAAGTAAAAAAATCACAATAAAATAATTTTTATATATCTATAAACAAAATTTTGTTTATTTTGAAAAATATAATTTATATTTAAAAAGGATATCCATCAAAAGGTGGTAAAAGTACCTTAATAAAAGTCTTGGGTTTTATGTCTATAATTGGGGTTGTTCTTATATTTTGACTGTCAAATATATTTGGTGACTATCAAAAACATTTAATTTAATATTTAAAATATATAATAAAAAATAACTCTATAATTTTAATTAATTAATATTTTGGGGATAAATAATAATTCTTAGCATAAAAATATTTTTTTGTAAAAATTTCCATTTTATATCTAATTGGTTTTTATATTCATTATAAATATAGAATTTATTTTATAATTATTTAAACAATAAGGTATCATATGTTATGTGATAATAATAATTTCCTCCAACATAATTTCACGTTTATGTCATGATAAATTATATAATAATATTTTTTTAATATATTATGTTTTGGTAAAGTCAGTCTTCTTTACAAAATAATCTAATCGTAAATTTTTGTTATAGACAAAGCTAACCATTATATTAAATTTTAAATTATTAATAATAAATTTCATATAATTATATAAAGACATAGTGATTAAATATATATATATATATAATAACTCTTTCCATTGTTGCATGAAATACTAAATATCAAAATGAATAAAGTAATTGAAATAAAATCACAAAATAACGGGTTATTACATTATACCCCATTAAAATTAATTCCATCCACCAAATTCATCTTGTTTATCAATGGTTAATTAGATTAATGTAACATTCATAGAATATTACATCATAAAAATTCATAAAAAATCTTATTTTAAAAATAAATTTTGGAAGCATAACAGTTACACAATGTAACTCCTAACTAGGTTTCCACATAAGAGAACATTGGTTGAATGTGAATACATGTGTTTGGAGGAAAATCATAAATATTGGGTAATGATTGAGGTCTCCAATAACAATCAAGATGTTTAACGATAAAATTTTTAACTGAAGAATTTACACAATAAAAACGACATCACATATCCCAATGGAAGGTAAGAAACCCTTATTGACACTCGGTCATGGGTTCAACACCTTTAGCCTTACTAGATGAGATTCGTTAATTCCTGACATTCATAATGCCTTTTTCTAAAACTACATTATTTATATTTAAAAAAATATTGTGGAAAAACCTGAAAATTTTTAATCTATTGATACCGTTTTAATTAATGTTATCATTACAAACTAACTACAAAAATACATCATCTGAAGTTTAAATTAAAAAAACCATTACTACATAACCTTTTAAAAATTATAAAATATGGAAAATAAGAACTTTAGAATTAATTTCAAAAAATCATCTTAACAATGATCACCCATATATCACAAAGTAACTCTTGGTTGTCACATTCCAAACTTGTGACTACAATCATCATAAATTCTATTGAAACATTATAATAACGATAATTATTATACATATTTTTTGAGAAAATTAATTCTCCCTTATTAATAATGTTACTAGATATATTCCATAAATCCATGAAGTTTCAATCTTTATCCATGATGAAATATTCCATGTTTTTAACCAATCGAAAATAATATCTAGGTAAATTAGTCCATATCATTTACTTCATCCAAACAAAACATCTATTTATCATAATGAAACACTATTTTTTCAACATCATGATCAAATTAAGGGTTTTCCTCCCTTAATCATTATATAAATTTTATTTTTCCCCTTCAACATCAAACATATATATTTCCTTCCTAAATGAAAACATATTCTAAAGATAATTATATATTTAATGATTAATATGACATAATATTTTAATTACAAAACAGAAGGACTTCATTCATGTAGAATTATTCTTAACACTTTAATCAGACTTCATCAGCTTATTCATTAATAAATCATTCATATAATATGAAAATTTAATATCATATTATGCTTCCTCATCCCAAATAGAATCATGGTTCTTTTGATTTCACATATCGTTCACCTTTTTTTTGGGTATATTTATCTATAGAAGAATAACAATACTCATACCACTTTCATACATCCCTTTATGATATTTAAAATTGGTAAATAAATTTTATTAATTCACATTTATTACCCATTTGAATCATAAATATTAAATCATGATCATTATAGTTATCTCTATTGAATGAAACCATAAAGCACAGGTAGAGAAACATATACTATATAAGGAAACCACATACTCATGAAAAATAACTTATAGGATATCTATATAATGGAACATACCTTTTAATTGATAAAACCTTATTTTTATCTAAGGCTATTCATATTCAAAATCTATCCAAATCCATAATAATGGTTTGTTATGGGTTTGTGAATTTCCAAATCATATCCCCTATGTTTGTCAAATCTGGTGTGCAACATGGACCGGTGTCATGTAACAGATTACAATGAGTTAGTCCCCGGACAACATGTTGATGTTTTTACCCCTCAGAATATCTATGTTAGAGCCACATCTAATATTAATATCTAGTCATGTTTGTATTTCAAGGAAACCAAACACTCCATCCTTTACCAAAATTCCATGAAATTTTCTTATAATTATCTCCATTCGTAGACTTATCCTTATACATTTCCATAGATTTTTCACTATTTTTTCATCACAGTTTAAAAAGGTTAAATTAACCATTTATATTATACCATCACTATTTACCTAGTCTTAACATATCTAGACATTACATCACATTTGTGGAATAGATAAAACATTACAAATAGACACCCAAAGAACATATTATATTAGTTACTTTTGAATCATTGAGAAAATAATAATATAACACATTGTCATATATTCAATTATTTACACAAAGATATTCCCCCATAGTATTTCTTCATAATATCCAACTCTTCATTACCTGGTGTCAGAAAAAATAAGAATGGGGTGACCTATAATGCTCAATAAGGGTAGCTAAAGGAAATGCGTAGTAATATCTTGAAAATATGGGTATGAGGCCATGATCATGATCATTATAAGATCATACCATACATATAAAATATACTAAACATGAATCCCGACATAAATATTTTATGTTTGTAATTTGTGAACCATAAGGTAATTAAGAACATTATACGTGAATGAATAATATAAGAATAATAAATGGAATTGTGGGAGACACATAAGAATATATAATCCCTATGTCAAGGATACCAAAAAAGATGTTTGTAACAAGTCAGTATTAGGTTAATCACTAGTGTACATTCATTAGTATTTGGATTCCCTCTCATGTACACTCTTTTTTTGGTTATGGGATGTCATGTTGATTACCCTCTTTTTTCTCGATTGGGATGCCCGGCCTTTTGACCTCTTATTTCAGTCTGAGGATGCCATTTAATGTACCCTTTGAGGTTATTGAACATTTTTCACTACAAAATTAATAGGAGGGATATGTAGGTATCACACATATCATAATGAAATTATATATAAATATTCCCAAAAATCATTAAAATAATATCATAACCCCAGAAATGAAATGATTTTCGTAAACATGTAATCATATTATAACGAACAGACTAGTTATTGGTTTCATAATCATTTCATCAATTTGTATCCCTGTAATCAAAGTCGGTTTCATAAACATATAACCCATTTAAATAAGTGGGCTTCATAATAATCATGTCTTTGAGACATAACCCATTTAGATAAAGAGTATTAAGGTAATCTTTATATCAATTACCATAAATATAGAAGTAACACTGGTGGATGTGATCTGTTATGGGAAAAAATTTAGAAATGTATTTTAAAAACACTACGTGAGAATATTATTATTTCCCCTTTAAAAAATGGATCTCATAATGTAAAACATTTTGAAAACCATTTTCATGAAAATAATTGTGAAAAATTATAAATTAATAATTAAAAACATTTGTAAATACTTCTACTGTTTGAAACATGAATTGGATTTTGAAAAACATTTATCATTGCAACCCATTTTTCATTGAAAACTTATAAATGAACGTGAAAACCATTTTTAAACAATTTCTTTGAAAATCACTTTTAACATTATTCACTGAAAATTTAACCTTTTAAACATTCAATGGAATCATCAATGAAATAAAAGTTGGTAAATACATACATGTCGTCTGGGGTAAAAAGAACATTTGTTTTCATGGTAAAATGGAAAGAAAAGAAATCCACATCATAATTTGACAAAAATACTCCCTTGAAAACATTTTTAGATGATTAAAGGGTAATAATATATTTTAATTATCATATGATATTATTATAATATTCATTGAATCCATTTTTTGAAAGCATTGTTTTAAAAGAAAATATATTTCTATCTGATGATAGGGGTAAGGTCATATATTCTTAAAACATTTTCATAGTTATTTTAAGTACCAAATTGTGGAATAATGGGTATAACACATGAAGAAATCATGAACAACCAAAGGATAAAAAAATTATGAATGTTGTTTAAATATTGATCATAATATTTAATAAATATAAATATGATCATAAACAATCTTAGAAAACGATGATATTATTTCTATAAACTATTCAACCTGGTAATATTGAATCACACTCGCCATTTATAAATATGAAATTACGTGGATATTAAAATATCACTGAAATAATGAGATTCATGATATCATATTTTAATGGTTTTCAATAAAACTGATATGAAAATATGAATAAGACATAGCATGTGTCTTAATTAATTAAAATTGGGACACATTTAATTTATATATTTGATAACATTTCAAACATAAAACCAATGATAGAAATATCGTAAAATGTTTATTGAATTAGCCATATTTTTTTTATAATAGGAATATAATACATTAACTTACCTAAAAAACACCACACAAAAGATGTGGCGGGTTACAAAGGAATGTATCTCCCGAAAATAAAGAGTGAGATGAAATTCATTTTACTTGTGTCTTGAATATCATCACTATTTTTCAAAACTACTTTAAAATAATTCTAATTTTATATTAATTATTATAATGAACCATATTCCTGTATATAATTACATATTTGTTTTTATTAAGATGATACATTACCCTCTTGATAACATATTCAAGTTATGGTTACGCTTCGAGTAATATTCTCTTTTTTTCACTTCTGTCTTGATCTTTTATATCATTGGCCCTCTAATGACCCAAGATTGTAGGAAATGGAAATTAAATTTCATTTTTGGGATACATAATAAATTACATGAATATACACTCAAAAATCATTTTTTGTGTCTTCGTAAATATATAATATAATATTCTAACATGGTGAATGATATTAAACATCTCCTATAAAGATCTTCCCCTTTTGTTTTCCTACATTAAACTATTCATTATATCCTTGGGGAAAGAAAAAATAAAAATGGTGAGATAAATTTCTAAGTAAGGGTAAACATTGAGAACATAAAAAAAACCATTACATAAGAATCTAAAAACATAAACATATTGTTTAAATATAAAATTCACGAGTCATGAAATAAATCGTGGAAGTAATAAAATCATTGTTCATAAAGAACATTACTAATGTTAATATTGAATTTGAATATAGCATGGAATTCATGAAAAACAAATAATAACATAATATGACTTAAATTTTATCCATTATATTGATTCAAAGACTATCAATGTGGACAATTTTGATTATTGAACCAGATTTACATTCTGTTCCTGCCATGTATTACTCAACCAGATTAACATGTTGTTCTAGAATGGTATTACTAAAGCAGATTTACTTCATTTTTATAAAATTTCTATACCCTGATATATATATATTTACACATTTTATTGGAAGCATATATAGGTCCAACCAATAAAATAATGAATTCTCTCTTACATGTTCCACGTAAACAAAAACCATTCATTATAGCATATCCCAAGGAAAAAATTTGGTTTATAAAAAAACTTTACATCATAATCCATAAAAAGTAAATGGATATCATAAAAATATTTCCATCATAAATAAAATAAAACAAATTTAATAATATTGATAGAAACATAAATTTATATCATCTTAGATGGAAATTAATTTTGATGAAACACGTGAACTTTATTCACGATGAAAATATCATTTCATCTTCAAAAACATTTTATTTCATCAAAATACCATGAAATTTAAAATAAAATAATATAATTGAAAATAAACATGAACTAATTTAATTTAATATACATTGAAATAATAAGATAAGAAATTTTAAGAATTCATTAATGCTATATAATTTAAAAACAACTTTCTCCTCATATTTTTTCCAGATATGTCAAAACATTACCTTATATTTAATAATGACGAAATATTTCCTTCAAAATATTTCGTATATGTTCACAAATGCATAAAATTTAATTTAATAAAATTATATTTTAATATAAATAATATTATATAATTGTGAAACATGGACATGAATGAGAAATATATATTTGTAAATACTCATGTACAAACAATCTCAGATAATAATGAGAATAAGAAATTTTCTCTTAACATAGGTCAAATAATTTCATCATATACATGAAACTCCTATATAATGATTTAAATAATGTTATTGATTTTTTCCTCAATCATAGTAATTTTTATGATATCATATATGGTCATATTTTCAAATGCTTGTTTGTAAAATTTCATTATCACTTGTTATTCAGATATTAATTTCTTTATGTTCTAATGCATGTTTTGTTAGATAATTTCATGTTCCACATCTTATGTTATAGTTATATTCCTAAAAACGATATTAGATTAAGATATATTATATTTATTTATTCAATTCATGTATATAATCATTTTTTATCTAAGATCATGTAGAATGAATCATATCGCATCGTCCAGACGATAGGTCGTACGCACACAAGGGCGACGATATCATTCACTTGATGGTTAAATTTGATAAAATTTGATGCTATATCATTTATAAATAATAATTATATTGTTATATTAAATATTTATATCCATTATAATCATCATTATTACCACAAAAATAATGTATTATTGAATGAAAAATTACACCATGACATGGAGACGGCAAGCCATATGCACACACACATGGTGATATAATAATTCGAAGGATGGATAAAATGAGGTATAAAGTTGTACCATAATTATAATAACATATAATAATGGATTATATACTCTATTAAAAACTTTAGTATTAAAGAAACATAATAAGATGAAGTAGAATAAAAAATGAATTTTTAATGAGGTGATAACACAATTATGTCTTTTTCATGTATCACCTTTTCAGTTTCCCAAAAGGTCTCCATAAGATAGATTTAATCCTAATGTGTGGCATCTAGGAGAAAGATATGTATTTTTCCGGATTATTTTTTGAAGAATTAGGATGATCCATGGGGAATGAGGGGTGTTATTAAGTGGGTATAATTGGTGACACTTTATAAGAGGGAGAATGGCTACTTTAAGAGGGTCTTGAAAAATTATTTTATTATAATATGATTACCAAATTATAATAGTTCCAAAGTGATATATTTCAATTATAAGATTATTTTCGGTTTAAATACTTTACTACAATATGTTTTATACAAGTTTAGGTTTCAAAAGTATCCTTGTTATTTAGCTTTATGCCTTAGATAAATAATTCACTTTTAACATGTATTCTTTTATATTCATACTATATAATAAATATAGTTACTATAAAATTCCATGTGAACCTCGAGTGGATAATTAATGGAATTTTTTTCATTACTTAAGTCATTTAGATGAGTCATATATTTTTTGGACTGTTATATCATTTAATAAAATAGTAATTTTTTTTAAAAAACTCAATTATGTTAATATTGACATTATATATATTTTTTTTTTATTTTTGTTAAAGTCATAAAAACTTGACTACATAGAACAAAAAGAATTATATCAATGATAATATTTCATAAGAATCCATAAAATTAGTTTTGGGAATCAAAAAATACAAATTAGAATAATTTTAATATTTATAATATCATATATTTGAATATCTGATTATTAAGGTAATCATTCCATCTTCATTGTGTAATAAATAAATAAATTTATATAATATCAAAAAAATATTATTAAAATGAAATTATGTAGAAAATCCTATTATATTTATAATGACTATTTATAGTTGAATATATAATTTATAAAAACCAAATTCGAATTTTTTTAGTTACAAGAAAAATGTTTATGATACATTTTCCATTTCATTAAATTAAAATGAAAAAAGGTCATTATCACACCCATGTGGCTTCAGGGAGTCCTAAAATAGACCCAATGATTCTCTTGGTCACCATTAACTCATTAAATTGTATTAGGACACATCTTTCGTTAGTTTTATATTGTTATAATATTATATTATATCATTATTTATTGGATTTACACATTAACCAAGGTAAATAAAAAACATTACTGTAGTTATTATTTATAGTATCCCAAAATAAAAGGTACCTATATATAAAATTTAAACCTTATGACTCCAAATATGGAATCCATTTTTCCAAATTAAAAACAATGAAGTTTCATTAATTAATTTAAAATTAATTACCATTGTCAAAACCAGAAAGTGGGATTTTAAGAAGTAAAAACAATCAAAATATTTAGATGAGTTTTTGTCCAATATAAATGTGAAATTATTTCCAATGAGAAGCATTGAATTAAATGATAAATAAATAATATAATTACACATCAATATAAATTAATTATATAATATATCAATATAAACATGTTAGACAAAAATGTAGTTTGGAATTATAATGTAGTATTTGTCGTTATTCATTAATATATGAATTTGAGTATAAAAATACTAAAAATTTCAAAAAAGGTAAATTTTTAATACCTATTTGAAATAATAAGTTTATTATGTCATATATAACTTATAGAATATTTAAATACAATATTTAAAAAGGGTTCTCCATCAATAGGTTGTAAAACATTATTTTTTTGAAAATTACTTATTTTATCCAAAAATTTGAATTTGTTCTTATATAATATCAAGAAAACACATAAGATGAATTTAAAAAATTACATTCAATATGTTAGGTATATATATTTTTCACTAATAAAATACACAAATAGTGATTTTATTATTTTATAGACTCACTTATATTCATAAAAATAGTTTTTTAGTACAAAGTTAATAGTATTGATACACTACATTATAATGAAAATATTATAATATTTAGTATAAATTATAATCCGTTTTTCAAGAAATTAATTCTATCAAAAACACATGAAATTGTGTATATCCCATTCCATAATTTGTGTTGTGTATACTTTATTCTAATACGGTGTTGTGTATAGTGAAATATAATCGTGGTGTATTATAAAAACCAAGACATCAAATAACATAAAAGGATTATATCACATAAGATATCTAGGTGTTACATTATTCCCCCCATTAAATTAATTTCACCAATAAAATTCATCGTGTTAATAAAAGGTTTACTACTTTAATAATTCATTAATAAAAACCCATAACATAAAATTGAATAATAAAACATCATTTTAAAAATGAATGTATAAAATGTAATGGTTACCCAAAGTAACTCATAAATGGTTTTCTACAAAGAATAACACAAGTGGGAAGTGAATCATTTAATATTGAAGAAAAATATAACCATCATGTTCTCATAGATAGTGATAGGTAATAAGGATTGGGGAATTTAAACAAACATAAAGCCATAAATATGTAATGATTTAATTTCCCATATAATTCATCTAATAAGAAGTTACTAATATAACATTTTTGGTTTTCAATATAATTTCTCTAATGTTGAAGAATTTTTCATGAGAATAAATAATTAATTGATTTTGGAACAATCTCACCATTTTTCATGCCTTGAAAAATTTCCAGTTCATCTCTTATTTAAAGAAGATAAGTATAATTTTCAATTCATGTAGTGTCATTAGATCATGCATTAGAATGATAGGTCATTCCATCTGCCTCAACAAAATGGTTAGAACATGTTATCAAATATGCATAAGTACTCCAATAGTGAGATAATACATTAATCTAACAAACATCAACCAAAATATAACAAATACTATTCATAAATGGATAACATTACAATATATTAAAAAACACAAACTATAAAACTTTAGAAAGAGTTGAAATTTATCGATTTAACATTTATCTCCCATATATCAAAATGTAGTTCACAATTGTCACATTCCAAATATGTGAACACCCTAATCATGAATTCTCATAAAACATGTAATAACATGAATTACTAGATAAACCTATTAATAACAAGCATTTTTTCAAAATTTCCTCTTTCCACATACAAAAAATACAAAAAAATATCTATATACTCAAACTTTGACATCAATTTGTCTTTACATCAGTCATGTGGTCGTTAATTCTATCAGACATCTAATAATATCCCTATCCCTTCATTATGAACATATCATGGGCTTTACAAAAACAATTCAATCCGTTTTCAGGGTTATTAGTACCATATATTAATTGAAAACCTCAATAGACCAATACATATATTTTCCAATATTCCATAATTCTATAATTGTGATTCTACAACGCTATTTTGGAATCACATTACAAAAAAAGTTAATAAATCCACCACTTTGTTGTATTACTCAACATAACCAATAGTGATCACTTGTGATATTGCTTTTCCTCGGTACATAAGGGGATTTTCCCCTTGATAATCATCCATAATACATGGATTAGTGCATTGGTTACCATAACTCTAATTTCCATGAATAGGTAGCATTGATGTTTGGGGCATGTGTTATTTATATTATTTTCTTTGTTTACATAAATAGAAACCTTTTTCAAATTACATCGGTACACAAATACCCAATGACCACCTTTCCCACACTAAAAAATGTTCTAGTTCCTTGAATTAAATCACCACTATGATTATTTTCAAACATTGAGCATAAGGAAAAAATCATATTCTTTTAACCATTGTTTTGATATTTTCTATTTAACTGCGTATTTCCTTTCTTGTCAAAACCATAGGATTGATATATAACCCCAACATAAATTTATAAATTAATTGAAAAATTCACAATCTATTCATAATTACCAAAGTAACATAAATAAAATTATTTTTTAAGAGATGGTTTTATGCCACTTTATAATTGATTGACATTACTTTTCAGTTGGAAAAAAAAATCCAGAATCATACCATGAAGGATTTGTAAACTTTCCCCCGTACGTACCGACAAATAAATAATTATTTTTCTTAAACTCATGAAATTATTTTTCATCATTGTTCTAATAATATGAATAAAGAAAATATTGAAAAATATGTTCTGTAACTCATCCCATTCCTTTATTCAATTTCATCTTGCTTCCTTATATCCTTGATTAGATTCCACCACTAATTGGCTTTTCCTTCTAAACAACAAACAACCAAAATGTTTTTTTCATGTTTTGAATAATGAAGTATGCAAAATATCCTTTCAATGGAACTGAACCATTTTTCAGCATCATGTGGATCTCAATACTCAATGAAAGAAGGTGGATGTTCCTCATAAATGAATCAAGAGAATGATGTTCCCTGCTTTTCACATTTTGATGTCAAGAATGATTCATTGATTTTTTATGTATAAAAATATGATTTCTCATTACATAACCCATATCATTTGGTTGTTCATGAGGAAAAGTATTTCATTTCCATTTTCATTGATAATTAACATGGTTCCTTCAGGTTCCAGCCATTTTCTAAAACCCAAAAAAGTATAGTGTGAGAGGAAAAAAATTACTTGGAAAACATCATAATCAAGGTGGATTACTTACAATATCTAACATCATATGATTAATTCTAGGTTATTCAATAATGTTACCATAATTCTAGGACTATAATATATAGTTATACTTACCCTTATGGACTCTCTTAGAAAAACTATAGAATTATATATAGGGATCTCACTAATGTTTTTGCATCCTAGTTTACAACGGTCAACTAATACTTCACTTAGATACCAACCCTAACAGCCCAAGATTTAAATAAAGGAATATTACATTTCATTTTCAAAATACATAATACATTACATGAATATAAGTCCATTGATCATATTAGTTTCTTTTCATATAGAAACTTAGATCATAATCATCTAACTTGGTTAATGATACTCAACATCTAATATAAAGACTTCCCCCTTTTATTTTTTCTACATACAAGATTTATTTTTATCCAAATGTAATGAAAACATAAAGAGGGTGATGTCAAATTATCAGAAAGGGTAAAAATGGGGAAAACAAAAATACATAAATATAATAATTTAAATGCATGAACATTAATTTTAACTATCAAAATCGTGTGTCTTGATATAAATATTGGCAGTACGTATGGCATAGATCCTAAAGGAACAATAACTATTATAAAATAGCATTGGTATAAGACATGGAATTGTGTAAAAAAATATGAACATAATATGATTTCCAAAGTTTCCTTGGTATTTCTGGAAATACCATCATAGTTGACAAAGTCTATTACTGAACTAGGTTTACTAGTCGTTTCATCCATGTATTCTCAAACAGGATTTACTTGTCATTCCATCCGTATATTACTGAAGAACATTTACATTGCATTCCATTCATGTATATCTCGTGAGATATAAATATAAACCCAATGTATTGGAGGGACATATAGGTCCCACATATCTCATAATAAAATTATTCTTACATGTGCTATAAAAAGATAAACTAATCATCACAACATAACCAAAGGAAAAAATTGGGGTTTTTATACGTCATTACATCATAATACATATTAATTAAATGGATTTTGGAAACATATTTCCATAATAAATTAAATTAAGTAAATTTAATAACAGGGATATAAGCATAACCCTTTGTAATATTATGTGGAAAATAATATTGAGAAAATCGTTGAACTTAATTATAGAGGAAAATATCTTTTCATTTACAAAAAAGTTATATTTTCAAAACATGCAATAAAATATTAAAAAAATAATATTTAATTAAAAATAAATTTTAAATATTGAAAATTAAGTTTTAGATAAATAATGAATTATGAAAGCGTAAGAATCAATTCATGTTGTATAAGTTAGAAATGTATTATCCTCATACTTTTCAAGGAAAAGACCAAAAATTACTTTGTATTGAATAAAAAAAAATTTCCTTCATTAAATATATTGATAATTGAAAATTGGATAGAATTAAAATTAAAAAAATTTATATGAATATAAATAATAATATAACATTTATAACCTTGTACTTGGATGATATATATACCCCAACAAATACATATGTAGAGACAATCTCGAATAATAATGATATTATAAAATTTTCCCTTACCTTAGGTCTGATATGCTTTGTATGTATCAAAATATCCCATATAATGATTCAAATAATATTATTTACTTATTCCATAATCTTTTTAATTTTAATGATATAATATATAATTAATTTATCATCTCTTTGTCAGTTACATTTCATTGTCATCGGTTATTCAGATATTAACTACTTTATGTTATTTTGCATGTTTTGTCAGATAAGTTCACATTCCACTTCATCGGTTATAATTATATAATTTAAATAATTATATTAGTGTAATATATATCATATTTAATATTTCCATTCATTTATATAATAATGTTTTCATGAGTATCATTTATAATTAATCATATTGCATCATGGAGATGGTATGTCGTACGTACGCACAAGTGATGAAATCATCAACTAAACGCATAGATGGTGTGGAATTAGATTTTATATTAATTATAAAAACTATTATATTTTTATATTCATAATTTAAATCCATTTTAATTATCATTTTACCGATCCAAATTAATTATTGTTGAATACAAAATTACACCATGACATGGAGATGGTAAGTCGTGCGTACGCACATAGGGTGATATTGTTATTCGTAGGTTGGGTAAAAGGATGTATAATTTTTCCCATAATTATAATATAATATACTAATGTATTGTATAATATATTTATTACATTATTATATAATATAAATAAGAATATGATAAAGGGGAAAGAATTTTTTTAAAAGATGTAATAAAACAATAACATCTTTTTCGAGTATCTGATTTTCA
This sequence comes from Viscum album, assembly GCA_963277665.1. NCBI lineage: Eukaryota > Viridiplantae > Streptophyta > Magnoliopsida > Santalales > Viscaceae > Viscum > Viscum album. The sequence goes on along the minus strand of OY728140.1, from coordinate 1,449,885,175 downwards.
TTTGCACAAAAGAACTTCGTATGGTGGATTTACTTAACAATTGTGTCCTCTTTGAGTACATTAAGGATTTTAGGAGAATATTTATGAAAAATTTGGATGATACATGGGTTGTGAGAGGTTCGAGTATGTGGGTAGATGTGACGGCCTTTTATAAGAGGGAGGATGGGCACTTTAAGAATATCTTGAAATATTTTTTTCTTTTAAATTCATATTCGATTTATAATATCTTAAAGGGATATAAATCAAGTTTTTGAAGTGTATAATCCGAAATAATTTAAAACAGTATATTTTAGATAAGTTTAGGTAACAAAAATAACCTTCTGATTTTTCATTAACCGTTTGTTAAATAATAAAACAATTACCATGTCTTCTTGTATTTTCATACTGTATTATTAATATTGTTTCTATAAAATGTCAATGGAACCTAAATTTTATGATTAATAAAAATTTTAAAATTATATATTCCTTTTTTCCAAGTCATATATTTTCTATATTGTTATATCATTTAATAAAATAGTATCTCTTATAAAAAAAATTTATGAAAATGTAGACACTATTTAGAAATTGAATTTTGTTAACTTTATAAAACATTATTAATTAAAACAAAAAAATTACATAAAAGATAATATGTCATTAGAATTAATAATATTCTTCTATTCAATAAAAATTATGAAATTACATTTATATTAATATTTATAATATCATCTATTTGAACATTTCATTAATATGGTAATCATTGCATCTACATTGTTTCATAAAAAATTAATTTTTATAATATAAAAAAAATATCAATCAACTACCATTATGTTGGGAATAATTTTAAATTTCCAATAATTTTTTATAGTCAAAGTGATAATTTATATAAGATAAATTAAAATTCTTTTAGTTGGGAGATACATGTTTATGTTATTTTTCCTTTTCTTTAAATAAAACATTATAAAAGGTCATTAGCACACCCAAGTGGCTCCATTGGGCCCTAAAACCAACCCAAGTATGATCCTAGTCACTCATATATTATTCAATAGTATAATGAGATGTGATAGTGTTGTTTTATATTATTATAATATTATTTCTTACCCTTACTTATTGGATTTAACGTTTAACCATGACAAATAATAATTATTACTCATGTTACTGTTCATAATGTTCAAAAATAAAAGGGACCAGTTTAAAAATTATGGAACTTATAATACACAATATGGATTCCATTTTTTCAAATTCAAAACACATAATTTTCATTAATTGATTCAAAATTCAATCTCATTGTCCAAACCTGAAACTATGTTTTTAAGAATTAAAAACTATCAAAAGATTGAAATGTGTTTATGTCCAATTTAATGACAGATTACATCCAATGACAAAAATTGGATTAAATAGTAAAATCATACAACTACACATTAAAAAAAATTAATTTTATAATATATCTATATAAATAAATTATAAGTAAAAGACGTTTTGAATTAAAATGTAGTATATTTACTATTCATTTAAATATGAATTTAATCAAAAAAATACCAAAACATTAACCAATGTAAATTTTTATGAAACTCTTCCAAATATAAAGATTAATATGTCAGATATAACATTTAAAATTTTCAAAAACTAAATTTAAAATTATTTCTCCCTCAAAAGGTGAAAAAATGTATTATTTTATAAATACATCTTTTATCAGATAAATTGAATTTGTTATTATTTGATAACATGAATACATAAAATATGAATTTAAAAAATTAAACTAAATATATATAACATAAATATTTCAATAATTAATTCCATAAAGTGTGATTCTATTATTTTAAAGACTCACTTGTTTTTATTTAAATAGTTTTTTATAAGGAAGTAAATACTATTAATACCCAACATTATAATGACAGGGATAAAATATTTATTAATCACTTATAATCAGTCCTGTGTTAAATGAATTATATCATAATAACATGAAATTGTGTCTATCTCAATCCATGAATAGTTTTGTGTATACATTAAGCTAATAATTTTTTACATATAGAGCATGATAATCTTCATGTACTATACAACACAACATAAATATGAACTAAAGAATAATAAATATCAAAAAATCTTGGTATTTTATAGGTCCATATGTTGATATGATGATTTTAAAATGTGATACATGAAATATATATCTATTTTGATAATATATGTAATATAGAAGTATTAAATTGAATACACTATTTTTGGTGATGGTAGGTTGTACGAACGCATGAACATTGTTTCCATTTTATGGTCATATTGAAATAAATAGATTAAATAATATATATATGTGTGTTGCTTCTGGAAATGGGTTTGACCTTGTTTGTTTTAAGGTTCAAACATTCCAATAGGTTTCTGACAAGTTTATTCGTATAACCAAAAACATCCAATGATTCAATATCCATTTGGACCTATTTTCCAAAGGTATGTGCCCATTAGATGTGCACTAATGAGGCTTAAGAATTTTCATTGGTTGAGACGATGGGAGTTCAGACTCATCACATCTTTTTGTGGGGAATTATTGTCTACTTCGGGACTCTCTTATAGTTCTAAGTTATTTTCATGAATCCTTATTAATTTACCAAGCATGAAAATGAGTTTTTATTTTAGATCATGCACCCAATGATTGATATGTAGGGAATTTAGAGAGTCTGTTATATGTATTTGAGGTTCTTCTTCAATTGAGAATCATCCATATGAATTAAAGATTATTAGACAGTGGTATCCGTCCATATATTATATAGAAATCTCGTGGTCGTTATGATGACTATACTAGGTTTAAAGCCACTCAGTGGGGCACTTAAAGATTATTTTCATTCAGAAAGATGGGATTACTTCAGAGTTGGGATCGTACCCACAGATAGGATACCTACATATGCTTATTAAAAATAACGGTCATAACCCACATAGTTCGATCAGAAGGATATAATTTAATGTCATATGGGACAGAAAAGAATTAATGAATGTTGGGTCAAAACATAGAAATGCATCCTACGAACTCTAATTTTAAGGCACATATCAAAGTCCACATAGTTCTATTGATAAAGTATGATGTTTGTGCATGATTAATGGCCCAAAGAGAAATTTTGTAATTACTTTTACACTCCAAGATCATGTGAGTCATTATCAGTGTGAGAAACAAGAGGTATCAGTAAAACAGACGATTGTGCCACAAAAGATGCAATAATAATAAATGATGTGGGGCTTACATATGTATGACTGCCCAAGAGCAGGGTCCATAAAGGTATTTGTACTTAATGGAGATTTTGGATTTTAACCCGTTACTTACTCCTGAAAAGGAATCCCAAGTCAAAATAAATTAAGGCTGGGGCTTACTCCTAAGAAGGAGGCCCAATTAAGGGAAATTATGATTGGGACATACTCCGGAGAATAAGGCCCATATAAATTCCTATCAGATGAGGATGTCAATGAAGTAACCATGCCATAAATGGTTTTGATGTGGGGTTTGAAGGTCGTATCTTGAAGAAGATATGTGGATTTGAGGAATAGATGTGACTAGGAAGGAGGCACACAAGTATTGTTCGGGCGCACAAGTCCTTGTCCCGCAAGTATACTTGCGCGACATGAGTCACCATGGGCGACGAAGAATCCATAAGGTAAACTTGGGTGTCATTGAACGCAAGCCCTTAGAATCATCTCTAGAGGCTTCCAGAATGGTGGCACGCAAGTTCCCTTGAGAGGGAAAGGCAGCGCACAAGTGTCTTCACTTCCCTTAAGGGCTTGACACTATGGCGCACAAGTATTGATGACTTCTAATACTTAGGCCTTATTATTCCTCTTTAAAGAATCCATTCAAGGTAAATAATTTCCTTAGATGTTTTTGGAAGATGTCCGGAAAAGACATGGGCTACCGGATCTTGAATCTATGTTTTAGAAAATTTGTCCTTGAAATGGGGGCCCAAAGAGGCTATTTATACGCCACTCGGAACCTTAGGCGACCAAAGGAATAGGGCACGCCAGTGACTTTCATGACCCATATGTGGCGTACAAGTGACTTGCGCGACTAGAATGAAACATTCATGACCTCTTCTTAATGGGTTCCTTGTTTATACCTTTGTCAATTTTTGATGTTCTTAACAAAAAGACTCTTCTTTATGCTTAACATATTCCCTTTTCCATTCATTTAGACTCTATGATGGAAAAGAGCATAAAAATGATCCCCCCCATTAGAGTTGGATCCGAAAAAGGAAAGAGGATTTTACCCTGAGGAAAATGAGAAATAAGGGTTCGGCTGAGCGTAGGTTCTGGCTCATAGGTTTTGGTGTGTAGTGTTGCAGGATCGCCTATATATATTGTTTTCACTTCGTGAAAACCATCTTGCCTTCCTAGTTTTTGAACACTCGTCGCGCAAGTGTCTTCATCTCTTCGGTCTCCCACTTTTTTCGTATGTCGCGCTTCTCTAGTAAGATTTCGACTTGCGTGATAGTACTTGCACGACCACACTTGTGCGACCACACTTGCACGATTACACTTGTGTGCCTTAATGCCTTAGACATTTTTTCATTTTCTTCACATGTATTTCATAAAAAAATAGACTCAATTAAAAGTTAACTGTTGGATCTTTCTTCAGATTCAATGGCTCGCAAAATAAGTGGATCGACTGATGAGTTGGCTAGAAAGAGAATTGATTATTTAATGAACAACATTGGCCATGACTATTACGATATCTGCGATAGTACTCTCCCAGATTTGGCCATGTACTTGAAGAAATATCATGTAAATTCCTCACATAGTATTTACTTTCCTTTATATGGCCATGGTCATCTGTAAGGAGTCAACGTTCCAGATGCAAAGAACTATATTCCTCATTCCTTGTTTCAGACTAACACCAATTTCGCTTTAGCAAATGTCTCAGTGGAAGGATCATTTGTTAATACATGAACAATGGAGAAAGAATACATAATACATCATTGCCCATGTACCCCAGATCTGAAACCTCACAAGCCCATGCTGCAGCCGCATTTCTATCCCTCCATTTTCTGAAATTCTCAAATGAATTAATCCAAGGGATGGAAAAAGAGTTGGGATTTCCGTCGTAGAGGAGGTGTGAAGCCGACTTGGATGTCGACATACTGGGTATGTGATTAGACACTATATGAGGATAATATTCATTGTCAATTTATATAATATTTATGTCCTTTATTATTCATAAACACAATTTTAGTGCATTTTACACTTTGAACATCATTTCCCATTATGATTGTAATTACTTATTAAAATGCACTATTATGTGGTACATTTTTGAACATCATTTAAAATACCCAATGATTCATCTGATTTTAAGGAATATAATTATAAATATTTTAATTTGGAATTTGGTAAATTGATCTAAACTTAAATATGAACATGTTTGATTCAGGGATCAATGGATAATTCATGGAAGAAGATGGGGATATTTTGTGATTAAAGAAAACAATTCTGGAGAAGTCATATTGGACACCAGCCCACTGATGAGACTTTGGGGCCCAACATATAGGCTCTATGAATCCCAACTATCTTGGGATGCTATAAGACATATAGTGTAACAAATCACTCTTCAATATCCAATGCTAATTCGGCCTCCATGGTGTCCATTTAGGCAGCCCTAGTTAGAGACAAATTTCTGGGCCAGATTCTGTGTCCCAGAAAAACAGACCACTAATATGATCATAGCTCGTACTCCACAACTCCAAATGGGACAAAATTTTACATCCAGTTAGAAGAAATCCGGGTATCCATTTTCTTAGTCTATGGCCCACTCGGATTCGTCCATCTAGAGGGAATTTCATGCACCCCTGTTTGGTAAATTCAATCTGGATGTCTTTTCGGGTCAAGGGTGGAAAGTCTTCTTTCCACAAACTTTCCACCACCCTAGACCTACCATACTCATGTGGGATTACTTTTAATGTTGGAGTCTCTACCCAAGGGCTCAAAAATTCCTAATTAAGGCAGTGGTGTCAGAGGATTTAAGAATCTTGGATGCTTTGTTCAATTGTAATGTTATGATGCGATTTTGTGGTCTCAAATTTCTCTTTCACTTATATGTTGTACAATTCACTTTAGTTTCTTAATAAATATTCTTCTTCTCATCTTATTCTGTTTTTCTACATCTCACTTTGATACCTTTTCCTCATTTTGTGAATTTATTCACACCAAATCTTGTGAAATTATTCACACAACGGTGGAGTGATCATTTTATTTTTGTGATTTTCTTTACTTCTCCATTTCCTCCCTCATGAGTCTACTTTCTTCATCTATTGATACCATGGGATAAATGCAGGGCTATCCCACTTATGGTTTGATCCAAGAAAGTATCAAGGGGATGTATTAGGTGTTATTTATCACCCCATTAATGTATAATCACTTCTTTAATTGAGATTTTTATTTGATTATTTTTAAACTCCATCGTCCTTGTAGAATTTAAGGTCACACGATTCATTTTCTAATACAAACCTTTACCTTGAAGTGATCAAAACATTGATCCTTAAAGTGTATAGGTGATTAGTATTAAATTGTGTAGGAATTTAACCAGTAAGTGATGATGTTGTTTTATCTCCTTAAATGAACCCATCTCAAATAAAAGAAATTGAAATCATTAAAAAGGAAATACGTCCAATCCACCCCTAGAGATAACCTAGGATCAACTCATTATTTTAAACTAAATTCACTTAAATATATTAGTTATACTTTAAACCCTAAAAAATCATCCCATGTTGGCCACTTCATATCCAAAAACTGTCCATAGAATGTACGTGTCTATAGATTACTTCTTAAGACTCTGAGGATTCGACAACCAAAGCTAAACTACAAAGACCGTCCTACCTTCTTCTCTTGGATAAATTTGGGCGAGAATCAAATTTTGGCGCCGTTGTCAGGGACCTAAGTAGGTTATCTTATACACTATCATCCTTTTTTTCATCCCTCTTTTCTATTTTCACCCCTTCACTCCTATGGAAATCAATTTCGAACAAGCCCAAACATGGGAAACCTATCCCTACAATGATCACCCAACCCCATGTGTGATATACAATGACCATCCTAATTTCTAATTGTGGGATAACCAACAACCAATTGAGACACAATATTTTAACTCCTATTCTCCACAAAACATTCCAACATATAATGAGTTTCAATCCCAACAAAGACAATCTAACATCCTCCTATGAAATTTCAACAACATAGTAATCCTCCTGGAATAGACCATCTGTCTCAACCCCTTATCCATCCTAATCCACATCCATTACTTGAACAACTGTGTCAACAAATGGAGATAATGAATTTTGAGGTTTCATCATTGACGTTAGAACTGCAAAGCATTAAAACTTGTGAGGAACCCATCCCTACACAAATTGTCCCTTCCACAACCTTAAGTGAAGTGTCTTGTTTCCCACAAACCGCTTTTGAATTTACTAAAGAGAAAACCTTGGGATTTGGGGAAGATGAGGAGGTTCATGGATTTGTTTATTAGTATTTAAATCAATAGGAAACTGATTTTTTGTATTCATAAGAGGGAAATTTGACATCATGGATTGAGTCTCAGGAATATAACTCCATTGATGAATTTTCAAAAACACAAATCACTGAACCATTTAGAGAAATCACAAACTTTGAGTCTATACCCATTCCTGAAACCGATCTTTCCAATTTGGTGGTTGAATCATCTATTCTAAAGGAACTAATTTTGTTGAGAACTTTGGAAAATGAAACTGAGTTGGATTCAAAATATCAACTTGTGTCTAAATGTCTTATCCAAACCAAGCCCAAAATTATTGTCATTCCCTACCTGCTAAAGAATCCCTTCATATGAAATAATCATGACATTTTAATTATAATTCACTCTTATCTTGAAACCAAAAATTTTGGAATGATCATTGATGTCTTTGGAAAGACTATAGTGGAAACTAGATCAACCATTTCTGATATTCCTTGGATTTTCCCAGTCATTATTGAGAATAGGTTTGTACATGACACAAATTCTAAACAAATAATCAATATCAATAGAGTGGAAGTGGAGAAATTTGGGGTCCTCAAAACGTTGAAAGTTGGTAGTGGGTATGTTAGGGGGTTCATGTAGAGCTAGTGAGGTTAAACAAAGCGATGCATGGGAGGCAACCCATGGTTTTCAAGTTTCCTATCTTTTTATTGTTTTAATCAACTTTATATTTTAAATAAGATTAATTATTCATTTTTATATTTAAAAAATAGACTATTGAACTGTTCTTCTATTATGAGTATGGATGGGTATGAAAGGGGAGCAACATATTCATCTGTGTCACGTGGTGTGATCCTTGAGTAATACCTTACCCAGAAATTAAAAATGAAGACAATGTATCATCAGTTTATTTAATTTTATTTTTATTATTTTTTAAGTTAAGATAAATATATAAATAATAAAATAAAAAAATATAATAATAATTAAAAAAGGGGACATGCCATAGGCCATAGGGCAAACTCTGTCACAACCGGAGAAGCCGCGGGGATTCGAACCCGGGACCGAAGGGAGACAGGGGAGCGCGCTTACCACTGACCTACGACTTTGTGTGCTTCCTTATTCTATAATTTTTATATATATACTTATATTTTACTTTATTTATTATATAAATAAATATATATATATATATATTTGTTTTTTATTGTTTTGTGTTTCCTTTTTCTATTAGGGTACTCTGCAAGTGACATGGATATCAAATGAGTAAAAGAGAGCAACAAGAATTTCAACTTCAACCACCAGGAGACTTCATTCAATGATCCTCATTTTCAATTTCCGTTTTGAAAATTCATTCTCTACCTCTACCCCCTTCTAAATTTTCTTTTCTTTAAACATTGGGGACAATGTTATTTTAAGATGGGGGGAGATGAAATAAAAAATTACTTTTGAAAAAAAATGATTTGAAATAAAATTGCAAATGGAAGGAAAAATACTTTTTACATTGAACATGGTAATACACATTGCACACTTTGAAATTGAATATCAAATAATTTTGCATGCCTGGATTTTTATTTTAATCCTTGTATAATTTCATGAGCATAGATTTTGAAAAGTGTGGTTGCCCAATGCGAAATTTCATCATTTATATTTTCATCCAAATAATAAAGATCACAATGCACGTCCTTTGGATAGTGGGGTATTAGTTTGAGTTCATGGGGTACCCCAAATAAATAGCATAGGTTTGGTGATCATTTTTGTTTAATATGTGTATTCTAAAAAATTTAAAAAAAAATTTGTGCGTAGAGCAATGAAATGACCTAATTCGTGGCTTTTGGAACTTGGGGTTCGTGACTCCATACTTGTCTGGCCCAGAGTAATTTTATCTCTATTTTATGTAATTTGAATCTGTTTTTGACTGAGTTAACTCAAGATGACACCCGAGTGTGTGCGCTTCACTTGGTGCCCTACAGTCTTTGAGCCTAGGAGTCATCGACAAAGTCTCTCTACAGGGGTTGACTCTTTTGAGTTCAACTTCTATTACCATGGAAAAATGGAAAAAACAAAAAAAAACATATATATATATAATAAAAAAATTTGAATACTCATCTTAATATTGAAATGTGATTCCACCTAGCGCTTCCATCATTTCCCCCTTGAATAAAGATGAACCCCCATGTCTACTGTGATGCACAACACAACCTCATACTTAATTGATATTGGATGAAATATGGAAATGAATTTGAACAAAGGAATGGGATTGGGATTGGGATCTGCTTATGAAAATATCTTGTATTAAAATATTTTTATGGGTTTCATGATTTTTTGGCATAAGGGTTTTTGGTGATCATTGTGCATTAAAATGTTTTCGGAAAGGGGAATTCGAATTTCAAATTGTCGAGATATATTTTGCTCGGGACTAGAAAAACACAAGTTTGGGTGTGTGATTAGCCACTAAATGAGGCTAATATTCATTGTTAATTTATATAATATTAATTTTATTTATTATTCATAAACACCATTTTAGTGAATTTTACACTTTGAACATCATTTCACATTATGATTGTAATTACTTCTTAAAATGTGCTATTATGTGGTACATTTTTTAACATCATTTAAAGTACCCAATGATTCATCTGATTTTAAGGAATCTAATTATACATATTTTATTTTGATATTTTGGGAAATTTATCTAAACATAAATATGAAAATGTTTGATTCAGGGATCAATGGAGAATTAATGGAAGAAGATGGGGATCTTTTGTGATGAAAGGAAACAATTCTGGAGAAGTCACATTGGACACCATGCCACTGATGAGACTGTGGGGCCCAACATAGATGCCCAATGAATCCCAAATGTCTTAGACTGCTAAGATACATATAGAGTAACAAGTCACTCTTTAGTATCAAATGCTAATTCAGCCTCCATTGTGTCCATTTAGGCAGCCCGAGTTAGAGATAAAATTATGGGACAGATTATGCGTCCCAGAAAAACAGCCCACTAAAAGATCATATCTTGGAATCCAAAACTCCAAATGCGTCCACACTTTACAGGAGGTTATAAGACATCCGACCCTCCATTTTATTCTTCTACGTCCCACTCTGATTCGGATATATAGAAGGTATTTCATGCACCTATGATTGGTGGATTCAAGCTGGATTCCTTTTCGGGTCAAGGATGAATGTCTTCTTTCCACAAACTTTCCACAACCCTAGACCTACCATACTCAAGGGGGATGACATGTACTGTTGAAGGCTCGACCCAAGGGATCAAAAATGCCTATTTAAGGCAGTAATGTTTGAGGATTTAATAATATTGTATTCTTTGTTCAATTGTAATGTTATGCTGTGATTTTGGTGTCTCAAATTTGTCTTTCACTTGTAAGTTGTTCAATTCACATTAGTTTTTTAATAAAAGTTCTTCTTATCCTCTTATTTTGTTGTTCTCCATCTCACTTTGATACCATTTCCTCAAGGTGTGAATTTATTCACACCAAATCTTGTGAAATTATTCTCACAACGGTGGAGTGTTCATTTTATTTTTGTTGTTTTCTTTACTTCTCCATTTCCTCCCTCATGAGTCTACTTTCTGCTTCCATTGAAATCATCGGATCAATGGAGGGCTATCCCAGTTATGGGTTGATCCAAGGATGTATAAAGGGGCTGTATTGGATGTTATTTATCACCCCATTAATGTATAATCACTTCTTTAATTGAGATTTTTATTTGATGATTTTTAAACTCCATCGTCCTTGTTGGATTTAAGGTCACAAGCTTCATATGCTAATACAAATCTTTACCTTGAAGTGCTCAAAAAATTGATCCTTCAAGTGTATAGGTTATTAGTATTAAAGAGTGTAGGCATTGAACCAGTAAGTGATGATTTTTTTTATCTCCTTAAATGAACCCATCTCAAATATAATAAATTGAAATCATTAAAAAATAAATACGTCCAATCCACCCCAAGCGATAACCTAGGATCAAATCATTATTTTGAACTGAATTCACTTAAATTTGTTACATATACTTTAAACCCACAAAAATCAACCCATGTTTTCCACTTCATTTCCAAAAACAGTCCATATAATGTACGTTACTATAGGTTACTTCTTGTGTCTCTGAGGATTCGACAACCCATGCTAAACTACAAGGACCATCCTACCTTCTTCTCTTGGGTAAATTTGAGTGAGAATCAAATTTTGGCGCTGTTGCTAGGGACCTATGTAAGTTATCTTAGACACTATCATCCTTTTGTTTCATCCCTCTTCCCTATTCTCACCCCCTCATTCCTATGGAAATCAATTTCTAACAAGCCCAAACATGGGAAACCTATCCCTACTCTGATCACCCAACACCATGTGTGATATACAATGACCATCCTAATTTCTACTTTTGGGATAACCAACAACCAATTGAGACACAATGTTTTAACACCTACTATATACAAAACATTCCAACATATATTGAGTTTCAATCCCCACAAAGCCAATCTAAACATCCTCCTATCAAATTCCAATAACATAGTTATCCTCCTGGAATAAACCATCTGTCTCAACCCCTTATCCATCCAAATACACATCCATTACTTGAAAAACTGTGTCAAAAAATGGAGATAATGAATTTTGAGGTTTCCTCATTGAGGTTAGAACTAAAAATCATTACAACTTGTGAATAACCCATACCTACAAAAATTTCCCCTTCCATAACCTTATGTGAAGTGTCTAGTTTCCCAGAAGCATCTTATGAATTTACTAAAGAGAAAACATTTGGATTTGGGAAAGATGTGGAGGATCATGGAATTGTTGATGGGTGTTTAAATCAAGAGGAAACTGATTATTTTTATTCCTAGTAGGTAAATTTGACATCATGGATTGAGTCTCATGAATATAACTCCATTGACGATTTTCCAAAAACACAAATCAATGAACCAATTAGAGAAATCACAAAATTTGAGTCCATACCCATTCCTGAAACCGATCGTTCCAATTTGGTGGTTGAATCTTCTATTCTAAAGGATCTAATTTTGTTGAGAAATTTGGAAAATGAAACTGAGTTGGATTCAAAATATCAACTTGTGTCTAAATGTCCTATCCAAACCAAGCCCAAAATTATTTCCCTTCCCTCCCCGATAATGAATCCATTGATAGGATATAATCATGACATTTCAATTAGAATTCACTCTTATCTTGAAACCAAAAATGTTGTAATGATCATTGATGTCTTTGGCAAGACTATAGAAGAAAACTGGATCAACCATTTTTGATATTCCTTGGATTTTCCAAGTCATTGTAGAACATAGGTTTGTTCATGACACAAATTCTAAACAAAGAATCAATCTCAATAAAGTAGAAGTGGAGAAATTTGGGGTCCTTAAAATGTTGAATGTTGTTATTGGGTAAGTTAGGTTATTCGTGTCGAGCTAGCGACGTTATACAAAGCGTTGCATGGGAGGCAACCCATGGTTTTCATTTTTCCAATCTTTTTTTTGTTTCAATCAACTTTATATTTTAAATAAGATTAATTAAACTTTTTTATATTTAAACAAAATTAGACTGTTGACCTGTTCTTCTATTATGAGTATGGATGGGTATGAAAGGGGAGCACTATATTTATCTGTGTCACGTGGTGTGATCCTTGAGTAATACCTTACCTAGAAATTTAAAAAGAGGACAATGTATCATCATTTTATTTAATTTTCATTTTATGATTTTGTAAGATAAGATAAAAATAATAAAAAAATAAAAATAATAATAATATAATAATAATTAAAAAAGGGGACATGCCATAGGTCATGGGGCAAACCCCATCACAACCGATGAAGCTGTGGGGATTCGAACCTAGGACCGAAGGGAGATAGGGGTTCACGCTTACCACTGACCTACGACTTTTTGTGCTTCCTTATTCTATAATTTTTATATGTATACTTATATTTTACTTTATTTATTATATATATATATATATATTGTTTTTTATGTTTTTTTCCTTTTTCTATTAGGGAACTCTGCAAGTGACATGGATATCAAAGGATTAAAAGGTAGCAGCAAGAATTTCAACTTCAACCAGTAGGTGTCTTCATTCCATGATCCTCAATTTAAATTTCCGTTTTGAAAATTCAATCTCTACCTATACCCCCTTCTAAATTATATTTTCTTTAATCACTGGGGAAAATGTTATTTTATGTTGGGGGGAGATGAAAAAAAAAATCTTTTGAAAAAAAAAAGATTTGAAAAAAATTGTAAATGGAAGGAAAAATTCCTTTAACTTTGAACATGGTAACACATTTCACACTTTGAAACTAAATATCAAATAATTTATCATGACTTGATTCTGAATTTAATCCTTGTATAATTTCATGAGCATAGATTTTGGAAAGTGTGGTTGTCCAATTGATATTTCATCATTTATATTTTCATCCAAATAAAAAAATATCACAATGCATGTCATTTGGATAGTGGGGTATTAGTTTGAGTTCATGGGGTAACCCAAATAAATAGAATAGGTTTGGTGATGATTTTAGTTTAATATTAGTAATCAACAAAATTTAAAAAAAAATAAATTGTTCATAGAGAAATGAAATGACCTAATGCGTGGCTTTCGACACTTGGGGATCGTGACTCCATAGTTGTCTGGCCCAGAGTTAGTAATTTTATCTCTATTTTTGGTAATATGAATTTGTTTTTGACTGAGTCAACTTGAGATGATGCCCGAGTATGTGGGCTTCACTTGGTTCCCTACGGTCTTTGACCTGGGGAGTCATCGGCAAAGTCTCTCTATAGGGGTTTACTCTTTTGAGTGAAACTTCAATTACTATGGGAAAATTGAAAAAACAAAAATGATCAAAAACAAAAACAATAAAAAAAATATATTAAATAAATTTGAATACTCATATTAATATTGAAATGTGATTCAACCTAGTGCTTCCGTCATTTCCCCCTTGAATAAAGATGATCCCCCATGTCTATTGTAATGCACCACACAACATCATACTTAATTGATATTGGATGAAATATGGCAATGAATTTGAACAAAGTAATGGGCTTGGGATTGGGATCTGCTTATGAAAATATCTTGTATTAAAATATTTCTATGGGTTTCATGAGTTTTTGGAATAAGGGTTTTTGGTGATCATTGTGTATTAAAATGTTTTTGGAAAGGGGAATTCAAATTTCATATTATCGAGATATATTTTGCTCGGGACAAGAAAAACTCAAGTTGGGGGGTGTGATTAGCCACTAAATTAGCCTAATATTCATTTTTAAATTTTATAATATTCATGTGCTTTATTATTCATAAACAGCATTTCGGTGCATTTTACACTTTGAACATCATTTCACATTATGATTGTAATTACTTCTTAAAATGGACTATTATGTGGTATATTATTTAACATCATTTAATGTAAACAATGATTCATCTTATTTTAATGAATCTAGTTATAAATATTTTAATTTTATATTCTGGGAAATTGATCTAAACTTAAATTTGAACATGTTTGATTCAGGTATCAATGGAGAATTCATGGAAGAAGATGGGGATATTTTTTGATGATAGGAAACAATTCTGGAGAAGTCATATTGGACACCAGACCACTGATGAGACTTTGGGGCCCCACATACTAGCCCAATGAATCCCATATATCATGGGATGATAGAATACATATAGAGGAACAAACTAATCTTCAGTATACAATGATAATTCGGCCTCCATGGTGTCCATTTAGGTATCCCCAATTAGATATAAAATTCTGGGCCAGATTCTGCGGCCAAAAAACACATCCCACTAATATGATCATATCTCGGAATCCAAAACTCCAAATGGGCCAACAGATTCCAGGAGGATAGAAGACATCCGGAGCTCCACTTTCTTCCGCTATGTCTCACTCTGATTCGGCCATCTAAAAGGTTTTTCATGCGCTTCTGTTTGATGCATGCAAGCTGGATGCCTTTTCGGGTCAAGGGTGGAAAGTCATCTTTCCACAAACATTCCACCACCCTAGACCTACCATACTCAAGTGGGATGACTTTTACTATTGGAGGCTCGACCCAAGGGCTCAAAATGCCTATTTATGGCAGTGGTGTTGGAGGATTTAAGAAATCTGGATGCTTTGTTCAATTGTAATGTTATTCTGTGATTTTGTGGTCTCAAATTTGTCTTTCACTTGTAAGTTGTTCAATTCACTTTAGTTTGTTAATAATATTTCTTCTTATCCTCTTACTCTGTTGTTCTACATCTCACTTTGATACCGTTTCCTCAAGGTTTGAATTTATTCACAACAAATATTGTGAAATTATTCACACAACGGTGGAGTGATGATTTTATTTTTGTTGTTTTCTTTACTTCTCTATTTCCTCCCTCATTAGTCTACTTTCTGCTTACATTGAAACAATGGGATCAATGTAGGGCTAACCCACTTATGGGTTGATCGAAGGAAGTATAAAGGGGTTGTATTGGATGTTATTTATCACCCTATTAATGTATAATCACTTCTTTAATTGAGATTTTTATTTGATGATTTTTAAAATACATCTTCCTTGTTGAATTTAAGGTCACACGCTTCATGTGCTATTACAAACCTTTACCTTGAAGTTCTCAAAACATTTATCATTCAAGTGTATAGTTTATTAGTATTAAAAGGTGTAGGCAGTAAACTAGTAAGTGATGATGTTGTTTTATCTCTTTATATGAACCCATATCAAATATGAGAAATTGAAATCATTAAAAAGGAAATACTTCCAATCAAACCCAAGCGATAACCTAGGAACGACTCATTATTATAAAATGAATTCACTTAAATCTGTTAGTTATACATTAAATCCACAAAAATAAACCCAAGTTGGCCACTTCATAGACAAAAACAGTCCATAGAATGTACGTTTCTATAGGTTACTTCTTAGGTCTCTGAGGATTCGACAACCCAAGCTAAACTTCAAGGACCATCCAACCATCTTCTCTTGGGTAAATTTGAGTGAGAATCAGTGTGAAAAACCTGTGTAGAGTTTTTCGAGGATCTAAAAGTAGCTGCAATATATGAATTCATCTAGTTTGGGAAAACATATGTCTATAGGAATGATAATTTTGTGTCAAAGCTAATCTGCCGCTGGAGCCTAGAAACCAACTCTTTCTATCTGACTCATGGATAAGTAGGCATCAGTTTGTGGGATGTCTACAAGATCTCAGGGGCTCCAATTTGGGGCGATATGTATGATGAATTCATTCCCCCCAAGGTGACCAGGAATGATTCGGATAAGACTCCGGATTTGGCTCATGAGTTATTGAAAATTTTCCATAATATCAAGAATTCAAAGTCCACCAAAATTCATTATAGAAAGGATACTCATCCAATGGAATGGATGGATATGTTTCTTATCAAGAAGAAGGAGAAGGGACCCACCTTTACTCATCCTAACAGCTTCCCCAGAACAGAGAAGAGGGGTGCTCTTGGCACATTCTGGCTAACACTAGAAGCAGGAGAGTTTGAAAAGTGGGGGTATTAAGTGGACCAAAGAATCCTAGAGAAGACCTGTATGGAGGGATTTTTAGCTTTGTGGCCCAGTTATTATCTTCTTCCAGTTTGGGGTTCGAAGGGAGGCCTCTGGACAGGGACCTTCGTGGTTGCAACCAAGTTGTATGAGAGGACAATAGTGGGGTTGGCCACCAAAATTTTGGCAAATATACACATGAGATTACTCCATGTCTATATGGGTAAGTCACCGTTGAGAATATTGGGACCATTTCTAGTTTTGTGGGGAAGGATCACCACCCACTTCAACACTTTTTCTATATAGATCAGTGTACAGGTTCCTGGAAGATCTTTTAATCCATCGGTTCCCGCCTTTTCTATAATTTCTCCATTGTCCCTCAATCATTATGATTTTAAGGTGAGGCTAAGTATGTTCAAATAATTTCATTTATTTCCTTATGGAAACCCACAAACTGGGTTGTTTGTTGATGATGGAATAGATAGCCTGGAATTGAGGTCTTATATGTTGGCTTGCAAATATGGTGTATTGGCCACCAGAATTGATGGATAGATAATATGCAGGGACTATGCTCTATATAGATTTGCATGCCAATTCAAGTGTCTACAGCAGATGGTTGTATCCCCTCTTATTCATGTCAGGTCAGAGCATCATAAAATGGTAGCCCAACAACTATAGTTGCTGACAGCTATGGAGAAGATCGGGGAAATGTTTGATCTACCAGTTGCTAGAGCGGTGAGTCAATTGACTACATGTTATGCCGAGAACTGGGAACCATCATACCCTAATTGGGTACTAAATCATCCGGTTCCTCAGGTAGGGACAAAAAAGAGAACTCACAGGAAATAAACCCTTCATCTAGAAGGTGACTCTTCCTCAACCAGAGCTGATTCATCGAGTTCCTCACCCAGGGCTGATTCGCCTCATTCCCAGGATAGGGATGATGAGGCACGACATGATTCAAAGAGGCCTTGTTTCATATTTAATCCCCCTACCAGATTCAATAGATCTACTCCATCGACTCCTGGTGAGTTATATCATTGAGAAAATTTAATCATCATTATTTTATAGAGCATCAAGTTTCATTTTTTATCCATTATCTGTGATTGATGGAGTTGGGAGGAAGTTGTAGTCCCATATTGTAGGAACCTCCTCGTGGACTTCTAGTGCTAATGCTAAATATTTACGACCAGAGGTTATCTAGACATGGAAGAGTCTATATTGTGATTCTAAAACTGCCTGGATGGACTTATGTGAAGTGCTACATATCCCTAGAGTGGTGAATCTCTGGGCTTCAACTAATATCTTCTTCAAGGATAACCCCGATGAAGTGTGGGCTTGAATCCGAGAGCTGAACTTTCTCATATATTCCACTAATGATTCCATTCCTATTACCAAGCAGGTGAAGGAAATGATGAATCATGGCACCACTAAGGGGATTGGTTCTTTAGTAGATGAGGAGTGGCGTGATTACGTGGCTCCTAAAGATGTATGTTTCTTTCCTTATTTTCTTTGCAACTTGTTTTCATTCAAAGAATTATTACTCATGGAAATTACTTTCTTCATCCTGCAGCTTGTTAAGAAAAGAACTACTGAGGTTCCTTCACCACAGTACAACCCTAGTGGCACCGCTCTTGGAGTCGTTGAATCTTCTCATGAGCTGGGCGAAGTATCTCCAGGCCGACAAGCTGTGGAGAAGGAGTTAGAAAAGGTTTCCACTCTCCAATACCTGTAGTTGGAGGTGACGATGTCAACACCCCCAAAAAGTCATAGAAGAAAAGTACTTTAAGGAAGAAGACCACAGCTAAATGCTTCAACAATAGTGGTAAGTCCTTCCGATAGTCATGAATCCTAACTCATGAATATATTGCTCATATTTCTTAGGATTTCTTGGGGTTTCTCGGTTTCTCCTCTAAGGGAGAGGACTGAACCTCCTCTGAGGAAGATAGAGGGTGCTTGTGAATAGTGGAAAATTCATGCTGACCTGGCTGCTCCTGATGAAACAGTGAGAGAAGAAGAGCCAGCGTCTGTTCCCAGTACTTCTCATGTGGCCGCCGCATGGGGAGAAGACCCTACTTCGGGTAAATTAACAATATTTCATATAAAGTTTAATGAAAACATCAACTATCTTCCATTCTGTGATGATTTAGGTTCATCAGCTACACCAAAACATTTGGCGACCACTACAACTGACTCCATAATTTTCTCTGAGGAAGCTGTTTGTGGTCAGAGGTCGCATGTGGATGGTTTCCAATAAGACACATCAAATGATCCCACTGGTGAGACTAACCAAGAATCTGAGATATCACTGGACGAAGTGATGAATCTTGGTGCGTCTTTTGATGAAATTTTAGATCATGTTAAATTACAATGTAATTTAGAGGATTTTGGATGTGAGTGTTATATTCCGTCTTGTTAAAAATTTCTTATTACATATCAGACCATGATTGGTTGAAATGTGTAGTTCCATCTGAGCAAGATGTTGATCTGTCGATGCCTAAAGGGGGTAGAGACAACACTATCATTGCGGAGATGCTAGCTCAAGTGGAGATTAACCTGGCCAAGCTTCCTGAAATTTTTCCTCAAAATCCTATTGAAGCTTTGAAAGATGGGGAGGAACCTTCCCATGCTGCTGATCTACCATTGCGTAAAAGATGATAATATTTTTGGCAGTACTTAAATTGTAAAACTGCAAAACAACTTTTGTTATCCTTTGGAATGAACCAAAGCATTCAATTGACTATGCAGGGCTGTCAATTTCAATGGCTAAATTTGGAGGTGAAACCTCAGCCTCTTCCCCAATGGGAGTAGAAAGTGAAGTACCAAGGGTAATGGGGGAAGGAGATTAATAGGGAACTTCTTACGTGCGTTAGTCCCATACTATATTCCCCTCTATGATAGTGATGCTAATTCAGACATAGAGGTGCAGAAGGTGCTATAATTCTCACATTGCAAGGCATGGAAGAATATATAGAAGATCATATCTAAAGTGCCTCTTGAAAAGCTGTCTTTGAAGATCCCGTGACTACCATCCTTATTAGTCATGATAGTAATTACTGATTTTGGATATCAATAGATCCATTCCATTTTGAAAAAATTCATCTTAAAGAGAGAGCAGGAGAAAAAGAACCATCAAGATCTGACCAGAGTGAGACTGTTGACCAATATTAGAAAATTCGAGGCTGCGGTGTCCAGTGATAAGGTTGATCATGCAGTATAGTTGAAGAAGATGAAGCATAAGATAAAGGAGATTGTTTTCCTGCAGATGCACCTTCATCAATAGTAATATGTCGTTATTGGGGAATGTGACCAACATAAAAATTCAATGGAAGGATTCCACATGAATGGTATGAAATCCATCACAGATGCCATGAAATCACTCCATCAAGCTAAAAAAAGTGAATCAGGTCGAGTGAATGAACGTCAAGTGGATGTTGATGAAGCTCAGGATGTCATAAATCAAATGAAGAGTTATGTTGAAACCTCTTTTAATGCTTAAAAAAGTAATGATAATCAAATCTATGGGTGTTCTTCTAATTTTGTGCATCAATGAAACCAACATTTCATTTTCGATCATTTGTACATGTATTCTCCTACTAATTAATTATATTATTACTTTATTTACTTTTCTAAGCCATTGTGCCTTAGTAAGCATAGTTAGATTTTTTCATGGATTATACAAAAAAGCCTACAATCTTTGAATATTTTATTGCTAAATATTTCCTAAATCATATAATATGTATGTATAGTGAGCTGGGACTCGACTTTTGTTCTTAATTCCTTTTACAAGTTCCCAATTTAATGAGTACCCTATCTTTTGTGGGCTGTTTAAATTCATGCATGTTGGACATAAAAAGGCTAATGTTTAAGGTCGAATATCTTTGACCAAATGGAATAAAATTGACTCAATTACTTGATAATATATTTGAAAACATATTACCACATTCAAGTATGGGGGAAAACCTGATATCTAAGACTTTAGAAATTTTGATTCTGAGGGATGATATGAAAAAAGGGCTAAAAAGCATTAGAAGAAGTATTTCCTAAGAGTGAAGTTACCACTATTTTTCAAACCCATTAGGGGGTTGAAGAATGCAGGGCCACATAAGGGCATTGGCTGCATAGTCAAATAATTGCATCCTTTGGCTGATAGGTCCATTATGTATACTACTTATGAAAGGCCACCTAGGGGCACGTGCTGCATAGTTAGACAAAAGAACTCTCAGAAATATTAATTTTCTATTGCTAAAAGACAGTGGAAGATTATGGGGATAAAATTTTCCTTAGCATAGTGTCTTCTGTATGGAGAGAGGTACTTGAATATGGAGAGGATATTCCCAATCAAGATTGTCAAAGAATTGGATGAGTGTCACTCCTGCGAAGGTCTGACCCAAACATAAGAGAAATATAAACCATATTCTTGAATACCGTTAGATCCTGAAAAAAAAATTATGGGATAAATATGTTAAAGATGACTGTTTGTATGGATCCCTACATATCATTGTTAAGACCAATAAGGACAAAAGTGGTTTCCCCCAAGAATGAATTTAACACTATTTGGAGAACCTATTAGGGGGTTTGAATTATGCAGGGACACTTAAGGGAATAGGCTGCATAGTCAAATAATAGCATCTTTTAGCTGACAGGTCTGTTATGTAGATTACTTATAGAAGGTTGCCAAAGAGAACATGTTGCATAGTCAGGAAAACGAAATCTTGTGTATCAGAAATTTTGTGACCATATGTCAAGAAAAGGGTTATGGAAATATGGATGTATTTAATGTTAGGATTATGACACATGAAAATGGGTATTGTCCAATGCATGAAGGAGATACATAGACCAATTCTGACCATGATCACGTTGTGGCTGGTTCATGAATTGCGATGCTGGACTTCAATACATATCTCATTAAGATGAGAATCAATCCATATGTAGTTCTTGAAATATAGTTTAACGTCATGTGGCATGGGAGAATAAGAGATCTTAGTTTAAGGTCATAGTGTTTGGACCATAATGAGGGAGACACATTGTGTGTTTTTTATAAACCAGATGTGAATAAAAACAAGGGTTTTCATACGACATTAATGTGCTCACATGGGGACTTTTCAGCCAAGGGACTGAAAGTTGAATTTGAGGTTAGGACCAAAGATTTCGGGCTAGGTTCGAGGGATGGTCGAACATTCTTACATATCCCATAATGATGGGAATCAAGCCATACATAGTACATGAAATAACCCCTGAACTGATTTGTTTCATACATGCGAAGGGTGAAAGTGGAGTTTATTGCAATGATGGTTGGATCCACGATTAAAGGATTGGGCATTGCCTTGTATGCACGTACTCTTTGGAATATAACATGATTCTGGAACAATGTCAATAATGATTCCCTCTCAGGTGAGGGTGTCGAATAATGATGTAGTTTATTGTCGTACAGGAAAAAAGTGTGAATAGTTTAAGGTCATATTCATGGACCGGTGCTACACAGTTTAGCATCATGTAACTAGGATGTATGGCTATTCAGTTTAATGTATTGTAGTGAAGAAAATGGGGGACTGTATAGTTTAATTTCATATAGCGTGGATGACGGTGAACCAATGTTAAGATATTGGTTTTGGGCTTGAACCTCTTGAGGTTTCATATGTACCCAGCCTCGATGGCAATGATCAAAGTCCACGTAGTTCGATTGAAGAATGAATTGATGATCTAGTTGTACTTGAGGACAACGTCATAAAGATGGTGTTGGGACATACACTTAGTTATCGGCCCAGAGAGGGTGTTATGATTGAATCATACTATATGATCATGTGAGTCATGCTTGGTGTGAGAAATAAGAGATAGCAGCAATCCTAACGATGCACAGTTTAACATCATGTTGGACATATAAGGGTCTGGAGATCGATTAATGTCATGTTGAACAATGGAGGGAGCTATGCAGTTTACTGTCCTACAGCAAGGACAAAAGGGACCATGCATTTTAAAGTCATACAGTAAGGACTATGAGGTGTATTTTTGTTACACAAAATAGTTCTTCTAAAATCTGGCATTGGTTGGAGTCATGATTAGTTCTCCATCCATTGAAATTAATAAATAATCACCATTAGAGTAGACCATATGTATTGATTAAGGTACTTCTCACTTTGACTCAAGATTTTGAAGTTTATTTCCTAGTATCATTAGAGTTCAGAGGACCAAAACAAATTCTCCATGAATAAATGAATGAAGGAGAACTTTTTTGTTAAAAGCCAGTGCTATTCGATTCTGATAGACTTCCAAGTGGTGCATGGTGCACAATATTTTTCATCTAATCGTTTCTATTCATCCAGTCTCTTTTAATATTCTTCATCTGTAGATGACTGAACACAAATGGATACTCTGAGCAAAGGAAATTTAACCTCAATGGGCAAGACTGCTTCTGTTCCATATACCAATGAATATGGAGTTGACCACGTAGTAGTGTGGGTGGTGGTCCGATAAGCCCAGAAACAATGAAAAATTTTACCAGGACATGATTTATTATCTTTAATAAACATCTTTTGCAATATTTTTTAAAGAGTCTTATTGAAGTCTTCTATTTGGCCATTGGCCGATTCATGATACCGAGATGAATTGTTGGATTTGATGTCGTATTCTTGATTAAAATTTCTCATCTCAAATGAACAAAATTTTGTGCCATTTTCCGTCAATATGGTATTATAGACACCAAATCTGGTAAGGATGTTAGATTTGACAAAGCTAACAATGCCTTTAGAGCTAACTTCTTTGAGAGGTATTGCCTCTGCCCATTTGGAAAAGATGTCAATAGCAGTAAAAATATGCTTAAACTTCTTGGATGTAGCCAGAGGATCAAGTCCTACTACATCCATTCCCCATGGGGAAAATGGCCTTGAGTATTTAGATGTATGAAGAAACTCTGGGGTTTGATGAATGAAATTGGCATATACTTGACAAGAATTACACTTCTTAGTGAAATAAACACAATCTTCTATCATTTCAAGGATAGAAGTATCCAAGCCTTCAAATTTGATCAGATAGTCTATGTCCAGACTAGTAGGCACCACAAACTCTTTCATGTACTTCTTTCATGATAGTCATTGTCTCTTCACCATAAATAAATCTGAAGAGAATTCCATCAAAACCTCTATTGTAGAGAATTTTCTCGTGATCAGGGCTATCATAAAGAGTAAAATTGACCACACATCACCGGATGTGTTCTTTCCCAGATCTATCAGGTGGGTGTGTTACATTTTTATGGTATTCCCTGATAGGTTTCATCCATCCTGTAAAATGACCATATGGTTCAGAAATGGTACTAATTTCATTGATTTCCACTTTTCTGATTTGATCATAAGGTGAAACTGTATGATAGTGGGAAATACCGATGATTGTATCGTCCTTGTTTGGATCTTCTAGGGTTGTTGCTACATTACCCATTGCATCAGCTTGGGAATTTTGTGATCATGATACATAAGAAAATGTCAGTTCCAAAGGAAATTCTGCCATTAACTCTCTGACATAATCATACAAAGGTATTTTCTCTTATTTTCTAATGGAATAGTCCCTGTTTATTTGTTTGATTACCAAATATGAATCACCATTACCTTTAAGTGATTCACCTGTGCCTGAAGCACCAACTCCAATCCCACAATAAGAGCTTGATATTCTTCTTCATTGTTTGTACCACCTTCCAAAAATAAGAAGGAATAGGGTAGCATTGCCTTCTCTGGGGAAATAAGCACAGTTCCTAAACCATCTTTTTTGAATTTAGGATATTCCATTTTCTTCCATGTTGGACTTCTAAAAGCATCATCAAAGGACATTTCACACGTTTGAGGATTATATTGAATATAGAAGACTTTATCAGCAGGAAGTTCAATATCTAAATATGTATCTTCTACTGAAGGGTGTTTAGCAAGGAAATCAACTAGAGCTTGGCCCATTATTTCCTTTTGAGTCACATACTTGATATCAAACTACTGAAAAATAATTTCCCACCTATCCAGACGTCCTGTAAGCATTGGAAGACTAAGGATAAATTCGAGCAGGTTATTGCGACATTCTAATTGAACCTCATGATGTTGCAGGTAGTGTCTCAATTTCTGAACTGCAAAGAGTAATGCTAGGAAACACTTTTCAATACTTGAATATCAAGTTTTTTCCACAAACATAGTCCAACTAATATAGTAAAGGATGTTTTCATTCCCAGTATCATTAT
Source organism: Viscum album (assembly GCA_963277665.1). NCBI lineage: Eukaryota > Viridiplantae > Streptophyta > Magnoliopsida > Santalales > Viscaceae > Viscum > Viscum album. Next base: position 1,449,860,067 of record OY728140.1, on the reverse strand, counting down.
TTTGGGAAAGGAAGGAACCTAATGATTGCTCTAAATTAGTTACATTGAGAATAAGTGGTCTCCCTTCAATGGGTGTCATTAATACTGGTGGACTCAAGAGATATTTCTTGAGAATATTGAATGATTCTTAACAACCTTCAGTCCACTGGTTAGTGAATCCCTACTTCACTATTTTGGTGAAGGGTAAACATTTGGATGCCATATTTGCGATGAAACACCAAATATAGGCCAAGTGTCCTTGAAGTCCTCTTAATTATTTAAAATTTAGAGGCGGTGGCATACCAAGGATTTATTTTTTTTCTCAGGATCAACCTTAATACCATGATGGCGTAAAAAAAAGAATTGAAATGTTTCTGAGGTTACCTCTAAAGAACATTTCATGGGGTTCATCTTCAAATTTTGTTGTCAATGTTTGTGGAATATGATTTCCCAAACGACCAAATGATCTGAACGTTGTCTGTATTTAACCTCCAAATCATCCACATAACATTCAACAAGTTTCCCTAAAAAGGGATTGAAGATATGTTGCATGGAACAATGATACATTGCACCTACATTTTTCTGGCCAAAGGGCATTTCCCGATATCAAAACACACCTTTAGGGGCACGGAATGTTGTTGAATCCTCATCCTCTAGGGCCATTTGTATTTCATTGTACCCAAAATAGCCATCCATGAAGGAAAGAGCTACGTAGCCAGTTATAGCATCAATTAAGTGTTCTGTGGTCGAAACAATGAATTTATCCTTGGGACAATACCGATTCAGATCTTTGAAGTCAATGAATACTCTAATTTTTCCATTCTTCTTTTTCACAGGGATAATATTAGCCATCAATTTGGGATATATAACTTCTCTGATGAAGTTATCCTTGATAAGCTTATCCACTTCAGCTTCAATTTTGGAGGCATTAGTTGGGTGTGTTCTTCTTGCAGTTTGCTTGAATCCTCGTTGTTCTTCTGGAAAACCCAATCTATGAGTAGAAACATCAAGATCTGGCCCTGGAATTTCTGTATAATTCCAAGAAAATGCATCTCGATTTTTCTTTAGAAAAGAAATATACATTTCGTGCTCTTCAAGAGTCATGGTCACACTAATTAACGTGGGGAGTGGATCTTCTTTTGTACCCATATTTATTTCTCTGAATTCATCCACATTGGTAGAGATACCTTCTTCAAATGCTGGAGGAGAATCCCTATGATCTCACTCTTCTTCATCAATATGTGTTACTTGTTTGGTTTCTACTTGCATAGTAGATGATCAAGAAAAATTTTCATGACCAGGGGAGATGTTTAAATTTGAACATCATGAAGAATAGACTACCATTTCTGACACTATTTATGACAAAGGGTCTTCCTTGGGTAATAAAGAGGAGATGATGGATTGATAATCAACATCACTATTCACTTATGACATTGCTATAAATTTTTCTAGCCTGGTTAATGAAGTATATAATTGCAGGATATCAGCGAATGAAATGAAGAAATCTCCATTTAAACTTTCAACTTTTCTTGTTGAATCAATAATTTCTCCCATACCATCTGGCTCAATTTCTATAATTGATATTATGGAAGTTTCCATAAGAGTGTTTGGATTTGGGTTTATCCCATCAATTTGACTGATATGAAACACATAATCTGTACTCACATTTACGAATGGGTTTACTGGAATCTCTTCCAATCCATTTGGAGCATTAATTTTGGTTACCTACTTTGTCATGGATTTCTCCATTCCATCCATTTGATAGAATTCTACCTCAATGTATTGAGATTCACATGTTTTGAATTGGGATTTATCACCATAAAATGTCCCAAATTGACCATTGAAACAATATTTGAGGCATTGATGGTATGATGAAGGTATAGCCGCATGTTGATGTTTCCAAGGTCTTCCAAAAAATGTTGAAGGTTGTGTCATGAAGAACAGCCATGAAATCTAAATTAGACAGAAGGTATCTAAACTAAGTTCTGAGTTTGATCTTTCCTAGAGGTTCTTATTAATTTTTATCATGTCCATGCAACATCAATGTAGATGGAGATAAATCTGATTCGGTGAGGCCCAATCAACGAATTGTAATAATAGGGATGAGGTTGACCTCGAAACCATTATCAATTAAAGATCTTCAGATGTCTAAATCATTTACCTTTCCAGATTAATACAAAGGTCTAATATGTCCATGTACAACATCATCTTCATCTTCATGTATAAAAGATATCAATACTTGTCATTAGGCCGGATCATTATCTATATAGTAGATCTCAGCCATAGCAATTTCAGTTCTAAATTCCTGAGGACTAGACAATGCATCAATAGTCCCCTCCTGAAGATCATTTGATAGATTCAAGTAATCCAGAATTGATAACTTGGCCGGTACCTAGGCCAAATGTTTCAAGACATCATACATTTTATCCAAAGGTCTGTGTTTCCCAAAAAGAAATTGTGGTCTTGCAGGTTCCTTATAAGTTGATGCTTTGGAAGTAGATTCATCTTTTATCGGTGTAGGTGTTTGAAATACACTTGTCTTTGGTAGATTAGACCGACTAGGTCTATATATTTGCTGAGAGGAAGGAGGTGTATCCTCTAACCGATCCTCAAAAATAACTTTTCCAAGACTAAATCTACCATGTGTGGAAGAATGCTCTTATTCCCGTTGAGCCTGTTGAAGGGCCTTGCCACGAGTTTCTACTGCATATACAGTTCTAGCAGGGGTAGGGTTGAAATAGTGGCTTCTAGAATATCCATTTCATCCCTTGTAACCTAGACCTCGGTCTCTTCCTCTAATTCCACTGTTTGATACAGGGAACTAAGGCTCATCTAGATCAAAACTGTGGCTGGAATACAGATCTGTTAAGTGAATCCAGTTAATGAAACCAAAGATCAACTCTTCATCTGATGAAGATTATTCCAGATTAGCCAGTTCAGGTTATGATGTTACATAGGGCAGTGCCCGTTATTTTGAAGTAGATGGAAAAAATGCTACCAGAGTCAAAGATAATTTAGGTTTTGACACGAACACATTTTCTTCTGACTTCTCTTCTTTCATTGAATTATGCCACCTATTTGATGATTTTTCTTCTAATGAAGGGGGTTTTGTTGTGGCATTAATAGTAGAAGACAAAATTGGTTGATTCACTTGTGTTTTTAAAATGGCATGAGATCAGTTGATCATTTTCCTGACCATCTGATCATCATATTTCTACGCATTTTTTATTTTGGCTTCATGCCACTTGCCTTCTTCCTCTGAATCAGTAGTAGTAACACATGCTAGATTGGCAGAAAAACCATTCAGTTTTACCTATCCATATTCCACCATCTTTTGCAGGAGGTATTTGAAGATAAAACAATTTTGAATGGGATGCCCCAACATCTAATGAAAAGAGAAATAGTTGGGGAGGTCTTCATCTCCTTCATTTTCCGACCTTTTAGGGCCTTAGAAACTGAACCAGATTGTTTTCCACATCCAAGATGAAGTATCCAAGAAATTGTTCATTTCTGAAAGAATAAAATTTGTTCTTAAAATCTTAAAATTGTTTCCACCTTTGATCTCTTTGATCATATTGATGTGGTTGTCATTGTTTTTTATGCTCAAGAGGTAGAGCCCTTCGATATGATGAAGGGTTTGAGGTGGAAGCATGTACATGTTCTTCTTTTAGTGTAACTGTAGCAGTCTCTTCTTTCCCGAGTCTCCTTCATGGAACTGATGGAATTACACGAGTTTTAGCCTTAGTCATTGTAAGAGAGTCTTTGATTTGCTGATCAATTGAAGTAAGGTCTCAAAACCCTTTTGTGTATTTTACAGGGATCAACGGTGTGGGTAATTCCTCATGTAGATTTACCACACATATTGGCAAAAATTCTTCTTGATGGAGTTCTAAACATAATGAATATGTTAATCTCTTCCATCGAGCAATGAAAGCCGAAACTCTTTCCTTTTCTATATGCTTACAATTGGTAAGATAAAAAATTGTCACCTTTGGAAACATTGAGCTAAATTGAAAAAGAAATATTTGACTGAGATCTTCCCACCTAGTAATTGACCGAGATTGCAATCTTGTATACCAGAAAAAAGCAAGCCCCTGTAATGAATGCACAAAACACCTGAGCTTAACGGTTTATTGTTGTTGGGGAGTTCCCATCATAGGATCACAATGAGAAACATAATCTGTTAATTGTTGTTTTGGATCTCCTGAACCATTAAAAATTGGGAATGTGGTATTCACAAAATTTAATGTGGGAGGAATTGCTTCGACCCATTTAGTGTAAGATTTATTTTCTAGTTGAACTTGTTCATGTTTTCCTTCCATAGCTTCCAAGTGAGCTGTTAATGACTCAATGGTAGTTATTAATTTTTGGTAAACATCTGGTTGAGATTCGACCTGAGTAGGTGCAGTAACTGGAGTTTGGACGGATGTGGTGACTGGTACTGTAACTGATAGTAATACTTCCAGTTTTTTCATGGATGACCCATAGGATTGGACCTATGAGGGTGTACTTGTAAAGGATGATATTCTTTATCCATCCCAATAGCTGCAATGAGTTACCTTGACTGACTAACTCTAGCACGTTTAGGAGGAAGACTACCTTGAAGTAGTTATGCATTTAACCTCTATAACACCTTCATTTCTTCTTCCTGTTATGCGAACCTCTCCTCTAATGAGAGTTATTGGACATCTCCAGAAGTAGGGTGGGATGTAACATGAATTGTACCCTTCTCCTTGGTATGTGCCTTTCAGGAGTTTGGATGGGAATTACTCGAAAGAATATCTTGCATCAGGGCAGCCTTCTAGCTTCTGGTACTCACACCTTCTTCATTAATTTTTGTGTGTATAGCCTCTTGGATAGGAACTTCTTCATTTTATTCTTCTGAGTGAACCTCTTATTCTAGGGGATCAGTGACAACATCATTGATGACATTTATCGATGCATAACGCATTTCATCCCTTCTGTCGGCATTTCTTCGATACTATCTTTTTCTAGGTCCTCAATGAGACATTGCCTTTTGTTTGGTTGATACCTCAAGAACTTCTTGAGTAACTATAATTTGGAGGGAATATCTTGATAATTTGGCCCTGTGTTCCTATTGTGGATTCTTTCTGAATCGAGGGAAGACTAACCTTCACTGAGGAAGAGATTGAGAATTAGAAAAAGTCCCCAGTCTAGTGGACTGGGGCTGTTCTTACTGTTCCTTCTCAACTCCTCAGATATTATCTGTTGATCCCAATGGTTGAATTATAACAGTCCATAGTCTGGAAAGCTATGGTGTCTCTTGAGCTGCTACATATGAAACATTCTTAAAAACTCACCTGATTTTGTGGGATTTAGCCCGGAAATTTTCCGTATGCATCATCCGACATCCACTCAAATCACCTAGCTCAGTTGACTGTTGGATTATTTCTTAAACTTTTGTCACTTGATGATTTTCATGCTCTAAACGAGAATCTTGTTTTATATTCTCATTTTCTTGATGCAAGATTAATTCGACAACTTTTTCATTATATGCCTGACTTTGGGAAGAACTAGTTGGGGCTTGTTCGTGGGAAAGCCTTTGATTATGCACAAAACCTACTAGATGTGGCCAGCCATGGGAAATAACATTTCACGAGACCACCTTTGGCGGGCTTTGTTGAATGGAGAGTACAGTGAAATGAATGGCTCCATGAACACCCCATCCCCTGATATGAATACCAGATGGGGCATTGGTAATTAATTTGCGTAACCTTTTGGACGCGGCAAGGTGTGAATGCCGAATGGCTCCCTGCTGCTATTCAACCATTGGATGTCAGGAAACTGAGAGAGATTCCAAATCAATTTGGCATTGTAACACTTCTATTATCTTGGCATGATTTTCATATTCATCATAAGATAGTATTTTCCCTTTTAAGTGACAACGAATTTTCCACATGTTGAGACAAATATCCTGAATACAATATTCAGTCAACATTTATGGAATATCATACTGAGAGTCATCCAAATGCCAAAACATAACTGGTACATCACCTTCCGCCTGTTGTTTTCTAATATTCATCACATCCTCCTTATCATTTGATGAATATTATTCTACTGGATTGGACCAAAGATAGGTCTTCATTTTTTCTTCATTAGAATCCACAATATTGGTGGGGAATTCATTTGTAAAAATAGTTGTTGAATGACCTAGAGGTGGTTCAGAGAAGGACCTGCACCCCTAGATATATTCTAATTGAGAATTTATTTCACCCACTAGCAGTAAGGCTTCAGACATGACCGGCTTCACATTTGCAAGTGCCTAAAGATAAAAGGGATTTCTCATTACTGCATTATCCATTTAATAATTCTCTAGGCAATACGAATTACAACTACAAATATGACTTTCATAGCTAAATTCATCGTTATGGGGAGGACCACCAAGGTGGGTTACATCAAAAGATTAAACCTCTTGCTCCATGGTCATCTGGCCACAGAGAGGGTTATTGTGGCTCTCATATGAGGATGATACTTCGAGATCGACCGAATTATCATGAAACAAGCCTTCGTGAAGAAATTTCTTATGAAGACATTAAGAATTATTATCATTACATCTGGATCTGGAAATGAGAGAGTAGAATATTGAGTTGCAATAGAAAATTTTCTGAACGCATCAAGAACTCCATCATTGTGAAAGGCCGTATTGCAAATTGGCTCTTGATTTATCAACTGTGCTGGATGGGTCTCTTTCTTAAATGGCTAATAACTAACTTTGGAAACCACTTGTTGATGAAAGTGGTTATTATGTGCAGGTTTATGTGCCTTCTTAGGAGAAATGGTTAGGTTAGGCTGATTATCTCCATTCAAATTGGTTGTGTGTTCCCGACTTGATTGTTTGTATGACATTGGGGAGTATGTCCCACAACCCTATTGGACTAGGATAGAGGTGTGTATCTACTCAAGAGTGATATGTTGATGATTCAATCCACTATAGGGATAAATTTTTTATTCCGTCCCTGTGATGTTGTTGAAGTTTTTATAATATTCTGACATGTATCCAGAATATGGGCAGGGATTTGTTTCGGCTCTTCCACTATTGTCAGAATGTTCTTGGTGACTTTTTCTTTCTGGACGAGAATATACATACATTCCATGTCTGGAGTAGGTGTATGTTCCTGCTCTTATCCTCATTTTCCTGTCAATGAATTCTGACAGTACTCATATATGGGGGAAGAAAATTGTGTCTGCCTCCTTGTCATTGGAGCTTTCCAATTGAAATCTTCAGGTGCTACCAAACAAGACTATTGGTTAGCCTGATGAATTGCAGTTGTATGTGCCTGCTGATTGTTCTCCACCATATTTAATTGGTGAGTTTCTTTGGTTGTAGTCATATGAGCCTACTGACTAGGTGATAAATTATAAACAGGTGTATATGCCTGGCTATAATACTCTGCCGAAATTTCCTGGCAGGATTGGCGTGTTACTACCAGATGAGTCTACTGGGATGTAATATCAGGGATGATGTGTGTATATGCCTGCTCATTGTTTTCCATAAATTTATCTTGATTGACTTATCTGGAGGGGTTAGAAGTAAGGACCTTCTCCTTGTTGTCTGAATTTCACCTCTGGCAGTTCATCTTGTGTGCTCGGGTTTGAGGAACCTGAGTCGAACCCCTTAAAGGCGATACCCTCATCATGTTGAGGGTGCACTACAGTAAGAGTCTAGCATCGATTATTGATGGGATCCCTCAGAAAGGAGTCATGTCTTCTTGAAATGAGGCATTGGGTGACCTCTTCATTCACCTCCCTTTAATATGGGAGAGACTTCTGATTGCGTTCTAGGGATAACAACCTGAAATGGTTAGAGACAGTGGTTGGCACCACATGCTTCTTGACCACAGGTCACTACTGTCCAGAAAACCATGGTGAGTTATTTACTTGGAGAGCTTGTCAAGCGGCCTCCAGAGTCGGGATGGTACTGTGTTGACAGTATTCCCTCACCAATGCATTTCAGACCCATCATTTAAGACGCTGGGTAGGTGATGTCATCCTAAGAGCAGACGTTGATTTAGTAGGAGTAATAGCCAAGGCATTCACAGGTGTGAACTTTAACGAATCCATTTTTGTATTATAGGGAGATCTTGGAAAAGAGTGCTTGTTTTATATAGTAGACATAATCAAGATAATCTTGGCTAGACTACTTCTTTTGGATGAACACATATGTGATTGATTGCTTTTTTGGACCTCACATTGAGTTAAACATGGACCCAACAAATATGTAAAACATCATTTAACTTGGTTAAGGATTCATTTTGGGTTCACCATTTTTTGTTCCATCTAGAAATTTGGATGACGATGCTTGTTTTAAGGTTCAAACATTCCAATCAGTTTCTAACAGGTTGATTCGTAGAACCGGAAACATCCAATGATTCTATATCCATTTGGACTTACTTTCCAAAGGTAGGTTCCCATTAGTTGTGGACTAATGAGGCTTAAGAATTTGCATTTTTCTAGAGTATGGGAGTTCAGACTCGTCACACCTTTTTGGGAAGAATTATTGTCTACTCCGGGACTCTCTTATAGATTTAAGTTATGTTCATGAATCCTTATTAATTTACCAAGCATTAAAATGAGTTTTTCCTTTAAATCATGCAATCAATTATTGATATGAATGGAATTTAGAGAGTCTTTTATATGTATTTTAGGTTCTTCGTCAATAAGGAATCATCCATATGAATTAGATATTCTTAGTCAATGGTATCCTTACATACATTATATATAAATCTCTTGGTCATTATGATGACCATACTGGTTTTAAATCCACTCTGGGGGGCACTTGAATTTTATTGTCAATCAAAAAGACATGATTATTTCCGAGTTAGGATCGTACCCGCATATGGGCTACCTACGTATCCTTATTAAAAATAAATGAATTATTACCCACGTAGTTCGATAAGAAGGATATAATTTAATGTCATAAGAGGCCGAAAAGAATTAATGAAAGATGGGATTGAACCTTAGAAAGGATTCCTACAGTCTCTACATTTATGGTAGAGATCAAAGTCCACGTAGTTGGGGTGAATAAGTATGATTTTATTCATGATTAATGGCCCAAAGAGAGATGTTGTAATTACTTTTACACTCAAAGCCCATGTGAGTCATGCTCGGTGTGAGAAACGAGAGGTATTAGAAAATCTAACTATTGTTCCATGTAAGATGCAATCATAAGAAATGATGTGGGGCTTACGTATGTATGACTGCCCAAGAGTAGGGTCCATAAAGGTATTTTTACTTTTTGGATATTTGGGATTTTAACCTGGGACTTACTCTTGAAAAGTAATCCCATGTTAAAAGAAATTAAGGATGGGGCTTACTCCTAAGAAGGAGGCCCAATTAAGGGAAATTATGATTGGGATTTACTCCCAAGAAGGAGGCCCATATGAATTCATCTTAGATATGGAATTCAATGAAACAAACTTTCCCTAAAAGGTTTTGAAGTGGGTTTTGAAGGTCGTATCATGAAAAATAGATGTCGATTTGGGGAAAGGAGGGGACTAGGAAGGAGGCACACAAGTATTGTTCTGGAGCACATCTCCTAGTCACGCAAGTATAATTGAGCGACACGAGTCACCTTGGGTGACGAAGAATCGATAAGGTAATACATGGGAGACTTTGAACTCAGCCCTTAGTATCATCACTAGAGGCTTCCAGAATGGTGGTGTGCAAGTTTTTTTGAGAGGGAAAGGCGGCGCACAATATTCTTCACTTCCCTTAAGGGATGGACAATTAGGTGCACAAGTATTGATGTGTTCTAATAATTATTCCTTATTCTTCCTCTTTAAAACTTCCATTCTAGGTAAATAATTACCTTATAAGTGTTCAGAAGACGTCAGGAAAAGACTTGGGTGACCCGAGCTTGAATATGAGTTTTAAAAAATTGTTCCTTCAAATGGGTGGCCCAAAGGGGCTATTTATAGGCCACTAGGAACTTTGGGCAACAAAAAAGAATAGGGTTCCCAAGTGACGTGAGTGACCCATATGTGGCTCACAAGTGGCTTGCGCAACCAGAAGGAAACTTGTGTGACCTCTTCTTAAAGGGTTCCTTGTTCATGCCTTTGTCAAATTTATATTTTATTCAAAGGAATACTCTTATTATGCTTAAGGTATTCCCCTTGTCCATTCATTTAGACTCTGTGATAGAATGGAGAATAAAAAAAGTCCCCCCCCCTCATAGTTGGATATAAAGAGGTAAAAAGGATTTGACTCTGAGGAAAACGAGAAACAAGGGTTCGGAGGCCCGTAGGTGGTAGGCTCGTAGGTTCCGGCACACTGGGTTGCGGGATCGCCTATATATATGGGTGTTACTTCATGAAAACCATCCTTCCTTCCTAGATTTGGAGCTCTCGTCATGCAAGTGTCTTCATCTCTATGGTCACTCTCTTTTTTCCTGTATCGCACTTCTCTAGTAAGCTTTTGACTTTCACAATAGTACTTGCGCGACCACACTTGTGTGACCACACTTGCGCGACCACACATTCATGCCATAATGCCTTAGCAATTTTTATATTTTCTTCACAAGTATTTCATAAAAAAAATAGAATTATTTAAAAGTTAACTGTTAGATCTTTGTGTTGATTCAATGGTTCCCAAAAGAATTGGATCGGCTGATGAGTTGGAATGAAAGAGAATTGATGACATGATGAACATCGTTGGCTATGACTATTACGATATCTGCGATAGTACACTCCCATATTTGTCCTATTAATTGAAGAAATATCATGTTAATTTCTCATAGAGTAATTACATGCCTTTATATGGCCATGGTCATCTGCAAGGTGTCAGCGTTCCAGATGCAATGAAATATATTCCTCATTCCTTGTTTCAGACTTACAAAAAATTTTCTTCTGCAAATGTCTTAGTTTCAGGATCATTTGTTAATGCTTGAACAGTGGAGAAGGAATATATAATGCATCATAGACCATGTACACCTGATCTGAAACCTCGCAGGAATGGGCTACATCTGTATTGATATCCATCCATTTTCAGAAATTCTCAAATGGATCAATCAATGGGTTGATAAAAGAGTTGAGATTTCCATCTCAGAGGTTGTGTGAAGCTGACTTGGATGTAGAAATATTGGGTGTGACAAACCTATATAGAATTTTTCAAGGATCTGAAAGGATCTGCAATATATAAAGCTGTCTGGGCCGGGGAAACATATGTCTACAGGAATGATACTTTTTTTCTAGAGCTAATCAACCGGTGGAGCCCAGAAACCAATTCTTTTCATCTGACTCTTGGATAAGTAGGCATTGGTTTTTGGTATGAATACAAGATCAAGGGTGCTCCAATTTTGGGTGATATGTATGATGAATTCATTCCCCCCAAGGTGACCAGGAATGATTTGGAGAAGGCTCCAGCTTTGGCTTGAGTGTTATTGAAATTTTTTGACAAGGTCAAGAAATCAAAGTCCCCCAAAACACATTCTAAAAAAGATATTCATACATAGTAATGTATGGATATGATTATTTTCAAGAAGAAGGAGATGTTTAGGATAATTTATTTTCACAGTTGAGATGAGCCCGTAAGGGGCGCTCCCCTGCTACGGTTATTCCTCTTCGTCGCCTACCTCCCTTCCACCGCGAGTTGGCTCGGTCTTCCTATTAGTGTTTTCTTGGATAATTTTGGCAGCCCCTCTTTCATGAAGCTGTCCTTTTGGGCTCAACCTCTTCTACTTTCCACATCGTTGCTTCCTTCATCACCTCACTACACCTTATCTGGATAGGGTTTCTTCTAGCAGTGCGGTGATGGTCTAGAGGATGAGTTCCAGTTTCCATGTCTGAGGGTGTGCCTCGCCTCTAGTGTATGCGTTGGGTAGTCCATTGTGTTCACTGAGCTCTATTTGGACGGCGATAACAGGATTTACGGTCTTTTCCGGTGATCTATGGCTCTCGGGTGACTGTCAATTTGGTTATTTCTCCTTGATGTTTTATTTTCTCATTCATCTTTAGATTTTAGATTTGGTTTTGGCTTTTTGTGTTGTTTTTGGGTCTGCATTATTGCTGGGGATTTAAGTGCTAGGATCTGGCTTCAGTTCATCCCAGGTTCATGGTTGTTCATGTAAATTTGTTCAGTGGAAGGCTTGAGGTTGCATTAGGTTCGATGATTTTTGCTATTGCTGATACTCGAGGGTTCGTTCAGTATTGAATGGTGTATGATTTTAGTGTGGCCATGTATAGAATTGGAGAATCTTTTTCAATCCGGTTCGTTGCTTGAGGAACTTTGTTGGGGAATTTTAGATGTGCCGAGTCTACTTCATGCCGGGATGTGTTGTTTGGAGCTGAGTTCACCATTACGTATCACAGATCTCATTTCTTTTGGGTTTTTGTTGTGGTTCAAGAAGATGGATGTGATGGGTTTGAGTAGAGATTTGATTTGGGTTGGCTACTTGTTCATTCTGGTTAATTATTAGAAACTATTACGAATAATTGTTTTTTGGTGTTGAGGGTAAGGTCTTTTTTCAATGGAATTAAACTGTTGTGATTGTTGAAAGCATACTACTTGGGTCTTCTTCAGAAGTGGTCTAGAGCATGAAGCTTCACCCTAGAAGACCATTCGGATTAGGAAGTTTGAGAGGGTATGGCTTTGCCATCAGTACCAGGCCTGTTCATCTCTTCATGAGACAATTTTCTGAGCGGTTATGCAATGGTGAAGGCTTGTCATCACGATGTAATTTCATGGATGGGGAAGATCATATAGTGTTGGCCTGGGTTTCCTTCTTCATGGTTTTTTTGTTGTATGTTTATATCTTTTGGTTTCTCATGTTTTCCTCAAAAGTTTTTCGATAATAAAAAATTTAATTTTCAGTAAGAAGAAGGATAAGGGGCCCACCTGTACTTCTCCTAACAGCTACCCCAGAATATTGAACAGGGGTTCTCTTGGCACATTCTGGCCAACTCTGGAAGTGGAAGAGTTTTAGAAGTTGGGTTATTAAGGGGACCAATGAATCCCAGAGAAGACCTGACTGGCAGGCTTTTTAGATTTGTACCTTAGTGATTATCTTCTACCAGTAAGGGATTCTAAGGGAGGCATCAGGCTCGGGACCTTCGTTGTTGCAGCCAAGTTGGCTGAGAGTAAAATGGTTGGGTTGGCCACCCCGACTTTGGAAAATATTCACAGTATATTACTCCATGTCTGTATTGGTAAGCCCACTTTGAGAATAGTGGGACCATTACAAGATTTGTGGGGAAGGATCACTACTCACATCAGGACTTATGTTGTACAGAGTGGATTACAGGTTCTTGGAAGTTCTTTTAGGCTATCAGTGCAGGCCTTTTCTGGAATCTCTCTGTTGTCCCTCAATCATTTTGATCTTAAGGCGAGGTTGAGTATGTTCAAGGAATTTCATTTCATTTCTTATGGAAACCCACCAACTAGGTGGTTTGTTGATGGTGGAACAGTTATCCTGGAATTGAGGTCGTATATGCTGGCTTTCATAGATGGTGTATTGGCCCCTAGAATTGATGGAGAGATTATATGGGAGGACTATGCTCTATATATATTTGCACGCCCATTCAAGTGTTTGCAGCCGATGGTTGTATCCCCTCCTGTGCATGTCAGGTCAGAGCAGCATCCAATGGTTTCCTGACAACTATGGTTGCTGAAAACTATGGAGAAGATCGGGGGAATGTTTGATCTACAAGTTGATGGAGTGGTGAGTCAATTGACTACATGGTATGCCACGAACTGGGTAGCATCATACCCTAAAGGGGTACTGAATCATTCGGTTCCTCGGGAGGGGACAAAAAAGAGAACTTTCTGGAAATAAACCCTTCGTCTGGAAGGTGAATCTTCCTCTCCTAGAGCTGATTCACCGAGTTCCTCACCCAGGGCTGATTTTCCTGATTCCCAGGATGGGGATGAAGAGGCACGACATGCTTCAAAGCGACCTCATTGATGTTATTAATATTTTCATGACTTATTATATTCCCCCTTTACTTATTTTATATGAAATGTGCATAATTTGTGTGAAATATTAATATTTTAATATTAAGTATAATATTTGAGCATTTTTAGAAGTAGTCAAATTGAGTCAGTTTAATGTTTTAATTATAACTATCACTATACTGATCCAAATTGTGGGGTTCTTGTTTTTTAGGATTCTCCTTTCAATATAAAACATTTCATTAGAAGGAACCATGAACCAATTCTGCCATTTGAAGGGTCATATGGTCCTCACAAACAAGACCAAAGAATCTATGAAGAAACTGGACTATTCATGAAGATTGATTTACTGGGCTCAATCTAGAAGTTCAAAAACCTTAACTCTCCATAATACTTCGGGGGCCACTACATGTCATCTTGGATAAAAATTTCATGGCCCAAATCCAAGTACAAGGGGCCCAAATGAATCTTTGAAGTCCAGCCCACCATTCTGGCCGAGAATGAATATCAGTATAGTATGCATGACATATCTCCTGATGTAATCATCCAAGCGAGCTGAGATTTTGCAGTGTGAAAGAGGGGATGTAGGCGGCCGACTTTGTTGAAGAAACCATTCGGATTTGAAGGCATATTAATATTAAAAAACCCTTTCACATTATGGACTTCAAAAATACTGGATTGAAATGGACAGTTTATGTTTGTTTATTCAGCCGGACATAACATTTTATCCTTACGTCCAAATGACTCCAAATTTTGAGATTAGTCGGCCAACATTATTTCCTACAACTTTGAAGAAGAAGATATTTGAAGATTCGGCTGTCTGAATTTCCAAATTGGAGATGAAAGTGGAGGGACATATTTGGAATGTAAACAGTCCACTCCTTGGGCTATAAATACTCTCCCCTTCTCTCCTTGAGAGGGGTTGGCATTTCAGAATGGAGGAGATCATATTGTCACGACCAAAGCTTTGCTAAAGGCTTGGGAGGACCTGCCAAACTCAAGTTTTCACTTGAGAGACCTTTCCTCCTCTCTTTCTTTTCACTTACTTTTGTGTTCTTCATTTTTGTAATCTTGTAATTCTCTTTCTTTGTAATTCTGTTTTAATGCAAGTTACTTCTTCAATATCTCTTATTCTCTTCCACCTTCTGTATTTTAATATTAATGTTCTTAAAATAGTTTAAATTCAGTTCAATACCCTTCCCATCTTAAGCTTCCTCATTCAATCGAAATTCCATTTTTGATTCTTAAATTATTTCGTGTGTGTGTTCGGCACACTACTCTTATCTTGTCCCTTTCTTTTTCTTCTCTTTATAATTCATCACCATAAACATATATTACCAGATTATTAATCACCCAAATGGCTGAGTAAATCTCTCATTGGGGTGAGTTATAATTTAGGTATGTTAAGTGATTGAGAGCTTCTGCTCGATGAATATTCTTTGAATTAACATTGTGTATGTTGGACTTAACATGTCATGGATTAATGACTTGTTTTGTTTAACATGTGGTTTCCATGGATTATTGGAACCATAAATACACAACCATAAATAAGATCTGATTGAGATTATAACCTTAAGTTAAGTTAAGTCTTGGTTTAAAGCCTTAACACTTAAGAATTTTAATCAACATCATCTTGTGACATGGGTGTTAATTTAAATGCAATATAAAGCAAAGCTCGAGGATATCACAAGCTTAACTAACCTAATGATGAACTCACCCCAATCTTTATCAATTTGGTAAATCAAACATCATCCATAAATCATTTCAATTAAGCTCTGCAAACAAACCCCCCTAATCAAAATACAATCAACTAAAAAAAACGACTACTACAAAGTATCATCGCCGAGGATTCGACCCGAGTGCTGCTATACACATTAGCAGAGCACCGGAACCTTGAACGGTCGATAGGCGACAATCGGCCGCACTTTCAAATGGCGCCATTGCCGGGGATGGTGCTTTAAGTAGTCATTAGTTTCTGGTTATTGTCAAGAAAACACAAAAAAAACAAATTTTAAAAAAAATTGAAAAAAAACACAAAGAAAAACTCGTCTTCTCATAAAAATCATAAACTGAAAAAATACAAAGAAAAACCCATCTTCCTCTTTCTTCCAAAATCTCTCTGAATGCCCCGTAGCCTTCCAAACAATCCCTCGGATTTGTTTGACCCTGAAATTGAGCGAACACTTCGCCATATTAGGAGGAACATAAGAGATACTCAAATAATTCAAGAACCAGTCCTCATCCAACCAATTGAAATTGAAATGGCCAATCCTAGGGAACAAACCCTAAAAGAACTCGCTGCCCCTGATATGAATTACCAACCTCTTGGTATTCAATATCCAAACATTGAAGCTGACTTCGAACTCAAATCGGGTTTGATTCATCTTCTACCTCATTTTCACGGGCTAGCCGGTGAGGATCCACATCTTCACCTTAAAGAGTTCCAAGTAGTATGCTCTACCATGAAGCCCCAAGGGGTTTCTGAAGAACAAATCAAGCTTAGAGATTTCCCCTTTTCCCTAGCGGATTCTGCCAAGTCTTGGCTCTACTACCTCCCACATGGTTCCATAAACTCATGGGTTGACATGAAGAGACTTTTCCTTGAGAAGTTCTTTCCCGCTTCCCGAACAGCTTCTATCCGAAAGGAAATAAGCGGCATCCGTCAATTCCCTAATGAATCACTCCATGAGTATTGGGAGAGGTTCAAAAAGCTTGTGGCAACTTGTCCACACCATCAAATCCCTGACCAACTCCTCATCCAATACTTCTATGAGGGTTTATTGGCTATGGAGCGAACTCTCATTGATGCCGCAAGTGGCGGTGCTCTTGTTGACAAAACTCCTGCAGCTGCAAGAGATCTCATAAGTAACATGGCTGCAAACACACAGCAATTCTATACTCGAGCACATGCTCAAGTGAAACAAGCCCAAGAGAATCAATCCCTAGAGCCCAACAAGATGACTGAGTGGATGAGTGAACTTACAGGTCTTGTGCGTCAACTAGCGGTGGCTACCAAAGCCCCAACCTCATCTTCTCCACAGTCACTATTCCCTGGACCTATCAAGAATTGTGGAATCTGCAACTCTCCATATCATCCGACTGACACATGTCCACAACTTCAAGATGATCCATCTGATTCATCTAGTCCAATGGAGCTCAATGCGGCATATGCTCAGCGAAACTTCAACCCTCAACAATCAGGTCAGTTTGTTAGAAACTTCAACCAACCCCACTCTGAGCCCTTCTCTTCTACCTTTAACCCACCTCTGAGGTATGGTAATCCCATTTCTCATCCTCCTCAGTTCCCTCATCAAAACCCAAACCAGTTTCAATATAGTCAAGGTGTTGGTAACTTCCAACAACCTTATCCTTTTGTTCCTCAACCCCAAAGGAACAATCCTCCTCCTGGATTCCACTATCCTAACGAGCCTTCCCAATTCCCCACCCAATACAATCGCTTTCCTAAGAACCAAAATCAAGGCCAACCCAATTTGGGACAAGCCTATTCTTCTAAAAAACCATGGGAAAGTGTTGTAGAGGATCTTGCTTCCTTCACCCGTTCTAGCCTCAAGAACATTGAAACCCAAATAGGTCAACTTGCATCCCACCTGAGCCAGCAACAACCATCCAATTCATCCCAACTCCCAGCTCAACCATTACCCAACCCTAAGGGTAATGTAAGTGCGATTGCACTTAGATCGGGAAAGAAAATTGCAATGCCCCATGCTGATTGCTCAACCTCCCCTTTCGATGTTGATCTAGAAAATGAAAAGAACAAAAAGCTGGAAAAGGAACTTGAATCCACTCTTTCACCTCCTTCCATTCCTCTAAGGAACCCAATTCCTTTTCCTCAAGCCATCTCCAAGCTTAAGAAGTCCTTTGAACCTGATCCTGAAATGCTTGACATGTTTAGACGTGTTGAAGTGAACATCCCCCTCTTAGATGCCATCAAACAAATACCTAAGTATGCCAAGTTTCTTAAGGAATTGTGCACCCATAAGAGGCAACTTAGGAACATTGAAAATGTTTCAACCCAACAGTCCATTCCCATGAAGTGCAAAGATCCAGGGACCTTCACGGTTCCATGTCAAATAGGGAGTTCCAACTTTGATGATGCACTCATAGACCTTGGAGCCTCAATAAATGTCATGCCCAAATCCATTTTCTCCAACCTTGGTCTAGGTCCCTTGCACCCAACGGGTATTGTCATTCAATTAGCCAATCGAAGCACTGCCAGTCCTAAGGGGATAATTGAGGATGTTCTTGTTCGGGTCAATGATCTTATCTTCCCAGCCGATTTCTATGTCCTTGACATGGAAGGTGAGACAACCTCTTCTCGATCTCCCCTAATTCTAGGAAGACCATTCCTCATGACTGCAAGAACCAAGATTGATGTCCACTCAGGCATCTTATCCATGGAATTCGGTGACCAACTGGTCAAGTTCAACATTTTCCAAGCCATGCGATACCCATCTGAGGATCACTCTGCATTCTCAATCCATGCTTTTGAGGACACTTCTAAGATTCAATCGAACCCCAATCCACCATGTTCTTCATGTTATAATGATAAAGGATCTTGTGAAATCTGCACCATGATTAACAAAGTCATAAATGGTGAAGTTGATGTGGACCTCTCATTCATAGACTCCATCAATCTAGAGGAACTTGAAAACTCTCTTGAATCCCACATCAACTCTGATCTCTACTGCTCCACCTTGGACAGTGTTGAGGAAAATGATCCAAACCCATCTAGAATCCCTTCTCCTACTCCTAACTTGTCTAGCTCTCCAATCAAGGCTGAAACTGATCTAAAACCATTTCCTTCACACCTCAAGTATGCATTCCTTTTCCATGATCCCTCCTACCATGTCATTATCTCTGCTTCACTTTCTGAAACTGAGGAGTCCCAACTTGTTCAAGTGTTAGAGGAAAACAAAAATGCCTTAGGTTGGACCCTAGAGGATATTCCAGGAATCAACCCTGCCCTTTGCATGCATCACATCCATCTAGAGGAATCATCCAAACCAATTAGGCAACCTCAAAGAAGACTCAATCCACTCATACTTGAGGTAGTTAGGGAAGAGATTACCAAGCTTCTTCAAGCTGGTATTATCTACCCAATTTCTGATAGTGAATGGGTTAGTCCAATTCAAGTCGTTCCTAAGAAGGGCGGGATAACAGTTGTCACAAATGAACATGGAGAAGTGGTCACAACTCGAGTGAAAAACAAATGGCGTGTGTGCATCGATTATCGCAAATTGAATGTTGAAACACGAAAAGATCACTACCCACTTCCTTTCCTTGACCAAATGCTTGAGAGATTGGCCGGAAAGTCACACTATTGCTTTCTTGATGGTTACACCGGCTACTTCCAAATTCCAATCTCACCTCAAGACCAAGAAAAGACGACATTCACTTGCACCTTTGGAACCTATGCCTATAGGCGAATGCCTTTTGGCCTTTGTAATGCTCCTGCAACATTCCAGCGGTGTATGATGAGTATCTTTTCTGAATTCATTGAGAATTGCATGGAGGTCTTCATGGATGACTTTACCATTTATGGCGAGTCATTTGAATCTTGCTTACAATCACTCTCTTTGGTCCTTCAAAAGTGTGTCAAGTGCAACCTTGTGCTGAATTTTGAAAAATGTCACTTCATGGTTTCAAATGGGATTGTTCTAGGGCACATAATTTCTCAAGAGGGTATCCAAGTTGATCCAGCCAAAATTGAGGTGATCCAATCACTTCCTGAACCCAAATCAGTTCGAGACATTCGGTCCTTCCTTGGTCATGCCGGTTTCTATCGGCAATTCATTCAGAACTTCAGCAAGATTTCCCTCCCACTCACTCGTTTACTTCAAAATGATGTCGCATTCAATTTTGATGAGGCTTGCAAGAGAGCCTTCATCGAACTCAAATCTGCTCTCACATCTGCTCCAATAATCCAACCCCCAGATTGGTCCTTACCATTTGAATTGATGTGTGATGCTTCTGATAGGGCCATTGGGGCTGTTCTTGGTCAAAGAAGAGAAAACATTCCTCATGTCATCTTTTATGCCTCAAAAACATTGGATGAAACTCAATCACACTACACTGTGACTGAAAAAGAACTTTTAGCTGTGGTTGTTTCCTTGGATAAATTCCGGCCCTATCTCTTAGGTGCCAAAATCATCATCTTCACGGACCACTCAGCATTAAAGTTCTTACTTAAGAAAAGTGATTCCAAACCAAGGCTAATAAGATGGATTTTAATGCTCCAAGAGTTTGACCTTGTGATAAAAGATAAACCTGGAAAAGAAAACCTTGTGGCTGACCACCTGAGTAGAATTTCTAATTCTTCTCATTCTGAAATAATTGATCCTAAATTTCCAACTGAACACCTCTCATCTCTCACTCCAAAGTTACCATGGTATGCCCCAATTGTCAATTACTTGGTTTCTGGTGTTTTCCCTGAATATTTTTCAAAAGAACAAAAAGAAAAGATGAAAAGTGATTCAAAGAATTATTTTTGGGAAGATAATAAACTTTGGAAAACTGGGGCTGACATGGTAATTAGGAGATGTGTTGATGAAACTGAACAATCCTCCATCTTGGAATTCTGCCACTCAATGCCTGGAGGTGGCCACTTTGGACCACAAAGGACTTCTCGAAAGGCCTTAGATTCTGGATTCTTTTGGCCTTCACTCTTCAAGGACTCACACGAGTTCTGTCAATCATGTCCCACTTGCCAAAAGTTTGGCACAATTTCTAAAAGAAACGAAATTCCTCAAAAGCCATTAATCTTCTGTGAGATTTTCGATGTTTGGGGCATCGATTTCATGGGACCTTTTCCCCCATCCAATGGATTATCCTACATTCTCCTTGCTGTTGACTATGTTTCTAGGTGGGTCGAGGCCAAACCCACTAGGAAAGACGATGCTCAAACTGTGAGTGAGTTCCTCAAAACTCATATCTTCCATCGATTCGGAACACCACGTGTTTTGATAAGTAACTTAGGAACTCATTTCTGTAATAGAACCATGGAGTCACTTTTGAAAAAGAATGGGGTTGTACATAAAACATCCACTGCATATCACCCTCAAACAAATGGAATGGCTGAACTTTTTAACAGAGAAGTGAAAAGAGTGCTTGAAAGAATTGTTAAGCCCACAAGAAAAGACTGGCCCGATAGACTTGGTGAAGCAATCTGGGCCTATCGAACAGCCTATAAGACACCCATTGGGATGTCTCCATTTAGGCTAGTTTTTGGTAAAGCCTTTCATTTACCAGTTGAAATCCAACATAAGTCATTTTGGTCTGTCAAAACTTGTAATTTAGATTGTGAAAAATCTGGTGAAGAAAGATTGCTGCAGTTGACTGAATTGGAGGAGCTTCGACTCGATTCTTATGAGAACACCATTCTCTACAAAGAAAAGGCAAAGTCACTCCATGACAAGTACATTCTTCGAAAGGTATTTCATGAAGGTGAAAAGGTAATGCTCTTCAATTCATGATTTCGACTTCACCCAGGTAAGCTCAATTCTCGTTGGGATGGACCTTTTATTATTACTAATGTTTACCCATTTGGTGTAGTGCAAGTCGAAGACCCTTCTTCAAAAAGAACATTCACGGTAAATGGACACCGGTTAAATCATCACCATGAGAGGCTATTCACTTCAGGTTCCACATCGACTTCCATTGACCCACCACTAGATGGAAATGGCGACCCACCAAATCCAGACCAGGGGGCACCTCTTTCCCTTTAACTCTCTCTCTATCTCTTCCTCTCTCTACCTCTTTCTTCTTCTTCCTCTCTCTTTCATTTTGTTACCACTTTATTCATAAAACCCTTTCTTTTTATCTTTCTTGTGTGGGTGTGTATTTTTTTAAAAAAACCTTAAAAACTAAAAAAACCAAAAAACACAATTACTTAAAAAAAATTACAAAAAAAGAGTCATGCTTACTCACCATCTAGTTTTGAAATTTTTTCCACCCATTTTGGGGAGTCAAAGGCTTGTTTTAAACTCAAATATATTGAATTTTTATCTCAAAATTGGGTAAACAATTTTGTGTCAATAACAAACATTTTGAATGAACAATTTTTGGTGGAAAATGATTCTCCCCTACCGTGAGGAATAACATTAGCCTTCATTCCAAGGTCATCTATGGCCATATTTTTCATTGTGTGTCTTCACCACTGATTGTGAGTCTTGAGTTTGTGGACCTTCGAGCTGAATTTCCATCTTTTGTGTGCATTAATATGATAGAGGCATTTTCTAAGCCACATGAGAATCAGAATAGCCAAATAGCCTCCCGTTACCCTTACATTGATCCTACTTTTGAAAGCCCCTTTGAGCCTATGAAAACCTTTCTTTTGATAGCCACATTACAAGCCTAATACCTTGTCCCACCCAACATCTTCATGGATTTTCATTGTACAATTTATTGAAATTTAAGTGTGGGGGGAATAGACTTCATTTTTGGGCGTACTTTCATTGATTTCCAATGTGTCATCATATGCTTGAGGGAAAGCTTCCATTCAAGTGTGGGGGAGAGGTTGTAATTATGTGAGCTTTGGGGTGTATATGTGTAATTGTCATTTGTACAAAAGTCATTGAAAAGTGTTCAAAAAAAATTATATAAAAAAAAATGAAAAAAAATAAAAAAAAAGAATGGGTTGTGTCTTGGGTGGGTCAAAAATCATTCATCATCAACCTTTGATCGTGTTATAAATTAGTTCCATGTGGAGATCAAGCATGGGTTGGGAGATGACTGTGAGACTTGTTTCAAGCACAACTTTCGAAAAAAAAAGAGCAAAAAAAAGAAAAAAAAGAACACTTGAATCATCTTGTATTGTGCCATTATTGGAAGTCTTCCATGTTGTACATATTCCATCATCTCAACCTATTCCATTTTCTATCTCCCTCACTTTTCATTCATCACACATTCATTCCCTTGTAAATATGTGTTTCTATTTCCTTTCAAATCAAATTTCAAAAAAAAATGTGCATTGATTTTTCCATGTTGGTGTTTTTAACCCCTCTTTTCCATTGGACATTATATACCTACCGTCCCATAGCCACTGAAAAACCCCTTAAAAGACCTCTTGATTCTTGTACACATTATATTTGGGAATGGAAGCTGAGAGCTCTTACAAACTCTTGATTTTCACTTTTTGTTGGTGAATGAGTGAACCTCCTAAAATACATTTTTATCATCTTGAGAGGAGTAAGTTTTGAGTGCCTACATTTTCCAATTCAAACCTTGAACATGAAAAAATGAATTGCTTCTGATGCATTATTGTGAACCAAATTTGTGATGGAATTCAATATGGATGAGTGAAATATTCTAAACCTCCCCTGATTGGAGAAAACAAAATTTTAATATTTGTTGGTGAGTGAAAATGATTTTGTCATGTTTTTATATTTGTTGCACATGAGGACACGCGCAAATCTAAGTGTGGGGGAGTTGATGTTATTAATATTTTCATGACTTATTATATTCCCCCTTTACTTATTTTATATGAAATGTGCATAATTTGTGTGAAATATTAATGTTTTAATATTAAGTATAATATTTGAGCATTTTTAGAAGTAGTCAAATTGAGTCAGTTTAATGTTTTAATTATAACTATCCCTATACTGATCCAAATTGTGTGGTTCTTTTTTTTTAGGATTCTCCTTTCAATATACAACATTTCATTAGAAGGAACCATGAACCAATTCTGCCATTTGAAGGGTCATATGGTCCTCACAAACAAGACCAAAGAATCTGTGAAGAAACTGGACTATTCATGAAGATTGATTTACTGGGCTCAATATAGAAGTTCAAAAACCTTAACTCTCCATCATAAATCGTGGGACACTACATGTCATCTTGGATAAAAATTTCATGGCCCAAATCCAAGTACAAGGGGCCCAAATGAATCTTTGAAGTCCAGCCCACCATTCTGGCCGAGAATGAAAATCAGTATAGTATGCATGACATATCTCCTGATGTAATCATCCATGCGAGCTGAGATTTTGCAGTGTGAAATAGGGGATGTAGTCGGCCGACTTTGTTGAAGAAACCATTCGGATTTGAAGGCATCTTAATGTTCAAAAACCCTTTCACATTATGGACTTCAAAAAGACTGGATTGAAATGGACAGTTTATGTTTGTTTATTCAACCGGCCATAACTTTTTATCATTACGTCCAAATGACTCCAAATGTTGAGAGTAGTCGGCCAACAGTATTGCCTACAACTTTGAAGAATACGATATTTGAAGATTCGGCTGTCGGAATTGCAAAATTGGCGATGCAAGTGGAGGGACAGATTGGGAATGTAAACAGTCCACTCCTTGGGCTATAAATACTCTCCCCTTCTCTCCTTGAGAGGGGTTGGCATTTCAGAAGAGAGGAGATCATATTGGCACGACCAAAGATTTTCCAAAGGCTTGGGAGGACCTGCCAAACTCATGTTTTCACTTGAGAGACCTTTCCTCCTCTCTTTCTTTTCACTTACTTTTGTGTTCTTCATTTTTGTAATCTTGTAATTCTCTTTCTTTGTAATTCTGTTTTAATGCAAGTTACTTCTTCAATATCTATTATTCTCTTCCACCTTATATATTTTAATATTAATGTTCTTAAAATAGTTTAAATTCAGTTCAATCCCCTTCCCTTCTTAAGCTTCCTCATTCAATCGAAATTCCAATTTTGATTCTTAAATTATTTCGTGTGTGTGTTCGGCACACTACTCTTATCTTGTCCCTTTCTTTTTCTTCTCTTTATAATTCATCACCATAAACATATATTACCAGATTATTAATCACCCAAATGGCTGAGTAAATCTCTCATTGGGGTGAGTTATAATTTAGGTATGTTAAGTGATTGAGAGCTTCTGCTCGATGAATATTCTTTGAATTAACATTGTGTATGTTGGACTTAACATGTCATGGATTAATGACTTGTTTTGTTTAACATGTGGTTTCCATGGATTATTGGAACCATAAATACACAACCATAACTAAGATCTGATTGATATTATAACCTTAAGTTAAGTTAAGTCTTGGTTTAAAGCCTTAACACTTAATAATTCTAATCAACATCATCTTGTGACATGGGTGTTAATTTAAATGCAATATAAAGCAAAGCTCGAGGATATCACAAGCTTAACTAACCTAATGATGAACTCACCCCAATCTTTATCAATTTGGTAAATCAAACATCATCCATAAATCATTTCAATTAATCTCTGCAAACAAACCCCCCTAATCAAAATACAATCAACTAAAAACAAACGACTACTACAAAGTATCATCGTCGAGGATTCGACCCGAGTGCTGCTATACACATTAGCAGAGCACCGGAACCTTGAACGGTCGATAAGCGAAAATCGGCCGTACTTTCACTCATGCAAGATATAATCCTCCTTCAAGAGTCCATAGGCATACTCCATCGACTCTTTGTGAGTTATATCATTGAGGCAATTTAGTCTTCATTATTTTATAGAGAAACATGTTTAATTTTCTTATCCATTATCAGTGACTGAAGGATCTGGGAGGAAGTTGAAGTCCTAGATTGTAGGACCCTCCTCATGACCTTCTAGTGAAAATGCTGAATATTTACGACCCGAGGCTATCCATACATGGAAAATTCTATATTGTGATGTAGAAACTGCCTGGATTGACTTATGAGAAGGGCTACATATCACTGGAGTGTGGAATCTCCAGTCTTCTACTAATATCTGATGTGAGGATAACCCCGATGAAGTGCAGGATTGCATCAGAGAGCTAGAAATGCTCATATATGCCACTGAATATTCCATTCATATTACCAAGCGGGTGAAAGAAATGATGAATCTTGGAACCACTGAGGGGATTCGTACTTCAATTTATGAGGATTGGAATGATTACGTGGCTTATGAAGATGTAAATTTCATTCCATATTTTCCTTGAAACGTGATTTCAATCAAAGCTTTTTTACTCAAGGAAATTACTTTCTTCATCCTACAGCTTGTTAGGAAAGGAACTGTAGATGTTCCTTCATCATAGTACAACCTTGGTGGCACCACTCTTGGAGCCGCTGAATCTCGTCGTGAGACGGGTGAGGTATCTCCAGGATGGCAAGCCATGGACGAGGAGTTAGATAGGGATTTTTACTCCCCAATACCTTTATTTGGATGTGACGATGTCAACACACTCAAAAAGTCAATGATGAAAAGGCATCAAAGTATGAAGTCCACAGCTAAATACTTCATCAGTAGTGGTAAGTCCTTTAGATAGTCATGAATCCAAGCTCATGAAAATATTGATCATATTTCTTGAGATTGCAAGGGGTTCCTCGATTTATCCTCTAAGGGAGAGGACTGACCCTCCTCTGAGGAAGACAGATGGTTATTGTGAACAGTCAAAAATTCATGCTGACTTGGCTGCTTTTGAAGAAACAGTGAGGGATCATGAGCCAACGTCTATTCCGAGTACTGGTCCTATTGTTACTGCAAGGGGATAAGAGCCTACTTTTGGTAATTATCAATATTTCATAGAACTTTGAAAGAAAACATCAACTAACTTCCATTCTATGATGCTTTAGGTTCAACACCTACACCAGAACATTTGGCGACCACTGCAACTGACTCTGTAATTTTCTTTGAGGAAGTGATTCGTGGTCGAAGGTCATAGGAGGGGGCTCTCCAAGAAGACACATTAAATGATCCCATTGGTGAGAATAACTAGGAATCTGATATATCACTGGATCGAATGATGAAACTTGGCATGTATTTTGAATAATGATTAGATCATATTAAATTACCATGTAATTTTTAAGATTTTGGACATGAGTGTTATCTTTCATCCTGTTAAAAATTTCTTATTACATCTCTGACCATGATTGGTTGAAATGTGTTGTTCCATCTGACCAAGATGCTGATATGCCACTGCATAAAGGGGGTAAAGACAACCCTATAATTGAAAAGATGCTAGATCAAGTGGAACATAACACAATCAAGATTCCTAAAATCTGTCTTGAAAATCTTGTTGAAGCTATAAAAGAGGGGAGGAGATTTATCATGAATTTGATGTACCACTGGGTAAAAGATGATAATAGTTGGGGCTATACTTAAATTGTAAAAGAGATAAATAAATTTTTATATCCTTTGGAATGAACCAAAGCTTTCAATTGACCATGCAGGGGCATCAATTTCTATGGCTCAATCCGGAGGTGAAGCCTCACCCTCCACCCCAACGGGAGTATAATATGAAGTACAAATGGTCATGGGGGAAGGAGAATAACAGGGAACTTCTATAAGTGCATTAATCCTAAACTATATCCCCTCTATGATAATGAATCTGAGTCAGACCTAGAGGTGGATAAGGATCTCCAATTCACACATTGAAAGGCGTGGAAGAATATATGGAAGATCATATCTGAAGTGCCTCTTGAAGATATATATTCAAAGCTCTAGAAATTGTCGTCCTTTTTCGTCATGTTAGGACTTGGTGGTTATGGATATCAAGAGATCCATGACATGGTGAAACAATTCATCTTATGGAGGGAGCAAGAGAAAAAGTACGGTCGAGATATGACTAGAGTGAGACTATTGACCAATATTGTAGAATTCGAGGTTGCGGTGTCCCGAGATGAGCCTGATCATGCTGAAAAGTTGAAGGAGATAAAGCATAAGATCAAGGAGAATATTTTCCCATAGATGCACTATCAGCAATAGTTAGATTCCCTTACAGGGAAACTTGACTAACTTAACAATTCACATGAATGAGTCTAAACGAATGGTATGAAATCCATCACAGATGCTAATAATGCACTCCATGAAGCTGAAAAAAGTGATATTGTTCATGTGAATGAACTTCAAGTGGCTGCAGATGAAGCTCGGGATGCTGTAAATCAAATGAAGAGTTATGTTGAAAGACTCTTGTAATTCTTGAAAAAGTGAAGATAATCCAATCTGTGGATGTTCTTATAATATTTTTCATCAATGAAACATAGATTTCATTTTCAATCATTTATACTTATATTCTCATGCTAATTACTTATATTATTACTATTTTTTTCTATGCCAATGGTCATTAGTAAGCATAGTTTGATTTTTTCTAGGATTATAAAAACAACCCTACAAACTTTGCGTCTTTTATTGCTCAATAATGCCTAAATCATACAATATTTACATTTAGGAATATGTGACTCGACTTTTGTTCCGAATTCCATTTACAAGCTCATAATTTAATGAGTACCCTATCTTTTTTGGCAGTTAAAAGTCATACAAGTTGGACATAAAAAGACTAAGGTTTAATGTCGAATAGCATTGACCAAATGGATAAAAATTGACTCAATTGCTTGATAATCTATTTAAAAACATATAACCACATTCTTGTATGGGGTAAAACATGTAAACTAAGACTTAATAAATTTTGAATATGAGGGATGATATGAATAAAAAGGCTAAAATGCTTTAGAGGATGTATTTCCTAAGAGTTAAGTAACCACTCTTTGAAAAACCTGTTAGGGGGTTTAAGTATGCAGGGCCATATATGAGAATTGGCTGCATAGTCAAATAATAGCATCATTTGGCTGACAGGTCCATTATGTAGACTACTAATGCAAGGCCACCTAGGGGAACGTGCTGAATAGTCAGACAAAAGAACTCTCTGAAATTTTACTTTTCTATTGATAAAATTCAGTGGAAGATTATGGAGATTCAAAATTTCCAAAGAATAGAGTCTGACGTATGGAGAGAGGTACTTGAATATAGAGAGGATATTCCCAATCAAGATTGTCAAATAATTGGATGAACGTCACTCTTAGAAGGTCTAACCCAAACGTATGGAAGTAAAATATAAAAAATAGAGTTGAATACTTTTAGATCATGAAAAATAATGTATGGGATAAATATGTTAAGGACGACTGTTTCTGCGGATCCCTACATATCGTTGTTAAGCCCAATAAAAACAAAAGCGGTTTCTCCCCCTAGAATGATGTTACCACTATTTGAAAAACACTTTAGGGGGTTTGAATTATGAAGGGCCACTTAAGGGCATAGGCTGCATAGTCAAATAATAGAATCTATTTTGCTGAAAGGTCCATTATGTAGACTACTTATGCTAGGCCGCCTAAGAGAACGTGTTGCATAGTCAGGCAAATGAATTAATGTGTATCAGACATTTTGTGACAAGAAGTCATGAAAAGGGTTATGGAGATCTGGAAGTATTTAAGATTAGGAGTATGACACATGAATATGGGTATTGTCCAATGAATGAAGGAGATATATAGACCAATGGTGACCATAATCATGTTGTGGTTGGGTCCTAAATTGAGATGTTAGACTTAAATACATATCTCATTACGATGAGAATCAATCCAAAATTAGACCATGAAATTCAGTTTAACTTCATGTGGGACGAGAGAGTTTGAGATTTTAGTTTATGGTCATAGAGTTCGGACCATAATGATGGAGACACACAGTGTGTTTTTTATAAACCTGATGTGAATAAAGGCCAGGGTTTTCATACCACATTCATGTTCTCACAGGGGGAATTTTCAGCCAAGGGACTGAAAGTGGAATTTGAGGTTAGGAACAAAGACTTGGGGCAGGGTTCGAGGGAATCTCGAACGTTCCTATGTATCCCATAAAGATGGTTATCAATCAATACATAGTTCATGAAATACCCTCTATACAAATTTGGTTCGTACATGTGAAGGGTGAAAGGGTACTTTTGTGCAATGATGGTTGGATCCATGATTAAAGGTTTTAGGCATTTCCATGTATTCACGTATTCTTTGGAATATATCCTGATTGGAGAACAATGTCAATAATGATTCCCTCTAATGTGAGGGTGTCAAATAATGTTATAGTTTATTTTCGTACATGAAAAAAGTGAAAATAGTTTAAGGTCATATGAATGGACCAGTGCTGGACAGTTTAGCGTCATGTATCTAGGATGTATGGCTATGCAGTTTAATGTCTTGCAGTGAGGAAAATGGGTGACTGTATTGTTTAATTTCATATAGGAGGCAAGATAGTGAACCAATGTGAAGATATTGGTTTTGGGCTTTAACCTCAAGAGGTTGCCTACGTTCCCAGCCTAGAAGGCAAGGATCAAAGAATGCGTAGTTCGATTGAAGAATGAATTGGTGATCAAGTTGTACTTGAGGACAACGACATATAGATGGTGTTGGGACTTATGCTTGTTAGTGGCCCATAGAGGGTGTTATGATTGAATCTTACTCTAAGCTGATGTGATTCATGCTCGGTTTAGGAAACATTAGGTACCAACCACCCTAAAAATGCACAGTTTAACAACATGTAGGACATATAAGGGATGGGACACAGTTTAATTTCATGTTGGACAATGGAGGGAGCTATTCAGTTTAATGTCTTGCAGCAAGGACAAAAGGGACCATGTAGTTTAACATCATGAAATAAGGTCTATGAGGTGTATTTTTGTTACAAAAAATACTTCTTCAGAAATCTGGCATTAGCTGGAGACGCGATGAGTTCTTCATCCATTGAAATTAAAGAATAATCTCTATTAGAGTAGACCTTATGTATTGAGTAATGTCCTTCCAAAATTGACTCCAGATTTGGAGGTTTATTTCCTAGTATCATTTGAGATCTGAGGACCAATACCAATTCTCCTTGAATGAATGAATGAAAACGAACTTTTTTTGAAAGACCATGCTATTTTATTCTGATAGACTTCCATGTGGTCTAGGGTGCACAAACTTTTTCATCTAATC
Source organism: Viscum album (assembly GCA_963277665.1). Classification (NCBI taxonomy): domain Eukaryota; kingdom Viridiplantae; phylum Streptophyta; class Magnoliopsida; order Santalales; family Viscaceae; genus Viscum; species Viscum album. Next base: position 1,449,829,475 of record OY728140.1, on the reverse strand, counting down.
ATTCCAATTTATCCAATCGCTTTTGAGATTGTTCATCTATAGAAGACTGATCACAAATGGATACACAGAGCGAAGGTAATTAATCCTCAATGGGAAAGACTGCATCTGTTCTATATACAAATTAATATGGAGTTAACCGCATAGTAGAGAGGGTGGTGGTCCGATAAGACCATAAAGCATGAAAAAGTTTATCAGGCCATGATTTCTTATCTTTATCCACTATATTTTGAAGTATGTTAGAAAGAGTCTTATTGAAGGATTCTATTTGGATATTGTCCTCTGTATGATACAGAGATGAATTATTGGATTTGATGTTGTATTCTTGATACAACATTCTCATCTCGAATGAACAAAAGTTGGTTCCCTTGTCCGTCAATATAGTATGATGGACACAAAAATCTGTTAATGATGTTATACTTGATGATGCTAACAATTTCTTTATAACTAACTTTATTGAGAGGTATTTCCCCTGCCCATTTGGAAAAGAAGTCAGTAGTAGTAAAAATATTCTTAAACTACTTGGATGTAGCCAGTGGACAATGTCCAACTACATCCATTCCCCATGTGGAAAATGGCCATGAGTATTTAGTTGTACGAAGCAACTCTGTGGGTTAATGAATGAAATTGGAATATACTTGGCATGAATGACACTTCTTCGAAAAATCAACACAATCTTGTATCATTGATGGCTAGAAGTATCCAAGACTTCGAATTTGATCAGATAGTCTATGTACAGACTGCTGGGCACCACAAACTCCTGCGTGCACGTCATTCATGATAGCCATTGTCTCTTCACCATCAATATATCTGAAGGGAATTCCATCAAAACCTAGCTTGTAGAGAATTTTTTTGGTGATCTGGGCTTTCATAATGAGTAAAATTGACCACACGTCGTCTGACTTGTTCTTTCCCGGCTCTATCAGGTTAGAGTGTTCCATTTTGAAGGTATTCACTGATAGGTGTCATCTATCCTGTAGTATGACAATATCGTTCTGTAATGGGATAGATTTCATTGATTTCCTCCATTCTAATTTGAACATAAGGTGAAACTGTATGACAGTGGGCAATACTGATGGTTGTTTCATCCTAGTTTGGATCTTCCAGGGCTGTGGCTACATTAGCCAGTGCATCATCTTGGGAATTTTGTGATAGGGAGACATAAGAAAATGTAGGTTCCGAAAAAAATTCTTCCATTAACTCTCTGATGGAATCATACAAAGGGATTTACTATTCTTTTTCGATGGCATAGTCCCCATTGATTTATTTGATTACCAAATCCGAATCACCTTTTACCTTTAAGTGATTCACCTGTGCCAGAAGAAAAAACTCCAATCCTGTAATGAGTGCTTGATATTCTAATTCATTGTTTCTACCACCTTCCAAAAATAAGAAATAATAGGGTAGCACTACCTTTTTTGGTGAAATAAGCACAATTCCTAACCCAACTTTGTTGAATTTAGGATCTTCCATTTTCTTCCCTATTGTACTTCCGGGAGCAACATCAATTTACATTTCCCACATTTGATGATTATCTTGAATAGAGAAGACCTACTCATGAGGAATTTCATTATCTAAAGATGTATCTTCTACTGAAGGGTGTTCAGTAAGGAAATCAGTAAGAGCTTGGCCCTTTATTGACTTTTGAGACACATACTGGATATCAAACTACGACAAAATAACTACCCACCATGCCAGAAGTCTTGTATGAATTGGAGGACTAAGGATAAATTTGATCAGGTTATTGCGAGATACCAATTGGACCTTATGATGTTTCAGGTAGTTTCTCAATTTCTGAACATCATCAATTAATTCTAGGAAACACTTTTATGGGTTAGAATAAGAAAATAAATGAAAATAGTTGAGTAAGGATCTTACCTATTATTCTGGTAACAATTTTTGGTTTACACAACATGGGATTACAAGGATGGATTTATTATAAATTAGAGTATTAAAATAGTAAATTAGGGTAGGTTAAGAGCTTACGTTTTAGATATTATATGATCTTAAATGTCTTTATAGGTGTGTGGAAGTGGGAGGAAAGAATTCATTTTTTTGCAGAGGATAAGTGAAATTGTTGTAATTTTATTTTGAAAAGGGATACCCCACCCACGTTTTTATTTTAGTTTGTTCCAATAATGGTACATAGTCTATCTAAGGGACTATAGGGTATGAATATATCCTAAAAATATCCTTTCTCCAAAGCTTGGTTTTAAAGTAAACAAGTTCAAAATGATTCTTGTTTTTTATAAAAAATTTCATTGTGAATTTGATTTTAATGAATTAAATTGGAAAAATATATTTATAATTTATCTAATTAAATAATAAAATCAATTAAAAATATAATTTTTCCTTATAAATAAATACTGTAAAAATGAAATTTTATGTTAAATTTCAGTATTTTAACCAATCATTAAAAGGTAAACATCACAAAAAATACAAAAAATTACCCTAAATTTTTTTTTATGTTTATATTTAAAATATAAAATTTATTTTTATATATAAAAATTATACCTATTTTGTAATTTAGATTTAAAAAAATATCTCCATCATAATACGGTAAAATTACCTTAATAAAAAGATATGTTTTATGTTTAAAATTGGGATTGTTCATATCTTAAGACTATACAGTCTATTGGATGAATATAACTAATGTTGGAATTAGTATATATATATATATATATTACATTAACATCACTCAGTAACTAAAATTATATTAATTTATTATGATAAAACTACAATGTGGGAATAATGATATTTTTCTATTAAAATGTCCCCTATATATTCAATTGGTTGTTTATTAATTATTTCTAAGGGATTCCATTTATAATATTTTAAACAATTGGTTTTCGAAATTTATGTATTACTATTCATAATTTCTAACTTAACAACACGGTTAGTTCTTAATATATTAAATAATAATATTTTATTAATGTATTGGTGTTCGGTAAATTCAGTCTTACATGTAACATAACCCATACACAAAGTTCTGTAGAGTGAATGATAACCTTTATATTGAGTGTATTGCATGATTAACATGGCATTGCATATAACAAAATCAAATAACAATTCTTTAATATATATAATATAACAATTTTTAGAGTTGCACGAAAGGAAAAATACCAAAAAAAAAACCATAATTCAAATATAAATGAAATAATATTGGGGTGATACATTATGAATTTATGTTACTTTATTATTAATGATTCCATGTTAATGTCTCTCTTTAGGAAATATCCTCTTTTTCACAAGTTTCTTAATTTGTTATATTTTTGGACCTTGTACTTCTATCGTATTTCGAAAATGTAAACCATGATTTAAATATAATTTATATTCACTATATATTTATTTTTAATAATATATATTATATATAAATATGAAATGGAACACAACATTCATGGTGACGGGGGGTTGTACATATGAATCAACAATGATTGTGTTTTTCATTTTACTATTGTTGGTAGAATAGAAAATTATATTTATGAATATATAAATATATATATAAATTATCATTTGATTCAAATTTTTGTGTCATATTTATCATATAATTTTATTAAACCCATCCTTCAAACATCCATGAAGTGTATGAATGAATCAAATCACTTTGAGTGAGCATTAGTCCACACTTCCCCAAATTAAATTATCATATTTACAGAAAACAGAAAATAGGAAGGTAGACTTTATATATTAAATATAGAAAAATAAATAAATCATAAATACTATAAATATACCATATAAAAATATAGTGACAATCAAAATTGTCATATATGAGAGGTGGTAAAGGTAAAAGGAACAACACTTTTTGGTGACTCAATAGTTCCCCAAACACAAGAATAGTATGACCATTACCCTTTAGTTGTTTTTATATTTAACTACAATTATATCCCTTAAAATTTATAACATTGTATATTGATGATAAAATTGTTAATATATGATCATGGAATAAGAAAAATTTTGGTGAAGGATAAATAAAATGGAGGAAAGAATCTTGAGGAATGATATTACCTCTTCTTTGAGTAACTCCTATTGGTTTACACCAACTGGCTTCCATAGTTGGATTAATACCCAAATGGAGGATTGAATAATGAATTGATGGATTCTAGGATTTTTATTGGGTATATATTGCCTTATCTTAATTGTTTTGGGAGGTGTGAATAATTGGAATAGGAGGTGGCATTTTATTGGGATGGGATGTGACACACATGTAATTTTTGATAACAGGAAAGGTGCACCCATGTTTTTACCTAAAAAAGTCATCGAAAATAAAAAACCTAATTTATGGAAGGTCCATTCAGGATATATTTAAACTAATTGGGGGTTTTAAAACATAATTGTAAATTTGGGATAATGAGATTAATTTTTATTCACTTGGTAAGCTTATTTTCTGCTAAATCATTGTAATTAATCACTATCACTTTCACTAATATATCTTGTCAAAAGTTATTTTTGTCATATTACACTATAAATATTATTATGATTACATAAATTTATTTCTGTATTTATGAATGAAATTAAAAAAAGTGTAAAACTTATAAATATTTATATTCTCACAAACAATATTAGAATGAAGGGTTTTTAAATTAGAAAGTGAAAAAATTAATTTATATTTTATATCTAAATTAAATATAAAAAAATTTCAATATCATAATATGGATTAATATATATATATAGTTGATATAATTTTAATTTTAATTTAAAAATATAAAACAATTTTACTATAGAAATAAATTAAATGAAAAATGAGTTTTGAATTAAAATTTTTTATTTTTCACTATTTTTCCTAAAAATGAAGTTTCTCAGAAAAATAAAAAAAATTAGAATAATATAATTAGGAATATTATATAAATAATACCAAATATTACTATAAAATTGATTAGTCTCTTAAAAAATGAATATGACATGTCTAAAGTCAGATTATGATGCAGAGAGAGAGTGTGTGTGTTTGTGTATTTTCTAATTGCACAACATCTATGACTGAAGGATATCGAGGAACACATTAATTTATTAGATAAATAATTATTTCAATGGATTTTTAAGTTAGTAAATTAATAATAAATTATAAAAAATAAAATAAATAGATGATTGAATTAATTTAGAAGTGGATAGAATGAAAATAATTATTTAGTTGATAGAAGAAGAGCTGAACCACTAGATTTTAAAGATAGGTCGATGAAGATCTATCTATAATCATATTGATTAATATCTAAGGGATTTTATTTTTATTAGATATTATTGGATATTTATTTTATTTTCTATAAATTGTGGTTTACACATTTAAATATTTTTTGAGGTTATTTGCATTTTTTAAATGAAATTTTTTTCAGTATGTGTGATTGTTAAATCGTTGGTTAATGATTCTTGAATGAATAATCTATCCTTTTTTAACATTTCATCCATTATATGATCGAAATATTGTACATAAAAATTTGGTATTAATCTAGTGTGTAATTTTAATTCATTCTTGATAAAATAGAGGTGTTGAATAATATTATTTTAACATCTGAATTCTCGATCAAGAGATTGGAGAAGAATAGAAGATCCACTTTTTCATGATTTCACATGATTTTTTTGTTTTTCATCAATATCAATATGAAATGATATTTATGATAGAGTTCATACTTGTTTATTTAGTCATTTCAAACATAAGTACCCAGACATTATGATATCTTTAACTTTTCCCTCATAGTGTGCATGGAGTGTAATCATTTAAAACCACTAAACAATGAATGAAAAATAATAATCTCCTTAAAATACATAATTATTTTTATGATATCTTATTTATTTTTCTCTCATAGATCCCTTATTTTTTTTTTCTTTTATCCTTTATTTTAGTTTTTAAAATTAGAATATGTAACATCTCATTAACTGCTTTGAGGTAATTCCATTCTCCCTTTTCATATTCTTATTTAATTGGGTGAATAATAATGTTCTTAAGGATAAATATCCTTTATTCGGTAACGTGAAATAATTTTTGGGAATGGATTTTTTTTTATTTAATGTAATACATGTACAATTGTTTAATGGTAGTATGGGGGTCTCCCTGAGTTTAGGTAATTGTCAATTTTGTTTTGGGTTTTTGTGCGAGAATCAACAGTCATCATATTCAATATTAAAAATAAAAACCATGTAATGTGAGTACTTTATATGTATTATCTTCAGGGTAGATACTATGAATTCATTTCAACACATGATGTGAGTGAACTTTATTTACATATTACACACTGTGTTAAAAAAAGACATTTTTTTAATAAAACGGTGGGGGGGGGGGGTTTAGGTTCTGTTCTTCCAAAGGAATACATGACATGTAATGGAATTACAAGAGTGCTAATTATCATAAACATGGATTTAGGATATTTTGGTAGTGATATGATATTTTATGCTTCCATATATCATTTGAATCATGACCCATAAATCTTCTCTAGTTATTTTTGGTGACTTCATTTGATCTAGATTGATCCATTCAGTGATTGATCACCATATCAGTAGGTTTTCATATCTTGGGGTGAGTGCATATGTCTGTGTCTTTTTTACATTTTTCATGGTAACACTGTTTTATTATGGTATAGGATCATTTATTCTATATTTATGTTTCATTTTATTTCCCTCTACATACTGTGTTGTATCTTGTTTCGTGGGACATTTCTTTTTTATGTGTGGTTTGGCAGGTGTGCATTCATGGTTGATGTGTTTTATCTCCTCACCACCAACCCTTTTGTTAATTTTTATTAATTTTGTTATGGGAGGATAGGAGTTAGGTTATTAGTTCTTATTGTTTGTTTCTTCTGTGTTGTGGATCCTATTACATATGTTTTCCACCAAATTATTGAGGTAGGTTGCTCCGTCTATAGCCTTTGTCATGGAGCTAAATTTTTATTATTTTGTGAAAATGTTTAATTATATTAAATACAATGTTATGGTAGACATTTTATTTCTGAATAACAAGGATTTAATGAAATTGGGGTTTGCTTAAGTTTTGGTAAATTTAAAGAGTTTTGAAAGCATTATTAGAATGTTATTGTGAAACCATCTTTAGTATGAAATGAGGAAATGGATTGATAAATTGATATCAAAAATTTGTTATATGTAATGATTTGGGTACATATATTAACTATATAGTAATATATATCAACCCATGTTTGGGGTTTTTTCATGGGTCTTATATCCACTCCATAGGCCTATTATTTTAGGGGCTAGTTATACATGTTGGGGATTTACAAGCATGGTTGTTTCTCTTCCATATAGACTCAAATAATATGTATACCTTCTTAATCAATATCTTATTTCTATGCTAGTTATGTGTTTCCTATATATCTTGAGCTTCTATGATCCTTATAGTAAATTTTCATCCACTTCTTTGTTGATTTTGCATATTTTTGTTTGTATTTTTTTGTCATACTGCAATGGATATTTCTATGATATATGATTCATTCATTCTTTGACATGATATATTAGCTAAAATTTTTGGATATGAATTTACATTAATCTAATTTACCTCCATTATTTGGAAACATGGGAATGTTGTAATTGAACTATTTTTTCAATCTTTGATATTTAAACAATAAAACTATTGTCATGTATTATTTCATTCATTTTGAGATTTCGTGGATAATTGTTCAAATAGTGGATATAAAATATCTTGGTAAGATGTTATGGATCCCACTTGCTAACATCAGGTGATCCTCTTCACTAATTTTTAGATAGTGTTATATCCTTTGATGTAGGGAAAGTAAAGGTATTTTAGTGAGGCAGTGATGTTTTCAATCAACTAGGATGTGTACATGGTGGTGAGTTGGTTTAGGTTTTCACACAATATCAAACAGAGTAGTTGGTTTTTCATTATTTAGTTTTATTTTTTCATTGAACATGTACATGAAGATTGTTTCTATAGTTTAGTTTTTTGGTTTTTTTTATTTGGATTCCATTATTGAATGTATTCATATTCTGGTATTTCTATCAGTTATATAAATATTCCATGTGTTTTCATCAGGTTGGGTGAATTAATTCCCTCTATTTTTGATTGATTCATAGGTACTAGTTCCCATCCTCTGGGTATCTAGATCACCGGTTGGTTTTGTGGTGTATAGGGTATAGTACTAGATTTAGTGGGGATTTTATTTGGATTAGTAATGTTTCATATCAAAGGCATCAGTATTATGAGATTTAATTATATTGGGATGTTTTATAGAATAGATATAGGATTGATCTGGGTTGAGAGAAAGGTTGGGGGAAGTAATGCGATAGATCCTTCCATTCAGGGACTCATGTTACCATGGTATGTTGGGATTAATATTTCAGGTTTCGAGTTCTTATTGTTAATCTATGTTTTTTTATGGTTTTTCTTATTTGAACTGATATTTTTCTATTGTATAATAGTTTATTTTGTTTAAATGTATAGTATTATTCCTCTGATTTGTGTTTTGTGAGGTCATCATGAGGTTTAAACTGATGATCCGCAATGGAATTCCTCAATAGACTAGAGCTACATCAAGGATGTAATGCAAGTATGTTTTTTATTTACTAGAATTTACAAAAAAGTTTTGATTTTTTTTTTGAAAATTCCAAGAGATATAAAAGAAGGATATCAATCAAAAAATATCTTTACTAACATGACAATACCCTTTAATGGTACAAACAACCCTCTAGAGGTGGAGAATATAATTGAAAATATTATTCAAATATTTGGCTTGATTGATAAACATGAGAGTATCAATGTGATTTTCATGAAAATCCAAACATGACGGTCTGGTATTGGGTTGGTGAGATTATTTGGTACATGAAGATAGACATGTTGTCTTGGACTGGAAGGGTTTCTAGACTCACTTTTCAAATCAATTTTTCATAGATTCATTAATGATGTTGAGTCTCTGGTGTTCCTCTATTTGTAGCTAGGAGGGAATCCAGTGTTAGCATTCACCAATCAATTGGTAATCGGGTTTTTTTCTCATCATAGGTAGAAAATAATGACTTGATAAAAGCTAAAAAGAATATATATGGTTTTCAACTAAATATCAGATCATTGGTATTTATGAAGAAAATTTTGATCTATTTAGATATAGTGGATAGGGATATGATTATTGAGATTAATAACGAAGCTGTGGTTTGATATTCCTCCAATTCTCTTCCACTTTGTGTTTGCTTTAGTGGCAGTCAAGTGGAAAATAGGAAGTTTTAGGATCATCGTATGAGTTATGGAGGTGGTTCTAGGTCATATGCCTCTTCCATATCTCAGTTGAAACTATTCATGTGTATCTAAGTTTCTATCAGTCTGGAAATATTAGAAAGAAATTTCATTCTTGTCCTTAATCTACAATGAGCTGTAAATATTTTAGAATTTATGTCCATCTACAATATATTTGTTATACTATCTCTACTCCTCGAAATGGTTTGGGACTGACATCTCCAATGGATGGTGTGGAATAGTGAGGTTCATTATCGAGATCAGGGATCCACCAAAATTACTCAGAAGTGAACCACCTACATTCAGTTGATATGTTTCTAATGAAGGTGTATGTTAGTCCACATATAGCGAGGTGTACCATATTTACTGCATCCCTAGTAGATATTTATTTATTTGATATTGTTTCATTCCACAAATTTTAATATGACCATTTTGATAATATAATTAACCTTTTAATAGAACTCATGTTTTTTTTGTAATTAGTGACACCTATTGGGATGTGGAAAGAATTGGTTTTCATTTCCATTATTTTCTATCAACATATTATATAGAGTAAAATTGTGATTTTGTTGTTCTTGGTCATAATATTTTTTATGTCATCATGAGGAATGATTATCTTATTTCTCATCTTGATGTGGTTGGTTGCTTTCATCAGAAAATCTAATTTCTTATGGATGATGGGATATCATGGGTGTTTTAGGGAGTGTTTGATCTTAGTATGATAATTCAAGACATTCATACCCATAGCTAAGGGTTTTTTTTTCAGTTGAGCCCAATGGAGGATCTTTTATTTTTGAATTTCCCACTATTTCTATAGATTTTCCTGATGCTTTCTCAAATGATTTCATTGTTGTGCATCCATAGAGGTATGACAAGTTTATGATTTACCTTTTCACTGGATGTAGCCTATATTAATACCTTTTAATATCATGACTCCATTGGAGGGGGTTGAACTCAAGATTTACATAAACGAACTGGTGAAAAGGGTTCACGTTATCCCTAGTGGTTCTCTTTATAAAACCATATTTCTCTTTACGAATAAGTTATATGGTTCACTCTAATTTTGTTTGAACAATCAGAAGATGAAGCAGGTAATAGTTTTGAAAAAATTAACCTTTAACTTGAGTGATTGATTTTTTAAACTAGTAATGGATAAAAATTGATTTTTAAGGATAAATCTATGGGCGGGTTATCATCAGCTCATAGTTCACGTGTTTTATACACCAAATACGTCCTTCTGGAGTATTTTTGATAATTATAAATTTCTTCTTATATTTATAGGTCTAACTATCTTTCCTTTAGTTTTTTTAGATTTTATGAATTATATATTTCATCATCATGTTGATATTTTTTAGTATTTTTTGTGGGTGTGGTTTTAGTTTATTTGGGATATAATCATGAGAATGGGTACCATATTATTTTTTTTGGAGTCTTAAGAAAACATTTATTATTGGATGGAATTAAAAACGCACCTTCAGGATTTAAGAAGTGAGATTCATGGGTAATGTGGTTTTAATGAATAGATTTTTAGTTAAACTTGATGATTTAAATGTTCTCTTCTTGTGGGAGGAGACAGAGAATGTATTTGAGATTATAACCTTCCAGGGTCTTACTGGAATGTTTTGAATTTTCATTAAGGATTAATCAAACATGGTGTCACCTATGAATGTTATTACAAGGAAAGGGGAAAATTAAAATGTGATCCAATGTGTCAATATTATTTTTATAATCTGAAAGTAATTCTGATATGCACTCTTATTTTAATCTTATTTGTGGACACTAATAGATATATTGTATTTAGTACTTATTCAGGATCATGTAAGGGTTTTGTGACCATAAAATATGGTCATGTGATGGATTATGTTTATCATCAGTATCGTCATCATTAGAATAAGAACCCCACACTTGATTAAGATATTGTTGATGTTATTTAGGTGATAAAGTGTTGGAGGAATTATATTTTTTGGGAATGGTTCAAATTACATTTTTACTATAAGATTATAAGCTATTAATTTTCATAAAAATACTTGAATCATAAAAATTGGTGTTGGGAAGAATACATTTTGACATTTTACATGGACGTCAGGTATGCCCCGGGGAATGGGAACGTCAACACATATGTTCATAGTAGGAATGTTCCATATCATGTTGTTCAAGAATTTATAGAGGAGTGGAACCATATAGGGGGGTTTTCTTTGTTGGATATAAATTATTAGGAGGATTTTTATGGTATGGTTCTATGAAATGTTAACTTATAATCATATTTAATGAAGTCTATTCTATATAACTAGTAGTATGATGATATGTTTAGAGGATTTGAGAAACCCTATATGGCGGGGAGACTGATTTGGGTTGGTCATTCTCTCCATATGGTACTATCAATGTTGGGAATTATTATTTTTTGTCCATTTATCTCTGTTGAGATCATATTTTTTCATCTTTCATTGGGGTCATTTTTCAGCTCACTAAAAATATATATATTAAGACATGAGAAGATGACTGTAGTGGATGGGTGTAGAATTTGACATTATATATTTTTCAACCCATTATTACAATATCAAACATATTAAGTCATGGAATTGGAACATCCTCATTTTCATGACCCTATTTCATATCTAGTGAGGAAATGGAATGATCATACCATATTTATATTTTTGAATAACATTATGATGCCCAACATAGTAATATTATATCGGTGGTGATTGATTGGGAGACAATGCTATCACATTTTATTCCCAGAAATGACACAAAAAATGTTGATTAATTGGGAAACAAGTTTATGAAAGAAGTTGATGGGTTACATTGAGTTAATTCAGAAATGGGTTTGAACAAGGATCATAGGATTACATCAAGTATGAGGAGGAGTATCCATGAGGTGATGGGTACTTCTGTTACATTGATTGCAACTTATAATCCACATACTCGTGGATCTTGATATATGCATCTTTGGCTAGTAGAGTTTTCGTATAATAAAAAAATTTCAGTTTTCAATAATAAGGGATCTTTTTTAGGCTTTTCATGGTCACCTGTTTAGATCAAACCTTTTTTGGTAATATGTTGATGAAGATTCATTAGTGGGATTGATATTGGTTCAGGACACATCTTCAATAATCCAGAATGAACCTTAGTACCTAGTTATAGTGTAGTGTGAACAAAAATATTATGTGGATTAATGGTGTCTTCCTTTTTATCTTTTCATATATGGATGTGTTTTATTGAGTGTTTCTACAGTATTTGGTCATCATAATATTGTAAAAAAGGGAAGGTTGGATTCAAGATATGTTGGAATGATTGAGGACACAAAGTAACTTGGGTGGGTAGCATATTGTTTCGAAATTCATGTTCAATTGGTATGAATTCATGATGTTTTCCATGTAACCCATCTTATGATGTATCATACTAAAACCTCTCACATGTTGAGTTTGGAAGATATTGAGTTAGAGGAAAATGTTTCTTTAATGGACTATAAATATTGGATCATTGAATCTCATATTAATTTCTTTAATGGTATGTCTATTCCATTGGAAAAAGTTTATTGATGGAAGGGATTAGATTCTCATGCGACTTGGTTGAATGAGTCATTTATGAGAGAGAAATTTAGTCACCTATTTACCATACTAAATTCATCCATATGACATTCTAGGGATAAAAGGTTTCATGATGGGGAATGTAAAACATCTTGTTTCCCAATTTCATGTAATATTTTTTTTGTTTATCATTTTCAAATTTACATGGATTAATATTCGGGTTCTTGATGAAAGAGAAACTTTGTTGCATAAAATGACTATAATTTTGTTTATGGGGGTTTTTTTATTAATGGAATATATGTATAAACCTATAAGGGCTATGAGATGCTCTACCTATGATTAGATAATTCACCAGTTGTGATTTGGTTTTAATGAAATAATATCTAGTTTTCATTGTCTATATGAACTATACAAACCATATAATGGGAGTACACAATGTGTATGTTTTGTATGGTAGATACCATGAACATGATTCATAGCATGGAGTGAGTTCACAATGTCTAATAATAAAAGATTGGTTTTTATTAAAATTCGAGTGGGTTTTTGGGTTTAAGTGGTTATGTGGGTTAAAGGATATGTAATGGAATTACAAACGATATAATTAATGAGAAAAAATATTTTAGGGTGGTGTGATAGGGATATAGTATTTCATTCATTCATGGCTCCTTTTCATCATTAACTAGAGTGATTCTCCAGAAATTTTCGAAGTCTCTGTTTGATCTATATTGATCTGTTCGATGATTTATCTTCATTAAAGTTGGTTACATCACTCTAGGTTGGTGAGATTTTATGAGTTATCATCTCTTTGATCTTGGAATCATTGTTGTGTTTTTTCATATGGTCTGTTGACCTATGAAGATATTTCTTTTCTTTTTCTATTGATATTTATTGTGATCATGTTTTAAGGGTTGTTAGTTTGTTGGTTGTGGTGTGGTGGGTTTGTGTTCTTGTGGTATGTGTTGTTTCCTCTTCCCCGCCTACACATTTATCTGATTGGATCCATTAGGATATTTGAGGACTTGTTTTAGGGCCTCTTTTTTCATTAATTGTTTTTTCTATGTGGTGTATCCAGTTATAGGATTTTGTATCACAATATTTGAGGAAGTTGGATTCATCTCTCTTATATATTGTTGAACCACATTCTCCTTGAGTTGATAATTTTTTTATTAAATGAAATGACATGATATGACTGATTTTTCTTATCTGCAAGGATCTACGACTTTATGAAATATTGATTTTTACTAGTTTTGGAAAATGGAAAATGGTTTTCAAATAATTATGAAAATGTTTTGGTTAAATTCTTTTAGAATAATAAAATGATGATATTGATTTTGAAAATATATAACATTGGAATACTTGGTTATGTTGAAAAAATATATAGTAATAGGACTCATCAACTATTTGGTGTTTTTCTACTAGGTATTATCTCTACTCCTTAGTCATGTTGTTCAATGGAATTGTTAGAACTGTTGGTGGATTTTCTTAATAGGTTGTTTTGGTGCCCTCTGGTGTTGACTACTTAGTAAAGTGGTTTGATTCATACACAATATTCAATGATAGGAGTGATCTTCATATCTATCTACATATATTGTGCTCCTTGGTGAGATGCGACCAGTGATTGTTGGGTGATTTGGGATAATTTTGGTTTCTACTATTTTTTTACTTCAATAGGTTTTGATATATTATGTTGTGTATGATTTATTTTCACTTGATTTTTGAGTTTAGCTACTTTGATATAGAATGATTTGAAACTGATTAACAAGATTATTTATGAATTTCTAAATAGGGGTAAATGAAACTATTTTTCAATGATTCGATATAAAAATGTCAAAATGTAATCATGCTTTGTTTTAAGTATTATTAAGAATGATTTTATTATTGTTAAGAGACATGATGTGGAACATTTGGATGAGACAATAGTTAACACTTTATCACACATCATGAACACCTCTTTGGTGGTGAGTAGACCTGGTTACTTAATTCAATGGAGAGAATGACTTTTCTCTGCAATGAGGATGTGGTGTTTTCTATCAACTAGGATGGGTAGCTCATGGTGAGATTGTGGGAGTCTTTCCATGATCACACATTGACTAGTTGGTGTTTTATACATTACTATCCATTTGTTGTTAGATTTATACGTGAAAAGATTTTATGCACTTCTATTATTCGGTTCTGAATATTTCACTTCCTTTATGGAATATATTTTTCTGTAATTATTTTTCTCCATAATATATATGTCTAATTTAATTACTTATGGTCAGATAAAATCCTTCCCTTATTTAATTTTTTATTACATGCATTATAGTCTCAAGGACTTGGGATTTGGGAGGGCCCTTCGAGTATGAGTCGTATTGGGTAGGGTAATGGTTTGAGGGGTTATTCAAGTTGCTTATTACCAAACAGTTTCAGTTATACCATAGAAATACCACATACAAATATATAAATATAGAAAAATTGAGAAAATTTAACTCTTTAATTTAATTATCATGGGTAGAAACCCCTACTTATATCTTTATAGAAGAATATAAGATATTAGAAATTTTTAGTAATCAGTCATACCAGTTCCTCATTTTAATTTACAATATAAAAATCCACCCCTAAAATCATATTCCTTAAATATTTTTATCTACCAATGGGTCCCAATAATTTTTCCAATATATAATAAAAATGAATTACGTCTCCAACTCCTCCCAAAACATTGTCTCTAAATAAAATAAACAACACTCTTACATTTCTGCGATTTGAATATAGAATGAACACAATTTACTCCTAAAAGACTCATCCTCCCCACCCATGTTGACATTCTAGTGGCTATCCCATCCATTCTTCTAATCCTATATAAAAAAATCCCACCTAAAATAATGAATATGATCTATTGGTACAATGGAGAAAATGAATTAATGAGTGTAATTGTGTATAATTCCTTTAACAATAATTTGATATATTTTAATAGATTTATAAGAAATTCAGCAAAATAAATAGATGAACAATAGTATTTTATGAATCCACCACTCATATTTTCATTCCTACAAATAATACTATTTTTCCAGTAGTGATTGGAAATAATATTTAAATTGATATGGATCCAATGGGGCCGAATTGCATTTGTAATATATATTCTCAACTACTACATCATGATCTAAGGTTAATAAATATTATTTTCATTAAAAAACCTTTTCATCTTCACAATTTCCAAACTGAAAAATATATATAACTTTACATCCAAAGTTATGATAAATTTATTTTCATTTATCACATCATTTGGGAACCCCAGCAGTTACTGTTGGGATAATAAGAGTGACTCTAAAGGCCCACCACAAATAGTATTCTGGTTGGATACATGATTTGAGGGTATAAAATTTTAAAACAGGCTATACTGCACACATAAATCCACAGAACATAGTAAAAATTATTAATAAAAACTATTTCATAAAAATAAAATATCATGAAATAAATAACAATATATCGAAATATTATAAAAATTAAATTATAGATTACAAAATACAAATATAAACTAGCATACAAAGACTAAAACCATAAATCACTACTCTCAGATAGTAATATCCAAATAAATATCCAAATAATTATAAAAAGCATTATATATATATATATATTCATACATGTACACTCAGTACGATAATCCTAAATACCCCTTACAGACATTTGGACGAAGCATTCTAATTTACTAGTATATTAATAACCGAACAAACTCAAAAATATAGGGGGAAAACAAACACCATAAACTAAAATCTTACTAAAGATATATCATATATGAATAAAAAAATAATCAATATTATATAAAGTCTTAACCCTGTAATGCTCCCCAATAAGTTTTCCTCTCTATAAACCTAATGAAAATAATACTTGCACTATCATCCCCTACAGATGATTAAAACAATATACACACATCCTTAGACCACATATCCACCAAATAATCTATATACCATTTTTAAATGACCACATACAACATTTCCATATCTGAACCACACAACATATTGCCATCGTAATGTGGTATAATGAGCATAATAGACATCAATATATTTCCCTACTCCTTCCATTAATGACCACAACAAAATGAATAATAATTATCACATTATCATAAAAGAAATCTAAAATATGAATTCTTAAAATAAAATACTAGGAATAATAACCATTTTAAATACAATTAATTCAATGTCTGGAAGATAGGGTAGGGATATGATGGTAATTATCGATACACTACCTTTCTATCCTTTATTTTTGGGAAGACACCCACAAAAAAATAAATTGGTTTTCACTAAGGAAACACTATTATGGTGGGGTGCAGATAAATTCAAAAGGAACATAAAATATATATATATATATCACATTCACACCAAAAATCCAAACCCTAATTGTATGTCAAATAACTCTACTAAAATCCATAACCATAACCATATCATCACCTTCCCCCACTAATAATTAATTTCCACCACTATAAAATTATCTTACCTCTTCATTTAACATTAAAAAATAAACAAAATCCACAAATAATCATAAATCATAAAAGATATATATTTATAGGTTGAGTTTCATTATCCTAATTAAATATGTTATTCCATTGATTGATCTTATTTAATATAATACTTATCATAATTCAATATCCACATTTTTTCTAGCATTTACCTTTATATTTAATGTCATCTTAGTTAAGTAATCATTTTATACTCATTAAATTCATTCACATATAGAATTATTATTAGTCCTTTTATGCCATATTCCACATCATTTTGTATAGCTAGGAAACTGTAAAGTTCACCCCACAATACACAGTCATCCACCGTAACCACCACCATGATTACCAAGCTACAAAAATCCTCAAATTTCTTATAGACCAATCCCCTCCAAAAAATGTACATAGTAGAACATCTAAAAAACTAATTAATTAATCCCATTCCTATATAATTTAATTCATAAAAATAGTCACATCACATCACCCCACCCCACCCAACCCCCGTTTTACCACATCCATATTTATAAAAACCGATTAAATAGAAATCCTTTTATATTTTGATTTCCAAGTATATTATAAGTGGAAATGTAAATGAATCATAAATTTTTCTAAATTTGTAAAATATCCAATTATTTCCCATATTTAATAATTTAATCTTTTATGATATGCAATTATAAAATTTTATCATAGAAAATACCAATAATCAAAAAGTAAAACATGAAACAAAGAAAAAATATTTTTATCAATTAAACATAAGAACAAAGTAAAACCACATAATGATCATGGAATAAACTTTTGAATTTTATTTTAGTATTATTTAATTTTAAATTATAATGTTATTTAACAAAATTAATTATATTTTAAATAAAAACAATATAATTGAAAACATTATGTAAAATAAAATTGTATATTTATTCATTAGCCTACCTCATCATGGTTCTCTCATGACTCATTGTATAAGTACGAGGATATTAAATGATGATAATTGAGTTAAATTCATTTTAATATTGTAAATTTATTATTGGGATCTCTCCAAAATATAAGGGAGTAGTTCCGATCAATTATTACGGAGAGAAAAAAAATTATTTAAAAGAATATTGTAAAATTTTTAAAAATAAAATCCAAACTATATTGTGGAAATTTTAGGCAATTTATTATAAATATTTGGTCAATTAACACACATTTATTCATATTTAACTAATAATTATGAGTTTTTCACAAAAAAACTAATAAATTATCCTTAAATCACGCTATTGTTAATTCATGGTAAGAGGTTTATATATTTATAATAGAAATAATAATTTTACAGTTTTGTGATTTTAAAAAAAGAAATTATTTCTAATGTTTTTCTTCATTAAATAAATATATATGTAAATTTTATATTGGCGTGACTCTTATGCATAGTGGAAATGATGTTTCATCGAAAAGAATTTCTTATAAATTTTTTTATTTACCATTTTTTAAATATTACATAATTAAATGGATCTAATGAAAATGAGAAATAATTCTTATAAATATCTCGGCTGAAAATTTCACAAAATGATAATATTTTCAAAAAATAAAAATGGATCATAATATTTTAGAATTGACTCTTACAAATACACAGAATAATTACCTTTGATAAATGATAAATAAAATGACATTTATAAAATCGTATGTATCAAATAATGTGCTCATATAGAGAAGAAATGCCATTATAAAATAACATTAATCCTTTAAAAATGAAAATAACTCTAACAAAAAATCATCAAGTCACTTATGGTCTCAAAAAATGGATATTTTGTTTTTTAATGGAAAAATCATTACCATAGGGGTAGTGTAAAAAATCGAAATAAAAATATATATCTTATTATTCATAAAATATAAATTAAAACTCAATAAGAGAATTGAACCTAAAATATAAATTAACATAAAAATGTAGATTTATTTATAGTAAGGTATAATTTATTTATAAAGTAAATTTACAATAAATATGAAATTTAATTTATTATAAAAACTGTCCAACCAATAAGACTATAAAAAATAATAACTTCACTACCATGACTATCTACAATTAAAAAATATAAGGATTTTGGAAAACTCAATCCATTGTAGATTATGACCAATTTAAAAAAATGTGAATAAATTTTTAATGCCCATCCCTAGGATGACATCCAATAGGTTTTTCTTGAATTGAATTGTACTCACATTATCCCTACAATACCTCCACTTATGTTGAAGACCTCTAAATAGAATTTGTGGCTGGGGTAGTTTCACTGGATGAAAATACAAATATAAAAAAGTGTGAAATGAATTATAAATAAAACACATCCTAAAAAATATCCATTGGAGTACGAACAATCAATATAATACAACCTTAAATACTATTTTTCAGGCTGAAGATATAATTCTTGAAGAACCATTTTCATTACAACATATGAAAAAAATAATCACCCACAGTGTGGATCACATATACAATACAAACAGAATAATTAATTGGATTTAGGATCTAATTTCATCCATACTCCACATATCATATTCATCATTAATCTTTTCTGAGATATACAACTTGATCATCCTCTCCATGACTCTTCCAAATCTAAAACTGAGAGCATTGAAGTCTTCTTAGTTATAAATTTTCTATTGATAAAAATGCATGGGGTGACTGTAATATTTAATGGAACCATCAATTCTACCTCATAATTAAAAAATAATGTAAAACTTACATGTGACATGCCCATATAAATAAATAAATCAATGTGAATGTTAATATAATTACTCAATTTTAATCACTGGGTTCAATAATGGAACTAAGGATATATCCAATCAATATTCACCAATTTTTGGAGTGTCTTTGAGAACCCTAACAAAAGATCCAATCAAATACCAACCTAATCCAATGGAATTCCAACATATGGGAATGGTGGATGTAAATACTAACATGTATCAAGTGTATCCTTTTGACATAATAGATAAATCTAGGGAATCCAATATCATGGTATCAAATTAATATAATGGGTCAAAACCATTAAATCCCAATTCATGGTATCAACAAAATTCCGCTGTTAAGATACATTGAAACCCCAATTGTGGAACATCGCACTCTAATACATGGAATCAAATTTTGGAATAATCCTTATAATAGCTCCAAACTTTCTCTCTATATCCAGTTCTAAAAGAAAAATCTTCACATTTTAGACATTGATAGCAATAAACATGACCCTATTTTAATCCTTAAAAACATATAACATGATATTGAAATATTATATTTCTATCAAACCAAAGGACCATCTATATTTATAGTAATAAATAAATATGAAAAAATCATAAGTAACATCGTGAATATATTATCAATATTTTTATAAAAATCTATATTACATCCCACTATTTTTGTTATATCTGTTATATTATACATGTATAACATGAATGAAAACATTCTTCACATCCTAGCAGGATCGAAAAAATTACATTGGGGACCTAAGAATCTTAATGAGAGTATAAATTTGAATTATCACATGACTATAATATATGATTATTAGATTAGAATATGGGTATGATGAAATAATCAATTTCCATTGGAAATGCATAATATAATTCATTCCTATAAAAAACATGGATAACAAAAATGTGTCATGGAATTAAAAATTTTCAATGGTAATTGTGAAGATAATAAATAATCACGATCAATGTGATATAAATCTTGATCAAGGGAACTATTGAAATCGTATAAATAATAATGAAAATATATTGTTTTCTTAGATCATCAAACATTCTTTATCGAAATTCCTATCTGGATAAATCCATTATATCATATGATTAACCAATAAATATTAAAAATTCTCATGTTAAAGGAGTAACATAACAGCATAATCATTTAAGAGTATCCTCTATCTAGTTAACACAGTCTCATTCCCTAATGCATCTGAGGGCTATAATGGACCCACCCATCCTGGGTTAATAGTATAACAAAATTTCTTTGGTTTATATAGGATCCACCAATCCACGATTTATAATAAAAAAACTAGTAAATCAACCATTCATATGTATATTAGTTATATTTAATTTGAGAAACAATTATAAACTTTGTCCTCTCAATATATCTATCACCATTGTTTATTCATTGCTTGATATACCCCTTGAAATGAAATTGGTCCTCTGATAATATTTAAAAAAATCCCATTTCATAAAAATAAATAATATGGATGGTATCAATTAAAAAATACATACTATATAATAAGTTACAATAATAGTATTGTTATAAAAATAAGGGACCTAATGATGGGAAAATTATATCATGTTGTAAATGATAAAATAATTATTATAATAAATATTTTATAAATGGAGTGAATAGGGACCCACATATAAATCATTAAGAATTTTCCTTTTAAAAACATTTCAAATGTATTTAAATTATCATGTAAATTCTTATTATGATATAATTTAATCTAATTCTATAAAAATTTAGAAATATTTTTAAAAAACATATATTTGGAAGATAAAGATTTCTAATCATGACATGTAAATTATCAGTATCATATACAAACATCCTCATTTATTTATATTTAGTAAATAATTGAAGAAATTGAATATAAAAATGTTAAACAAATCATAATATAATGTGAGAAAAAATTATGTTTTCATAAAAATAATTTCATGTGATCCCACCCAAAGAGCCATTAAACATAAAAATTCAAAGATAAAATGAGACTGTATCGTAAATATCATTAACATTTTGGAAAATATTGAAACGTAATATCCATGATAGAATACATTATATTGAATAATTACGAATCATTAAAATTATGATATTGAAAGTAAATTATATAAAATGAGTTGTATACACAAATTATAAAAAATTTAGGTGAAAAAATAAAATTATGTCCCAAAAAAGAGAATTTGAGAACACAATCCCTTAAAAATACCATGTCATTGAATTGAGAATTAATCCATTTGGAGATAATTTGTAAGTAATTTGATTCCTTAAATTGTTATAATTGAACATAATTATGTCAATGGACAATTCACAAAAAATATTGGAATCATATAATCAGTGAAGGGATCATATAACATAATAATATTAAATTGGGTTAAGAAACACCTTCACACCTGATAACATTCATGAAATATCCCATTTAGTGAAATAAGATTAATAAAGTTTTAAAATGATATGAATTATAAAGGGTTTATGATATAACTGTTCAAAATTTGAATCATATACACAACATTATGGGACTTTGGTGCATATCATAATACATGCTTCAATGAATATAAATTTAGATGAAATAAATTACCTCAAGTACATACATTCCATGTCTGACTGATAAATACAATATAAATATTTTTATAAAATTTTTACATATATGAGATTCATTTTTAGGTTTATTAAATTATTATTAAACTGTATTTTTCTTTTATTTGAATTTTGTAATCATTTTTTGGTAATTAAGTAGTTTTGGGGAGAATATGTTTATAATTTCAAAATGGTTTCACTGTATTAATAGTAGTCAATGGGGTCAATAGTCCATCATAACCATGATAATAATCAGTATATAGTTGTAAATTATATATATATATATTATATTCTTATAAAAAACAATTAATTATGGTTATAAAAAACTAACTACATTGTAATCATGATTATCTTAGGAAACATATATTCGTGAATAACAATTCTGTTATTCAATGAACATTAATGAAACATGGTATGCATTATTTTACCATTATATGATTATTATAATAGTTTAAATATAATATTATATCATTAAATACATTATGGATACCATAATTACAATGAAAAGATTAAAAATGAATCACATGCCTTCATGGAGGTGATAATCAACATGTATGCTTGAATGACATTATCATTTTTTAATGGATAGACAGGTTGGAAAAATGAAAATATATCAAATTTTTATTTTAATAAATATTTAATCAATTTCATTTATATAAATTAAATAAATTACACTAACCAAATATGAAAGGTGGTGATGTAAAATAAATTATATCATCTCTCTATAAGGTTGTTTTTTATACACACGAACGATGGGTTTGTTTCCAATATTATGGAAGGTAAATAGAGTAATGTGTTATTTAGTTAAAATAACACAATACAATAAAATTGAAAAAATATTTTTTTTATTTAATCGTGTATCATAAATATTTTAAGAAGGTAGCATAGTAAATGAAACTAAAATATTCGGTTAATCATTGTACCTCTTCTTTGGAAAACATCATTTTTATAACATAAGCCCTGTAAGATTGGTATTATAAAAAATGAGACAACTAAAATTTAGTGGAATGATAATAATTCATTGTTTTGGGAACCGAGGAAACAAATTTTTAGTTATGGGTATAGTGAAGAGGGGAGAGTGTTTCCTTCAATAATCGATGGAAGGGGTGTTCTTTGAATTTCTTCAAGTAATAAATTAATGTAAATTCATATCATGTTAAAATGATTAAAAATTTCTGTAATTATAAGGTAATAATATTTTATGTTGAAATACATTCAAGAAAATAAATTTGGGATAGTTTATAATACTATTTTACTCTTATCCACTTTTTAATCACTATTGAAATATGTTGACAATTTCCAAACAAACAAAGTTATTTACTGAAAAGGAAATAAGAATGACACCATATAATGAAATCTGGACAATATATTTAGTATGGTTTATATTTTGAACCGTATATAATTCACAAGGATGAAAATGGTATTTTTTGGATTTTAGATCATTTAATAATGTATTATTTAAAAAATTATCATTAATCTATTTTTTTGAAATTCCTCAAATATTATAATATAATATGTTTCAAATTCATGTAACCTAGCTACAAAATGTATTTTTATTGTTGATATAGAATATATGTCCATAATTTACTCTAATAATAATATTTTTTACATATTTTATACCATTTTATAGCTTATCAGTTATTTACCCCTTGGTTAGAAAATTCATACATTAACCATTATAGTGACTTTATCAACAATAAAATTGTAATAAATTCACTGATATGTTAACAGTGAAATATTCATAGAAAAGGGATGTTATTTTAGACCAATTATCATATTAATGTTTTTAATGATATATTTTATTTATTTTTAAGTAAATTAAAAAAATTATTTATCATAAAGTATCATTAATGTCATTTTTGACATTATTCATGTAATTAAACTTTAAAAATAACTAGGAAGTAATTAATTTATAATATAATTTAGTTAACCATTAAAGAAACATTATTATTAACTTGAAAATTCATTACAAAGTGTATTTTATCATATTAACATTACATTTTATGTATTTAAAAACATTTGCATTGATTATTCTAATAATTTCACATGGCATGTGATAGTGTTGGGTAAGAATTTAACTTAATTATTTTGTATCTAATAACTAAAAAATTAATCTGGAAAAGTAGATAACTTAAATTTGAAATAATATTGTATAACCAAATATTTTTTTATCAGTTCCAAGAAATATTATTTTTATTAACAAAAATAGAGTGACGTTTTTCTTTTTATTTAATGAAATAAATTATATTTTACAATAAAATAATAGTGAAATAAAACTTCCAAATGTTAAAATATTGGATGAAAATGGATGATATATACTAATCCAATGAATTATATGAATGTCTGTAGTTTATTTTGAGACCTTATCATATTATTTTTAACCACAATTAGTCTATTTAAAATAACCATGATAACAAAAATATATTGTGGTAACTATTCCCAATGATAAACATAAAAATGAATTTTTTTATAAAAATGAACTAATTGATTTAAAATATTGGATGCATATTTAATGATTCATTTAGTAGATGTTTAATAAGATAGTATATATTATAAAAATCTCAAGGGAAAATGTTTTTAGGAAAAATGTTTTCTTTCATGCAATGAATATATAAAAAACATATGTATAAATATGATTACTAGGTAATTATGTTTAATATCTATAAATAAATATGAAATTTTTTTATCTATGATCAAATTCAATGATATAGATAATTTTTCTAATAAAAATAAATGATTTTTTTATAAAACAAAATTATTTTTAGAAACTAATAATAAATCATATATTTTGGAAGAATATCAAAATTTCACACTATGATAATTGAAATATATTCGTTTAATAAAATTATATCCATCGTATGAAATAAAATAAAATTATTATTTATTATTTATTCCCCAAAATAAATAAGTTTTTTAAGAAAACATATTTTTGAAGAAAAATATGATTTTAATAAAATTTGTGTAAATATTTCCTAATAATTAATAATTAAATTTTAATTGAGTATTTAATTTATAAATATTACATATTTTTATTAATACTATTAATACCCACCAATAAAACTGCTATGTAATAACTATAACATTTAACTCCTAATATTTTGTGGTTCTTTTAGGCTTAGTGTTCTGTATTGCCTATGCTATCAAACATAATGCACATTAAAAAATATTAGGGTGTTACAATCCTGACACAATCAATAATATATATAGTATCCAAATTCATTATATCATCCTTAATCCATGGATCGTATCTACGATATCACAATTTGTTTATATCATTACTCTACGGATAATATGTGTGTAAATAAAAATTATTTTACTCTTGATTATAATACAAGGAAGAAAAATTATTGTATCTTAATAAATATAAATCCCCCTTATTGTTATAATTATGTTATTTGATTAATCCCTAACCATGGTTCATAATTTGGTTCGAACTGTTTCCCCTACAGACCCTATATATTGTTAATATCTTAACTGATAACCTTTTTATCCTTGAGGATCTATTATATTATGTAATCCCTTCATCGTTCCTTTTGATTCAACTTATCTATTTTGATATAAATCATCAATCATATGTAGTATCATCCATTTAGATCATCATTTTTCATTGAATCCCCACTATCACATTAGAAATATCTCTAGAAAGTGATGTCCTCAAGACCATTACCTTTCCATGTAACTCTATATTCATCCAAACACGCAACCTAACGATAAGATACACATGGTTTGAACACATAGATAATCATATATCAAGGAGGGGGAGAACACTCACCATATGATCATTTCACTAGCCTAATTTGTTTAATTAATTTAACTGAGCTCATATTGATAGTGATTGTGAATTCCACTCCAAGTCACCACTCACATCTAATTATTGTACGCATGGGGCTACTAAATCATTGAAATTATCTCTTATTCATTAAATTATATCTCGTCCTAATTTCAAGGTACCATACCCCACATAGTCATAATCAATGACATTAACATATGTTGATGAGGAATTACATCTAGTACATAGGGGTTCATCATAGCCTATGGAATTTTTTTACATCCATAAGGATTCATTTATAAATTTAAAAATCCATTTAAAAAATCATTCAACCCCAAATTATTAAAAAAATATAACATTTGATAAAAATAATGAATAATTCATATGTCTTCTATGATGGAAAACAATCCATATTTAAATAGAAAAATCATGTATGGATCATTTTTCAACTACTCTTCTTATGATTTGGGAAGTCCATGCAAACAACACACGTCACAGTAAGGCCTTAACTCATGTTATATGATTCAAAAAATGTGTTATAATAATTTAGTATTTATAAAATTCTTTTAAAAAAAATAATAAATTTATTTTCACCTAGTGCACCCAAAAAACCCATACCACAAGAAAACAGCTGCTAATAACTAGGGACAAAATGATATCTTCCCCCCTTGTAAAATAAATATCACAAATCATAAAACCATATTCAAATAATATAATTTATTCCCTAAATCCAGAAAAATAACTAACGAGATATACTGTTTCTGAAAAAACATCCCATGATTTAAATATATTATTTTGGTATCTCCTCTATACATTGTGGAAAAATACCCTTCCATCATTGAATATTTCAGAATGATTGGAAGTAAATTTTTATCCTAAAAATTATTCATTCTATATGAAATCAAATGATTGGGATTGTGGAAGAATTTTAAGAATGTATAATGAGATCATACCAAAAAAAATTGAATATAATAAATAACTACTTATAATCGAGGGGAAGTAAATACGATAATGGGGCTTGGCCCCCCTTTATTTGTGTGTTCAACATATAAGAAAATCCAAGAAACCACTAAACCAACTATTTAAAAAGCCAAAAACTATGCTTCTCCATGATTTCAGGGGGTTTAAACCAATACATTAAAATCTGTAGACCCTACTATTGATTCCACTTTTCATTCCATGAATTTACCCCTTTAAATTAATGTCATGATTGACCTATTAAAAGAATTATTACATATTTGATAGACTTATTTTTGTTTTGACCCCTATCTAATTCAGTGGTGTTATAATAATAACCCGAGACACTACCGAATCCATTAGTCCCCATTAATATTTTAAACATATTGGTCTTCAATTTCATGTAATTATACATTGAGTTATATTTCTATAAATTGAACCTCCTCCACACCGAAAAAATAATATTGAATTTCAATTACCATAAGGAAATGGGGAATTATAATCCTTTAAAAAGAACTTATTATCCATGTGATGCCTCTTAATATATGTAACTAATATTCCTTACTAACCAGATCACTAATTCCAAATCATGCATCATGATATCCCTCTAATCTCTATGGAATATTCTATCACACACCTCCAAACCCAAGTAATATTTTTCAATATAAATCAATTAACTGTGTATTATCATCACTAAAACACTAATAAGAATATTAACCTCACTATTTTATACTAATACACTAAGGTGTCACTTTCAACTAATTAAACTATAATATTGTGTTCCTTATCACTATAGGACTCAACATGAATTTGTAATTTATTTATACTATTCTTCTATAAATCATTATAATTACATGTGAAAATTTAATCTAAATAGTGAAAAAATATGTTCAATGTGGAATCTATCTAAACACTCCAAAATAAGTATGTAAGAACTTTTCAAAATGTTGAGATTCCTCTCATATATGATACTAAACAAAATCATATTTGTCTTTACTCCCTAACCACATGGTCAGTTTACACTATTATTTCCACGAATGGTCTAGGCCACACCCTAGAACACCCCCTATAAACTACATATTAGAGAACCTGGCCATAGAACACAATTCAATTTATTCCCTAATAACATTATACCAAAAAACAACATCAATACATTTCGACGCAATATTCACCCCCTATATCTGGAAATTAATTATAATTCACCTATTGAACAATTAAAACCACCTATATGGGGTCTATTACAAATAAAATATATAGTTATGTTGACCAATCAAATATATCAATCCATCCCAACAATATGAGACTATATACCAATCACCATTAAGAATCTCACCATATATTTTCTTCGAATATCATCATAAAAAATATATATATTGGTTTGGATTACAAAAATTATATTCCATTTTTTGATTGAAAACAACATAAGAATTATTAAATACATTATAAACAACTAAATAC
This sequence comes from Viscum album, assembly GCA_963277665.1. NCBI lineage: Eukaryota > Viridiplantae > Streptophyta > Magnoliopsida > Santalales > Viscaceae > Viscum > Viscum album. Next base: position 1,449,800,849 of record OY728140.1, on the reverse strand, counting down.
CCATATTAAAAGATATTCAAAATACATGTGAAGGTTTATTTCTAGTGAACCCTAGATGAAAAAATGATAGATGAACATCATCCTCCTGAAAATATAACATGATAAAAAAATTAATAATAAATCAAAAAAAATCCAACTGTGTCACTCTAAATAAAATCATAAAATCATAAAACCAAATAGATTAATATTTACCACATTCCCTTCATATAATGGACTTCCTACCATAAAATGATTTAATGATGCACCATTCGAATTTCAATTTGATATACTAAATCATTCATTTGCAATAAATTTTATATCTCCAAAAATATATTGAAAAAACATAACATTGATGCACTATATTACATTTATCGCATAAAATATCTACTAAAACTATGGAACATCATACCCCTGATCTATCGCTACAAGGATGTGCCTAAACATGGGGTGTTTCTAGATGACTATCGTTGTTCCAATCTATATGCTAGTGGTTCTTTAGTATATGAGAGGGGTGATGATACTACCTTAGTAATATATTAACCCTGATATGAGAGTGTGGAAAATGTTTTAATAAATATTATATCATCCATAAACAATAACTATGAGGTTACAAATATGAAATTACACACAACCATCAATAATATATAACACAAAAATGTTAATTTATATATAGAGTCAATGTCATTTTAAATTTCAAAAATATTTTTCACCCCCAAGTATAATCAAATATACAATATATGTAAAATAATTTAGGTCACATAAGATATATATTAATCATCGACACATAGCTCCTCCCAAACTGAAGACTCATCAATGCTATCCCACATGATCATCCACTATAGCCCTCTACAGAACATAAAATAGTGACTAGAATAGTTTTCTAATGATCCAATTTTTTATGGCTATCCAAGAAGAGCCTATGTACAACTATATATGTAAAACAAATGTAGTCATGTATATATATATTAATTAAATTTAAATATATCATATGCTAACGTTATAAATTAGTTAAAATAATTAATTAATAACTACTTTCAATTCATGGTGTATTTCATTACTCCAATGATTGAATGAAATATATAGTGGTCAGTGTCTCGATTTCGTCGAGGACATAAAAAAATAGTGATGACATAATATATTATTGGTTTATATGTTATTTACTAGGATAACCCAACGTATTGGTTTTTTCTATCTCGTTGTTTGAAAATATTTTATCCTCTCAACACCGGGTATTAAATCCAATGTAGTGAAATCATTTGAATCCTAAAAACTCCCTGAACAATTCCCAACAGTGTCCTAATTTTGGTATCATCATGTATCTGTGGATCAAATCCATTATATCCAATGTAGTTGTACTCTCACATCCAATCCATATAAATAAAAATTATTGTAGCCAAAGAACTACAAGGATTTATTTATGGAATCTCAAACCACGATTTCGTCAAAAATCCTTGGAATATATCCATGGGATCCCAAGTCATGGTAGCTTACCCAATCTATTGATTATATCTTTTATAGCTCAAATCCTAATATGCATAGTTGTGACCCATAGAATCCCAAATTTTGGAATCCTAGTGGACTATTCAACACCCATATAGATCCATAGTCCATTAACATGTAATCACACTCCATGTGTAATAATCAGGACCAAAAGTATGATTATAGGATAATGTATTAGGAATACCATGTTTCTAAAATAAATCATAGTGGGAAGCACCAACCATACAATCCATCTACTATAAAATATAATTATTGGGTATCAATCTACCCAAACATGTCTCATATGTCTAAGGTTGACCAAAATAGTGCACAATCTTCCCACACCCACTTCATAATATTTTGAAATAATTTACATCATTTATAATGTGGAAATAGAAATCAACACATACCATTTATTATACACACCCTATCCATATAAAATATCTCCCAAGGGAACCCTTTGTCTTCTCACACATCCTCTCTCAACAAGGACTCTCATAATGAGACATATAGACTCAGTGGGTCTATCTAGTTAATAAAGTTATATCATAGTTTTTAACAACCCACAACATCATTAGGTATCATTAAGGCCTAACTAGACTTCTTGGATATTATCAAAATGGATATTCTTATAATCCCATTACATTTTTATGTTTCACATGGTAGGTTTAAATAACTTACCAAACCATAAATTTCACATGTTATACACACCATAGTATTGAATTCTTATTGGGGGAGGATCACATTCACCATGGTAATCTTAGTAGATCAAACTCTTCAATACATTCATGGTTCTCACATGACATATCCATAGGATATTAGGACCAATTCATCACCCATATTTACCTAGACTTCACTAGGAGTACATATCACTTGGAATGAAATGTCTCTTAGTTTTACTTTCCCCTGTCATGGGTTAATCTATTAAAATTCTCAAAAAATAATACTCAATATGTCAACCACATATGGATAATGATACCATGAAAGTAAAAAATGTCTCTTTTATGGCCCCTGATACTTTATTTCATTCATATGAATTTCATTTTAAATTACAAAATTAATTATAAACCCAAGGATAGTTTCCCTTATTTGGAAGTTGATATAACACATTCTATTAAATTACTGAATTATTCCAATCGGATTTTATGATAGACCACAAATACCATTTACAAAAATAAAATTCATTGTGATAAAAAACCAACAGCTCGGGCTAAGCTTTCTTATGTCTAGTAGGAAATTTCTCATTTCCTTGTGTCCTTAACTCACACAAAACAGAGAAATAAATAAATTATATGAATTTCATATTAATTAATAACAAATAAAAAATGGATAAAATGATTAATTTCACACCAAAAATGTTCAATATACTTACACAATAACCATTCATGTGTAAACACACCATGGATTACCCTTGACACTCTAATAATAAAAATCCCAAACACAAAACAACAATTCCATTTTGAAAATAATTTATTTTATGGAAAAAATATTAATAAATCATATAACTGAAATTGTTTTTATTAAAAAAATCCAAAAACATTATTACATTATCATGTGTCCTCCCTAGTTTAATTTTAGAAAAACCACAATCATTTGGTAATGATTTCAATATACTCTGGGGAAATAATTTTTAAAAATACATAAATATTAATACCGAAATCAAATAAAATATAATGTCTAAAAAAGATGAAAATTATATGTTATATTATAATTAGTTACATGAATTAAATACCTAGAACCACCAATAAAAACGGGGAATTAAGGGGAGAGAAGGAGGCTTAACATTGATCCATTCACATGTCCCTCCAAGAAGAAATCCACATGGGGATCTAGTTTTGTAACACCATCATCCATTTTATATAAAACATATAATTACAGGTTAAAAATTTTATTTTTTGGAAAAAAAATAGTTTTCTTTAGGTTTTATTACCCCACATTGTTTCCCCAATTCAATCCTTGATGAATCACGATCAAATAAATTTATGGTGTGATTGATATTTTCATTCCATGGAATGATTTTACATACATTTTTTAGTCGCTCAACCCCCTGAACACTTCATTAATTTTCTTAAAAACACATTAGACACAAATTAGACATTTAAAAAACATCTAAATCACATTATAGAAATTATTAGCTACTCAAAATTCTAATATCGGGTTTGGTTCTCAAAATGAACATTGAATGAACCAGCAATTTTTAATCATTGAAAATTTAATGACACATTCATAAAGTGTTTTCCCTATTTCAATGGATAATAATGTTTTAAGGACATGATAATGATTATTCAATACTAAATTTAAAATTAAATAAAAATAAAATAATATTTCTAGTTATAATATCCCAATGAAAATATATTATATTTTTTAGAGATTTTATATCCCTATTACATAACGGGGTTCATAATAAATGGGTTCATTTCAATGAAATTGTTATATTATTTGATATAGATGTTTATGGTTATTGGATAAATAAGTATTTAGATATATTTATTCAATCATTATCATATCCAAACACGAATCTTAACAGATGTTTTATGCATGTTGAATTATGTGAAATTCTATTTGATAAGTACGTTTTCAAAATGTTGTATTCTCATATATCTTTCGTTTTTATTATTTGTATCAATTGTAGTATGTTCACAATAAATTCAAAATATTTTTTATTGTATCTGGTTATCTCAATGAATAATACTATTGATATTTCAATACATAGTGATATGATGTATTTTTTATGATTATATATTACTTTTTTGAAATGAATATTATTAGTAATTCTAGATGCAATATGAAAAATAATTTATAGTTAAAATCAAAATATATGAGTCTATGGTGGAATTTAAACAAATAAAAGATACAAGAAACCATTTAATGGATTATGAGGGACTAAATTTTATTAATTAATGGAATAAAAATATTATTAGTTCCTTACTCTATTTGATATATTTAATAATGGAAATAAACTATGTATTTTTTTTATTTAAAAAATGTTTCTTAACTCATTCTATGACATATATCTATATAGTATGTCAATGGTGTTATTTATTTTAATATATTATATTGTAGAATAATTAAGCATGATAACATAAATATAAATTACTCTAATTTTACAGGAATTATTGATGATCAAATTTTAATTTTATGTGTTGCATTATTTTTTAAATAACATTTAAACATTCCTTCTAAAACTATTATTATTTTTTCAATTATGTACATATTAATAGATGAATATGTAGTTCTAACATGATATACAAATCTATTGATATATATGTATTATTAGTTAGAAATATACATTAAATAAGTTATATTTATTTTATTAGTTTACTATGAAACTACTAGATTATAGTTGAAATGGTGAAACATTTTTCATTGAATTTAGGGTTTATTGTTTTCAAACTGACTGTACGTAATGTTTTAAAAAATAATTCTTGTTTTAATAAATTTTAGTTAATGAGTGGGGACCAACCACTTGTTTCAAAATACTGAGGATCACATTCAATACCATTTTCTAATATTCATTAGATTATATTTTTCAATGGGGAAGATTGTAATAATAATTACAATTTAATATTATTTTTACCCAATTTAGGTAGAATGTATTCATGGATAGATGTTAAATGGTGAAATATTGACTTCATTTTACTCTTGTGTGTGTGTTCTTGATTATAATTGTTTCATCATATAAACTATTTATATATATAAAAAGTGTTCATATGAAATAAAATTTTTCAACACATTTAATAGGTAAATTCTAAAAACCATTATAAATATTATTATTAGATTTGGGTAGTAATTAAAAAAAATTAAATCAATTGGTATTTATTTACAATATAATCATGTAAAATATTTTATATGAGTTATCAATATGGATAGATTTCAGAATTATGCATATTTTTTTGTATTGTATTGAGATTACTCAAATAATCATAATATTGAATAAGTGAAATACCATTACAAATAGTTATAGAGTAAATTTATTTTGATGTCATGTTTTTTTATAGAATAATAAATATATAAGATTATTGGACTATGAATCCTGGTAAATTTTATTATAAGAACATCCCATAAAGAAACTGATTGAAATTTTATCAGATCCTACTTCAGGGAGCAAGAAATACATTATGATGATTTCAACCATGAAATAGATTACTAAGAATAAATAAATAGCCTCAAATTATGATAGTTCTTTTAAATAAAATGATTAAAATATTTTTCAAATAGTAAATTAATTATTTTCACATAGACCAATGATAGTTTAGTAAATATTTGAAATACTAAATTTTATTTTAACGAATTTTTAAAGATATAGAGGAATAAAATACCCTAATAAATTAAATAATCTATAATAATTATATGACGTTTCAATATAAATTGCTCACCAAATAATTACAAAACAATAAGTTTTTTTATATTTTAAATTATTGTTTTAGATTAATACTGTTTTGAAGGATAAAATTATTTTTGTGTTACTCCACTATAATAGATCATTGTGTAATTATTTTTTAAAATATGTTAACAAAAATATTTTTTCCAATATTTTAATGACATTATTTTAGAATAGAAGTATTAAATTTTTTGTAGATTGGTATGATGTTGAAATTTCAGGCCTTGATGAAAATTTTTATTTTGATGTTATATATATACTTTTAATTAATCATTTATTTTCATTGTGAATGCATGGGACAATGAAATTACACTATATGTGAATTTGTTTTTAGATAATTGGCCTGAACATTTATTTTTGTTAAAAACTATTTGATTTTAATAATTTAATAATAGATATAATCACATTATAAATGATGGAATTTCACAATAATTTGTAATATGAATTATTTTTATAAAAAAATTTACTGCTTTTTTTGGATAAAGTTGATTCAAATTGTATTATATATTTGATATGACTGATACATAACTATATTTCCTCAAAAAAAAATTCTGTAAGTGGGGTTAATATTTTTTATGCGGGAAGATAATTTTAGTGATCGTTAGATAATGTGAAAATCCATTTTTCTATTGGTGTGGGTCATATAATTAATTTAAATATTATATTTTATATTGTATAATGAATCTATATATTTTCCTGTTGTTTAAATTGAATTATTTTATTATCCCATAGATTGATACCAACACTCACTGAATGGTTTAACTTTCAGTGTAAATAATAACAAAAAAATTCATCCATAAAAATTGACAATATACTGATTTTAAATCTATGTTGAAGATACAATATTATTTGATATACATCAATTGTTATGTGAGAAAGATCATAGTTTACCTATTTGTATTAACAATAATTTCAAATTTATTCCTCTATATTTTGCTGTTTCTAGGTCATTCCATGGATGAAATCATTTATTTTTTATTGTTCAGCCATTTAATTGAAATAATAATAATAATTAATATTTAATTACATAATTATTCAATGGGTTATTAGTGTTGTAATTAAAATATAATATATAAATAATAATGGTGTATAGGATTATATTGAAATGGATTATAAAAATAATTCACTGATTCACCCCTCTAAATCATGGTGGGACCTATTTTATTGGGTATTACTTCTATTTTATATATAATCATCCAAAACCATTTTAAAAATATATAAAAATTAATAATAATTAGAAATAAATATAATTAGACAATGAATTATTTTTTCCATTTTAATATTTCTTGTTAATAATGCATTTTTTTATAGTGGTAAACCTATTCTAATGACTGATAAATTCTATTAGTAGTAGTATACTCGTATATTAATGTTAAAATAAATTAAATGATTTAAAAAATTAATGTAATTCGTTTACTTTCATTAACAAATAATAAATTCAATGTTAATATGCTCAATACAATTACAAATACTATAGAATATTGTGGAGTTCCATTCTTTTGATTTTATGTTAGTTCTAGATGAATCAATAAATTTTATCCATTGCCCAATTTTTTGGAATTTCTAGTTATGGAGTTTATATATTCTTGAACTATTATCCAGCTTACCAACAGAAGCACTTCCACACATGTTATAATTTATCATGATGTATGTTCAAAGATAAAGAATAATATTTCTTGAAAATAAATATTATTTATTACATTGGAAGGATGATAAGAAATATATTAGTACACACTTACTACTTTATAGGGAATTTTTATAGATTCAAAATACAATTATAATGGTTTAGAAGGAAACATTATAAATGAAATTTTTTGATTAAGGTGTTAAATTTACATATTGAATTAATGAATCAAATGTGATAACATAACCATTATTTTATGTTAATATGATATATTATTCAATAATTGATATTCTTACTGAGTTTTTATATAGTTAACCTTCATTGAATAATTTCTATATTTATCATCTATCTTATGATGATAGATGTAGTAATTAATATACATCGGGTTGAAATTATTGGGATGTGCCATTATTTTTTTCATTGATTAAAAAAATTAAAACAATATTTACATGTAACATTAATATTAAAATAATTATTTTATAGTGATTTTATAATTTTTTTAGGAATAGTATTAAATTTATATGAAAAAAAGAATGTTCCTTGTTGAACTAATTTAATTTATTAAATATAATCTAATATTTTGTTCTCTACCATATTAAAATTTTATTCATAATTTCTGAAAATGATATATTATTTTTATAAACTCAAAATCAATTACATATAATTATTTCCATAGACCATTCATTGGATTCTGAATGTAGAATCATTTAGTTGCATAGATTGAATATTATGTTTTTCGGTAGGACATTAAGATATATTTTTTAAATAATTCCATATAGTTTTATATATATTATTGTTATAGAAATATGATGATCCAATAATAATGAATTAATGGAGTTTTAATCCCACACATTTTGTTTATTTTATGAATTTGGAAAATAAATTTCATTCTATTGGTAAAATAATTCCTCTTTTTATAGAAAACAAGTAACATCAATCAAAGGACTACAAATAATCAATGATTTAAAACAATTGAATAACTAATTTGAATTGATATTTATATTTATTGTCTAATATAAAAAGAGGGTATGTATATAACAGAAAATAATAAATGATGTTATATGAAATAATAGTTTTATCACAAAATTTATGATAAAAATATATATGAATATAGAAGGAATCTTCAATTATTATCTCATTGATAGGTATAATAATATTATAAAATATATATTTCAGAATATAATTAAGATAAAATTATGTATTTCATTTCTTTTTAAAAAATATTATTTGATAATGAATATTTAGTTACAAAATACCGTCTGAACTTATACAGTCAAATATTGGGGTTTTTTTAACAAAATTAAATGAATATTTCCTTCAACTATTTATGAGAGACTTAACTATATTATAAATTATTTGTATTTCTAATTATTCACAATATTATATATTCTAAAAAATTTTAGAAAACAAATTGTTTTTTATTTGTGAGAGAAAATTTTTTTGTCTCATGAAGGATATATCACAGTGAATTTATTTTAGAAGAGTAACATATCATCATAAGACATTAGTTGATATTATACAATCTGTAAAATTTCATAGATGGTTTAGTGAATTTAATTCATTTATTATACATTATATATTGAACATAATTTCTATTATTGTGAAGAAAAATTTGATTACCATTTTCATATTTTTTTAAAGAAAACCATTTTTTTAATGATGAAACGTTTTTTTGTTTAATTTGTAAAATGGTAAGACCACCAACCAACACAACATTCAACCACCTATGTGGGATATTCTATATTACCTAATAAAGTTAATATCTAATTTATTTTTGGGTTTTTATATATCATAAATAGGGGATATGAAATCTTAAATGATAGCTAACTTATCAAAAACAATGTAATTTATAAAGGATAATTTCACAATAGATGATAAATAAGTAAAACCCATTTTATATCCTCTTTATTAATTAATATAATATAATTCATGATAATATGTATTTGAATTCAAATACTTTAATTTAATTATATACTAAATAAAAAAATAACTTTTTAATCCAGGATAAATTAATTAAATTTAACATATTAAAGAATGTTATATTCTAATATTGTTTAATGGTTGGATAAAAAACATATCAGCCTAAAATATTCATATAATTTAATATGTTACAATAATTGAATCACTATTGGTTGATATAATAAAATAATCCATTATATATTTGAATTTATATAATTAAGATACTTTCTGTATTTTATAGATACATTTCATTATATGTTCCTAGATGACATATACCATTAGTTTATTAATTATCATCCTATAATGTTATATAGTGAGTAAATAACATTTCCAATGAATACCCATATCAATGGAATATTTTATGAAATTAATTTTTAGGGAATTATTAAAAAGATATTATATATAAACTAACCTTTAACGGTTCTATTATTTTATATTGGAGGATTTTTTCCCAACATAAAATTTCATGAATTATCATGCTTTCTAAATTCTACTAGAGATGTATTTGGAAAAAATAAATTTTCTTTTGACAATAATATTTTATAATTTTTGATTATAGTAAATATATCCATCATAAAAAATAAAATATATATAGTTATTATTTTCTATAAACTTCAATGTTTAGTTAATTTATTATCTGTTAGAATTTCATAATTAGTTTAGTTAACAATATATTTTGATAGTTGTATACTGTGATATTGTGTTGTTTGATTTTAGCCCCGCATTTGAAAAATTGGTAGTGTGGAATCGATGTGTGTGATATAAAATTTATTCTACAAGTTTATATTATAATGAGTTATAATGAGTGATAAATGAATAAATTCACAAAATATATTATTTATTGATTTTTTAGGGATGTATGGAATAATGTACATTGTTTCTACATCTTACCAAGCGTATACCATTAGCAGGAAAATGGTTTCAAAATTGAAAATTGTTCATCATAAAATAATTTCATTAAGTCCGAATCTAAAAAGGTTATTATAATATTATAGAAAAAATTATAAACTATTATATTACTATCTCGTTGTAATACAATTTATTATATAGGATTTATTTCTTTATAAAAACATGAACATCAAACTTATTAGGTTGATCAGAAAGGAAATACGATTTTATTTGATATGTTATTTGAAAGGATGTTTTATTTAACTAAACATTAAGAGATTAATAAAATTGAATATGATAATTATAGGTTTTATAAATAAATATAAATAAAAATTTTAGACATGTTTATGATTTCAAAGTATTTCAATGTTATTGATAATGTGTTTTTCAATATTTCATGGATAAAGTTTTCTGTACATTAATTTCATTCTATTATAATGGGACATAATGTATTATGAAATTATATAATTTTATTTTACAATAATATTTGGATGAAACATGCAAAAAAAAATTTAAGATGAATGTATATACAGTTTTATATTTTACATAATTTCTACATGATTTTGCAATGGGGGTGTTCTAAATTTAGGGTTATATATAGAATCGAAAAGTCAAAATGTTTCTTTAATGACCAAAAGTTTAATCAATGAAATTCCATTTTAATAATTATTACATATTGTGTAATAACATTATCAAGAAAAATGAAATATAATGATACTAAATATTAGGTGACCATTAAATAAAATTTTCCCACTTCTATGTTTTGAATTTCAAAAGGCGTATATAAACAGTTGTGTTTAGGATGATTTTTCGAGTCTGATAGAAAAAACAATTTTTTTTTGAATTGTATCATACCATTAAGAATAGTAACCTACCATTATGAATAGTAATATGGCCCTTATTAATAGTAAATATTCCATAATAATAGTAACCTTAACCATGAATGATTAAGTAAAATTTAAGCATCTTATAAGAGATAATTTTACCATATTAAAAGTATTGGTATTTTTGTAACTCAAGAATAATTAATTATAACTAATTAGTAAATTTAAAAGAGAATTTATATTTATTAAATGTGTTCATAAATTGAAAATTATATTTCTTCTAATTTTATGATAATTGTACTAGACATTATTTAATTTTTTAAAGCATTATAAAATTATTTTTAATTTTGGAAACTGTAATATTCAAGTAAAAGATGATTTTATTAAAAAAAATTAAATTATTAATATTTAGAAAATTATTTGGAAAAATGGAATTCATTTTTAAATTCTACATGTCGAAAAAATATTGTGTGAATTTTTACTATTTTCATGAAATACATGAATTTTTTATTAATAGTGAAATACCATAATTTTCAAAATAAGTTAAATACACTAATTATAGAGTCTTGTAAGATGTTATGATGATGTAAGACCAATCGATTTGGATTAAAATGATAAATCTACTTTAATAATTCATGGATAACTCACTATTACTTGTCTTGTGGAGAAATAATAAATTAATGAATATTATATTTAGAAAACCCATCTCCCCGCCACTATAAATACAACATTTCCCACCATCATTTCCTCACACATCTCAAGATTCCATAATTGCCTAAAATATGACCAAATATCTTCCTAAACCCCTCCCCATTGACTAGGAGCTCTTTTACTCATCAAAAGTCCAAGACTAGGCTACTCAAAGAGGATCTCAAGAGGAGGATTTAATAGGTAATTTTTCTCTCTCTTTTCTTTCATTTTCCATTCATATTTCTTTTCTTTTCTTCCCTTATCCTCAGATTCTCTTACCCAAATTTCTGTATAACTCTAGTATAATCTATATACTAGTATGATATCATGTTAAGGGAAGATTAATAATTATAATCATCCCTCCCACTATTTTCTATTAAAATAAAATTGTTACCCATGATGTGTTAATTTTCGAAAATCATGGGCGATACACTTCCTTTTTCCTAAAAATACTTCTAGGATTCCAATAAAACCTCATAATGGACTAGAAATTATTGAAAAGTGTATGTATTATCTCCTTTTGTGTTCTAGAACTATCTTATTTACATGACACTGAGTGATAAAATAAAACAAGTTCGTTGTGATCCAAAAACCACCCAAATAATGCAAAAATTATCATCATTAAATTTTATCTAAGGATTCATCATCATGGTACATAAACAAATTCAATATAAGTACATTTATATATATTTATATTCACTAATACTATATAATAACAATTTTTTATGTTCAACCACATTTCAAATGAACCTTCGTTCATGAATACAAGTTAATCGTTCATAAAAGCTATGAAAATTAACACTCTTGAACAAAGAATTTAAGTACTATTACTCATCCACAGACCCATAAAATAACACAAAGAAACAATTATAAACGATTTACTTGTATTAAATCTTCTTTAATTTCTAATTAGTGAATATAATTTCATTATATAGGACAGTAATGTGAATAAGAAATTCAGATACAAGGTAAGCCGAAATTCTCGAACCCAACTTTATTTCTTTGAGTTATCCCTCTTTCACTCTAATTTTTCTATGGTAACTCCTTTGAATCATTTTTTAATCATTATCATACCTTTTATAGGATATATTTTTCCACTATAGTTTTTGTATATCAAATTTTATCCAAAATAACTATTCTTTCATAAAAAAACCTTTTATTTCTCACTCAAGGTTGATATTTATGGTATCATGTATATTATTTTTACTTAATTTTGGGAACCCAATGTTTTGAATGTGTTGTTATGAGAAGAAACCCTTTAAATTACAAGATTTATATATGCTCATTTTTTATATAAGTTCTATGTGGAATGCCTGATAATGATGCTGTTATGAATATTGGAATGTGATGGGTGCGCCTAGAATTATTCAGCGCTCCAATGCATTGGGTAATGTTATGAATTTCATGATTTAATGTGAAATAATATATGAACAATAGTCTATATTTTTTCACAAGTATGTGTGGTAGATAACCACTAAGACATGATGTTTCATTTTTTATGCATTTCCACATTTTAAGTCTTTTATTAATGTTTCCTCCAATGATTTTTATGATGTCGTTATAATTATTCTCAACCAATGCTATATTTTTCTGATTAATCATCTTACTAGGATTTTATCTCAACATCATTTGATGTATATACTCAGGTGACTACATTTAATAATGAGAGTTCATGTTCCAAAAACAAGCTAGAGAAGATGTAATTTAATAAATTTTTATTCTAGATGAAGTAAACGTAATGTTTGGTCATAGTTTTCCAAAGACACTGAACCTAGGATCCTCGTGGTGTATTACTATTATGTTTTTTATCATTATAATTTTGTAATAGTAATGTAAGAAATAGATGGGTTTCTATAGTTGGAATCAGAGTAAATCTTTATTTAATTTGGGAATTAAGATTAGTGAACCATAGAGAAAACATCCATCATGATACTAAGTAGAAATATTCACAAAATAAGCTTTAGATAGAGATCCCATAATTAATTCCTTTTTAATAATCATAAAAATAAATAAGTTATTCATGACTAGTTGACTTTTTTTTTCTAACCATTTCTATTTTAGAAAATGGTGGGAACCAGGAGATACCTGGCCATCAACTCATGCGAGGGCCAATGCAACGATTTCCCAAAAGACATCCCCAATGATTTGGGAGGTGTAGATCAAAACATCATGGTCATTCTTACCCAACTATCTCATATTCTGAAAAATAACCAGAAAAATGGGGAAATTCCTCCTTAATCAGAGAGGGAGCAACTGGCTATCAATGTTTTCATGTAATAATGACCACTGACATTTAGCGGATCTTCTGATCCACTAGTTGTGGAACAGTGGGTCAACTCAATCGAGAAGATCAATTTTATACATTACTATTATGATATGGAGATGGTGACACTCTCCGTGTAAAGACCCGTAAATTTCAAGGAATTTTTTTTTTCTTAATTTTCTTTGGAATTTTACAAGAACGCAGTTTCTGACGGCGACTGATTCCGAGGCCCGGTGTGCCCGGAATCATTTTCCGAAGTTTGGCTCGGGTACGTTCAGTGAACGGACGAGCGGGTTTTTCTAACTTTTAAACCGGTGCCCGGAATCGAATTCTGAGGGCACCGATGAAATCGCAGCGCCGGTATTCTCCTAGAAACGCCTCTTCCGGAGTTGCGTTTGCTTGGGTGTGGTTTTTAATTTTCGGGCTTAAAGTTAAGAAATAAAATAATTTTGCAACAACTTTATTTTATTTCACTTAAGCCACTTGGAACCCACTTGAAGCCACTTAAAGGATGCTTAAACTGAGTTGATTCGGATAGGATGCTATCCAGAAATATCCTACCCCCTTGGTAGGATATTTGTGAGGAAGGGGCCCGCACGAGCCCCGCCGTTTCTTTCCGCTAAGTAACGCACCCGTGAAAACCCGTCATTATGAAAGTCAACTGACGCGTTTTCTTAATTTCTTAACAGACCATTTAATTAGGCGGTTTATTTCGTAAATTAAATGAGTTGTTTCTTTCTTTGAATTAATTTAACGAATTGATGGGTCGTTTCTTACCCGTTTTCGTTTGTTGGCATAATAATAAAATAAGACCAACCTCTCTTTTTTTTGGAGGATTACTCGTTGAGATAGAATCCTTGTATCTTCATCCTTCTTCACGAAGAACGTGAAGAATGCGAAGAACGTGAAGAACGCCGAACCCGGAAATCGACGATGTGACGCCGTGATCCGCGACGCCGACGTTCCCTTCCTGCAACGTTCTTCTGCGACGACTCTTCCTCCGCGACGGATCTTCGATCGGCTACTTGAGGTAAGAGTCTCGGACATTCTTTTTAATCTCCTTCGTGGTTCTTTACCAAAACACGGATTTAAATAATTAAATTAAATCTGCTGTTTCATGGTCCGTTGAGTTCGCCGACTCAACGTCGTGTTCCGCGACGACGCGACGCCCTTCCGCGACGACGCGACGATCTCCACCTCCCGCGACGAGCAATTCCGCGAAGGACGTGTGTACGATGACGACCAACGAGGTAGGGATTTTATAATTTGGAATACCCCTCTTTATATTCCCTTGAACGTTCTTTAAAAATTAAAGAACCGGTTTCGAATGAACAATTTTATTTTATTAAAATTTTCGGTTCATGTGTTGAACAATTTTCTCTCATTGTTTTAATCTAACGCGGAGGGTGCGGGTCAAACGAACACGGCCCGGCAACCCTCCGCCGTTCTTCGTGTTTTCCGGATTTGGCGGGCGACGACACAATATGATGCAAGGGCAATTTGATGATCCCGCAGTGAAGAACGGAACCCGGGAGGAACAACGGCGCAGACGAGAAGGAAAACGGGCCACCGGAGCGACTCCGGCGGCCCGCGGAAGCGCCCGTGGACCCGCGGCCGCGCGGGTCCGGCGCCCCCGGGGGTCCAGGGCGGCACCCCGCGGGTGCCGCGGGGTTGTCACGCGACACCCCCTGGGTTTTCAGGGCGGCACCCCACGGGTGTCGCGGGGTTGTCACGCAGCGCCCCCGGGTGTCCAGGGCGGCACCCCGCGGGTGCCGCGGGGTTGTCACGCGCCACCCCCGGGTGTCCAGGGCGGCACCCCGCGGGTGCCGCGGGGTTGGCACGCGACACCACCCGGTGTCCAGGGCGGCACCCCACAGGTGCCGCGGGGTTGTCACGCGGCGCCCCCAGGTGTCCAAAGCGGCACCCCGCGGGTGCCGCGGGGTTGTCACGCGACACCCCCTGGGTGTCCAGGGCGGCACCCTGCGGGTGCCGCGGGGTTGTCACGCGGTGCGTCCGGCTGTCTAGCCGACACCCCGCGGGTGCCGCGGGGGTGTCACGCGGGGGTGGCAGCTCTCCCCCGCGTCGCTCGGTCGACCCAGACCGGTCCGACCGGGTCGGACCGGGTCCGGCCGACCTAGGGGGGGTCGGCCCAGGTCGGCCCGGGCACGGACCCCCCGTCTTCGGACGGTTTTCGTTCAAATGGTCGTATCATGAGCTACGGGCCTCCAAACGACTCGTCGTCAGTGGCAACACGATCCTTGGATCGAGACGATCGTTTCGGTTTATCGCACTCAAGGTTTCGAAATACTTTGAGTTCGGCCGGGTTGGTTCGTACATGAAACCAACAGGGCCCTCGGAGCGGAAACGCTCATATCTTGAGCCACGGACGTCCGATTGACGTGCCATCAGCTTTGTTGAATTCCTCTAAGTGAGAAAGATCTTTTGGCATACTCTGCCCGTGGTTTGGACGCAGGTGGAGTGCGGTCGGGATGGTTTTGCCTTAAAAACCAATCGGGCCCCTGGGACGAAAATGCCAATAACTCTCAGACCGGGCGTCCGATTGACGCGCCGTCTGCGACGTTGAGTTCCTGTTGACGATACAGAACTATTGGATACATCAACTTCGGTCTTTGTGATAGCTGATGTATCGGCCTCTCGGCTCGTGGAACGGACCCTCCAGAACGAGCTTGCTGTGTGCAGGAACCCTAGTGCTGGCTGCGACTGCTACTTCGACAGCGACGACTGTGCAGAGATCCTCCGTGGACTCCGATGACGACCGTGCAGAGATCCTCAGTGGACTACGGCAACGACTGTGCAGAAATTCTCAGTGGACAGCGACGACTACTGCACTCAGCGATCCTACGTGGATCAGTGCTACAGGTCCTGTGTGGGCCCGGTCCTATGTGGGCCCGATCCTGTGTGGGTCCGATCCTGTGTGGGTCCGCGCTCAACAGTTCTGTGTGAGCCAGCACCTACAGGTCCTGTGTGGGCCCGATCCTGTGTGGGTCATTGCGGGGGTTAGTTACCTATCGATCCTTTGTGGGTCCGACGACTTAGATGGATCAGTGATCATCTTTATCGTCATCCGAAGAAGTATACTGTGTGAGCTGAATCTTCTGTTTACTCTCCTTTGTTGATTGTGTTGAGCTATCCTGTGTGGATTTACTGTTTACTCTCCTTTATGGATTGTGTTGAGCTATCCTGTGTGGATTTACTGTTTACTCTCCTTTTTGGATTGTGTTGAGCTATCCTGTGTGGATTTATTTCTTACTCTCCTTGTGGATTGTGTTGTGTTATCCTGTGTGGGTATACGTTTTGCTTTCCTGTGTGGACTGGTTTGTGCTTGGGCTTGGACGTTGGAGCTGAATGGGAATTGATGACTTAGGTATATGTTTGGGCATATACCTAAGCCGTGTCAGATGTTACTTCGTGATTGTATCTTTCCTTTGTGTTTTATCCTTTGTGGATTTCGGGGGACCTTTAGGGGTCTCAGGGTACCTACTGATTAGCTTATACACACCCCTGCATGGGCTATGCGCGCACTACGTTGTGTTGGTTGCAGACGACGGACAGCACTGATCGTGGTGGAGGCTTGCGGAGCAGGACGGTACCTGGAGGTGGACCACTGGGTGGGACGTACTCGTAGCGGTCAGGTGGACCCGAGGAGCAGTGGAGGCTATCTGTACCCACCCTTTAGGTGGGACTTCCAGAGGACGGCTTGACGCTACGGCTTTTCCTTTCAGTGGCTGTTTTTCCTTTTAGTTGTACTTTACAGTTGGGCTTGTATTTCCGACCCCTTTTACTTTCAGCACAGCTTGTACCGTTTTTACTTAGTGTTTACTTTTCCTCTTGCTTACTCTATGGTGCTTGTTTACTTTTCAAAGGCAATGCCTTCCCTTTTTGTTGGGATTTACGCCTTGGTTCTAGTCGCCAGCCCCTAGCCTATGGAAGGCGGGCTTGGGGTAGTCACGGCACGGGCCCCGAGGGCGGGTCGTGACAATTGGTATCAGAGGTTGTCGGTTCTACCGGGGACTCTGATCTTTCTTCTATGTGAAGCAACAGTGTTTAGCGTATTGGGTGTGATTATCAGTCTAGGGTGTCCAGTGTTGGTGCGGCGGCCGATGTATCCATACACCAGGACCCTGACGTCTGATTTCCGACTTATTGCACGAAAACATTGATTGCATGTGTGTTCAATTTTTCTTTGTGATTACTTGTGTCAGCTCACCTGGTATACTGTTCTGACCGTGGCACACCTGTTTCTTTCAGTATGGCCCCACGACGGCAGCCAGCTAGCATTACGAGAGTGGAGCGTGATGACATCCCACCGAGCGACGAGGCCTAGGTGCAGGGCTCCTTGTCAGTAGAGGCACCGACGGTACCTTTACCCGCCAAGCCCCCGATGCTTCCAGCACTGGCAGCTGACGATGCACAACGCCTCGGAGCTCTGCACGAGTTCCAGCGCCAGCGACCACCCAGGTTTCATGGGGAGACGGACCCCCAGGCAGCCGAGGACTGGCTGGAGGCAGTCGTCCGAGTTTTCAGGCTAGTGAGGACACCAGCAGACCTCATGGTGATCCTCGCGGCGAGCCTACTGCACGCAGCAGCAGGGCGATGGAGGAGCTTGATGCTCCAGGTACACGATGAGGCCTCCCTCATCTGGACGGACTTCGAGAACCTCTTCCGCTCAGAGTTCGTCCCGGCCACCCTCCGTGCGGTGCGCATTCAAGAGCTTCTTCAGCTGTGGCAGGGCAGCTTGACGGTCACCCAGTACGCGGCGAGGTTCACCGACCTTTCTCGCTACTCGACAGACATGGTACGAGACCTCTTCTTCCAGGCCTGGACCTTTGAGCGGGTATTGAGACACGAGATCAGGGCATCGCTGATCTCCCTCAGCATCCCGACCCAGGCAGGAGTGCTAGAGCGATCCCTCCTGATCGAGAGCTTTCTGGCTGAGTCTACAGCGAGACCTACCACAGGGCGGCAGGTGGAGGAGTCTTTGGCAGCAGGTAGCCGACGGATGACTCAGGGTTCCGGCAGACGACCTCGGGACACTGGCTCAGTAGTGCGGGGCACACAGCACGAAGCCAGCCTTCCGAGAGGCAGGCAGTGCTACTCGTGCGGCGGGCAGGGCCACATGGCTCGTGACTGCCCGACCCGCCGTACCGAGGAGCAGCAGACGGTGGAGGGGCCACCCAGGCAGAGGCAGAGGGTCGACCGTGGCGGTCCGCAGGGAGGAGGCGGACGAGGCAGAGGAGCTGGCCGAGCAGGAGGTGGTGGGCGACGGTTTGAGGCTCTGCCACCACCACCACCAGGAGGTCTGCCCCGACCGCAGGGAGTAGGTGGACATGCGAGAGCTCAGCTTCAGGCAGCCAAGGCCTTCGATCATGGAGCTTTGGGAGCAGATGGACAGGAGCAGAACTAGTGGATACGTCCTTGGTACTTCTAGTTCCTTGTTGCTTTTGTGTAGCGTCTTTGTATTATGAGATGCAATAATAAAAGACGCATACCTTTGTGATGTTTTAATTCCTGTCCTCTATTGTGTTGTTACTAAGAGGTTCCAGTTTTGACTGTTGACTTGACCCTCACTTGTGAGACATCTACTGGAGGAGACCCAGTTACCACACACTGATGCCGACAGTGTGACTCAACCCTTGGAGGCGAGAGTAATGGTTGGATCTCTTGGTAGTAGCGTCGAGGACTTACGACATCATCCTTGGTATGGATTAGTATCATCTATGTCAGGATTGACCGTATTAGGCAATAAATGTGGTTCATCCAGGGGATGGGACTAGATTTCTCTTATCGGAAAAGAAGAAATTTTAGCAGCTTTTGTGGGGCCGAAGATGGTCCAGGTCATCCAGGGGCGGATGAGTACAGCTCAGAGCCGGCAAAAGACTTATGCTGACAAGAGGAGGATGCCACTAGAGTTCGAGGATGGCAACCACGTCTTCTTGCGGTTCTTACCTCGACGTGGTTTGCGGTGATTTGGCCGAGGTTGCAAGTTGTCTCCACGCTTCATTGGGCCTTTCCAGGTCCTCAGCAGGATTGGCGAGGTGGCTTATCGCCTGGCTCTTCCACCTTAGTTGCACCGGGTGCACGACGTCTTCAACGTATCTCAGCTGAGGAGATACGTGCATGACCTGACGCACATCATTGACCATGGGGATCTAGACATGGATGATGGGGCGACTTTTGTGGAGGTCCCGGTGGAGATAGAGGATCGACAAGAGCGGGTCCTACGTGTGTGATCGATTCCTCTTGTGCGCATCAGATGGCAGCACGGGAACCTCCAGGGAGCGCTTGGGAGCGGGAGGCTCAGATGCATGCTCAGTACCGCCTTTGTATCCCTAGTTTGTGTTGAAGCTTTACCGGGATGTAAATCCTTATGGTGGGAGTAATGTAATGACCGTAAATTTCAAGGAAATTTTTTTTCTTAATTTTCATTGGGATTTTACATGAACGCAGTTTCTGACGGCGCCTAATTCCGAGGCCCGGTGTGCCCGGAATCATTTTTCCGAAGCTTGGCTCGGGTACGTTCAGTGAACGAACGAGCGGGTTTTTCTAACTTTTAATCCGGTGCCTGGAATAGACTTCTGAGGGCACCGATGAAATCGCAGCACCGGTATTCGCCTAGAAACGCCTCTTCCGGAGTTGCGTTTGCTCGGGTGTGGTTTTTAATTTTCGGGCTTAAAGTTAAGAAATAAAATAATTTTGCGACAACTTTATTTTATTTCACTTAAGCCAATTGGAAGCCACTTAAAGGTGTCTTAGACTGAGTTGATCCAGATAGGATGCTATCCAGAAATATCCTACCCCCTTGGTAGGATATTTATGAGGTAGGGGCCCGCATGAGCCCCGCCGTTTCTTTCCGCTAAGTAACGCACCCGTGAAAACCCGTCATTATGAAAGTCAACTGACGCATTTTCTTAATTTCTTAACAGAACATTTAATTGGGCGGTTTATTTCGTAAATTAAATGAGCTGTTTCTTTTGTTGAATTAATTCAACGAATTGATGGGTCATTTTTTACCCGTTTTCATTTGTTGGCATAATAATAAAATAAGACCAACCTCTCTTTTTTTTGGAAGATAACTCGTTGAGACAGAATCCTTGTATCTTCTTCCTTCTTCACAAAGAACGCGAAGAACGCGAAGAACGTCGAACCCGGAAATCGACGACGTGATGCCGTGATCTGCGACGCCGACGTTCCCTTCCGGCAACGTTCTTCTGCGACGACTCTTCCTCCGCGACAGATCTTTGATCAGCTGCTTGAGGTAAGAGTCTCGGACTTTCTTTTTAATCTCCTTCGTGGTTCTTTACCAAAACACGGATTTAATTAATTAAATTAAATCTGCTGTTTCATGGTCCGTTGTGTTCGCCGACTCAACGTCGTGTTCCGCGACGACGTGACGCCCTTCTGCAACGACGCGACGATCTCCACCTCCCGCGATGAGCAATTCCGCGAAGGACATGTGTACGACGACGACCAACGAGGTAGGGATTTTATAATTTGGAATACCTCTCTTTATATTCCCGTGAACGTTCTTTAAAAATGAAAGAACCGGTTTCGAATGAAAAATTTTATTTTATTAAAATTTTCGGTTCATGTGTTGAACAATTTTCTCTGGTTGTTTTTATCTAACGCGGAGGGTGCGGGTCAAACGAACACGTCCCGTCAACCATCCGTCGTTCTTCGTGTTTTGCGGATTTGGCGGGCGACGACACAATATGATGTAAGGGAAATTTGATGATCCCCAGTGAAGAACGGAACCCGGGAAGAACAACGGCCCAGACGGGAAGGAAAACGGGCCACCGGAGCGACTCCGGCGGCCCGCGGAAGCCGGCCGCCTGAGGCGGCGGCGCCCGTGGACCCGCGGCCGCGCGGGTCTGGCGACCCCGGGTGTCCAGGGCGGCACCCCGCGGGTGCCGCGGGGTTTTCACGCGACACCCCCCGGGTGTCCAGGGCAGCAGCTCGCGGGTGCCGCGGGGTTGTCACGCGGCGCCCCCGGGTGTCCAGGGCGGCACCCCGTGGGTGCCGCGAGGTTGTCACGCGCCACCCCCCGGGTGTCCAGGGCGGCACCCCGCGGGTGCCGCGGGGTTGTCACGCGGCGCCCCCGGGTGTCCAGGGAAGCACACCGCGGGTGCCGCGGGGTTGTCACGCGGCGCCCCCGGGTGTTCAGAGCGGCACCTCGTGGGTGCCACGGGGTTGTCACGCGACACCCCCCGGGTGTCCAGGGCGGCACCCCGCGGGTGCCGCGGGGTTGTCACGTGGCGCGTCCGGCTGTCTGGCCGACACCCCGCGGGTGCCGCGGGGGTGTCACGCGGGGGTGGAGGCTCCCCCCCGCGTCGCTCGGCCGAGCCGAGCCGGGCCGGCCGAGCCAGACCGGTCCGACCTGGTCGGACCGGGTCGGACCGGGTTCGGCCGCCCCAGGGGGGGTCGGGCCGGGCACGGACCCCCCGTCTTCGGACGGTTTTCGTTCAAATGGTTGTATTATGAGCTACGGGCCTCCAAACGACTCGCCGTCAGTGGCAACGCGATCCTTGGATCGAGACAGTCGTTTCGGTTTATCGCACTCAAGGTTTCGGAATACTTTGAGTTCGGCCGGGTTGGTTCGTAGACGAAACCAATCGGGCCCTCGGAGCGGAAACACTCATATCTTGAGCCACGGATGTCCGATTGACGTGCTGTCAGCTTTGTTGAATTCTTCTAAGTGAGACGGATATTTTGGCATACTCCGCCCGAGGTTTGGATGCAGGTGGAGTGCGGTCGGGTTGGTTTTGCCTTAAAAACCAACCGGGCCCCTCGGACGAAAATGCCAATAACTCTCAGACCGGACATCCGATTGACGCGCCGTCTGCGACGTTGAGTTCATGTTGACGATACGAAACTTTTGGATACATCAACTTCAGTCTTTGTGACAGTTGATGTATCGGCCTCTCGGCTCGTGGAGCGAACCCTCCCGAACGAGCTTGCTGTGTGCGGGAACCCTAGTGCTCGCTGCGACTGCTACTTCGACAGCGACGACTGTGCAGAGATCCTCTGTGGACTCCGACGACGACCGTGCAGAGATCCTCAGTGGACTGCGGCGACGACTGTGTAGAGATCCTCAGTGGACTGCGATGACTACTGCACTTAGCGATCCTACGTGGATCAGTGCTACAGGTCCTGTGTGGGCCCGGTCCTGTGTTGGCCCGATCCTGTGTGGGTCCGATCCTGTGTGGGTCCGCGCTCATCGGTTCTGTGTGAGCCAGCGCCTACAGGTCCTGTGTGGGCCCGATCCTGTGTGGGTCATTGTGGGGGTTAGTTACCTATCGATCCGTCGTGGGTCCGCCGACTTAGATGGATCAGTGATCATCTTTATCGTCATCCGAAGAAGTATACCTGTGTGAGCTGAATCTTCTGTTTACTCTCCTTTGTGGATTGTGTTGAGCTATCCTCTGTGGATTTACTGTTTACTCTCCTTTATGGATTGTGTTGAGCTATCCTGTGTGGATTTAATGTTTACTCTCCTTTGTGGATTGTGTTGAGCTATCCTGTGTGGATTTATTGTTTACTCTCCTTGTGGATTGTGTTGTGCTATCCTGTGTGGGTATACATTTTGCTTTCCTGTGTGGACTGGGTTGTGCTTGGGCTCGGACGTTGGAGCCGAACGGGAATTGATGACTTAGGTATATGTATGGTCATATACCTAAGCGGTGTCAGATATTGCTTCGTGATTGTATCTTTCCTTTGTGGTTTATCCTTTGTGGATTTCGGGAGACATTCAGGGGTCTCGGGGTCCCAACTGAGTAGCTTATACTCACCCCTGCACGGGCTATGCCTGCACTACGTTGTGTTGGTTGCAGACTATGTATAGCGCTGATCGTGGTGGAGGATTGCGGAGCAGGACGATACCTGGAGGTGGACCATTGGGCGGGACGTACTCAGAGCGGTCAGGTGGACCCGAGGAGCAGTGGAGGCTATCTGTACCCACCCTTCAGGTGGGACTTCCAGAGGACGGCTCGACGCTGCGGCTTTTCCTTTCAGTGGTTGTTTTTCCTTTCAGTTTACTTTATAGTTGGGCTTGTATTTCCAGCCCCATTTACTTTCAGCATAGCTTGTACTGTTTTTACTTAGTGTTTACTTTTCCGCTTTCTTACCCTGTGGTGCTTGTTTACTTTTCAAAGGCAATGCCTTCCCTTTTTGTTGGGATTTATGCCTTGGTGCTAGTCACCAACCCCTGGCCTATGGAAGGCGGGCTTGGGGTAGTCACGGCACGGGCCCCGAGGGCGGGTCGTGACACTCCGTTTATCATCTATATGGAGAGACCAATCAATGGAGGAATTTGATTAAGAACACCAAGCGATGTGATGAAATTGAAGATAATTAATGAGAAGACTTTAATATCATGATTATTAACAATTATTTCCCATGAACTCATCGTATGAATATTGAGAGAGAATTCATAGATCTTAAGAAAAAGGAAGGAAAGCCTATCACAACCTATGAAGTGATTTTCACAATGCTTTCAATGTACAATATATGATTTGTTATAAAAAATGATAGAAAAATTGATATATTCTTTAGTGTATTATGTCACCACCTTCAAAAGGCTCTTGAAATTTGAGACATTAGGAGTTATGAATAAGTTATTTTATGTGCTCTCAATGTGGAGATGGAGTTTGGATAATGGTCCCGTGTATATGGTGATAAAAAAGAAATATGGAGTTTCAAGCCAAATTATATAATGTTAATGGTTGGAAGAAAACTCAAGGACTAACATTCCAATCATGTGGGAAGTTTCATCTACAGAACTACCTCAAATAGACGAGGAAATAGTTCAATTGTTGGATAGAAGGAAATGAATATCTAGATTGTAAAAAATTCATGATAAGAAAGTATAATGTAGCAAAATAAAGGATAGAAACACACATTGTTCAATACTACAAATTTTAGGAGCAAGGGAACTAAGAAAGACAGTGCATTAAACCTCGAGTCCTCGAGGGTAATCGGAATCTGTATCCACCAAATACTAAAGAACAAGGGAAGGGATAATCCATCACTACTATAGTGGTGGAGAAGGATAATGATTGATTATTAGGTACACTTCGTTTTCAATAAGTAATGGTAATAGTCTTATATTTTTTTTGGTTTTATGCATTCCCTTTTTTCTTACAAGTTTTTTAGAACTGCAGAATCGAAGCCTCGAATCCTTAGAGTAGATATATCTGTAAAAACACAAAGTGGTGTAATCTTTGCAACCCAATTGTTTAAATCTTCTCATGTTGGAATATGTGGGAAAAAATTTACATCAAATCTTTTAATAATTCCCTTGGTGGAATTCGAAGATATAATGGGAATGGATTGGCTCTCATTATATAGGGCCAATATCAACTATTAGGAAAAGGAAAAATCTTTTCATATTCCAAACCATCCCATACTCCTCTAAAAATTCAAGGAATATCATGAATATCCATTGATAAATCCTTCACTAGTGTGGGTGTTGATACCCTATAAAGAAGCATACCTCACCCAAACGGTTGAGTCGAAGGGAAATTCCAACCTTGCAGAAATTCCCATTGTGAGGGAATACAGTGATGTTTCAATCGAACTGTTACCCGGACATCCACAGGTCGTGAGGTAGTGTTCCCTATAGATATCATACTCAGAGCTACTCTTATCTCAATATTTCCCAATATGATGGCTTCTATCGAACCGATGGAGTTAAAGAAGTAGTTGTAAGAGAATTTTGACAAAGGGTTCATATGCCTTAGTTCATCACCTTGGGCTACACTAGTTCTCTTTTTGAATAATAATGATGGAATAGTGCAGTTGTGTATCGATTATAGAGAAGTCAAAAAGATCACCATAAAGAATAAATATCATTTTCCATTGATTGGTGGCTTTCTCGATCAGTTAATAAGAGATCAACACATCTCAAAGGGGTATATTCGTTCTGGATATCATCTGATAAAGGTTAATAAGTTAGATATTCATAAGACTGACTTCCTTACAAGGTATGGGTATGATGAGTTTCTTGTGATTCCCTTCGTACTTACAAATTCCCCAAAAATATTCATGGATTTTATGAATAGAGTCTTTATGAATTACCTCAAAAATTTTGTGGTAGAGTTTTTTTATGATATTCTCATCTACTCCAAGATCAATGAGGAACATGAATTATATCTAATACATTTGTTGGAGACATTCTGAGAGCAGAAGTTCTATTCCAAGTTCAGCAAGTGTGACTTTTGTATGAAGCAAGTCAGGTTCCTGGGACATGTGATCACAAGTGAGGGAATTTATGTGGACCCTTCAAAAACATAGGCGATTGATGTCTCCCAGACCCTCTACTGTCACAGAAATCAATTGTTTTCGTGGAATAGCTGGGTACTAC
Source organism: Viscum album (assembly GCA_963277665.1). Lineage (NCBI taxonomy): Eukaryota > Viridiplantae > Streptophyta > Magnoliopsida > Santalales > Viscaceae > Viscum > Viscum album. The sequence continues at coordinate 1,449,774,383 of OY728140.1, read as the reverse complement.
TGATGTTTTTTGATACATTACTCATGATTGTCAAGCCTACTAACTATGTTAACAAGGAAAGAGGTAAATTATGTCTGAATGGATGAATTTGAAGGAGTCTTCAAGGAGCTAAAGAGATGGCTGATCACTGTACCTGTCACGACCCGTCCCCCGGGGCCCATGCCTTGACTAACCCAAGCCTGCCATCTATAGGCTGGGGGCTGGGGACTGGCACCGAAAGGTGTATTCCATACAACTGGGAAGGAAATCCCTTTATAATTTGTAAACTCACATAAACAATCACACATCAAGATACGAACACAAGAAAATAGTATAACCAAATGAGTGTTGAAGGTAAAAGGAGCCAGAATACAAGACCAACAGTAAAGGTAAAAATACAACTGAAATACAATACAACTGAAGAAAAAGAAAGACATCTACTGGATCGACCTTTGAAGTTCCTACCAGAAGGCTAGGTACAGATCTCCTCCTCATCACTCCATGTCTGCTCGTCTCCTCTGTGTACTGACACGCCTTATTGTACACCACCTTGTATCGTCCAGTCCTGGTACTATCATCCCCAGTCAGCGATGTCCATTGTTTGGATCAAACACAACTAAGTGCAGGCGTACCCTGTATAGGGGTGAGTATAACATTACTCAGTAGATACCCCGACACCATCAAGGTCTTACAAAATCCACAAAGGATAAACCTCATAGCATGAAGACAACAGATAACCCTACTTAGGTATATGCCCATACATATACCTAAGTTATAGAGTAATCCATCTCAACCATGAGGAAACACATAGGTACTGACTCAGATCACACTAGGTATAACTTAAGTACAGTATTAAAGATTATTTGTTATAGCTACTCAATAAAATTACTCCATTAAGAGGCTCTACTACTAACCCACACAGAATCTCTAGGAGCTGACCCACACAAGACCACTAGGAGCTGACCCACACATGATCGCTTGGTGTGGACCCACACAGGATCATTAGGAGCTGACCCACAGAGGACTGCTAGGAGATGACCCACACAAGATCGCTAGGAGATGACCCGCCCAGGATCGCTATGATCTGACCAACATAGGATCCCTAGGAGATGACCCACACATGATCTCTAGGAGATGACCCACACAGGATCGCTAGGAGATGACCCACATAGGATCGCTTGGAGCTGACCCACACCGGATCGCTAGGAGCTGACCCACAGAGGATTTCTAGGAGCTAACCCATAGAGGATCGCTAGGAGCTAACCCACAAAGGATCTCTAGGAGCTGGCCCGCACAAGATCGCTATGAGCTGACCCGTACAGGATCGCTACGTGCTGACCTACATAGGATCCCTAGGAGCTGAACCACACATCATCTCTAGGAGATGTCCCACATAGGATTTCTAGGAGATGACCCACACATGATCGCTAGTTAGTCTTCTCGTCACAACCAGCTACTGGGTTCCCGCACTAGGCCTTCCCATCTCATGGAGGGCCTTATCTCCAAGCCCCTGGTTGATACTCCAACTTCAACAAATTCCCATGAATAAGTAACTAAAACGACTGTCATGTCATAGCGGCCTCAACGTAATAGACGGCGCGTCAATCAGATCCCTAGTCGATATATTATTAGCCTTTTTTTCCGGATGTCCTGATTTGATACATGCTCGATCTAAGCCTACCATATTCCAGCATTATCAAAATCACTAGTGGGGTATACCCAAAGGGACTGTCTCACTCCATTATTTCCAGCATCGCTGACGATTTTTCAAGAAGACGTCTGGTGCCAATGATATGGCCGAAAGTGCATATAGGTCGAAGTGGGCCTGGGTCCAGTCCGACCGGGTCAGACTGACCCGGCCTGGACCGACCTTGTAGGGGTCGAGCCATCCCATAGTGTAGCCTGTCCCATTTGGTTTGGCCCAGCCCGCTGGGCGTGCCTGCCTGGCGAGCGGCCTTTAGGTGGTCGTGGATATAATGACCCATACTTTACATACATTTTTATTACTTCAGAATTGAAGCACACTTATTACAACATATAACAAAACCAAGAAAGGATCGTATATGTATAGTGTCTTTAGAAACTGGGAAACATAAACAACTGGTTCATAAAGCATCTACTTTTCCTCCCATTTATTTCATCATATCTAGAGTCCCTTTTGGAATATTCTACATAATAACCTTCTTCCTGACCTGGGGAAATAAAACATACAAAATGGTGAGCTCAAATGCTCAGTAAGGGTAAACAAAATAAATATCAATCACATCATATACATAAGCACATAACTTTTGGAAATCTTAACCTGCAAAAGAGATCATAATTTCATAACATGGGATAAATCATAGTAATGAAATGTAATCCCAATAATCATAACATAAAACTTGAAACTTTTTGGAATACACACATAATCATAGAGAATCATTTCTTATTAGTCAAGACTCATTGCCAAGACTATCTTAGTGGACAAAGTCCCTTTCTGATCCGAGTTCACTCCTCGTTTCAGTCCTGTTTCACTAAACCGGTATAACCTACCGTTCCAGCCATGTCTATCTCATGAGATATAAAATATTTACCCAATGCATTTGAGGGAGATATAGGTCCCACCCATCTCATAATGAAACCATTCTTATGTGTTCCACAAAAATCATAAATCATACATCATTGCATAACCCATGTAATAAAAATGGAATTCTTAAACATCGTGATATCACAAAACAATTCATATAAGATAAATGAATTCATAAAAATCATTCCATCACAACATAATTAAATGAATGTAATGATAGGTATAAAATCAGAACCCTATATTATCTTAGATGGAAAATAATTTTGATAAAACACTTGAACTCCATTCTTGAGGAAAATATCCTTTCTACTTCAAAAACATTTTCCCTTTCTTAACATGTCATAAAATTTTAAACTAAAATAAGTTGATTAAAAATAAACTTGAAAACTTGTAAGGAATATTATAGGAAATAATTTTTTCAAAATCCATTCATTCCGTATAAGTTAAAAAAACATTCTTCTCGTACTTTTGTCGAAATAGTCAAAAAAGTACCTCATACGAAAAACGACAAAATATTCATTTCATATCTTTTACTAAAAACTTACCGTAGGGTAAAATAGGATTTAAAAAATTGTAGGTGAATGGATATAATATTACATATTGAGGAAACATGGATGTGGACGATAAAATACACCCCAGTAAATGCCAAAGTATAAACAATCTTGGATAAAAATGAGATTGTGATATTTTCCCTTACCTTAGGTCCGATATGCTTTGTACGTGTCTGAACCTCCTGTATAATGATTTAAATAATGTTATTGACTTATTCCAGAATCATAATTATTTTTATGATATCATATTTGGTCATATTCATAGCTTCTTAGTATTAATATTTTATTGCTACTTGTTATTCGGGTGTTTAGATCTTTTTGTTCTTATGCATGTTTTGTCGAATAAATTATAATTCTTCTCTTTAGGCTATAGATAACTCATTTCCATAATGGTATTAGTGTAATATATATCATATTAATTCATTCAATTCATTTATATAATCATTATGAAATGAAGATCATGTAGAACGAGTCGCATCACATCACGGAGACGGTATTCCGTACATACGCACGAGTGATGATATCGTTCCTATGATCGTGGAATTGTATTGGAGTGTATGTATACTATTTAATAATTATTATAACGTTATAATAGTCATATATAGTCATTATTTACACCATTATACCCATCCAACTAAGGTGGTGGTGGAAAATAGATTACACCACGGCGTGGAGACGGTATTCCGTACGTACACACGCGCGGTGATTTCTTTTTCTGTAGGATGCATAGATGGTGAAATAGGGTTGTTTCATACTTATAATAACATATCTGTATATGAGTGATACTTATTTTATTACTTCATAATGAAACAACTAAGTAAGAAGAAGTGGAAGAAGAAATAAAGATGAATGAATCGGTAACAGACATTACCTCTTCTTTTTAGTGCTTCTTTGAGACCTCCTTTTAAGGCACTAAAATAGGAATTTGAAGAAGAAAGGAACCTATAGTATGTCTCCAGGGAAGTGGAGAGGAGAAAGTGGTAGGGGTTGTCTAATCTTGAAGGCTCAATGTGGTGTGAGGAAGAGAGGGAGGAGGTGCCCTTTTATAAAGGAGGAGAGGGGCACCTTTGGAATAACTAAAAATATTATTTTATTATAAAGTCATGTTAGGCTTTAAATAGCTCCAAATTTATTTATTTCGAGGCTAAGGTGGGGATGGGTCGATATCCTTTAATCCAATAGAATTTAGACAAGTTTAGGTTCCTATTTTAACCTTATCATTTAGATTTAACATTAAGTTAAATAATTTTACATTTACCGTGTCTTCTTGTGTTTTATACTATAAGGTTAATAAACATAAAATAAGCAGCCAAACGAACCCCAAGTTGTTTATTATTAATATATATAACCCTTTCTAATATATTTGGCCTAAACATAGATTTTTAGGAATAAAATAACAATTACTAATATAATATTTGTTTTAAAAACTATTTTATGTCAATTTTGACACTATTTAGTAATTAATTTTTGAGAAAATCATAACAGAATGATTAGTTCGAAAAAAGTTAATTAAATCAATAATAAAATGTCATATTAATCTATAAAATTAGTTTAATTCATAAAAAGTCTCAAATTACATTTATTTTTGTGTTTATAACATCAATTATGTCAATATTTCATTAATAAGATAATTACTGCATCATCCTTGTGTCATAAATAAATTTAATTATTTAATGTATAAAAATTACAAATAAAATACCATTGTGTAGGAAATATTTTTATATTTCTAATGAATATTTATAGTTGAATTTATCTTATGTATATCTTTATATTAAAAATTATTTACTTATTAAACTTTGATTTTAACTATGTTAACCCTTCTTTAAATAAATTAATAATAAATGTCCTAATCTAATCTTAGTGGGCCTAAATGGTCATATTTTATTCCTAGGTTTGTTTTTGGACGAATTAAACTTATCCAATTGAATTAGGACATGTGTTAGGTTAATAATAATATCATTTTTACCCATAATTACCCTATTTACTTTTAACCGTGGAAAATAAAAGTAAAAAAGTTACTATTCACCAAAAATTATTTTCTTCTCATTGAACCACATTTTACTTACTGAAATCAACCGTGTCTCTCGTATTTTTGAAATTCCACTCACAGATGTGGTAAAAATAAGTTTTATGAAAAATTCAGTTTTTTAACTACCACTTATTGGTTTCACTATTCATCAAAAATTGAATGTTTTCAGAAAAATACCAAAATTTCACCCTTGGATAATTTCGATATTCCGAATCCAAAAATGAAGTCCATTTTGAAAAATAAAATTTATAAAATTTCAAAAAGTGGTTATTACTATTCATAACGGCTAGTTTTAATAATATTTTATTAGCATATCATTGTTTAGTGAAACTCGGTATTGCGTACGACGCAAGCTATCGAGGAAGGTTGCAATTTCGTGTAAAGCAAGCCAAGCAAGTGTTGTGTGTAGAAAAATATTCCTTTGATGATTTATATGACATAAAAGTCTCGGGTGTTACATTCTATCCCCCTTAAAATGAATTTCGCCCTCGAAATTCGTCACTTTGTAACAAACAGATGAAGATACCTCTCCCTTATCATATCCTCAAGCTCCCATGTAGCTTATTCTAATTGGTGGTTCCTCAATAAAACTTTCACTAATCGAGTGGTCTTGTTTCATTTGAATTTTTCACTACGATCCAGAATCTCTATTGGTTGTTCTTCATAAGAAAGATCTTGCTCCAGTGATACAGCTTCTGAGCTGAGTACATGTGAAGGATCAGGTATGTACATTCTCAGGAGAGATACATGGAACACATCGTGAACTTGAGAGAGATTCGGTGGAAGCGCCAATCGGTAAGCTACCTTCCCAACACGATCCAGTATTTCGAAAGGACCGATATATCTAGGGCTCAACTTCCCCTTCTTTCCAAATCTCATAACCCTCTTCTAGGGAGATATTCGTAAGAACACTTTATCACCCACTTCAAACTCTAGGTCTTTTCATCGGTTGTCGGCATAACTTTTCTATCGACTCTGAGCTGCTCTTATGTGTTGTTGAATAGGTCTGACCTTTTCTGCCATTTCATCAACGAGATTGGGTCCTAATAGCTTTCTTTCCCCAACTTCATCCCAGCAAGATTGAGTCCGGCTCTTCTTTATATAGAGGGCTTCATAAGGAGCCATCTGAATACTGAATTAAAAGCTATTATTATAAGAAAATTCCACCAAAGGTAGGTGTTGATCCCAACCACAATTGAAATCCATAGTGCAAGCTCTCAACATATCTTCTAGAGTTTGAATTGTTCTCTCAGACTGACCATCTGTCTGAGGATGATAAGCAGTGCTAAAACTCAACTCTGTATCAAGAGTATGCTGAAAACTTCGCCAGAACTTCGAGATAAATCTCAAATCCCGATCAGATATAATAGAAAGTGGTACTCCATGAAATCTTACCACTTCCTTTACATATATCCCGGAAAGCTGATCCAGAGAGAAATCCTCTCTAATAGCAATGAAGTGTGCAGATTTTGTAAGACGATCAACTATGACCCAGATAACATTATTGCCTTTGGATGTTTTAGGAAGTCCTGTGACAAAGTCCATAGTGATGTTTTCCCATTTCCATTCGGGTATGGGTAATGGTTGTAACATCCCCTTAGACTTCTCTCTCTCAGCTTTAACTTGTTGACAAACAAGCATCGATAGACATATTCAACAACATCTCTTTTCATGCCATCCCACCAGAAGTACTCTTTCAGGTCCCTATACATCTTCGTGCTTCCAGGATGAATAGAGAATGAAGAACTTTGAGCCTCATCCAGCAGCTCCTTCTTTAATTCGGGGATGGGAGGAACAGAAACCCGATTCCTGAACATTATTATCCCATCAACATCAAGGTTGAATTCAGGAACATTTCTCACCTTCTTTTGTAACTCTACATCTTCTTTCTATGCCTCTTTAATCTTCACATGTATAGATGGTTGAACATTCATTTGAGAAAGATACAATTTTTACCCTTTCATTATAATTCCAAGATCCATCCTTTGTAAATCCATAAATATTGGATCTTTTGTGATCCTCATCATGGATAAACTAGCATGGTCTTGTCGACTTAATGCATCTGCCACCTTGTTTGTTTTTCCAGGGTGGTAATGGATTGAGCAGTCGTAATCCTTAATCAGCTCCAACCATCTTCTTTGACGCATATTCAGCTCCTTTTGTGTGAAAATATACTTTAAACATTTATAATAAGTATAAATGTCACACCTTTCTCCATAATGATAATGCCTCTAAATCTTTAATGAAAAGATTATCGCATGTCACACCCCGACCGCGGATGTCCGAAATTTCTCTCCTTTCTTGATCCCAGTTTAAAATTTTTAAAGTTTAATTGCGTTGGCAGTTTCGCGTCGGTGCGCGGTCACCGCATCGTTAGCGGTGACCGTGCGTTCAGCCCGGGTGACAGTGTGTCCACCCGGCGTTTTAAGTATTATAATTTTTATGTTGATATTTTATTATTAATACCATTAAAGATGTGTTATTATTATTGTATTTGTTTATAGTGTATAAATATGTATATATATATATGTCCATATATGTGTATACCTATATATATACTTTAATATGTTGTGTCTATATATGTATATAGATATACATATTGTATCTATATGTATATGTATATATATATAGGTATATATATATGTCTATATATGCGTATATATATATGTGCATTTCGATCATAATTATTATTATTATAATTAACTAACTTTTATTTATTATCACTATTTTATTATTATTATTATTATTATAAATTATTATCATTACACAGTTTTATTATTATTATTAAAAAGTTTATTATTAGTATTATAAAGTTTTAGTATTATTATCCTTACAATGTTTTATTATTATTAGTATAAAGTTTTATTATTGTTATTTTTTAAAGTTTTGTTATTAATATTATAGTTATTCTTATTGTATATATGTTTATATATGTTTTTGTATATATATATATGTATAATAATGTATATATAGAATTTTTATATTATTATTATTATAATGCTTTATTATTATTATTAATATTAAAAGGTTTTATTATTATTATACATTTTATTATTATTATTCTAATGTTTTACTATTATTATTATTATACTTATTAACGTTATTATTATAGTATTATTATTATTATTATTATTTTTATCACATATATATATATATATATTTTTTCCTCTCCAAAACCCTACTCCCTACCCAGCCGCCGCACCCCTCCCCTTTTCTGTACCCTCCCTTTCCCGCTCTCCCTTTCCCACTGCACGCAGCCCCCCTTACGCGGCGACCCTCCCCGGCCCTCTCCGCCACTTCTGGCCTCCGTCCCGGCCTCCACACCCAGCAGCCGCCGCTGTTATCCCCGACCCCTCCGCGCGACCGGCCCGTCGCCGTCTCCCTCGCGCGACCTCGCCACGCCCAGCTGCCGGCCTCCCCTCCCTCCGGCGGTCTTGCACCCGGCCTCCCGGCTCCCCCGTTTCCCCCGGCCTGCCAGCACTCATCCCGGCGACCCCCGTCCCGACGCGCTCCCTTTCCGGCAGCCCGCACCCCTGCTCCCCTTCAGCGCCGATGCCAGCCCGCCCAGCTCCCCTTCGCCGACTGCACCGTCTCCCCCTGTTCCAGCTCTCCCCACGGCCGCGCCCTCCCTGCCCCGGCCTCCTCCGCGCTGTCCCTCTCCTCCTGCGCCCACCGAACCTCCCGGGCTCCGCCTCTCCCCATCCCGCGCGCCGCGCCCGGCCAGTCCCGCTGCCTCCGACTCCCCTGCACCGGCCTCCGGCCTCCTCGGCTCGCCGCACTAGCCGACCGCCGCCGTCTCCCCCTCCCGCTCCATTGTGAGTTTTGTTTTTATTTTTTTTTTATTATTATTTTTTATGTGTTAATCTCATTTATTTACGTTTATTATATATATAACGTTTTAATATTTTTATCATGTTAATAATATTAATATTATTTTTATATTATTATTATGCCATTATTATTATTATATTATTATTATTATTATATTATTATTATTATTATTGTTTTGTTATTATTTTTCTTTTATTATATTATATTATTGTTATTATTATTATTATTATGTTAATATTATTATATTATTATTATATTATTATCGTTACTATTGTTATTAAATTATTATTTTATTGTTAATATTATTATTATTATGTTTGAGTTATTATTATTACATTAGCATTATTATTTTTAATATGTTAATGTCTTTAATATTATATTATTATTATTATTGTGATTATATTATTGTTATATTATTATTATGTTAATATTATTCTATTAGTATTATTATTGTATTATTATATTAATATTGTTATTACTATTATGTTATTATTGTGCTAAATTATTATTGTTATTTATTTATTCTCTTGATTATTTATTAATTCTTGTATGTGTTATTTATCTATATATTTATTTAATTTCCTATATGTTTATAAATTAATTGATTAATTAATTAATTAATTAATTTATTTATTTATTTTTCTTTCGTGGAATCTTGGTTTTTATATTTAATTCATATTAATCCTTTTTCTGTCGCGGGTTGAGTGACGCGTACTTTTTCCACTGTTCAGCATACGCAGTTTGTCCGCGAAGGATTGTCCTACTTTCCGTTGGGGTTATGTCGCGTCTGCTCCTTGTTTGAGGTAGGAAAATTCACCTGTTTCCTTTTCGAAGCACTCTGTTGGTAATTGAATTATTTTAAATTGATTTTATTCCATGATTCGCATGTTTATTATAGCCTGGCATGACTTATTCTGGTTATTTAAGATCCATAGTTTTTGTTCGAAAAATTAAGTTTGAAGAAATTATATTTTTATACTGTTATAGTTGTACACTAGATGATATCTTGCACCTGTTTAGGCATTGTCAGTTAAGGTGGAACTAAATGTCTGTGTTTATGATGTTATCGTTGGTGGTCTGGTGCGGTGTTTTCTTTTTAAAGGAAAAAAAATCATTCTTGGGTCATATTATCCTATGTTGGTTGGTTTTTATGAAATTTAGTGTGATTTGGAAATTTTGTCGTGCCTCTTTGCGGGTCTGATGCACCATTGGATGTTGACGCATCCATGCATGCACCAGGTGCACACATGGATGCGCCCTCAAATGAAGATGGTGTTTTGAGTTGTTAACATTTATTTTTATTTCTATTTATTTTTATTTTTATTTTTGAAATCCTGACTTTTCTAAATGGTTCATGGTTTCAAAATGTTTTGACCTCTTCATGAGATACATTAATTTAGTTTGAAAATAAATCCATGAAGATATGCCCATTTGGCCCTTTATTTAATACAAAAACAGTGTTTAGAGTTATTTAAAATGATACTGTGAAATATTCGTGTAAAGCCGTTTGTTTTTGTAAAACCAAGTGCTCGCTTGACAATTCCAGGTATTTTATAAAGTAGTTTTGATAATCAAATGATGTGAAGGCCCGGTTGGCACTTTATTAAATGTGAAGTGATTATACATATAGATATATACAAATACGTACTTGTGAGGGCATCTTTACAGGGGGACTTCCCTTCGAGGGTTGTCGTGTAGCGATGTCCATGTAAGGGGTTGGCAAGTGCGGTGAGATGAGTCACGCGTGCGAGGGTCTCCCACATACACAATGTTACAAAAACCTCCATGGGTTCCTGGGCGTCTTGTAGATTATCGAGTGACGGTTGCTTGCTAACACGGATTAGACGGGTTAGTACCCCCTGGAGTTTTGGACAGGCCAGGAGAGATGTGCCACTGGTTGGCTATTAGGGCGGCCAGTTGGTTATTGACTATGGAGTACCACGCTGGCAGGTAGTATGAACCCGAGTACGTCCAGGGGTTTTCTAGGGATGTTTAGGATCACCCATGGTTACTTGCTTCCTTGATTGTTTACTTACAGTTCTTCTTTACTTCTCATATTGTTACTTGTGTCCTTTTCCACTACTTGCATCATGCATTGCTTGTTTACTTCCTGTTTCACTGGTTTGTTTTCAGCCTGTACTATTTACCTGTTCCTTTTTAGCACAGTCGTAGTATTATCTCTATTTGGTTTAGTTTATAAAAATAGGAAATGGTTTTGAAAGCGATTTATAGTGTGCGTTGGATTTTCAAATGGGGGAAAACATGTTGTTTATTTTTAAATGTGAAAAATATATTTTTATAATTGTATTTTTCAAACTTGTGTCAACGGATTGCTTGGGAAAGGAAACATTTGGATTCAGTGGTTTACATTGGCTTACCTACTGGGCATTTTTAATGCTCACGCCTATATTATCATTTCAGTTTCAGGTCTTCCCTTGCTCAGGTATTCTGTTTTGAGTCGCTTAGTGTTGGAGCGAGGTTGCTCTCTAGTTGGGTGGTGACCTGAGAGGTCACATGAAGGTACGTCGTCATGTGTCTTTTATTTCTTTTCCGTTGTTATTGTTTATTTGTTCTGTTCTATTTACTTTCGTTTGGACTGTAATCGTTCCCAACGATCAAATTTTAATGCCCGACACTGGTTTCCATCCCGTGGGGATCGGGAACGCCCCTCGGGACTTGCCGCGGACCGGCTCGGGTGACCGGTTCAGGGTCGACCCGGGCTGGTTCGTGACAAAATGGTATCAGAGCAGGTTCTTGTTATTTGGGTTGTCCGGTAGAAGGAGATTAGGACAGTCGGAACTCATGGGGTAGGTACGGCAAGAGCGTCGCGAACTCTTGCTCGCACTGATCCTCGAGTTACCAGGGGTAGTTCGGGAATTGTGTCCTTGTCTTTTCTGGTTTGTCTTGGATTGAGAGATGAAATGGAGGCAAGCCGATGTTACATTGTGATTTCACATGGAGTAGTGACCCATGTGGATTCCAAGTACATGGTTTGAATTCCTCCTAGTGGTCGACGCTGACTTGGGACATGGCCCACTACCATGTCGCCAGGTTGAGCGTGACTAATAGTCCCTCATTTCAGTGATTGATCAAATTTGGATACTTATGTTGTTTTGGTCTGTGTAAGTACGTTGTTGGAAATGAAAAATTTTTTGAAACAAAAATTGGGCTGGTTTCTTTTAAAAGGCTTTAAATGTATGAAATGGGTTTTAAAACTGAAATCTCTTGATTTGGAAATCTGTTGTTTGCTTGAAATTGGTTAAGAATGATTGGGGGTGAAACCTCAGGTCCTCTTTATGAACGTTTGCACATGTGTGAGAATGCGTGAAAAAAAATGTGTGTTGGTGCGAGTAATGTTGGAAAGTGGATGAAGACATGTGCAATGGTTCATGAGATTTCCTGGGTGTGTATTTCAAATTAAAGGCCTGACCTTGTTTTCTAAATTGGTTTAAAAAGGGGAAATGGTTTTGGAAAGTTTTTGGTTTGAAAGTGGATTGGTTTTGGAAAGTAGTCTTGAAAAAGGGTGGTTTTATAATCTAAAATAAAAAGGGAATTTAAAAAAAGGGGATTTTTATTTTGGGTTGTGTTCGTGTTTGTTTGGTCCTTATGATGACTGTTTTTGATGAAAGCGCTTTTATTGAAGTTTCTTCGGTTTGATAATGGTTTTAGCTTTGTGTTTTATATATCGCTCAGGAAATGCCGCCCAGAAAGGTCTCTAAGGATTCGGATAGGTCATGCCCAGTTTTTAGTCCTCCTCAGACTCTGCCTATTCTCCATGGTGATCAGGGTCCGTTAGAGGCAGTGGAATGGCTCGAAGAAGTGGATCGTGTCTTTAGAACATTGGGAACTCCCGATAGTGTTAAGGTTCGTGCAATTATGGAGTTGTTTGAGGGTCCAGCTATGGACCAGTGGAAGATGGTTACCCCACCGTCAATGCATGTTGAAATGACATGGGATGTCTTCAAAACAGTTTTCATCCAATGGTTTGTACCTGAGGAAGTGAAACTGGAGAAAAAGAGAGAGCTTATGCATATTCAACAAGGCCAACGGACGGTGAAGGCAGATGTTGACCATTTCAAGGAACTGATTTCCTTTTCTCCAGAGGTAGCGTCGCATGAGCTCATGAAGGCCTCTATTTTCACCGGAGGTCTTCGTCCCGAGATCAAGGAGCGAGTCCTCCCTTCTGAAGACCTTTGTTTCGAGAAGCTGGTAGAGAAAGCTTTCTTGGCTGAGTTGGTTTCTGGTGTGCGGGTGGTTAATACTTCAGTGTCCCTGGTTGTTCGTAAGAGTTCCCCCTCTGGTGTGGAAAATACGCCAGAGATACATGTTCCTCAGGAGTTATCCCCCTTGGTCCCAGTTTCCAGTTCATCAGATCGTCTAATAGTATGCTATCAGTGTGGTCGTTTCAGGCATTTAAAGCCATCTTGTCACAACCCTCCGAAGACGTGTCATCGATGCGGCTGTCTGGGTCATCTGGAGAAGTTTTGCAGGACGCATCTCTTGAAGAGGACGCTGTGATGGGAGAATGTTAGTACCTGACTGTGAGGCAGAAGATGCTTCAGCCATCAGAGCCCCAACCACAAGTCTCGGGGTGAAGCTCGCGCACAGTCAGGAGTTCCCAGGGTTGTGAAGCCTTGGTCCAGGTTCTGTTTTCCGTATTGATGGTGGAACAATTAGAAACCTTTTCATATTTCTTTCCCTTCTATTGAGGTTTCAACAGCGTTGTAAATGCGTGGTTTTTCCATAAAGTTATGATGGACTTGTTCTATGATAATCTAAGCAGAATTGTCGTGTGGAGGTGATATTCTGAATCGTGAGTCCTTAAAAGTGTGTTTGACCCTTGTGTGGGTTGACCTCGTTGTAGTTATGTTGTCGGATGTGGACATGTTTCGTGGATTTCAATGGGTCATTTTTCCTATTCGATGTCCGGTTAAGTCGTTTCTGTGGGTTCTTCCTAGTGTTGAATTTGTTGACTCTGGTCATGTGTTCATCTTTTCGATGGAAGTGTTGTTTTGATTGTGTTATAATAGTCGGTTTTGATCGGTTATGAGTTCCCGCTCTAGACCTGCCTTCCTGTGATAGTATGTGTTGGGTGTTATGTTTTCGAACTAGTTAAGTTCTTGTGGTGGGGAGAACCCCTTCTTGTTCTCCCATTAATCTTGGACCCCAGTTTCCTCTTGAATCGGTCGGGTGTGACCTGTGCAGAGTAATGTCATCCCCGAGATTCTCAGTTCTCTCTGGCTCATTTAGTTCCGTTGGGGCATGGACTTAAATCTTGACCGACTTTTGGCCTGGTGACTTTCTGGGGGCAGAAAGTGTCTGTGGTGGGGAGAATTGTCACACCCCGACCGCGGATGTCCAAAATTTCTCTCCTTTCTTGGTCCCAGTTTAAAATTTTCAAAGTTTAATTGCGTTGGCAGTTTCGCGTCGGTGCGCGGTCACCGCATCGTTAGCGGTGACCGTGCGTTCAGCCCGGGTGACAGTGTGTCCACCCGGCGTTTTAAGTATTATAATTTTTATGTTGATATTTTATTATTAATACCATTAAAGATGTGTTATTATTATTGTAGTTGTTTATAGTGTATAAATATGTATATATATATGTCCATATATGTGTATTCCTATATATATACTTTAATATGTTGTTTCTATATATGTATATATATATATACATATTGTATCTATGTGTATACGTGTATATATATATAGGTATATATATATGTCTATATATGCATGTATATATATATGTGCATTTCGATCATAATTATTATTATTATAATTAACTAACTTTTATTTATTATCACTATTTTATTATTATTATTATTATTATAAATTATTATCATTACAAATTTTTATTATTATTATTAAAAAGTTTATTATTAGTATTATAAAGTTTTAGTATTATTATCATTATAATGTTTTATTATTATTAGTATAATGTTTTATTATTATTGTTATTTTTTTAAGTTGTGTTATTAATATTATACTTATTCTTATTGTATATATGTTTATATATGTTTTTGTATATATATATATATATGTATAATAATGTATATATAGAATTTTTATATTATTATTATTAGAACGCTTTATTATTATTATTAATATTAAAATGTTTTATTATTATTATACATTTTATTATTATTATTCTAATGTTTTACTATTATTATTATTATACTTATTAACGGTATTATTATAGTATTATTATTATTATTATTATTATTATCACATATATATATATATATATATTTTTCTCTCCAAAACCCTACTCCCTACCCAGCCGCCGCACCCCTCCCCTTTTCCGTACCCTCCCTTTCCCACTGCACGCAGCCCCCCTTACGCGGCGACCCTCCCCGGCCCTCTCTGCCGCTTCCGGACTCCGTCCCGGCCTCCGCACCCAGCAGCCGCCGCTGCAATCCCCGACCCTTCCGCGCGACCGGCCCGTCGCCATCTCCCTCGCGTGACCTCGCCACGCCCAGCTACCGGCCTCCCCTCCCTCCGGCGGTCTTGCACCCGGCCTCCCGGCTCCCCCAGTTCCCCCGGCCTGCCAGCGCTCATCCCGGCGACCCCCGTCCCGGCGTGCTCCCTTTCCGGCAGCCCGCACCCCTGCTCTCCTTCAGCGCCGACGCCAGCCCGCCCAGCTCCCCTTCACCGGCCGCACCGTCTCCCCCTGTTCCGGCTCTCCCCGCGGTCGCGCCCTCCCTGCCCCGGCCTCCTCCGCGCTGTCCCTCTCTTCCTGCGCCCACCGTCCCTCCCGGGCTCCGCCTCTCCCCGTCCCGCGCGCCGCGCCCGGCCAGTCACGCTGCCTCCGACTCCCCTGCACCGGCCTCTGGCCTCCTCGGCTCGCCGCACTAGCCGACCGCCGCCGGCTCCCCCTCCCTCTCCATTGTGAGTTTTGTTTTTATTTTTATTTTTTATTATTATTTTTTTTTATGTGTTAATATCATTTATTTACGTTTTTTTATATATATAACGTTTTAATATTTTTATCATGTTAATAATATTAATAATATTATTATATTATTATTATGCCATTATTATTATTATATTATTATTATTATATTATTATTATTATTATTATTATTTTGTTAATATTTTTCTATTATTATATTATATTATTATTATTATTATTATTATTATTATGTTAATATTATTATATTATTATTATATTATTATCGTTACTATTGTTATTAAATTATTATTTTATTGTTAATATTATTATTATTATGTTTGAGTCATTATTATTACATTAGCATTATTATTTTTAATATGTTAATGTCTTTAATATTATATTATTATTATTATTGTGATTATATTATTGTTATATTATTATTATGTTAATATTATTCTATTAGTATTATTATTGTATTATTATATTAATATTGTTATTACTATTATGTTATTATTGTGCTAAATTAATATTGTTATTTATTTATTCTCTTGATTATTTATTTATTCTTGTATGTGTTATTTATCTATATATTTATTTAATTGCCTATTTGTTTATTAATTAATTGATTAATTAATTTATTTATTTATTTATTTAATTATTTTTCCTTCGTGGCATCTTTGTGTTTATATTTAATTCATATTAATCCTTTTTCAGTCGCGTGTTGAGTGACGCGTACTTTTTCCACTGTTCAGCATACGCAGTTTGTCCGCGAAGGATTGTCCTACTTTCCATTGGGGTTTTGTCGCGTCCGCTCCTTGTTTGAAGTAGGAAAATTCACCTGTTTCCTTTTCGAAGCACTCTGTTGGTACTTGAATTATTTTAAATTGATTTTATTCCATGATTCACATGTTTATTATAGCTTTGCGTGACTTATTATGGTGATTTAAGATCCATAGTTTTTGTTCGAAAAATTAAGTTTGAAGCAATTATATTTTTATGCTGTTATAGTTGTACACTAGATGGTATCTTGCACCTGTTTAGGCGTTGTCAGTTAAGGTGGAACTAAATGTCTGTGTTTATGATGTTATCGTTGGTGGTCTGGTGCGGTGTTTTCTTTTTAAAGGAAAAAAAAGCATTCCTGGGTCATATTATCCTATGTTGGTTGGTTTTTATGAAATTTACTGTGATTTGGAAATGTTTTCGTGCCTCTTTGCGGGTCTGATGCACCATTGGATGTTGACGCATCCATGCATGCACCAGGTCCACACATGGATGCGCCCTCAAATGAAGATGTTGTTTTGAGATGTTAACATTTATTTTTATTTCTATTTATTTTTAATTTTTTTTTTGAAATCCTGGCTTTTCTAAATGGAGCATGGTTTCAAAATGTTTTGACCTCTTCATGAGATACATTAATTTAGTTTGAAAATAAATCCATGAAGACATGCCTATTTGGCCCTTTATTTAATACAAAAATAGTGTTTAGAGTTATTTAAAATGATACTGTGAAATATTCGTGTAAAGCCATTTGTTTTTGTAAAACCAAGTGCTCGCTTGACAATTCCAGGTATTTTATAAAGTAGTTTTGATAATCAAATGACGTGAAGGCCCAGTTGGCACTTTATTAAATGTGAAGTGATTATACATATAGATATATACAAATATGTACTTGTGAGGGCATCTTTACAGGGGGACTTTCCTTCGAGGGTTGCCGTGTAGCGATGTCCTTGTAAGGGGTTGGCAAGTGCGGTGAGATGAGTCACGCGTGCGAGGGTCTCCCACTTACACAGTGTTACAGAAACCACCATGGGTTCCTGGGCGACTTGTAGATTATCGAGTGGCGGTTGCTTGCTAACCCTGATTAGACGGGTTATTACCCCCTGGAGTTGTGGACAGGCCAGGAGGGATGTGCCACTGGTTGGCTATTAGGGCGGCCAGTTGGTTATTGACTATGGAGTACCACGCCGGCAGGTAGTCTGAACCCGAGTACATCCAGGGGTTTTCTAGGGACGTTTAGGATCACCCATGGTTACTTTCTTCCTTGATTGTTTACTTACAGTTCTCCTTTACAGCTCATATTGTTACTTGTGTCCTTTTCCACTACTTGCATCATGCATTGCTTGTTTACTTCCTGTTTCACTGGTTTGTTTTCAGCCTGTACTGTTTACCTGTTCCTTTTTAGCACAGTCGTAGAATTATCTGTATTTGGTATAGTTTATAAAAACAGGAAATGGTTTTGAATGTGATTTATAGTGTGCATTTGATTTTCAAATGGGGGAAAACATGTTGTTTATTTTTAAATGTGAAAAACATATTTTTATAATTGTATTTTTCAAAATTGTGTCAACAGATTGCTTGGGAAATGAAACATTTGGATTCAGTGGTTTACATTGGCTTACCTACTGGGAATTTTTAATGCTCACGCCTATATTATCATTTCAGTTTCTGGTCTTCCCTTGCTCAGGTCTTCTGTTTTGAGTCGCTCAGTGTTGGAGCGAGGATGCTCTCTAGTTGGGTGGTGACCTGAGAGGTCACATGGAGATACGTGGTCATGTGGCTTTTATTTCTTTTCTGTTGTTAGTGTTTATTTGTTTTGTTCTATTTACTTTCGTTTGGGCTGAAATCGTTCCCAACGATCAAATTTTAATTCCCGACACTAGTTTCCATCCCGTGGGGATCAGGAACGCCCCTCGGGACATGCCGCGGACCGGCTCGGGTGACCGGTTCAGGGTCGACTCGGGCTGGTTCGTGACACCGCAGCTAACTCTAAATCATGAGTTGGGTAATTTTGCTCATGTATCTTCAACTGTCATGAGGCATAAGCTATCACCATATCATTTTTGATAAGAACACACCCCAATCCCTTCTGGGATGAATCACTGTAGATCACAAACCTTTCTCCACTACAAGGCAGTGTGAGCACATGTGCACTAGATAACCTTCTTTTCAACTCCTTGAAATTCTCTTCACATTCCTCCGCCCAAACAAACTTAACTCCTTTACGAGCCAACTTGGTGAGTGGATTAGATAATCATGAACCATCTTTCACAAAACGTCGATAATATCCAGCCAAACCAAGAAAACATCGGATCACGGTTACTGTTGTTGGTGTCGACCATCTTTCGATAACCTCTTTTTTTGCTGGATCCACAGATATCCCCTCTTTTGAGATTATGTGACCAAAAAATGCAACATTTTGAAGCCAAAATTAACACTTGGTAAATTTGGCATAAACTTCTCCTTTCTCAGGGTCTTCAATATAATTCTCAAGTGATCTTTATGTTCTTACTTTCTCTTTGAATAGACAAGAATATCGTCTATAAAGACTACTGAAAACTGATCAAGATAGTCTCTAAAAACTCTATTAATTAGATCCATGAAGATAGCATGGGCATTAGTAAGACCAAATGGAATCACTATAAATTCATAGTGTCCATACCTTGTACGGAAAGCCGTCTTTGGTATATCCTCCCTTTTGACCCTTAATTGATGATACCCTGAACGAAGATCAATCTTGGAAAAGTATTGAGCTCCACGTAGTTGGTCAAATAGATCATCAATGTGTGGGAGAAGATATTTGTTCTTGATATTGATGTTGTTAAGTTATCGATAATCAATGTAGAGTCTCATTGATCCATCTTTCTTCTTAACAAACAGAACAGGTGCTCCCCAAGGTGACACACTAGGGCGTATGAATCCCTTATCAAGATTCTCTTGGAGTTGCTTCTTCAATTTCCTGCAACTCAATTGGGCCATTTTATAAGGTGCCTTTGAAATTGGCAAAGCACCCGGTACGAGTTCTATTGAAAACTCAACTTCACGATTCGGTGGAAGACCCGGTAATTCCTCCAGAAAAATATCATCAAACTCCCGTACAATGTGCGTATTCTTAATCGTGAGTTTCTCACCAACCATTTGATATAAATAACCTTCATGTAGTGGAATCAATACCCATAAAATGGAATAAATTTCTACTGGAAGGTTATGTTCATCCTTGCATCGATAGACGATCATAGATTGATCTGGAATATGAAATGTGACTTCCCTTCATTGGCAATTGTTATGAGCTCCATGTAGAGAAAGCCAATCCATGCCAAGAATCACATCAAATTCCACTATAGGAAGGATCACAAGATTTATAGGAATCACTTTCTCACAAACTTCAATCGGAGAAGAATTATAAACTTTTGATGCGACTGTTGTGCCATTAGGTGTTGTCATAGCTAACTCAACATCTAATTGTTGAGGTAAAATGGTGATACCCTTAGAAAATTCATTAGAAATAAAGGAGTGGGTGGATCCAGAATCAGATAAAACATTTGATACTTTAGAGTGGATGGTAAGTGTACCTTTCACCACATCGTTATCGTACTCCACATCGCTGAAATAAATTGCATGTGACTTTCCTTTGTCTTTAGCCTTAAGAGTTTCTTGATGTCGACCATCATCATCAACCCTTGGATTAGGGCATTTATTGGCATAATGTCCCATCTCATTGAACTTGAATCATTGAAGTGTAGTAGGGTAATTCTGTGTATCCCTTCATTTGTTTGCATCATTAGACATCTTCTTCCCATCATCGCGGCATTCAAATGCCCGATGACCTTCCTTTCCACATTTGAAACATTTACTTGTCCCTTTAAGAAAACTCCCTCCATGTTTCTTTCCACACTTTGAGCATAAGGGAAAGCTCATCTTCTTTTCAGTGTTCTCTTTAGATTTTCCTTTGAATTCCATTTTCCTCTTCTTATCAAGCCCATATGACTGATGGGTTACTCCAATCTCCATCTCAACTTTGAGAGAACATCGAACGATTTCCTCGTAGCTATTGAAGTCCCTTATGGCTAAGGCCCTTCGAAGACTTGGTTTTAAGCCACTAAAGAATAGATCGATCTTACTCTCAGATTGGATAATAATACCAGAAGTGTACCTTTCAAGTCTTGTAAAATTTGCTTCATAGGTACCAACAGATTCATCATCCTTTTGCTTCAGTTCAAGAAACTCTTTATCCATCTGTTTTCAGAGAATACGAGGGAAGTACTTATTGAAAAATAAGTTCTTGAACTCGTCCCATTCCATGGACTCAATTTCATCTCTTTGCCTCGTATTCTTAATAAGATTCCACCATTGATTAGCATCACCTTCCAAATGATACACTACTAAGATGACTTTATCATGCTCAGAACATTAAAGAACTGAAAATATCTTTTCAGTAGTAATAATCCATTGTTCAGCAACTAATGGATCAGTAGACCCGCTGAATGAAGGTGGACATTGTCTCATGAAGTATTCAACAGAATGTTGCTCCTTACTTTGCTCGTTTGGAGGTCCTACATGATTCATAACTTGAGAAAGTTGTGTGAGCATGGCTACAAGATTTTGCATTCCAGCTCCCATAACGTTTGGTTGCTCAGGGTGACAATCATTGCATTTCCCGTCGCATTCTGCATTAACACGATTCCTTCTGGTTCCATCGATTGACTAAAACCAAGAAGAATAGTGTGAGAAACACTAATTATAATAGGAAAACCACATAATCAAGAATAAAATTTCACACATAAGGTCTTATCCTAGGTTATTCATGGCCATTTCTAAAACACTAAGATTTTGTTCTATGCTTAGAATTATCCTTATGGTTCTTACGAAGGCTTTCACATCCTAGTTTCCAAAGGTTGACTATACCTTTTCTCTGATACCAACTATAACGACCCATAATTTACATACATTGTTATTACATCAGAATTGAAGCACACTTATTACAACATATAACAAAACCAAGAAATGACCACATACGTATAGTGTCTTTAGAAACTGGGAAACATAAACAACTGGTTCATAAAGCATTTACTTTGCCTCCCATTTATTTCATCATATCTAGAGTCCCTTTTTGGAATATTCTTCTTAATAACCTTCTTCCAGACCTAGGGAAATAAAACATACAAAAGGGTGAGCTCAAATGCTCAGTAAGGGTAAACAAAAGAAATATCAATCACATCATATACATAAGCACATAACTTTTGGAAATATTAACATGCAAAAGATATCATAATTTCATAACATGGGATAAATCATAGTAATGAAACGTAATACCAATAATCATAACATAAAACATGAAACTTTGTGGCATACAAACATAATCATAGCGAATCATTTCTTATTAGTCAAGACTCATTTGCAAGACTATCTTAGTGGAAAAAGTCCCTTTCTTAACCGAGTTCACTCCTCATTTCAGTCCTGTTTCACTGAACAGGTATAACCTACCGTTCCAGCCATGTCTATCTCATGAGATATAAAATCATTACCCAATGCATTGGAGGGAGATATAGGTTCCACCCATCTCATAATGAAACCATTCTTATGTGTGCCACAAAAATCATAAATCATACATCATTGCATAACCCATGTAATAAAAATGGAATTCTTAAACATCGTGACATCTTAAAACAATTCATATAAGATAAATGAATTCATAAAAATAATTCCATCGCAGCATAATTAAATCAATGTAATGATAGGTATAAAATCAGAACCCTATATTATCTTAGATGGAAAATAATTTTGATAAAATACTTGAACTCCATTCTTGAGAAAAATATCCTTTCTACTTCAAAAACATTTTTCCTTTCTTAACATGTCATACAATTTTAAACTAAAAGAAGTTTATTAAAAATAAACTTGAAAACTTGTAAAGGAATATTCTTGGAAATAATGTTTTAAAAATCCATTCATGCCGTATAAGTTAAAAAAAACATTCTTCTCGTACTTTTGTCGAAAAAGTCAAAAAAGTACCTCGTACGAAAAACGACAAAATATTCCATTCATATCTTTTACTAAAAACTCACCGTAGGGTAAAATAGGATTTAAACAATTGTAGGTGAATGGAAATAATATTACATATTGAGGAAACATGGATGTGGATGATAAAATACCCCCCAGTAAATGCCAAAGTATAAACAATCTCGGATAAAAATGAGATTGTGATATTTTCCCTTACCTTAGGTCCGATATGCTTTGTACGTGTCCGAAACTCCTATATAATGATTTAAATAATGTTATTGACTTATTCTAGATTCATTCTTATTTTTATGATATCATATTTGGTCATATTCTTAGCTTCTTAGTAGTAATATTTCATTACTACTTGTTATTCGGGTGTTTATAACTTTTTGTTCTTATGTGTGTTTTGTCGAATAAAATCTTATTCTTCTCTTTAGGTTATAGATAACTCATTTATAGAATTTTCTTAGTGTAATATATATCATATTCATTCATTCAATTCATTTATATAATCATTATGAAATGAAGATCATGTAGAACGAGTCGCATCACATCGTGGAGACGGTATTCCGTACGTACGCACGAGTGATGATATCGTTCCTATGATCGTGGAATTGTATTGGGGTGTATGTATACTATTTCAGAATTAGTATCACTTTATAATAGTCATATATAGTCATTATTTACACCATTATACCCATCCAAGTAAAATGGTGGTGGAAAATATATTACACCACGGCCTGGAGACGGTATTCCGTACGTACACACGCGCGGTGATTTCTTTTTCCGTAGGATGGATAGATGGTGAAATAGGGTTGTTTAATAATTATAATAACATATCAGTATATGAGTGATACTGATGTTATTACTTCATAATGAAAATACTAAAGAATAATAATTGGAAGAAGAAATAAAGATGAAAGAATCGGTAACGGACATTACCTCTTCTTTGAAGTGCTTCTTTGAGACCTCCTTTTAGGGCACTAAAATAGGTCTTTGAATAAGACCAGAACCTCTAGGATGTCTCTAGGAAAGGGTAGAGGAGAAAGTGGCAGGGGTTGGCCGAAATTGAAGTCTCAAAGTGGTGTGAGTAAGAGAGGGAGGAGGTGCCCTTTTATAAGGGAGGAGAGGGGCACCTTTGGAATAACTAAATATATTATTTTATTATAAAGTCATGTTCAGCATTAATTAGCTCCAAATTGATTTATTTAGAGGCTAAGGTGGGGATGGGTCGAAATACTCTCATCCAATATAATTTAGACAAGTTTAGGTTCCTATTTTATCCTTATAATTTAGATTTAACATTAAGTTAAATAATTTTACTTTTACCGTGTCTACTTGTGTTCTTATAATATAAGGTTAATAAACATACTATAAGCAGCCAAACGAACCCCAAGTTGTTTATTATTAATATATATAACAATATATAAGTCATTTGGCCGAAACGTAGATTTTTAGGAATTAAATAACAATTACTAATATAATATTTGTTTTATGAACTATTTTATGTCATTTTTGACACTATTTAGTAATTAATTTTTGTGAAAATCATAACAGAATGATTAGTTCAAAAAAATTCAATTAAATCAATACTAACATGTCATATTAATCTATAAAATTAGTTTAATTCATAAAAAGTCTCAAATTACATTTATTTTGGTGTTTATAACATCAATTATGTCAATATTTCAATAATAAGTTAATTACTGTATCATCTTTGTGTCATAAATAAATTAAATTACATAATCTCTAAAAATTACAAATAAACTACCATTATGTAGGAAATATTATTAGTTTCCTAATGAATATTTATAGTCGAATTTATCTTATGTATAACCTTATATTAAAAATTATTTACTTATTAAACATTGATTTTAACTATTTTAACCCTTCTTTAAATAAATTAATAATAAATGTCCTAATCTAATCCAGGTGGGCCTAAATGGTCATATTTTATTCCTAAGTTTGTTTTTGGTCGAATTACACTTATCCAATTGAATTAGGACATGTGTTAGGGTAATAATAATATCATTTTTACCCTTAATTACCGTATTTAATTTTAACCGTGGTAAATAAAAGTAAAAAGTTACTATTCACCAAAAATTATTTTCATTTCATTCAACCAAATTTTACTTACTGACATCAACTGTGTCTCTCGGTTTTTTGAAATTCCACTCACAGAAGTGGTAAAATTAAGTTTTATGAAAAATTCAGTTTTTTAACTACCACTTAGTGGTTTCACTATTCATCAAAAATTGAAAGTTTTCAGAAAAATACCAAAATTTCACCCTTGGATAATTTCGATATTCCGAATCCAAAAATGAAGTCCATTTTGAAAAATAAAATTTAAAAAATTTCAAAAAGTGGTTATTACTATTCATAACGGCTAGTTTTAATAATATTTTATTAGCATATCATTGTTTAGTGAAACTCGGTATTGCGTACGACGCAAGCTATCGAGGAAGGTTGTGATTTCATGTAAAGCAAGCCAAGCAACCGTTGTGTGTAGAAAAAGATTCATATGCTGATTTATATAACATAAAAGTCTCGGGTGTTACAGTGGAGGCCGTGAGGGGTGCTGGGTGGCTCAGCCACAGACGGTACGAGGTCGCGGGGTTGCTCAGCCATGGGGGTGCTGCAAGGGCGGCATAGCGGCTCAGCCGCGGAGGGATCCGCGAGGGAGACAGTGCAGCTTGCAGCTTGAGGCACGAGACCGCGGGGTGGGTTGGCCACTGAGGTTCCTTGAGGGCCGCGACGACTAGGAGGGCCATTGGGCGGCGCAGTAAGCCCACAGGGAGGTGCATCACAGCAAGGTGCGGGAGGTGAAGCATCTCGGGGCACAGAGGTCGCAGATAGCAGAACAACAGGCGGTAGAGCAGCGGGTAGTGTAGCAGCAGGTGGTGCTAGCCGCGGGGCAGCGCCACAGCCTACATCACTGTTGTCACCTTCTACATGGTTCTCTAGTTCTATTGGTACCAACCACCAACACCAATCTCCACCTTCTTCTATTGAAAGGAACACAACAATCCTCAAGATAAACTGCGGAGCAGTCAGACCGTGTTTGTTTGTCCCCACACCATCCGCGTTAGGGTGAAAGAAAGTATCTTTAAAAGAATCTAGAATCAAGAAAGACAACTCGAAAACTTAATATGAATCATGGATCAACTCATCTTGGTTGATCCGCGTTCTCCATGCTTTCCATGAATGAGAAAATTAATTGAGAGAATTATAGATTTCAATAACAACCCCTACCTCATTTGATTCCTTCAACAAATATTGTGAGGTAGAAGATGATGTCCTTGGGGAGGGAAAGATGATTGATTATTAAAGACGTCCCACGTTGGAGGATGTCCCGATGAAGAATGTCGAAGTCGAGGTCGGCATTCTTCGTTGGCATTCTTCATTAGAGAGCTTTCTCACAAGTTCTCTGAAGCTCCCTCATTTGCCAAGCCTTTTCCCCTATTCCATTAAAATGAAAAAGGTGACCAAATAAATAGATTATGATATCTATTATTTAGTTTGTTGGTAAAAATTCAAAATAGACTAATTAATTAAATTGAGTTATCACAATAAATGTTGGAGGAGTTGAAGAGGCTCTCCCACATTTAATAGGAAGTTTGAGGGTTACACCATTAAAGGAGAGTTCAAGGGGGTATATACCTCAGGTTGTCCCCCCACCATAACCACTCATGGGAGGTTAGTTCGGGTGGTCCCCCGCCCTTCATAACCTCTCATGGGAGGTTTAGGTCAGGTGGTCCCCACTACTAAACATCTACATGGAGTTTAAAAAATAAAAAAATATAAAATCTACAAAATTTTATTTTTATTTTATTACTTAATGAATTTGTGAATAGCTAACTTTCACCCTCGACCTACTGCATTCAAGGTGAAGGTACCCTTAAGAGAAGACCAGTGCTGCGAGTTCGACGGTGCCTTTAGATTTCAATTCCGAGCACCAGTTCAATAGTTAGAAAAACCCGCTCAGACGTTTACTGAATGTAACTTAAATAATGTTCAGAATTTTATTCAAGGAACTCCAGGCCTCGAAATTATGCGCTGTCAATTTTCATGGACTTGTAAAATTCCAATTTTTTATAAAAAATTACATGGAAATTCTGGGTCTATACATTCTCCCCACCTCAGGGCTTTACATCCCCGTAATCCACAACTCATAACTAGGTAAACAAGTGGGGGTACAGAGAACGTATCTGAGAACCCTAATCCCATGTGCTATCCTAGAGGTTCCTGGGCTTCCAGTGAATGCGCACCAGAGGTATCAACCATCCATGAAGGACCTGAACATTTCGATCCTCAATTTTTAACTGGAAACTCCTTAAAATTTACTCCATCCATGACGTCCATCTCTCCATGTTCGATGACATGGGAAGGGTCATGCATGTATCTCCTCGTCTAGAATACATGGAAGACATCGTGCACCTGATGCAACTGAGCTGGAAGAGATAAAAAGTATGCCACCTTGCAAACTAATGTGGAGACCTGAAAATGCTCGATGATCCTCTGAGATATCCTACTTCCACGACCAAATATCTGCAAACCTCAATGAAGTGAGATCCATAGAAAGATGTGGTCTCCATCCTCAAACTACATATGTCTCTGTCAAATGTCATCATAGGACTTCATCTTGCTCCGTGAAGTCTTAATCTGCTCCTCGATGATCTGTACTTTCTCGTTGTTAGCTCGTACCATCTCTGGTCCCACTAGGGATGACTCTCCTGGGTCAGTCCAGCACAAGGGTGATCTGAACGGTCACCCGTAAAATGCCTCAAATGATTCCATCCCAATGATGGAGTGATAATTTTTGTAGTTTGAAAACTCCACCAAAGGCAAGTGATCCCCATAGCTGTGACCGAAGTTAGGGACCAAAGCTCGCTGCATGTCCCCGAGGATCTAAATGGTCTTCTCAGTCTGGCCATCTGTCTGATGATGGAAGGCTATGCTCAAATGATGATGGGTCCTAAAAGCCTCTACAACCACTTCCATAGACAGGATGTAAACAATGAATCATTATCAGAGACAATCGTTGAGGGTACCTCATGTAGCCACACAATCTCTTGCACATATAGGAATCCCAAGCTCTCTACTGAACCCTGCTCTCTGATCGGTAGGAAGTGAACTGACATGGTAAGTCGGTTGACGATCGCCAAGATAAGGTCATGAACTATGGATGTATGTGGATGTCCTCTCATGATGTCCATGGATATCCCATCCTATATCCTCTTTGGGAACACTAAAGGCTAAACCAAGCCTACTGGTACCTAATTCCCCACCTTCACTTGTTGATAAGTGAGGCAACAAAAAACAAACTCTGCTATTGTTTTCTTCATTCTCATCCACCAGTGTTGTCGTCAGAGATCCTAGTGCTTCTTCACCACTCCTAGATGTACTGCTAAAGGGGATGTGTGGAACTCCCTTATCACATCATCTCGAAGTGACATTGGTACCATGGTACTTCCACTAAGGAGGATGACGTGCTCCCCACCTTCATAAAATCCATAAGATGCTTGTACTATGGATATCTGAGCACGTCATGTCTCATAGTCAGTGTCCCCACGCTCTGCCTCCCATAAAAGCTGAAAAAGTGGGGGAGTTACTATAAGAGATTGAAGAATATGTGCTCTATCCCTATCCACAATGGATATCTGCAAAGCGGGAAGATTCTTCGTTGCCTCACCTAGCAGGTGTATGCCATATCTCCTGCAGAGTGCACCTGCTACAACGTTCTCTTTCCCTAGAGTATTGACTATCTCGAATTAATAGTCTTGGAAGAACTCTATCAATTTTCTCTGTCTCATATCAGGTCCTTCTATGAGAAGATATACTTGAAACTCTTGAGATTAGATTACACTTTAAAGTGTTCTCCCATAAAATAGTGTCTCCACATCTTCAAGGTAAAAACCACTGCTACTAACTCTAGGTCCGGGGTAGCATAGTTTGGGTCATGTTGTCTCAGCTGTCTAGAACCATATATGATCATCACTCGCTCCTACATCAGGACACATCTGAGCCTGGTCCCTGATGCATCACAGTAGACTACGTACACTACTCCCTCCTCTGGAGGCCTCAAGATGGTGGCACTAGTCAGCCTTTGCCTTATCTCCTTAAAATGTTTCTTGTATCTCTCCGACCCCAAGAAGGGTTTCCCCTTCTTTTTCAATGCTGAAAGTGGTGCTGCAACTCTAGAGAAATCTAGTACAAATCTTCGGTAATATTCGGCCAACCCCATGAAACTTCGTACCTCCATCACACTCCTTGGTATATCCCAAGAAATTACTTACTCTATCTTCACTAGATCCACTACAACTCCAGCATCCGATATGACATGTCCCAAAAAGTGAACTTATTGGATCCATAACTGGAACTTCGCGAGAATACCATAAATTTGGTGCTCTAGGAGTGTGTCCAGTACTACCTGCAAATGATAGGCATGTTCCTCCTCAATAGTCGAGTAGATCAGAATGTTGTCGATGAAGACAACTACAAAGTGATCAATGTATCGTTGAAATATCATGTTCATGAGTCCCATGAACACTGATGGAGCGTTGGTTACACTAAATGGAATTACCAAGAACTCATAATCGCCATAAAGGCATCTGAATGTCGTCGTATGCACATCCTCATCTCTTACATTGAGAAACGGATATCCTGAACTAAGGTCTATCTTCGAGAACCACTGTGATCCCATCAACAAATAAAAAGGTTGTCAATCCTTAGAAGTGGGTACTTTTTCTTCAAGGTCACTTGGTTTAGGCACCGATAGTCGACACATATTCTCAAGCTCCCATCCGCTTTCTTGGAAAACAAAATCAGGGCTTCCCAAGTTGAAACACAGGACTGAAAGAACCCTTCCCCCTATAAGTCCTCCAGCAATACCTGCATCTCACGAAGCACCGAAGGATCCATCCAATAAGTTGGTGTACATATCATTGTCATCCCAAAGTAAAAGTCAACATAAATTCCACCTCTCTGTAAGGAGCTAGACCTAGAACATTATCAGGGAAGACATCCGTGTTCTGGTCCACCACTACAAGATAACTCAAACTCTCCACATCAACTGTTCTGAGGGTAAGACTATCCAATTGATGATTTATTAGCTGCACCCTCCTCGGAGTGAGTCCATCCTGCACTGAAAAGGCTCCCTTTTTGCTGGTGATGGATAACCTGGTCTCATACATGCGGACACAGAGCACATTGCCCCTAATACAGTCAATCTAAGTAAGGATTGTCGATAACTAGTCCATACCGAAGATGATGTTGTAAGGCCTCAATGCCGCTACTAGGAGATCCCAGCCAAAGCTCTCACCTCCCAGTGTTAGATCACACTACTGGCACCAGTGTAAACATCTAATCCCCTCTTGTATGTGTCTATAGAGATAAGGATTGAGCCAATGGATCCTTTGGAATCTCCGAGATCTAAATAAGCGTAGTGGTAACAAAAGAATGATTGTCACCTTTTTCTATATGTACTGCATCTATGGTGTAATAGACATAGATCGTACCTTATATCATCTATGGAGCACCGTGATCATAAGCCTGAGCTACATGGAGCTGAGCTCACCCCTGTCCACCTGCTCTCTACGTTCAAGTTGGACCCCCTGGTGGTGGTGGCTGTAACATCTCTAATCATCTCCCACCACCAGCTACATGACCAGCTCCTCTTCCACGTCCGCCTGCTACCTACAGACCTCGTCGTTCGAACCTATGTTTCGGCCTAGGCGGTCCCAAGGCCGTTTTTTAATAATTCATATGGCAGGTTGGACATTCACGAGCCATGTGACCTTTCCCGCTGCATGCGTAACATTGGATGCTCCTGGAATGATTTGATCTGCCTTGGGTGTGTCCCACAATCGATCCTAAATCATGCGGTCGTCCACCTGTAGGTATGCTCCTCTGGGACCTCTGTGACATATGTATGCTGCCAGCTGCAGAAGACTCTGGTATGGGAAAACTGGTGGTGGGTCTCGCTGCTGGTGAATGATCAGTAAGGAAACCCTCCAATAGAAAGGATCGCTCTAACACCACCACCTGTGTTGTAATGCAGAGTGAGACCATTGAAGCCCTGATCTCTCACCTGAGTACCTGCTCCAAGGTCTAGGACCTGAAGAATGGTTCCTGCACCATATATGTAGATTACCATGAGAGGTTAGTGAACCTCGCTGAGTACTAAGCTACGGTCATGCTTCCCTGCTACAGATGAAGTAGCTCATGTATGCATGTTGCACAAATAGTCACTGGGACAAGATATACTCGAAGCCGTATCTCGTAGTCTGCCCGAAGAAGCGTAACCTCGTCGTGAACCTAGATCCTCATGCTCCACCATCTGCCTGTTGTATCCTGGAGAAGGCTGGAGGGATGGATCATCATGAGATCAGCTGGTGTCCCAACCAGTATTACGACTCTCACTACAACCTCCAACCAATACCCAGTTGCATGTGGGTATATATCTCTTCTACACCTGGGTGGCCTTTAGCATGGGAACTCGTGAAACACACTCAAGGGGTGTGCACCCTCTACTGCTGGAGCTGGTGGCATCGGCTACCTAATGGTTAATGGTACAGTCAGAGCCTCTACTGGTGCCTCTATAGGAATAGGTCCCAACACCAAGGCCTCATCGCTCGGTGGGCTATCAGATCATACTATATCTGGAACCCTAGGTGGCTGTCTGTGTGGAGGAATCATGAATGATACTGGGGTGAAACTATCATAAAGTTATACCTAGTGAGCTGAATAAAAATATTACAATGAAAACTTTTGAAAACACACACACAATCAGTGTTTTCATGCACTGAGTCGGAAATCAGAATTCAGGGTCCTTGTGTATGGATACATCGGTCGCCGAACCAACACTGGATTCCCTAAACTGATAATCACACCCAATAAACTTATCAATATATCTTTTAAAAAGAAATATCAGAGTCCTATGTTTTCCGGTTGAATAGACTCCTCTGATAACAATTTGTCATGACCCGTCCCCCATGGCCTGTGCCGTCAGTACCCGAAACCCGCCTTCTAATGGCCAGGGGATGACAACTACCACCAGATGGATTATTCCCTAAAACTGGGAAGGCATTGCATTTATAGCCAGTAAACCCATGTAACCAAGCACATAGAAAGATATGAACAAATGAAAACTGTATAATAAAAAAGAGTGCTAAAAGTAAAATGTGTAGGAATACAAGCCTAACAGTAAATGTAAAAGTACAACTGAAATAAAATACAAATGAATAAAGATATATATAGCTACTCGATCATCCTACGAGGTTCCTACTTGAAGGGTAGGTATAGATCACCTCCTCAGCACTCTACGTCCACTTGTCTCCTCTACGTACTAACACACCGTATGGTCCACCTCCGGGAACCGTCCAGTCCTGGTACTCTCATCCTTAGTTAGTGCTATCTATCGTATGCACCCAACACAAACAAATGCGGGCATAGACCGTGAAGTGGTGAGTATAACGATACTTATTAGGGACCCTGAGACCATGAATGTCTCACAAAATCCACAAAGGATAAACCTCCAAGCATGAAGACAACATATAACCATATATAGTTATATTCCCATACATATACCTAAGTTATAATGTAATCCATCTCAATCATGATGAAAAAAAGAGGTACAGACTCAGATCACACCATGTATAACTTATGTATGGTAGTAGAGATGATTTCTTATAGCTACTAAATATTGTTACTCTGTTAGGAGGCTCTGCTACTGACCCACACATAATCTCTAGGAGCAGACCCAAACAGGATCGCTAGGAGCTGACCCACACAGGATCGCTAGGAGCTGACCCACACAGGATCTCTAGGATCTCACCCACACAGGATCGCTAAGAGATAACCCAATCAAGATCTCTAGGAGCTAACCCACATAGGATCGCTAGGAGCTGACCCACATAGGATCGCTAGGAGCTGACCCACACAGGATCCCTAGGTGCTGACCCACACAGGATCGCTAGGAGATGACCCACACAGGATGACTAGTTGGTCTTCTTGTGAAAGCCAGCTACTGGGTTCCCTCACTAGGCTTTCTCATCTCCTAGAGAGTCTTCTCTCTAATCCACTGGTTAATACTCCAATTTCCATGAAGTCCCATGAATATGTAACTCAAAGGGTTTCCATGTCGTAGGGGTCTCAATGCAATTGATGGTGCGTCAATCAGACGCCTGGTCTGTATGTTATTATCCTTTTGGTCCCAAGGTCCCGACTGTATTCGTGCTCAATCCAACCCAACCGTATTCCAACATTATCCAAATTTCTAGTGGGGGATTCTAAAAGGGACCTTCTAACACCAAAATTTTTAGTGTCATTGACGGTTCGTCAAACAGACGTCTAATGTCAATGATATGGCCAAAAGTGCCTATGGGTTGAAGTGGGCCCATGTCGTGTCTGACATTGTCAGGCCGACCTGAACCGACCCAGCTTGACATATAACACCCCAAGCATCCATGGTATGATTCTCTTTGAATAATATACTAGCGTGTGTTGTACGCAATGTTGAGTTCTAACACACACCACAACCACTCAAACTAGCAGTTATGAATAGTAATAACCACTTTTAAAATTATTTAAAATTTTATCTTTCCAAATGGATTTCATTTTTGGATTCGAAATATCTTAATTAGATTAGGGTGAATATTTTGTACTTTTATGATAACTTTAAGATTTTGATGAATAGTGAAAATTACTAAATTTTAATTAAAAACAACTTTTTTAATCGAAATAATTAATAGTGATAAATTATAAATTTGAGTGATTCTAAAGTATTTTTAGAATATATTTTTACCATCTAATACAATTTTTGAAATTGGACGTAATTTTAAATTTAAACCAGACATAAACAAGTGTCAATTTTTTTATAGTTATTATTTCATAAAAACTCGCTTTTTGTTTTTACATTTGGAATTAATTTTAAAATAATTTCTACCACTTCTGTGTTTTAAATTTGGAAAAATTGATACCTTTTTTGGAATCAAGATTTCAAAATTGTGTAAATATATAATTTTTATTTTTAGACATTTTTGAATAATTATTTCGTTAAATATTTTATTTACCATAGTTAAAAGGTAAATCCGGTAAAAAATGGTAAAAAAATAATATTATAAAAATATTAATTTACCCTAAAACGTCTCATAACCCTATTTCATGACACATGTCTTACCATAGGCATATTTGGGTCAACTTTGGGACCTCATGGAGCCACTTGTAAGTGATATGGACAGTTCATTTTAATTATGTTAATGTAAATAAAAAAATGACAAAAGCATATATCTTTTAAGAAAAAAATTTATATATAGATTTATATATGTTATATTTTCGACTATAAATGTTAATTAGAAATTTAAAAAGATTTCTTATATAATGGAATTTTATTTATAATTTTTGTACATTTAATATTTAAATTTATTAATAAAACAATAATGATGTAGTATTTTCTTTATTAATGAATGAATCAAATAATTTGTATTAAAAATGTTAAAATAAATATAATTTGAACATTTTTATGACATAAAAGAATTTTATTGGTTAATATGAAATGATAGGATTTCTCAAATGATTTTGTTTAGAATTAATAAAGTTTATAAGACTTTTAAAAAATTCAATTATTGAATAGTGTCAAAATTGACATAAATAAGTTTTTAAAACAAATATTATATTAGTAATTGATATTCTATTCCTAAAAGTTTAAGGTTCAGAAAAAGGACTTATATAGTGATAATTGTATCATTAA
Organism: Viscum album; assembly: GCA_963277665.1. Taxonomy (NCBI): domain Eukaryota; kingdom Viridiplantae; phylum Streptophyta; class Magnoliopsida; order Santalales; family Viscaceae; genus Viscum; species Viscum album. The sequence continues at coordinate 1,449,740,009 of OY728140.1, read as the reverse complement.
TGGACCACATCGAGGTCTTTTGGAATTATATAGTATGTTTATTTACCATATAATATAAAAATACAAAGTGACATGGTAAATGTCAAACTAATTAACTAAGAGTAAAAACTAAAAGATATGGTTAATAAAGTGACCCAAACATGTTTAAACCTATTTTTGAGTTTTTTTTTGACAAATCCCCACCTTATACATTAAATAATACACTTTTTATCCACTAGAAACCGAAAATAAGTTTATTATAAAATAATATTTCTAGCTTTTCCTAAGGTGCCCCTCACCCCTCTTATAAAAGGGAACTCCACCTTCTCTAAAATTCATACCCTCAAAGCCTTTTGGTATGGCCAAACACTGCCAAAATATCCTCTCATCTTCCCCCAATTCATCCTAGAGGCCTTCCTTTAGTCAAAAAGAAAACTTAAAAAACTCTTTTGTTCAAATCAAAAGGAAGAACCCAAAGAAGAGCTAATGTTTTCACCACCCTCTTTCAAGTTACTTTCTTCTTCAACTTCCACTTTCATTGTTATTTACAATATAAAATAATAACTCTAGTATCTTATATATACTGTGATATTATTATAAATATGGTACAACCATATTAAGAATTCTATCCATCATTTGAATGAAATGTCGACATACATGCCTACGTACAACTTACAGTCTCCACGTCGTGGTGTAATTGTTATTCAATACATTATTATTTGGATGTGTATAATAATGATCTGTAATTGAAGTAAATAATAAATATAACATTATAGTTATTCTGTATATATGATATAACATCCAATAATATATTATTTTAATATCAAAAGAATGATATTGTCGCTCGTGTGTACGTACGGACTACCATCTCCACGAACGTGATGAGAATCATTCCTCATCGTTTCCATTCAAGACTAATTCTCATTTGATTATTAAATGTAATTATTAAAGACTTTATATCATTTTGTATATGAACAATATAAAACATAGTTATAACAAACATGGCTTATGTAACAAAACATATAAAAGAAAATGAGTAAGTTAGTAGCTGAAATGACGATAATACTATGATTTTATTAACAAAGCAATGTTAAATGATCATATATTATATCATATTAATATATATCATTATTGTATAATTTAATAACAATTATTTCACCTTTATACAGGAGGTTACCCTACCATCTACCAAGGAAAAGTACAAGGAAAGGTTTAATTTTACAATCTCTTTATTATCTGAGGTTGTTTTTACCTAAGTATCTACTGGGACCTCTTTTTCATCCACATCCAGGTTTCTTAAAAATGTATTTCAAAAAATTCTTACTATATTATAGAATATAGGTTTAATTCATTTATACCCTTGTATGTCTTTTTATGAGAAGTTTATAAAGGAATCATTCCATCATTTTCCAAACAAGGTCATTTTTAACCTTTTCGACAAAATTAGGCTAAGAATGTTTTTTTAAATTATACGGCAGGTGTGGATATTTTCCAACGTTTTAAAATCATCGAAGCTTCCCTCACAGGTTTATAAGAATATTTTGAAAGTAAATGATTTATTTTATAATTATGTGACTTTTAAATTATTTCAAAATGAATATTTTAAGAATTTGTTAAAGGTACGTTTTATCAAGATCTTAATTTCAAATTTTTTAATGATTTATCTTTCTAAATCTTTTTAATTAATGTTCATGTTTTCTAAATGATTTTAATGATTTATTTATATGGACATGAATGTTTTGAAATGGTATTTTTTTCAAATGTTTCAAAGTGGTATGAGACACTTTGATTCAAAAATATCTTTTAAATTACTTCATTTATAAATGTGTGACTTTTAAATGACTTCAAAAAAAGAGATATTTCTCTCAAATAGTTGTGATTTCATCTATGTCAACATCCTTTGATGGATTTTAAGAATATTTGAGGTTGATTTATTATGATACAAAAATTCCATAGTGTATTGAAGGTTTTCTGATATTTTTTACTGTGGATGTGTTATTTTTATACCATTCATGGATTATGGAGAAAGTATTGACATTTTGTATTCTAGTTTTAATATGAATGTTTATGTTATGTTTAAACCTATTCATATGAGGAATGCATTGGACTTAGTAAGTGACGGTTGGAGCCCTCTATAGCTCCTCGATGCATCGGTAGGTATCATGAGACAAACTAGTGTCTTTGCACAAGGCCTTGGGAAAATCATATTTTTAGTCTTGGAACAAGGCCATGACTATGTGGTTTTGATAGTCTGGAAGTATGCATTCCATCATTATGAAAGTGGTTATTGATATTTCATGTGATTATTCGAATATTAGAATATCTAAGTGAATATGTAAATGGAATTATTGCATTTTATCTTTTCCATATTATGTGGAAGTTCAAGTTTAAAAGGATTTTGTTTTAGTTATACATTGCCTTAAATGTTTATGTTTATTTATATAAGTTTCTGCTATATTGTTATCCTTACTGAGCATCTGAGCTCACCCCTTTCACTATTTTAATTTTTTCAAGGATGTGAAGAAGTATTTTATGAATGACCTACAGGGAAAGAATGAGGGGATATGAAGACAAGATGTTGTTGTAGTTTTTGTCACTTTATGATGTAATGTAAGACTTATGATGATATCTAGTGATTCCAATCCTACTAAACTAATCAGTCTTTCGAGACATGAACTTTTGTGATCATGTCAATGTTATGTAATAATGCACGGACTCTGGGTAACTGGGTTTGGGGTGTTACAATTGGTATCATGGGAAGTTTAGTACAAACCTTGAAAGATAGATTTAGATAAACTCTGATTATAGCACCTAACCCTAAGATAGACTTTGAGGATTAGTATAGAAGAAATTTCTAGAATTTTGGTATTGTATTGATTTTGTGAGTTTTCCTAAACAATACATCCCTGTCTGGATACGAGCAGGTAGAGGCAGCTCTGGCACAGATGTACCTCAGGGTAAAACCTGAAAACACCGCTTTGAGCTAGACTCGAACGAGAACTGGTACACGACAACGGGCCTTGTTGCACTCTTAGTTACAACACTCCTGGGGGATATTCTTAGGATAATTCTCATTTTCATTACAAACCATTTTGAAGGGTTTATGAGAATATACATCCTCAAAGAAAACCTTTTGATGATTATGGATTATATCAATAAAAAGTTCGATATATGTTAAGTGTTTTACAAGTATGGAATTATGAATTTTGACTCATAAAATGATCTAGTTTATTCCATTGTTTAGAAATGACGCATAGTGTAAGGAATGGAAATTGTATCAATGCACACACTCCATATAGAGATTTCTCTTCTGCTCATTATAATTATAGTGGAGTTGGTGATACAACTAGTACTGATCAGCTAATCACCGTACTGGGAAAACTCACTAAAGATATAAATAATAACGTTACTCATATGGAGCACCCTGATCCGCAGCATGGAGGATCAATGTTAGTTCACTTCATGAGGAAAAAACCACCAACATTTAATGAGAGTACAAATCCACTAGTATCTGAGAAATGGATAAGTTCCCTAGTGAAAATATTTCAGGCTTGGGGGAGTAGTGAAAGGGAATGGGTTATCATGGTAATTTACTGCCTCACCGGAGATGCTAATCGATGGTGGTCATTAATTAAAAACACAAAAGATGATTAAGAAGTATCAAGTATGTAATAGAGGGAGTTTAAAGATATTTTCTTAAAAAAATACTTTCCTCATGACCATCGAGTAGATATTGAAAGGCAATTTCTCAGTCTTGGGAGAAAAGAGGATGAGAATGTCGCAATGTATGAAGATAACTTTACAAGGTTAGCGAGGCATGCATCATATTCTATAAATAACTCTAGGAGTAAGATTGATCATTTCTTTGATGGGTTAAAACCATTTCTCCGTCGAAAATTAGTCTCACAATCCTTCTCTTCATACGAATACATTGTCTCATGTGATATAATGAAAGAAAAGGAATTCTCTAAATCTTATGACAATAATGTAATGCAAGAGAAGAAGAGAACGGTGGAGTAAGTGATAGATAAAGGGAAAAAGGGAAATATGGATTTTACATTATGTGATAATCATGGAAAGAAACACCCCGGTACTTGCCTAAAAAAGAATGGGAGTTTGTTACAAATATGGAGAAATAGGTCACCAGGCTCATGATTGTAAGGGAAATAAAGAGGCTTTCAATGATGAATGATAAAATTGAAAAGAAATGGGGCATTATGAAAATGAATTCTCTATGATCCAAGGAAACTTACCTCAGAAAAGGCCAAGGGATCAAGGCCAATCTTATGAAGTTACTACAGTTGAAGTGGAATAATTAATGTATATGTTTTTTGGACTTAAGGATTATATTGAGGTTATAAGAATAATGTAATATTTATAAGTATTGTACTATAGTAATTTTTGTTTTCATTAAGGTTTTAGTATGACTATGGTAATCATATTTTTAGTATTTGAAAATAAGATAAACTTTACTTTGTCTGGGGAATCTGATGTGACAATTGATTTTGGAATTTAGATACCTTTTACAGAGAGTCTAGATAGATGTACCTTGGATAACTATAAAGTTTGGAGTGGATTAGGTAGAACTTTGGATAGTATTGTTTAAGGATAAAACAATTCTTATGATTAATTTTTTTGAATATTATGATACTATAGTTTTAGGAAAAGGACAACCTGCAGTTCAGGTGATAACCCATCGCGTCGGGCAAAGCTGCAGGAATCGAACCTACAACCATAGTGCGACAAGACTTTATTATATACCACTAGCCTACATGAAGTCCATGTTCATTAAAAAGTATTTATCTTCATTTTAATTGTATGTGTTAATGTTTTGATCCTTATATGATTAGGATAAATATAATATTTTTGAGTTCTATTATCTTTTGGAGTGAAAGATGAGTTTTTTGTAGAAATTAGTTGAAGGATGAAACTCTACTTGTCAAGTATATATATATATGTTTATATTATTCTAGAAAGAAATTAATTAAAAAAAATTAGGTAAGAGATATTATAACCAAAAATGTGTTATCCTAATACATTATGTTTTGTTGAATCGATGATACTTTAAATCATCATAGATTGATGGCATTGAGGCCCTCAATTCTACAAATGTTTTGATTGATGACCTCAATCAATAACTATAAATATTTATATTTTTCTACCAATAATGTGTCTCTAATTTCTGCCAATGTTCTCCAAATTGAGATCATAATTTTGTGGTGACCCTTTCATTTCTCTTTCCCTCTTATTAAGACTAATTTTTATTAACCCAATTTATGATGTGGGTTTTCCCACAATGATTTTTTCTATTTTCAAACTTTTATTTTTGAAGAAAAATTTCAAATTATGAGGATGCAATTTATTGAAAAATTGTAGAAGTTAACGCCCCAAGCTTCCGCGGTATGCTTCTCTTTGAATAATACAGTAGCAAGTGTTGTACGCAACTTCGAGTTCTAACACACATCACAACCAATGAAACATGCCATTATGAATAGTAATACCCACTTATTGAAATTTTTTAAATATTATCTTTAAAAATATATGAAATTTTTGGATTCAGAATATCGAAATTATCTTACGGTGAATTTTTGGTACTTTTCTGATAACTTTCATATTTTGATGAATTGTGAAAATTACTAAAATTTAATTAAAAACCACTTTTTTAATCGAAATAATTAATATTGATAAATTATGAATTCGAGTGGTTTTAATGTATATTTAGAATATATTTTTACCATTTAATATAATTTTTTTCATTGGACATAATTTCAAATTTAAACCGAACATAAAAAAGTGTCAATTTTTTGATAGTTATTATTTATTAAAACAAGATTTTTGTTTTGATAGTGTGAATTATTTTTAAATTAATTTCTGCCATTTTTGTGTTTTGAATTTGGAAAAATGGATTCCATATTTCAATCAGGATTTCAAAATTTTCTAAATAGGTAACTCTTATTTTTATATATTTTAAATAATTACTTTGGTAAATATTTTATTTACAATGGTTAAAGGGTAAATCCGGTAAATAAGGGTAAAAAAATAATATTATAATAATATTAATTTATTCCAAAACGTGTCCTAACACTATTGGTTTATACATATCCGACCATGGAAATCGTTGGGTCGATTTTTCTACCCAATGGAGCCACTTGTAAGTGATAGGGACACTTTATATTAATTTTGTTAAATTAAATATAAAAAATGACATAAGTATATATCTTTTAGGAAATCAATTTTTTACATAGGGTTATATATGTTCTCTTTTCAACTATAAATATTCATTAGAAATATAAAAATAGTTCCTACATAATGGTATTTTATTTATAATTTTTAGACATTGGATAATTAAATTTATTAATAACACAGTAATGATGCAATATTTTCTATAGTAATGAATGAATCAAATAATTTGTATTATAAATGTTAAAATAAATATAATTTGAATGTTTTTTTGACGTACACAAATTTTATTGGTTAATATGACATGTTAGGATTTCTTAAATGATTTTTTAGAATTAATAATGTTGTTATGAATTTAAAAAAATCAATTATTGAATAGTGTCAAAATTGACATAAATGATTTTTTAAAACAAATATTATATTATTAATTAATATTCTATTACAAAAAATCTAAGGATCGGCGAAAAGACTTATATTGTGATAAGTGTATCATTAATGTACCACTTGGGGGGTCTCTTGAAGTATATAGTATGTTTATTTACCATATATAATAAAAATACAAAGCGACATGGTAAATGTCAAACTAATTAACTAAGAATTAAAACTAAAAGAAAATGTTAATACAGTGACCCAAACCTATCTAAAATCTATTGTTTGAGTGTTTTTTGATATATCCCAAACATGGAATATAAATAATCTACATTGGTGCCATTATAAACTGAAAATAAATTTATTATAAAATAATATTTCTAGCTTTTCCTAAGATGCCCCTCACCCCTCTTATAAAAGGGCACTCCCCCTTCTCTAAAATTCATACCCTCAAATCCTTTTGTTTCGGCAAAACCCTGACCAAATATCCTCTCAACATCCCTCAATCCATCCTAGAGGCCTTCATTTAGTCATAAATCCAACTTAAGGATCCATTTTGATCAAATCTAAAGGAAGAACCCAACAAAGAGGTAATGTTTTCACCACCCTCTTTCATGTTCCTTTTTATATAAACTTCTTATTTAATTGTTATTTACATTATAAAATAATAAATCCAGTATCTTATATATATTTTAATGCTATTATAAATATGGTACAACCAAATTCATAATTCTATCCATCTTTTGAATGACATGTCACCATACGTGCATACGTATGACTTACCGTCTGCACATCGTGGTGTAATTGTTATTCAATACATTAATATTTGTATGGGTATAATAATTATGTGTAATTGAATTAAATAATAAATATAACATTATAATTATTCTGTATAAAATATATACCATCCAATTATATATTATTTTATTATCAAAATAATGATATTACGCTCGTGTGTACGTACGGACTACCGTCTCCACAAACGCGATGAGATTCATTCCCCATCGTATCCATTCTAGAATAATTCTCATTTTATGATTAAAAGTAATGTTTATAGAAATGATATCATTCTTTATATGAATAATATACATCCTATCCATAAAAAACACGGCTTATGTAAAAAAACATATATAAGAAAATGAGTAAGTTAACACCTAAAACGACGATAATACTAAAATTTTATTACCAAAGCAATGATAAAAGATTATATATGATATCGTATTAATATATATCATTCTGGAATAATTTAATAACAATTATATCACCATTATATATGAGGTTAACATACCCTCGACCAATTAAAAGTACAAGGTAAGGATTAATTTCACAATCTCTTTATTATCCGAGGTTGTTTTTACGTAAGTATCTACTGGGACCTCTTTATCATCCACAACCATGTTTCCTAAAAATGTATTTCAAAACATTCTTACAATTTTAAAGAATATGGGTTAAAGTCATTTATACCCTTGTTTGACTTTTTATAAGAAGTTTATAATGTAATCTTTCTTTCATTTTCCAAACAAGGTCCTTTTTATCATTTTCGACAGAATTAAGGTAAAATGTTTTTTTAACTTATATGGTGGGTGCGGCTATTATCCGCCATTATAAAATCATCAAATCTTCCCATAGAAGATTATAAGAATATTTTTAATGTAATTGTTTTATTTTATAATTATGTTACTTTTAAATGAATTCATAATGAATATTTTAAGAATTTGTAAAAGATACTCTATATCAAGATCAGAATTTTAAATGTTTTAAAGATTTATCTTTCTAAATCATTTTAATTAATGTGAATGTTTTCAAAATGATTTGAAGGATTTATTTATATTTACATGAATGTTTTGAAATTATATTTCTTTTCAAAAGTTTCAAAGTGGTATGGGACACTTTGATTCAATAATCTCTTTTAAATTACTTCCTTTATAAATGCGTGACTTTTTAATGATTTCAAAAAAAAATATTTCTCTCAAATAGTTTTGATTTCATCTATTTCACCATCCATTGATAAATTTTAAGCTTATTTGAGGTTGATTTATTATGATAAAAACATCCATATTGTATTGAAGGTTTTGTAATATGTTTTACTGTGGATGTTTTAATTTTATACCATTCATGGATTATGGAAAAAGTATTGACATTTCATATGCTAGTTTTAATACGAGTGTTTATCTTATGTTTAAACCTATTCATATGTGGAATTAATTGGAATTAGTAAGTGATGGGTGGAGCCTTCTATAGCTCCTCGATGCATAAGTAGGTCTCATAAGACAAACTAGTGTCTTGGAACAAGGCCTTGGGAAAATAATATTTGTATTATTTTCACAAGGCCTTGACTATGTGGTTATAATAGTCTTGCTGTATGCATTCCATCATTATGAAAGTGGTTATTGATATTTCATGTGATTATTCATCTAGTAGAATATAAATGTGAATAAGTAAATGGAATTATTTCACTTTATATTTTTCATATTATGTTGAAGTTCAAGATTAAAAGGATATTGTTTTAGTTATACATTGCCTTAAATGTTTATGTTTATTTATGAATGTTTCTGCTATATTGGTAACCTTACTGAGCATCTGAGCTCCCCCCTTTCAATGTTTTAATTTTTCCCAAGATGTGAAGAAGTATTATGTGAATGACCTTTAGGGATAGAATTAAGGGATATGAAGACAAGATATTGTTGTATTTTTTTTCACTTTATAATGTTATGTAAGACTTAAGAATATATATAGTGATTCCAAGGCTACTAAACTAATCGGTCTTTCGAGACTTAATTTTTTGCGATCATGTCAATGTTATGTAATAATGCACCAACTCAGGGTAACTGGGGTCGGGGAGTTACACGACCCGCTGGGTCTCGCTCGGCCAGCAGTGCGGCCCGACCCATTGCGTTTGGCCCAACCTAATGGGCGGCCCAGCCTGGTGGCCCGCGGGGGGCCGCAGAGCTCGTGAGGGGCGTGGGGCGGTGAGGCCACTGGGAGGCTCAGTCGTAGATGGTGCGAGTCTGTGGGTTGTCTCGTCCGTGGGTGTGTTGGGATGATGGAGGGGCGACTCAACTACAGATTGCCTCGCGTGGGTAGCGGGGCGGCTCACCCGCGGGTTGCGCGAGACCGTGGGGTGGCTCCACCGTGAAGGTGCTACGAGGTCCGCGGTGGCTTGGTCAGCCATTGGGCTGTGTAGTGGGCCATGGGATGGAACAATGAGGCTGTGGGGAGGTATGATGAGGTCGCGGGGAGGGTCTGCGTGGCGGGGCCATGCAGCCAACCGCAGGGTGGCGCAGCAGGATGCGGGAGGTGGAGCGCCTCGGGGCGCGGCGACCATGAACAGCATTGCCACGCGTGGCGAGGGCCATGGGGTGGCGTAGTTTTTTTCATCACCATTTTCGTGGTTCTTGGGATCCACTGGTTCCAACCTCCGGCACCGGTTGCCACATTATTCAATTGTAAGGAACACAACAAACCTCAAGGTAAACTCCGGAGAGGTCGGGACATGTTTGATTGGACCGCACCCTCCATGTTAGGGCGGTAGCACATGACTTTAACAGAATCAAGAATCAAGAACGACAACTCAACAATTAAATACAAATCATGGATCAACCTATCTTCGTTGATCATCATTCTCCATGCTTTCCAAGAACGTGGAAATTAATAGAGAGAATTCAAGATTTCAATAACAACCACCTACCTCTTTTGATTCATCGATGGAGATCTTGAGGGAGAAGATGACGTCATTTGGGAGGGAAAGTTGATCGTCAATTGAAGACTTCCCACATTGGAGGATTTATTGAGGAAGAAAGTTGAAGTCGAGGTCGGTGTTCTTCATTGGCGTTTTCTTTTGCGTTCTTCTTTGGAGAGATTTCTCCCAAGTTCTCCAAAGCTATCTCCTTTTCCAAGCCTTTTCCCCCATTCTGCCAAAATGAAAAATGTAGCCCAAAATTGTAGATTATGATATCTATTATTTATTTTGTTGGCACAAATTCAAAATAGCCTAATTAATTAAATTGAGTTGGCATAATAAATGATGGAGGAGTTGAAGAGGCTCTCCCACATTTAATAGTAAGTTTGAGGTTTCCTCCATTAAAGGGGAGTTCAAGAGGGTTTATAGTTCGGGTGGTCCCCACTACCATAACCTCTCATGGGAGTTTAGTTAGAGTGGTCCCCACCATCATAACCTCTCATTGGAGGTTTAGGTCTGGTGGTCACCACTTCTCAACATCCATAGAGAGTTTATAAAAAAAATATACAAAATTTTATTTTTATTTTATTCTTTCACGAATATGTGAAAATCTAACTTCCACCCTCTACCTACTACTATCAAGGTGAAGGTCTCCTTTTATAAATCTTGGCACTACGATTTCAACGGTGTCCTCATATTTCAATTCTGAGCACCGGTTAAAAAGTTAGAAAACTCTCCTCGCATGTTTACTGAATGTACCCGAAATAAAGTTTAGAAATTCATTCTGGGCACATTGGGCCTCAGAATTATGCGCTGTCAGTTTTCACAAACTCATAAAATTCACATTTAGTTTAGAAACAATTACATGTAAATTCCAGGTATTTACAGTACCTGTACTCACAATAGTAAAAAGTGGAGAATTTTTGTATATACATTTAATCTTTAATGAAAGGCTTGGGTTGCGTACTTATGAAAATGATAATGTGATATCCTATGCCTCACGAATGTTGAAGATCAATGAGTAGAAATACCCAAAGCATGTTCTAGAGTAGGTATCCAGGATTGTTGCCATGAGAATATAGTGTCACTACCTTTATGGTGAGAAGTGTGACATATACACTGACCACTAAAGCCTAACGTATATATTCACACAAAAAGAGATCAACATGGGTCAAAGGAAATAGTTAGAGTTAATAAATGATTACTATTTCTCTATTCACTATCATCCTCTAATGGTGAACAAGGTAGATGATGCTCTATGTAGAAAATAACATGCTACTATATCAACGATGCGGATTGAGAAAGACATTGTCTTCTTGGATATGAAAAGGTTGGATTTGTAAATCATAAGTAAATGGGATACATCCTACCTTGAAAAGCTGATTGTGCAACCATAAATCGAAGAGATGATTGATTAGCCACAGAGAGATGATATGGAGTAACAATAGAAGGTGAATGCAGTAAAGGAAGGGAATCAGAAAGATTTCTATATCGAAGATGAAGGTGTTATTTGGTTTTGAACATAGAATTGTATTCCTTAGTCACCTAAGATAATGAAGTATCTATCGAAACATGCACATAGAAAAAATTTCTCTATCCATACTGGTTGCGCCAAGATGTAACATGATCTACGAGAACACTTCTCGTGCGATAACCTAAAAAAAGAGATTGCGGAATGTATCTCATGGTTCTTGGAATGTTAACATGTTAAAGAAGATTGAAAAATATCTAATGGGATGATGCAACCATTGCATATAAATATGTGGATATGGGATAATATAACAGTGGACATAGTCACAGGTCACCAAAGACGTCGAATAGAAATATTGTGATATCGGTTGTGGATGATGGACTCACCAAGACTTCCCATTTTATCATTATTTGGGAAAATATATTTCTTGGAAAACTAGAAATGACATACATGAAAGAAGTGGTTATACTGCATGGTGTTCCACTATCGATTGTCTCTGATCGTGATCCATGGTTCACATCTAAATTTTGGAGAAGTATTCAACATGTATTAAGTGTTGGAATAAATTTCAGTAGGGCCTATCACCCCAAAACTGATGTCCAATCAAAAAGGACTATTCAGATTCTTGAAGTCAAGCTAAGAGCCTACATTGTATAATTCAATGGTTTATGGGATAAGTATCCCGCATTGGTTGAGTTCTCATACAACAATATCTTCCACTCGAGTATTCAGAAGGATCCATAAGAATATTTTTATGTAAAGTGATATAGAACACCAACATTTTGGGACGAATTTGGAGAAAGAAAACTACTTGGACTCAATATTTTGGAAGAGATGACAAAGATGGTTCAATACAACCTGAAACACATCCAAGATTCTAAGAGTTAGTAGAAAAGCTATGCTAACAATCTTCACTGGGACTTTGAGTTCGATGTTGGAGATAAAGTCTTCTATAGAATATCACCATGAAAGAGAGCCATGTGATATGGAAAGAAATTGAATCTGAGGCCATGTTAAATTGGCCCCTTTGAGATCCTTGACCGCATAGTAGTTGTAGCCAATCATTATACACTTTCACTAAATATGGATCAATTTCATGATGTGTTTCACATATCACTCTGGAGAAACTACATACCAAATCCCTTACATGTACCGAACTCAGAGGTGGTATAGATGGAAGATGATCTCTCTTATGAGGAGCAGCAAGTAATGATTCTGGACTAGAGAGACAAGGTTCTACAACATAACAAAACCCACCTTATCAATGTGTTGTGAAGAAACTATAAGTTTGAAGAAGATATGAGGGAACCAGAGGAGGTGATGAAGTAGAAGTATCCTCAACTATTTTGGTAAAACAAAATTTTGATGGAGAAATTTCATAAGGGAGAGGAATGTAATGACCTATTGTTTTATCAATGAAATTCCCTTATTATAAATATTCACCATAGTATAATCACATTAAGAATCACATTGATATCTAATAATACTAAATATCATGTCACCATTAAACATAATTTCTCCACTTCTATGTTTTTAATTTGAAAATTATGACATACACGGTTGTGTTTAGGATAATTTTTGGAGACTAACAGAAGAAACATAATTTTTGATGAATAGTAACATACCGTTATGAATAGTAACTTAACCTTATAAATATTTATATGATCCTTATTAATAGTAAATTTTAAAAAATAATAGTAACCTTACCCATGAATTCTTAAATAAAATTTACGCATCTTATAAAAAATAATTTGACAATAGTAAACGTATTGGTATTTTCGTAACTTGTAAATATTTAATTATAATTAATTAATTAATTTAAAATAATATGTATTTCCTTAAAATGTGTTCATAAATTAAAAATTATATGTTTTCTAGTTTTATGATAAATTTATAAGACCTTATGCAATTTTTGAAAGCATTATAAAATCAGTATTAATTCTAAAAACAAAACTTTTAAAGTAAATTATGATGTTAATATAAAATTTAATTAATAATATTTAGAAAGTTATTTTTGAAAATATGACTTCATTTTTTATTTCTTAATGCTGAAAAAATCTTGTAATTTTTTTTTGTATTTTCTAATGTACATTAATTTTTTTGAATAGTCAAATACCATAATTTAAAAAATAAGTAAAATAGACCAATTATAGAGTCCTATGTGATGATCTACTGATATAATCTCAATTGATTTGGATTTACAAGATAACATTGTTGAAATTAGTCATGGAAGACACAATATTACATGTCATTTGGAGAATTAATAAATTAATGAATATTATTTTGAGAAAACCCCTCTCCGCTCCACTATAAATACCACCCTTCACACGCTCATTTTGTAACACCTCTCAAGCTTCAAACCTTTCCTAAACTCTGCGAAAATATCTTCCCTATCCCACCCCCATGACTAGGATCTATTTTCATCTTCAAAAGACTAGGTCGAGGCTCCATAATGAGGATATCAAGAGGAGGATTCAAGAGGCAATTCTTCTCTATCATTTCTTTCATTTTCTTTTCAAATTTATTTATTTTTTCTTCTCTTAAACTAATCTTATCTTACCCCAAATTCACGATAACTATAGTATACATGATATAAAGGTATGATATCATGTTAATGTAAGATTACTCATTATACTTATCCCTCCCTCTCTATGTTAGTAAAATGAAATATTTTCCCATGATGTGTTAATTTACCAAAATCAGGGGCGATACACTTCCTTTTTCCATCAAATACCTCACGGCTTCCAATAAAACCATAAAATGGTTGAAAAAAGATTATAATGTGTATTTATTATCACCTTTTCTGTTCTATAACTAACTCATTTAAATGAATCTAATTTATAAAATAAAACAAGTCTGTTGTGGTCAAAAAACCACCCAAATTAACCCAAAATGGTCATCATTAAATTTTATCAAATGATTCATCCTCATGGTATATAACCAAATTAATTATAAGATAATTTATATCTCTGTAATTTAAATTATAAAATATATTAAAAATTATATAAGTTTAACCACAATGAAAATTTACATTCGTTCATGAATACAAGTGAACTATTAATAAAAGGTGTGACAATTAAGACTCCCAAAAAATGAATTTAAGCTCTATAACTCATCCAAAGGCCCGTAAAAGGACATAATGAAACCATATTAAACCATGTTCCTTTATAAAAGGTTATTTAATTTCTAATTAGTTAATATAATGTTATTATACAAGAAATTAAAATGAAAAATGCATTCGGATACAAGGTAAGGGGGAATTCTCGAACCCAACTTTCTTTCTTTGGGTTCTCCCTCTTTCACTCTATTTTTCATATGGTCACTCCTTTAAAATTATTTGATCATCATTATCATAAATTTTCAGAGTTATAAATGTATTCCACAAGAGTTTGTTTCAAACAAATGTTTTCCAAAAAAAATATTCTTTCATAAACACAGCATTTATTTCTTACCCGAGGTTGATGGATATAGTATCAAGTATTTAATTCAATGTTTCTTCTGGGAACCCAAATATTATGAATTTTTTCTTATGAGATGAAACCCATTAATTTAAAAGGGGTAGTTATGTTCATTCTTTATATATTTTCTATGTGGTAGGCATGAAAATTATAATGTTATGAATGTTTGAATGTGACGGGTGCACCCAGAATTAACAGCGTTCCAATGGATTGGGTAAAGTGATGAATCTCATGAGTTAATGTGAAATGATTTTTGAAAAATATTATAGCATTGTTCACAAGTTTTTTTGGTAGTTATCCTATTCGAAATTATGTTTCATTTTTTATGAATTTCCACATTTGATTTCATTTATTAATGTTTCCTTCCATGATTTTGATGGTGTTGTTATGCTTTTTCTCACCCTAGGCTATATTGTTATTAACATTCCTCTTACTGGGCTTTTAGATCACCCCTTTCGATCTATATTATAATGTGACTACAAGTTCTAAGGAGAGTTCATGTGACAATAAGAAGATAGATAATATGGAATTAAAGAAATGTTTATGCTTGATGATGTAAATGTTATGTTTCCTGCTAATTTTCCCAAGATACATAACCTAGGGATACTTGTGGTGTAATACTATTATGTTGTTTATGTCAATAATGATGTAATATTAATGTAATCAAAATTTGGTTCGCTATATTTTTATTCCATTATAATAGTTTTTTATCAAATAACATATTAATTGTTGGTAGTAGGGATGATTCTTGAATAATTATTGGGCAAAGAAATTGGTTTTTTAGTTTATTTTGTACCTCGAAATTACAATTATATAAATATTTTTTTTAATCATCATTGAAATTTTAAAAAAAAAATTGACATAAAAATTTCATAATTACATGTATGATGGTTTATATGATAATTCTTGGGGGATTTTGATTTTAATGATTACATTAATTGTTTTTTAAAATATTATTCTTGTATATATAATTAATATAAAAAATAATACATATCACGTGGAGGGGTTTATTCCTTTTTCATTTTTAATGAAAAAAAATATTTATAAGAGGTTTAGGATTTGTAATGTGATATATTAAAATTTTTAAATTAATTTTAAAAATATTAATAATTTAGTGTTTGTAATCATGATTCACGAAAATGATTTTGAGAACCTTTATTATTCTCAGTGTTCCACCATAAAATTTCTCCATTTGAGAGCCTTAGATAGCATGAGTAACTATTTAGGAAAAAAAAGAAAATAAAAAATGAATCCTAACCTACTCCTGGGATATCTCATAATTACAATAATTGAAATGATTAGGCTATATTCATATTTATTTTATTTTTATTTTTATTTTTAATTATTTCGGAAGAACATAAATGATTAATTTATTATAACTGATATTATAATTCATGCATTCCTAGAATGGGACAATTACCAAATTTAAAATAATATTTGAAAAAATATTATATTTTAATATATGAATGAATCAATCATTTAATGTATTTATGATATATTTGAAATTGAACATGAATCAGGTGTTGTGTTTGGTGATTACATGAACAATAGATTATGTGTTATTCCTCTAGAGAATTTCAATTGTATATAATGAATTATTCATAAATAATAAAACTTATTAATCATTTCATTATATTTAAATATTAAAATAAAACCATATAAGATCATAAATATCATTCCTAATTCTTAAAATTAAATATGGTTCTATTGATGGGGGTTTCTTATGCTTTCATCGTGAGCGTGGGTTTTAGTGTTATAGGATTTGTAATTTTTTCTATTATATGGAGGGATATTGGGTATGTTGATTCTGATAGGAAACACAGAGATGAATCCACATTGAGTTCTCTATACTGGATATGACACAATGGTTCATCATCTCAACAACTATGTTAGTATAATTTATATGATAAAGTAGGAGGTGTATAAATTATATTTTATTGACATTTACTCTTATCTGATGTTCTTTTATAATTAGATAATAACTATGATTATTAAGACCATATATGAAGTTCATACGAGGAATGTACTATATAAATATTCTTCATAGTTGAAGGAAATTATTTGGGTTAATTTTTTTAATTATACATTGGATTATATATGATTTTGAATAATATTAAGTGAACATAAATGAATTTGGGAATATTGATTCAAAAATAACTCATGGGTAGTATATGTATATTAAAAAAATATTACAGTTTTGTATTTGGGCAAGGAAATTTTTTAAAATAACGTAGGTTTTTTATTTTTTCAATGATTGAAAAAATAACGGAACAAATAAATGAGAAATAAAATTTCTATTAATTTTACATTAATTTTTCAATGAAATTATTAAACAAATATTTTCCCATTTTTAATTCCTTTAATAATGTGATATTTTATATATTTTAGAATTATTGGGAAAATTTATTTTAATTTGAATATATTCATATAAATATTAATATTTTCTATTGAAAAAACATTATTTATTTTATTTATATGATTTATGGCTATAGAAGGGATCTCTATTGAATTTTGTTAACTAAATATCAATTGAAAATTGTAATGATAATATATATTATATTTAATAATTTGGAAAACTATTTATAAAATTATTGAAAAATAACTGAAAATTTGATATGAGAAGCCCATGACAATGAATTATATAAATTATGTAGGATGAAGAATAATATAATTCCAATATAATTGTTGTAAATTCCTGGGAAACAGGGTTTAACCCTCATCACCTGTGTATTTAGTTGTCCATAACATAAATAATTCACTTTGATTGAATATTTTTCAATTAATAATTATATAAATCTTTAGAACTAATGAAATCACACATTATTTTATATACATATAATAAAATGAATCTCATGATCTATTCCAAGGGGTTTTACTAACAATTTCTTATTATTATATTTAATATGACCATTTTAGTGACCAATATATAGATGATGAAATTAGAATCATTATTTATAATCATTAAGATCATGTTATATGATCTTTTTTTTCCATATATGACTAATAAAAATATAATATACTTTTACCTATGTAAATTAATAATTATGAATCATAGTCTCTAATATGACAGACCATGGTTATAACCAATATTTTCATTTAACATTGTAAATATTTGTATCCATGGAAGAATATATCGACTATAAGATATGGGATTTAATATTCAGGGACAGAATTAGAAATTTAATAATATAATTTTATAGAAACCATAAAAATAAAAATAAATAAATTTTTCAATAAATATAACTTCTCCCATTGAAGATCCTATGTTTTCAATTCAATTAGTATGGAACAATTATGCATACAAATCCATAGTGTGGAATTTTTTTAAATAAAAAAGGGAATCCCCTATTATTAAACATATTTTTTTATGTTTATATTGAAACTAATTTATTTTTAATGTTTTTTGTACATAGAATATCTTTAACATTTATTAATTAGTTAATATGTGTTATTTTTTTTCCAAGGAAAATTTTTATTATTGATAATTTTTTTTAATTATAATTTATTTATTCTCGAGTCATAATGGTGTTATTGCACAACAACATTAGATAAATGGATTTTTAATGTAATTTTATATGTACTTTTTATTAATCGATGTTGTGTAGTGATTTTAAAAGTTATTTTTTTTATTTTCTTAGGATGATAAGAATCATTATGAAATTATGATACAAATTAAAATAACTGTTAATTATCAGGTGACCGTTTTTTAGATAGATTTAATTAGTGCTTGATTAAAAAATTTATCATAAAAGGAAAATAGAGAATATTAAATTCTCATATTTATAAATATTTGTGAATTAAATATTAAATTTATATTAAAAGGAATGATATTTTTGATATTGTACTCAGCACACAAAAAATATATTTCATTGACATCTTATGTTGCTCTCAACTTTGAGCTATACTGAAAAATAATATAATAATATTATTAATTGAAATGGTAGTTAACACATAACTGTTTTATAGGAGAGAATGAAAAAAAAAATATTATTATAATTTGTTGTTAAATGTCTTTACATTTATCCAATAGATTTTGGAGGCTTAAAATAAAAATGATTCTAATTTTAAGCATGAAAAATTCTAATATATATAAAAGGTCGTTTACCACCTTTTGATGGCGAACCCCTTTTAAATATAGTTTTTTTCACCTTAACATGTTTAATTTTACAAAGTTAATATATTATTTAGAAGTGGGACATCAAAATTTAATTTGGGTAAATTTTTGATATTTTTCTGATAAAGTTAATTTTTTAGTGAATAATAAAAAATACTTCATTTTAATTAAAAACTACATTTTAAAATAATTTATTTATATGTATATATTATCTTTTTAATTGGTTTTAAAGTTTAATTAGATTATATTTTTACCATTTAATCCAATTTGATCATTGTAAATAATTTCAATTTTAAATTGGACATAAACAAGTGTCAATCATTTGATAGTTATCATTTCATAAAAACACGCTTTTTGTTTTGACAATGGGATTTAATTTTAAATTAATTTCATCCAATTATGTGTTTGGAATTTGGGAAAATGGATTCAATATTTGAAATTAGGAGGTCCAAATTTTTTAAATAGTTAAATTTTATTTACTTCAGTATATATTTTATTTACCATATTTAATGGGTAAATCTTGTATATAAGGGTAAAAATAATATTATAATAATATTAAACTACCATTATACTTGTCCTAACCCTATTGGATGATATATTTACGACCAATATTATCTTTGGGTCGTTTTTGGGACCCAATGGCGCCACATGGGAGTGATAATGACACTTTATATTAATTAATTTAGTGTAAAGACAAAAATTACATAAACATATATGTTTTAGTAAATCAATTTTTACATGATGTTATATAAGTTATATCATAGACTATAAATATTATTTTTAAAGAAAAAAACATTTCCTATGACATTGTGTTTTAATTATTATTTTTAGACATCGTGTAAATAAAATTATTTATGACATAATGACGATGCAGTGATTACCTTGTTAATGAATTATTTAAATAAATAAGATTCTTAAATATAAAACAAATATCCCAAACCTTTCAAAATCATATTGTATGATTTTATTTCAAACATGAGTCATCTTATATTTTAATGTATTAAGTTTTTCCCCTTTTAATCTAAATATATGTTAATAATAAAATCATATTTTCAAACATTCCAAAAGAGCACCTCCTCCACTTATAAAAATCCATCAACTATAACCTATTACGAACACCTCTCAAGCCCCTTGGATCGTCCAAAATCTTCCAAAATATGCTCCTAACATGCCTCTATTCATCCTAAAATCCTTATCGTAGGTAGGAGGAACTAAAATTAAAACTTTGGGTTAAACCAAAGGGAGTTACTCGATTTATAGGTAACGTCTTCGCTCATGTTCTCTTCATTTATTTTCTTCTCCAACCCCATAAACTCTCTTTATTAGACTATTTTATAACAACACTATTATATTCAATATAATAGGATGTTTCTATGATTATGAATTTAACAACACATCCACACACCTCTATATAATTGATATGAACAAACTGTTTCTATGGACAGTGAACTACAGCCTCACGAAATGATAATTGATCAATATTCTTCCACCACCTCTTATGGTGGACATTATGAAGGAACTGTAATTAAATATGATAATTATATAATTTATTTTATCTCTATGCATCTATAATTTTCATTTAGTGTATACCTGTATGCTTTTCATATCATATATATATGATAATCTCATTTGAGGAAGTGCATACTACCGCCACCTCAAAGTGATATGACCCATTCATTATATACATGGAACATATAAAAGAATTAATTTATGAAGTTATGTAACATATATAACATATATATTAGGTGATAATTGTTATATACCTCTGTATAATTTATTTTTCATTCCATTACATATGAAAATGAAATGAAAGTAGCATTCATGCGTACATACGGCTTACAATCTCCATGAACGGTGCATTTAATTTGTTATGTCCAAATATTATGGAATATTATAAATACATATATACAGGGTATATATGATTTATATGATATCTAAATCATGAATATAATTCTGTATATAATTTACTTTTGACCACATGGACAACTTGTACTTATAAGAGGTTCATTTTTTTAACTCAACTTTCAAACATCAACAAAATTTCCAATATACCCTCAATTAATTAATAATTGTTATATGAAGAAAATAAGGGATATATAATAAAAAACTTGAAAAATATTATAAATCAGGTAGAAATTAACACATGTTTATTATTAAGGATGAACAAGGAACAAACGATTCATGTTGAACACAAGGTAAGGGGTTTCTTATACAAACTTTACTTCCTTGAGATTTACATTCTTCACCACTTATTAATTGCATACGGTGTATTGTGTAAAAAAAATTTGTATATAGTATCATTATTCTATATATATTCATGTAATTCATTGATTCATTAGGTGTTTATTATCTTTTGGTCATACGACTCGATTGATTACAACTTGGTATGGGGTTTTCATCACATATTTTATTCCCATGTGATTCATGCTATATTTGCCGCTACTTCATTTTGTGTTGTTTATATATAGCCCATTATTGTATTATTTGTTTAATATACTTTAATTTATGGGAATTTAAATGTTCATTTTATGACCCTTTTTCATGGGATGTATATTTCTTTAGTTACCAAATCGGTAAGGGAACATTTCACCACACTCTTTTAGACAAAGTCTTCTTTTATGTCATGTCTTTTAATTTCAATTTTTTAATGTTGGGATATAATATTCTATATTTTTATTGCTTTAAATTTTTGTCCATGTAATGAAATTACTTTTCCTCTCCCATTAAATAATTTTCTGAATTTATAGGTGACGTCCTTAGGCCGTAAAATTTCTGCAAGAGAACTTTTTAACTCAATTTCAACTCTTTGGGTTAAACATAAACTTCCTGATTATGTTATTATATAAATATTTGTGAATTACCTATCACCTTTTTACCATTAATATCCACTTATATTGGGTGTATTCTTATTTATCATGCATAATTATGTCATTGATTTGTCATTAATATAATGATATGATCATAGCAATGGACTTTGTATCAATTTACATTATATTGAAACATATATGTTTTTATAAACCAATTCCAATTTATATGGTGCATATACTGACTTTTACATATTTTATCATGAATCTCTTTATTCTCATGATATTATAAGATTTTATTAATGTTATTCCTCAACTATTTCTATTCAAGAATCTCTCATTTGGTTAGGAACTTTTTAACAAAAATAACATTTCAAATGTTTTAAATATTTATTCCTATAATTTTTTCACATGAATGTAAATTTTTTAAAATTGGTTTTAAGGATTTATTTATATGGACATTAATGTTTGGTAATAAAAAATTTCTTTCAACATCTTCAAATTGGTATGGGACACTTTTACTCATAAATCTATTTATTGAATGTTTAAAATGGGTTTGAAAATGGTTTTAAAAAGAATTTATTATGTCAATATCATGAAATGATATAATGTTATCGAAATGTGGAAATGTAATCTTTACTTTATTCATTTTTATGTTTTGTTATTAGGTTATGGTTATTGAGAATTTTTTATGTATATGGGTGGTTTCGTGATAAACCTAGGGCAGGTGACCGGGAGATAGCTCTCAAATGCATTGGGTAACATAACAAAGGTAAAAGTTAATGTTTCTCCTAAGATATTTAGGTAATATACTATTTTGGGTATTCCAAACGTAACACCCTACATAGTTTTGAAATATACAATGTAAGTATGTTATGTATTCCATAAGTTACCTTTATGATTTATAATTTCTGTGTGTTATTCATAAATATTACGATTTCTTAAGGTATGTTATTATTGAAAAGTATGGTTAAATTGATTTCTATTTATTTATGGGATAATGTTTCCTTTTGTTATTTTATAACCATTACTGAGCATTATATTATCATCCCAATTTATGAAATTTTTTTCACAGGATATAAAGATGAATAGGGTCAAGGATGGTATTAAGGAGAACTCATACTGTCTAAAAACATGGAATTATACATGTTTCAGTTTTTTATGAGTTTTTATTTTATGAAAAAATGGAAATTGAGTAGAAGTGTATACATTGTAATTTAGGAGATGTAATTTAATAGTTATGGCCTAACTCTCTAAAACTCTAAACCTGAAAATATCCTCAATGTGAATTCTTTACTTATCACATGATTATGTGATGTCTAAGTGCAGATCCGTATAGTTGGCATCCGAGGTCGGTCTAGAAAACTATAGGGACTATGTGTTTTTCTTAAATATATGGTTAGTCTCTATATTTACTATTTAAGTTATATCCTTATTTTGTAACTTTTTCCAATCAAGGAGTATTCAGATGACTTGCTTGCAATAATTATTATAGAGTCATGTCCAGACGACTCTAAAACATTTTCTAACATACAACTCACATGAAAACAATTTTTTGATATATCAAACACCTATATTATATCTATATCCCATAGTGGATAATGGTTTGTATTTAATAAAATCCTATTTTATAAATATTTTCCTATTTTAAAGAATGTTAAATATTATCGAGGAGTTTTCAAATATTTTACCTTATCACAAAATTTTGATGCATATTATGATTTTGAAAAAGCTTCTAGAAAAGGAGACCCTTTCACAATCTATTTATATTTGATTTTAAATTAGTCTTTTATAAAATACATATTTTATTTTTAAAGGACCATTGATTGTATTTTTTAACTCAAACTCAGTCCAATTATTTTATTGAAAGCCTGTTTTATTAGATGTTTTGAAATTATACGTCATACATGATTATATCTTGAAGCTATTTAGCTGTGAACACCCAAATGACCCAAGTAGTACGATGTGTATTTGTATAAAGGAAGAAGATTATTTTTAAGGATCTATAAATCATTATTGTAGTGCATGGACCATCTATTTACATGAACAATATTATCATGAATGTTGGTGGACACCATGATCTAGGTTCTATGTTCTTTCTTTGGGAATAATTTCATTTTTTTGATTTAACAAAAATGTCAATAATACGTCATGAATTAAGATACAAGGGTAATTATGAGATAGGATAAAAATGACTGGTACAAGACAACCATTGATGTTAAATCATGTTAGAGTTATTTATTAGTTTTATAAAAAGGAAAACATGTAGTCTGTGTGACAACATGTCCCGTCAGACAAAACTGTATGAATATGAACCATAACCAATGTGAGATAGAGATTTATCAACTACAACTACACTACATGATGTCCCTGGTTAGAATGAATTATTCATTTTAGTTAATGAATTTTATGGATAAAAAATAATTTTATTTTGGAAACATATGTTTTATCAAATGGATATCCTTAAAAAAGGAATGTTATTTTGTGACTAAGTGATAAATTTTATTTTGGAAGGAGTTCTTTTTTTAATATTAATTGCATAAGTATAATATAATACTATGGGATCTCATTTATGGAATAATGGCTGAAATTTTATTTTGGAGAGATATATGTTTTTGTTGTGTATATATGGTGATTTGGGATATCTATGGAAATGATTAAACTATCATAGAGAATATGTTTTTAGGCTAATTACTCTTTAGTATGAGACTTTAAGAGTAGTCTATGTTATTTGGAGTTAAATGTTAATATTTATCAAGAACGACTATGTGATCAAATCCTTTTGAATTTTGGGTTTCAAAATTAGTTAGGATTATTTTGAAGAATTTTTAGGATGATTGTGTATTGAATGGTATTTTTGGAACTTTGGGTACTTTTTGTTTACTTTTGGAGATTAATAGTAGTATTTTTTTATAAAGGATTATCCTTTTTGGGTATTATCGAATCTCATACTGACAATTTTTTGTTTTGGTTAATGTCTAAAGAGAAGGGAAATATATTATTCTTTTTTTGGATTATTTTATTCTCTATAAGGTTATTCTAGAACTTCAGGTGTGACCATGTCATCATGAATACTCTTCGTTTTGAGAAAAGATGCATTTTGGTAGGAATTTAGTAAAGGATTAAATTCTACTTGACATGTAAGTATGTTTCCTTATGTTTTTAGTTAAGATCACAAATAAATTCTTAACATTATGAAAAATAACCCAAAACAAAAACATTGTTCATTAAATTTTACTACCAAGGAATCAGAGACCGTTCAACCCATCAGAAGTTTGTGATTTTCTTGTGTTTAACTTTCTCCAAATCATGTTTTATATCACTCTCCATGAGGTCATGATGGTTAGTTTCTCTTCCATATCATTGTTTTTATATAATCCTAGTATGTTTTATGTTTATTAACCCTTTTACACAACTTTAATTCCTTTAATGTGAATGTTTTATTGACTCATTACTGATGTGGGACATTTAATGATGTTTCTGAGCACAATTTTAAAATTTCGAGGACACAACTTATAAAAGTGGTGAAGGATGTAACATCCCAAGAAAATACGAATATTAAATTTTCATATTTATTAATATTTTATAATTAAATATTAACTATACTTAAAAGGGTATGAAATTTTTGATATCGTACTCAATACGCAAAAATATTTTTCTTTGAAATATTATTTTGCACACAAAATAGAGTTATACCGAAAAATAATATATTATTATTATTTTAAATGGTAGTTAACACATAACTGTGCTTTTGGAGAGAATGAACAGAACTAATTAAAATATTATTATACATGTTTGTTAAATGTCTTTACATTTATCAACTAGATTTTGGAGGCTTGAAATAAGAATGAATCAAATTTTAAGAGTGATAAATTCAACTATTTTTTAAAAGTATTATTACCATATTTTTATGGAGAACCCTTTTGAAATATAGGTTTTTTCAAATTTATATGATCCATTTGACAAACTAAACATATTATTTTTAATCAAGACGTCAAAATATACTTTGGGTAAATTTTTGTTATTTTTCTGATAAAGTTACTTATTTTAGTGAAAAGTAAAAAAATACCACTTTTTAATTCAAAAACCAAATTTAATCAAATTTATTTATACTAATAGATTACATTATTAATTTATTTTAAAGTGTAATTAGATTATATATTTATAATTTCATCCAGTTTTGTTCATTAGAAGTAATTTAAATTTGAAATTTCATATAAACAAGTGGTAATCTTTTGATAGTTATTTTTTCTTAAAAAAAGATTTTTTATTTACACGAATGGTAATTAATTTAAAACTAATTTATTCCAATTATGTGTTTTGAATTGGGAAAGATTGATTCAATATTTCTAATCTGGAGTTCCAAATTCTATCTATAGGTGTCTTTTATTTACTTCAGAAATTATTTTATTTACCATTGTTAAAAGATAAATCTAGTTAATAAGGGTAAAATTAATATTATAACAATATTAAATTACCCTTACACTTTACCTAATCATATTGGATGAGATATTTCCTGCCAAGGGCATCCTTGAGTCGATTTTGGGACCCCATGGAGCCACTTGGGAGAGATAATGACACTTTATATTAATTAGTATAAATTAAAGACAAAGATGATAGAAACATATATCTTTTAATAAATCAATTATTACAGGAGGTTATATAATTTATCTATTACACTAAAAATATTAATTTAAAAGATAAAAATATTTACTACATCATGGTATTTTATTTGTAATTTTTATACATCAAATAAATAAAATTATTTATAACACAATTCTGATGCAGTGATTACCTTATTAATGAATGATTTAAATTTAAAAGATTTAAAAATTAAAAAATATCCAACACATGTCCAAATCATATTATATGATTTTATTTTGAACATGAGTCATCTTATCTTATAATTTATTATGTTGTGTTCCATTTTAAATAGAATATTAATTTTTAATAAAATAATATTTTCAATCATTCTTAAAGAGCCCCTCCTCCCCTTATAAAAATCCATCTCCTCTTACTAATTATTTATACCTTTTAGGCCCCTTGGATCATCGAATGTATGCTCAAATAATCCCAAAACAATCCTCTATTCACCTATAATCCTTAACATAGGAATAAGGCACTTTTAGAGAACATTTTTGTTTAAACAAAACAGAGCAACCAGATTTTAAGGTAACGTCTTCTCTCAAGATCTTTTATTTTTTCCTTATCCGACCCCCTAAACTCTCTTTATTCCATTACTTTATAATGAAAAAGAATCTTAAATATAATATTATATTGTTATGAGGAGTATTCGAACAACACATCAACTCACTTTTATCTAATTGATACAAATAAAATGTTTCTGTGGAAGGCGAACTGCAGCCTCACGAAACAATGATTTTTCAATATTATAATACCTACTCTAATAGTGGACATTATGATGTAATAGTAATTATATATGATATTAATTTTATTTATTTTATATCTATGATTTTATAATTCTCTTATAGAACACACCTTTTAGCTTTTCATATTGTATATATACGATAATTTAATTTGTTGATGTGCGGACTACCGCCCCCTCAAATTGGTATGAATCTTTCATGCTATACATGGAATGTTTAAAGGATGGAATTTATGAACTTATTTACCATATATAAAATATATATTACACTTTAATTTTTATATACCTACATATCATTTCTTTTTAATTCCTTTAAAAATGAAAAAAATAAAGTAGCATTCATGTGTACGTACGGCTTACCGTCTCCATGAACGGTGCATTTCGTTTATTATGTCTAAAAGTTATGGACTATTATAAATACATATATACTAGGTATAAATTATTTATATGATATATAAATCATAAATATCATTCTGTATATAATCTATTTCTGACCACATGGACAACTTGTAATTATAAGAAGTTCATTTTTTTACTCAAGTTTCGAACAATGAAAAAATGTTCGATATGAAAAAAATAATTATTAATTGTTATAGAAAGGTAATTAGATATATATAAGGAATACTAAAAATTAAAAGGTTATGAGTTAAGTAGAAGTTAATTTATTTTTTTATTCAGGAAGAATAATGAACAAATGAGTCAAGTCAGACATGAAGCGAGGGGTTTCTTATCTCACTTTTAAATCCGTGATATTTGCATTGTTCACCACTTATTTATTCCACGTGGTGCATTGTGTACTAACATTTGATATATATTATCATGATTATATTTATATTCATGGTATTATATGATTTATTTGGTGGTTATTCTTTTCATATAACTCTATTGATTACAATGTGGTAATGTGTTTTAATCACACTTTTTATTCCCGTGTGATTGATTCTATATTTGCCACTATTTACTTTTGTTTGGAACATGTAATTCCAATGGTTGAATTATTTATTTAACATACATTAATTTATGGGAATATATATCTTCATTTTATTCTACTTATTTCATGGGGTGTATGTTTAGTAAATTACCAAATTTGTAAAGGAAGCATTCACCTCAAACTTTTAGGCAATTAATTATTTTATGTTAGGTTTTTTAATATCCATTTTCCTGTGTTGGGATATGTTCTTCTATATACCTATTACTGAACATTTTTTTCCCATGTGATGATAGAGACCTTCCTCTTCCATCGACATATTTTCAGAATTTTAAAGCGACGTCGTTGGGCTGTCAAATTTCTACAAGAGAACTTCTTAACCCAATTTCAATTCTTTGGGTTAAACTTCTACTTCATGATTATGTCATGATATGAATATTTGTGAATGAAATTTGACTTTTTTAGACTTAATATCCACTTATATTGGGTTTATTCCTATTTTCACACATAATTGTTTCATTGATTTGTCATTAATCTATGGTTATGTTCATTGCAAGGGACTTCGTCTCAATTTACATTCCATTGAAAATTATTTTTTGTTATACCCAAATTCATGTTTATATTGTGTATATACTTCCATTTGACATATTATATCATGAATATACTTATTCTCATGATATTATAATCTTTTATTAATGTTATTCATCAATTATTTGTATTCAAATATCTCTCAATTGGTTTGGAACTCTTTTACTAAAATATAATTTCAAATGTTTTAAAGATTGTTTCTTACAAATATTTCCCATTAATGTTCATGTTTTAATGATGGGTTTAAGGGTATATTTATATGGGCATGAATGTATTTAAATAAAAAATTCTTTCAAAAGTTTCAATCTCTTTTGGGAATTTTTGATTCAAAAATCTATTTTTTAATTGTTTTAAATGGTTTTCAAACTGGTCTGATAATGCATTGATTATGTTAATATCATGAAATGATACATTGTGATTGAAATGTGTAAATGTTATCTTTCCTTTATTATTTTTAATGATTTATGAATATGTTATGGTTATTGTGAATTTTTTACTTATATGGGTGGTTCCATGATAAACCTAGGGCTGGTATGCCTGAGATAGCTCTCCAACACGTTGGGTAATATGACGGAGGTAAACAGTAATGTTTCTCTTAAGGTATTTGGTGAATATACTATGACAGGTATTTCAAATGTAACTCCCTACGTATCTATGAAATCATCAATGTAATTATGTTATGTATTCCATAAGTTATCTTCATTATTTATGATTTATTTTTGTTATTCAAAATCATATGATTTCATGTGGTATGTTATGATTGAAAATAATGGTTTCATTGATATGTATTAATTGATGGGTTAAAGTATCTTTTCTTTATTTTATATTCCTTAATGAGATTTTTGTGCTCATCCCATGTATCGAAATGTTTTTCGCATGACTTAACGATGATTAGGGTCAAGGATGGTATCATGGAAAAGACATGTTGTCTAAAAACATAGAACTTGAAATGATTCTTTTTTAAGAGATTTTATTATATGAAAAAATGGAAACTATATAGAAGTGTCTACATCGTAATTTTTGAGATGTAATGTAATAGTTATTGCCTAATTCTTTAAAACCCTATACCAGAAAAGATCCTCAATGTAATTATTGACTTAACTCAAGCTTTTTCAATGTTTAAGGTAAGGTCATTATATAAATCCTATAAAATTATACTACTATAATCATTATAATTATTAATATCAAAAACCAAGAATTATATGAAATGTAATATATTAATAAAATAAAATTTTTTAAATAATATTTATCACCTCGAAATTGTATTGGACGGTATGAATTGGTTTATCCTTGTAAATTAAATTGTGAATAATGGTTTCATATAATATATTGATTAATAAAAAATATATACTCACTTTTTATTAAATATATTTTATATAAAAAAATATCATTCCTCCAAAAATAGGGTTCAATGATTAATGTGTGAAAACATTATAATTACATTATGTATTTATTATAAGTCTTATATGATAAAAGGGATATGGTTTTTTATTTATTCATTGAAAATTAGTTTATGTTGATGTTTTGGAAATTTTATGAAGGGATTTATTTTTAACTAAATTATGACGATTATGGATTTTCATGTACTAAAATTTATGTTCATTAAATAAATTAATTTAAAATTAATATTATATTTATTATTTATTATTTATTATTTTTGTTATATATTATAAATTTTATTTATAAATAACAAATTCTATTCATGTAATGTCCTGATATTTATATCAGTTAATTTTTATGCTTAAAACGCATTTTTCTAAAAAACAAATTTTATTGTTATCTACTTATTAAAATTAAAATTAATTTCTGAAACATATATATCTAATATTAAAAAATTGATACCATATTTAGATTTATGAAGATAAAATTTAGTAAATAGGTCCATTTTATTTATAATCATTTCCAATATTAAATGTGGTAAAATTAATCACATTGGTAAAGGGTAAATTCATTACTTTTGGTCAAGAATAATTTTATAATCCATTAAAATTAATTTCACAAATTAAAATAATTCGATTTTATAAGAATCATTTTTACTAGAAAAGACTAAATTATATTTTGTGGAAATTTTCTATCATTGGACATTGGTAGTATCGTTTATATTATTTCAAGTAATAAATATTTTGAAATTACACTCTATTACTTTAAGAATATTATATATGTTAACATATTGATAAGATTTTTTTATGAATGAATATAAAAGAATATTTTAATCATATGTAATTTTATTTTATCATAGTAAATTATTGATAATTTTTAGTAATGTAATATTAATCCTAAATTCATATGGAAGCCTGAAAAAGTATTTAATTAATTTAAAAAATTGATTTGTAAAATATTAAAAGTAATCCAATATGGATGAATTATTATATCCCTCTAATTTTAAAGATAATTATAACGTATTATTTACATTTTTAGGATTATATTATAATTTTACCTTTTTCATGATGATTTAAAAGTCAAATTAATTGTATGTGGTCATAATGACATTATAATATTTTATTACAAATATAAATTATTAAAATATATATAAATAAATAAAATCATTAAATTGTATGAGGGGATAATATATAGTCTAATATATAATTCCAATGATTTTTTTAACAATTTTTCTTTTAGGGGTACATTCTTGATCCTTAATGTTTATACAACTTTTATGTTGCATTAATTTTCACAACACTTAACAAAGGTTAAAACAAAATGATGAGGGTGAAATCATTTCCAAAATAATTCAAAAATTTATTATATGAGGTTATATAGATTAAATATAATATTATATTAGAATATTTTCAATTTATATATTCTTTAAAATAAAATATATTTTTAATTTATTTAATACATTATTAGAAACCATTAATGCACATCTCCCCACTTATAAAAGGACACCACATCACTTTTCCTTACACTAGATTAAGAAAACATGATAAATTAGAAACAGAACATTCAAATATTCAATACGATTATAAATTTTATATATTTTATTATTTCAATATAAGTTCAAACCTATCCCTCTTATAAGGATATCTAATGGATGTCTACACAAGGAGACACAATCCGCTTTACCAACAAATTTAAATTTTTTTATTTATATACTTATTATAAATATATTCAAAAAATTATAAAATAATATACCATTTATATTAAATATATTTGTATTTCAATACGATTGTAAGAAAAAAATAACATCACTTAAAATTGAGAAAACATTTATCGTGGAAACGTACAACTAACAATCTCCACTTAATGTTGTAATTCGTTCAACATCTCCAATTTACATAGATGATCATATACATTGATATAATGAGCATATATTATATTATAAAAATGTTAAATATTATAAAATTATAAAACCCAAACTTCCTTCTTGCATTCCAATCCATTTGAAGATGATAACGTTGCTCAATCATAAATGTGTACTACCACCTCCATGAAGGGACGTGGTCCCTTTTTAAAATATTAATTACATGGATAGTAAAAAGGATATATTAAATGAATATATATTATATTTATATTATGATTAACATTATATATATAATATATTCTTAATCCAATTAAGTGGACTAAAACATATGTTACTAAACAGGTGCGAGAAAATAAAATTATTATCACCAAGAAGAACAACAATAACAAATGATTGTTAATAAATGGTTGTTAATATTTTAACAAGGGATATTATGTGATATTATATATATGAATTTGTTTATTATATAAATTAATAAAATGCCATTAATAATTATACAGCAGTTTATATTATATACAGATAAATGTAAATGATAGGTCAGGGGTTTCTTATGTAATTTCCCTTTTGTTGGGATATATATAAATTTAATTTACTATGTTAGAACATAATTGGGTGTGAAGTGACCTCATTCTCTATTATGTTGTTTTTAAAATTCATTTTATTTGATTTAATTTTTTTACACTTAATCACTTCATTGATTAATTATCAATCAAATGATATCATATTTGTACATAATTTCATCCTAATTTCCACTCCAATGAGACATATTGATTATTATTGTCCTATTTATATTTATGTAGAATATATAGTTCGGTCTTATGAATTTAACATGAATATAATTTAAGTTTGTGTTGATTTAAAGGTTACTAATTATATAAAAATTAATTTTAATAATCTCATTTTTGTGATTTCAATTATTTTTTTGAAGGAATTTTATAATTTATAATTAATAAAGATCATATATATTTTTATATTATTTATATTTAATGTGTTTAAATATATTTATTAAAAATTTCCCAAATTTTTCACCTTTTTCACAAAAAGAAATATTTTAATGAAGACTTCATTTTTTAATATATTTTGAATTTTAGTTTTTTATTTCGTGTCAGTATTTTCCTAACCTATATTAGAAATTTATTTTTTATATACTGTAATGACTAATTAATGAAATTTTAAGATATAAAATAATTTTTTAATTTATTTATGGGAATCAATTTAATTTTTTCTAAAGGGGTCATTTTTAACTTTCCTTATAGAATGTTGAATGGAATATTTGGTTCGTAGCTTATATAGTGTTAGAAAACGATCTATCCATGATAAACCATGTATACTATTTATTTATTTTATTAAATATTTAATTGAAGTTTAAAATAATACTTATTATGGAGATTATTTTTAATTTTTGACTTAATATTTTATAATTATTAATATAAAATAATTTACAATAAAATTAGCCTTTTGAATGAATTAATGGTCATCACTTATCTCTTACATGTTTTGTGTTCATTGAATTTTTATTAAAATATTCAATTACTTATGATCATTTGAAAAATAAATTTCTATTTAATATATATATATATATATATATTATTTTTATCATTTATATTTTTATTTCTTAAGAATTTTACTATTTATACATATGATATTTTACTTTGAATGTTTTTTGATTTGTATGGTAAATATGTAAATTTCCTATCTTTTATCCAATACTGACAATTATTATAAGTAATATTGTTTATGATATAAAATAATAATTCATTAGAAAAATAATGAATCAAACATTCTATGATAGGTGGGCCAAATTTAGATAGCCCCTTGATATATCAGTAGATCTAATGTGACTAATCAGTTGGACAAAATTTTTTAATGGGCCTTTGGTTTATGTATACCCACTGTTTTATGTTGTATTGAAATAAAGAAATGATGGTAAATGGATAATTATTTATCAGATGATGACATCCAACATTATCAACTTCCATAGATATGAATTATTTTATTATCCATGATATTACTATATTTATACTTTCCAAGGTTGAATTTTGTTCTCAAGTTATTCAATAAATAACATTTTGTTTTTATTTACAATTCCACATTTATTATTACCCATTATATCATCATATATTATACTTTATGTAACCCTTATTGAGCATTAGATATAAGCCATTGGTTTTTTCCATTCTCGGTTATATAAAGTAGAAATCAATGATTTTGGTTCTCGGATGACGAGCATTTTCTTTTGGTGTTTTAAATATTATTTAAATTGTAAAATTAGATTCATGTGTATTTCATGTTATTCATGATTATTTTACTAATATATCCAAAATTATAAGAACCATTGTATATAATTAAAATTCAATAATGTAGACGTAGGATATGGGCTACATGAGTCATTGTTATTAAAGAACATATCATAAAAATATAAGTATAATCCTTAGGAACTAGATTTAGGAAACCATTGATTATGGAATATAAACATATTAATAAACATGTGTATATTCCTATTTATATGATACTATCATAGGAATTGTCTTACATGAATGAATATGTGGTTTTAGTAAGAATAAATCCATATATGGATACTACTAGTGGATGTGGTTTTGGATGAAATGAATCATGTGTTAATGATCAAGGAAAAGCGATATTTGATTATAAATTGGAAATAAATCTATTGCAAGGGGAATGGAACCTTAATGTAAAATTGGTATGAGTCTCCCGAGTGACATGATTGAGTGAACTTTTACTTTTTTATTTAACCATTATAATGGATTTCGTAAGGTGATATCCAAGGATTGACAAGGTAAAACATATGGTGTAATAGAGTTAATAAAAGTTTTACAATGATGAAATCCTATGAATAATAATTCATTATTGTATACTAGGATTATTTTTGTTCTTACTATATTTTCTCATTTTAGAAAAAATATGGAACTAGAATGAACCTTGTTAATGTTCAGTGTTATAGAAAATATTCTTATTCAGTGAAATATCATTGGATGTGTACTAGAGAGGCATGAATTTGAATAATTCCAAATTACCTATGAAGATATGTTTTCAAAAACATATACCTTAATGAGACTCTCAAAATCACTAAATAATAAGAGAATATAGTTCTTAGAGAGATCTGGTGGTGCACATAATGATGGAACTAATTCTCAATTTCAATAATGTAAAAAATGTGAAATGTGATAATATGAAAAATGAAATAAATGGAATTGGAAAATGTTTTATACATGGAATATATGTGTATAAATAAAAAAAAAGAAAAAAAATAAATAATATGACATAAGGAAATAAATATCTTCCCATTAAATACGTTATTGTTTTATTTTTTATGTTTATGGTACAGGGTAATTATTCAAATTAATTCCCTAATCCAAGAATTAACTCGTAGTGTAACACCCAGAGATTTTATGAAAAATATTCTTTTTAATTTTATTAATGTCTTGTGTTGTACGCTACACCAAAAGGAGCTTTCACAACACGCATCCTTGACTTGCCTTGCATTACACGCAATCGCAACCTTCCTTGATAGCGTGTGTAGTACGCAATACTGAGTTTCACGAAACAACGATATGCTATTAAAATATTATTAAAACTAGCCGTTATGAATAGTAATAACCACTTTTTGAAATTTTGTAAATTTTATTTTTTAAAATGGACTTCATTTATGGATTCGGAGTATCAAATTTAGCCTAAGGTGAAATTTTGGTACTTTTCAGATAACATTCATATTCTGATGAATAGTGAAAATTACTAAATTTTAATTAAAAACAACTTTTTTAATCGAATTAATTAATAGTGATAAAATATTAATTTGAGTGGTTTTAAATAATATTTAGAATATATTTTTACAATTTAATACAATTTTGGTCATTGGATGTAATTTCACATTTAAACCAGTTATAAACAAGTGTCAATATTTTGATAGTTATTATCTCTTAAAAACACGCTATTTGTTGTGACAGCGGAAATTAATTATAAAATTAATTAATGAAACTTATATGTTGGGAATTTTGTAAAATAGAAATCATTTTTGAATTCTGAATATCAATTATAGCTTAGGGTGAAATTTTGGCATTTTTCTGAAAAACTTCAATTTTTGATGAATAGTGAAACCAGTAAGTGGTAGGTTAAAAACTGAATTTTGTATAAAACATAATTTTACCACTTCTGTGAATGGAATTTCGAAACTCCGACAGACACGGTTGATATCAGTAAGTAAAATGTGGTTCAATGAGATAAAAATAATTTTTTGGTGAATAGTAACTTTTTACTTTTTTTACCACGGTTAATAGTAAATAGGGTAACTAAGGGTAAATATGATATTACTATTACCCTAAAACATGTTCTAATTCTATTGGATAAGTGTAATTTGACCAAAAACAACCTTATGAATATAATATGACCATTTAGGTCCACTGGGATTAGATTATGACATTTAATATTATTTTATTTAATAAATAGTTAAAATAGTTAAAATCACAGTTTAATAAGTAAATCATTTTCAATATGGGGTTATAGATAAGATAAATTAGACTATAAATATTCATTAGAAATCTAAAAAGATTTCCTATATAATGGTATTTTATTTGTAAATTTTAGACATTAAATAATTAAATTTTTTTATGACTCAATGATGATGCAGTAATTATCTTATTAATGAAATATTGACATAATTGATGTCATAAACACTAAAATAAATGTAATTTGAGCCTTTTTATGAGTTCCACTAATTTTCTAGGTTACTATGATATATTATTGTTTATTTAATCAATTTTTTTCTAACATATAATTCTGTTATGACTTTCAAAAAAATCATATATCAAATAGTGTCAAAATTGACACAAAATAGTTTTTAAATCAAATATTATATTATTAATTGTTTTTTTATTCCTAAAAATCTATGGTTCGGCAAAATGACTTAGATAAGGATATATATATTAATTATAAACAATTTGGGGTTCGTTTGGCATGTTATAGTAAGAGTATTAACCATATAGTGTAAGAAAACAAAAAGACACGGTAAAAGTTAAATTATTTAACTTAGAGTTAAATCTAATTTATAAGGTTACAATAATAACCCAAACTTGTATAAATCCTATTGGTTGATAGGATTTCGACCCATTCCCACTTTATCTTCGAAATAAGACACTTTGGAACCATTATAAACCGATTTTGACTTTAATAAAAAATAATATTTTGAGATATTCCTAAGGTGCCCCTCTCCTCCCTTATAAAAGGACACCTCCACCCCCTCCTCCTCACACCAATTTGAGCACTCAATATCGGCCAACCCCTGCCAAAATCCCTTCTCCACTTCCCTAGAATAATCCTAGAGGTCCTGGTCTTCTTCAATGACCAATCTTAGTTCCCTAAGTGGAGGATTCAAAGAGGCATTTCAAAGAAGAGGTAATATCCATTACCGATCTTCTCAATTTCTTTCTTCTTCAACTTCTTCTTCTTTAGTTGTTTCATGACAAAGTAATTACATAAGTATTACTTACATACAGATATGTTATTATAAATATGAAACAACCCTAATTCACCTTCTATCCATCCTACGGAAAAATGAAATCACCGCGCGTGCGTACGTACGGAATACCGTCTCCACGCCGTGGTGTAATCTATTTTCCACCACCAACTTAATAGGATGGGTATAATGGTGTAATGAGTAACTATATATTATTATTATAATGTGATATTGATACTGAAATATTCTACATACACTTCAACACAATTCCACGACCATGGGAACGATATCATCGCTCGTGCGTACGTACGGACTACCGTCTCCACGACGCGATGAGATTAATTCTCAATGATTAACCATTCAAGAATGATTATAATGTATATATAATAAGTAATAATGAAATATATGACATAATAATGATACTGGACTTATGTAAATTTATATGTATGTTATATACTTAATTCCATTCACTTCAATAAGGAAACGAAAACAGCGTTCATGCGTACGTACGGACTACCGTCTCCATGAACGGTGTATTTCATTCCATTTATCGATATTATATATATATATATATATATTCTGAATATATATTATATATAAATCATGTTTTACATTCTGTAAATAAGTAATCATGATCCAAATAATCATATTAATAATTACAAGTTAAAAACACGAACGACAAATGAGACGATTTTACCCAAACTTCTAATTAAAACATGAATTTACAAAAGAACAGGTAATATAAAGTCATAAGTGGACCATATATGATATAATAACAATGAATAGGATTCTGGAATAAGTCAATAACATGATTTAAATCATTATATAGGAGGTTCGGACACTTACAAAGCAAGTCGGACCTAAGGTAAGGGAAATATCACAATATCATTTTTATCCGAGTATTTTATCAAAATTATTTTCCATCTAAGATAATAAAAGGGTTATGTTTTTATCCATATTATTACATGGATTTGATTATTTTGTGATGGAAATATTTTTATGAATTTCTTTATCTTATATGAATTTTTTTATGATGTCATGTTGTTTAAGAATCTCATTTTTATTACATGGGTTACGCTATAATGTATGGTTTATTATTATGTGGAACACATAAGAAAGGATTCATTATAAGATGGGTGGGACCTATATCTCCCTCCAATGCATTGGGTAATGATTTCATATCTCATGAGATAGACATGGCTAGAATGGTAGGTTAAACGGGTTCAGTGAAACAGGACTGAAAAGAGGGTGACTCGATTCAGAAAGGGTCTTTTTCCACTAAGATAGTCTTGGCAACGAGTCATGACTAACAAGAAATGATTCTCTATGATTATGTGTGTATTCCACAAAGTTCCATGTTTTATGTTATGATTATTGTGATTTCGTTTCACTACTATGATTTATCCCATGTTATGAAATTATGCTCTCTTTTTCAGGTTATGATTTCCAAAAGTTATGTTCTTTTGAATATGATGTGATTGATTTTTCTTTTGTTTACCCTTACTGGGCATTTGAGCTCACCCTTTTATGTTTTCTTTTACCCAGGATATAAAGAAAGGTTTTAGGTAAAAAAAAAGGGAAGATCTTTATGAGATATATTGAAGATCTTTCACCACGATTAGAAGATTACGTTCCGAGTTTCCAAAGACACTAAACTATTACGATCCTTGTGTGCGTGTTTTTGTTATGTACTAAGTATTCCGCAAATGTAATGTAATGTCAATGTACGTAAGGAATCGGGTCTCTACAGTTGGTATCAGAGGAAAGGTTTAGTCAACCTTTGGAAACTAGGATGCGAAAACGTTAGTGAGATCCCTAGAGATATTTCTAAGGTATGTCTAGGGATGTCCCTAAGGTTAAGTATACGTATAGGTTATAGTACTAGAATTACGCTAACGATCATAGAATTAAACCAAAGATGTTAGATATTTAAGTTACTCCCCCTTTATTATGATTTTTGCCTCTCACACTATTCTTTTTGGGTTTTAGAAAATGGCTGGAAACAAGATGATTCACGATAATGGAGGATATAATGGACAATGGAATGATATTATTCATGAGCAACCAAATGAAATGGGATTTGGAAGTGTAAACATCATTATTATGCCGAATCAGCAATCTCATTATATGATCAATAAAGTAAAATTTGTTAAGTTTCCTGACTCGGCTAATAAGAGAAAGATGGAGTTTCAAGATGATCATAGATGAAAGAAAGTTAAATTTCCCCTATGTAAATCATGTGGGAAGAGGCATCAAGGAGAATGTTTCAAAGGAAATGGAAGATGCTTTGGGTGTGGAAAAGAAGGACACAAAGCCAGTAAGTGTAAAGGAAAAGGTTCAGTTAACACCAGGGATGAGGATAATGGTATTGCTACAACATCAGCAATGGTTAAATGTTTTAAATGTGGAATGTATGGGCATTATGCAAACCAATTCCCTAAGGGAAAGTCTCATGAAGAGAATCAGTATGGTCGTATGGGTATTATTTATGTGGATGACGATGAAGAGACTACAAATGATATGTGAGATGAAAGAATTGTTGAAGCTCGTTCAACGGTTTAAGAATGTAGTGGAATGATTACATGTTTATCATGTGTAATGTTGTATAAGAATTCTCATGGTACTATGGAATAAAGAGACATCTAAGGATTGTTACACTGTTGTCTTTCCTTGAGTTATGAAAGTACCACTATCCATGAAAGGTTATTCAGATATTTTTGGAATTTAGATGATATGCGCATAATGAAGGAATAATAAGATAATGAGGTGTTTGATTGTATTCATGAGCTTATGACTGATATAAGGAGAAGGTTATATCATGGTTTGAGTATATAGAATTTTTGGATTTTGGTATGTGGAAAGAGTTAACTTTTAACTGCATTCATGTTTTCACTATGGTTCAATGGGTATTCAAGAGAATACATGATTAAGGCCTCTGAATGTTTAGAATATGACCAACAAGACATATCTTATGATATATGGGGATCAACGATGGTATTAAATCTCTGGAAATCGTTTTCACAATGTTATGAGAGTGGACTGCAGTATTATGGATAAGCCTAAATATTGAAATGAATTATGTAGGACATAAGTTAGTATTGTTTAAGGATAGAAGTATTTTCTATATTATTGATGGGATGTTATAGTTTTAGAAAAAAGGACAACCTGCAGAACGGGCGACAGCCCATCGCGTCGGACAAGGTTGTGGGAATCGAACCCACAACCGAAGTGCGACTGGCCTTTATCGCCTACCACAGGCCTACAGGAAGTCCCTGTTTAGTAGAAACTAGTTTTATTTTATTAATAAGTATGATATATGAAGTATAAGTCCATTTTAGGAACCATATATGATTAATCTCACTATAGAATGACTTATGAATATTTAATAACTTTTGCTAACCTTTTTTTTGAGACAGATGGAATGACCCATCATTCTATCACATGATCTGATAACACTTCACGAATAACAAATTCAACTTCATTTATTTAAGAGCTAAAGAGGAAATTTTACAAGGCACGAACAACAGTGAGATTGTACCAAAATAAAGTAAGTATTTATTCTAATTCAAATTCTTTAACTTTAGGGAAACGATCTTGAAAACCAAAAATGTTGTCCTAGTGCTCTTATATCTGATTAATCAGATGGTACCTTAGATCGTCAAAAATTTATAGATTTGTGATTGTTGGCTTTTCCATAGCCATGTTCTCTACCACTCTCCATCAGAACATGATGGTTAGATTTCTCTTCCATATCCATATTTTCACCTATGTGGAAACCTAGTGATTAGTTTATTTGGGTAACCGTTACGTTTCATACTTTTGTTTTTAAATATTGGTTTTGGTATTCCTTTTTACGATGTGGGTTTCTATTAAATAAACTTTTGAGTAGTAAACCATTTATAACCCCGACGAATTTCGAGGGCGAAATTCATTTTAAGGGGGGTAGAATGTAACACCCCGAGATTTTATGAAAAATAATCTTTTTAATTTTATTAATGTCTTGTGTTGTACGCTACACCAAAAGGAGCTTTCAAAACACGCATCCTTGACTTGCCTTGCATTACACGCAATCGCAACCTTCCTCGATAGCGTGTGTAGTACGCAATACTGAGTTTCACGAAACAACGATATGCTATTAAAATATTATTAAAACTAGCCGTTATGAATAGTAATAACCACTTTTTGAAATTTTGTAAATTTTATTTTTTAAAATGGACTTCATTTATGGATTCAGAGTATCTAATTTAGCCTAAGGTGAAATTTTGGTACTTTTCGGATAACTTTCATATTCTGATGAATAGTGAAAATTACTATATTTTAATTAAAGACAACTTTTTAAATCGAAATAATTAATAGTGATAAATTACTAATTTGAGTGGTTTTAAAGAATATTTAGAATATATTTTTACAATTTAATACAATGTTGGTCATTGGATGTAATTTCACTTTTAAACCAGTTATAAACAAGTGTCAATCTTTTGATAGTTATTATCTCTTAAAAACACGCTATTTGTTGTGACAGCGGAAATTAATTATAAAATTAATTAATGCAACTTATATGTTGGTAATTTTGTAACATTGAAATCATTTTTGAATTCGGAATATCAATTATAGCTTAGGGTGAAATTTTGGCATTTATCTGAAAAACTTCAATTTTTGATGAATAGTGAAACCAGTAAGTGGTAGGTTAAAAACTGAATTTTTTATAAAACTTAATTTTACCGCTTCTGTGAATGGAATTTCGAAAATCAGATAGACACGTTTGATATCAGTAAGTAAAATTTGGTTCAATGAGATAAAAATAATTTTTTGGTGAATAGTAACTTTTTACTTTTTTTACCGCGGTTAATAGTAAATAGGGTAACTAAGGGTAAATATGATATTATTATTACCCTAAAACATGTCCTAATTCTATTGGATAAATTTAATTCGACCAAAAACAACCTTATGAATATAATATGACCATTTAGGTCCACTTGGTTTAGATTATGACATTTAATATTATTTTATTTAATGAATTGTTAAAATAGTTAAAATCAATGTTTAATAAGTAAATCATTTTTAATATGGGGTTATACATAAGATAAATTCAACTATAAATATTCATTATAAAGACAAAAAGATTTCCTATATAATGGTATTTGATTTGTAATTTTTAGACATTAAATAATTTATTTTATTTATGACACAATGATGATGCAGTAATTATCTTATTAATGAAATATTGACATAATTGATGTTATAAATACTAAAATAAATGTAATTTGAGACTTTTTATGAATTCCACTAATTTTCTAGGTTACTATGATATATTATTGTTTATTTAATCAAAATTGTTCGAACATATAATTCTGTTATGACTTTCACAAAAACCATATATCAAATAGTTTCAAAATTGACACTAAATAGTTTTTAAATCAAATATTATATTATTAATTGTTATTTTATTCCTAAAAATCTAAGGTTCGGCCAAATGAGTTAGATAAGGATATATATATTAATAATAAACAATTTGGGGTTCGTTTTTCATGTTATAGTAAGAGTATTAACCATATACTGTAAGAAAACAAAAAGACACGGTAAAAGTTAAATTATTTAACTTAGAGTTAAATCTAATTGATAAGTTTAAAATAATAACCTAAACTTGTATAAATCCTATTGTTTGATAGGATTTA
The DNA here is from genome assembly GCA_963277665.1 of Viscum album. Classification (NCBI taxonomy): domain Eukaryota; kingdom Viridiplantae; phylum Streptophyta; class Magnoliopsida; order Santalales; family Viscaceae; genus Viscum; species Viscum album. The sequence goes on along the minus strand of OY728140.1, from coordinate 1,449,696,667 downwards.
GACCCATCCCCACTTTAGCTTCGAAATAAGACCCTTTCGAACCATTATAAACCAATTTTGACTTTAATATAAAATAATATTTTGAGATATTCCTAAGGTGCCCCTCTCCTTCCTTATAAAAGGACACCACCTCCCCCTCCTCCTCACACCAATTTGAGCACTCAAGATCGGCCAACCCCTGACAAAATCCCTTCTCCACTTTCCTAGAATAATCCTAGAGGTCCTGGTCTTCTTCAAAGACCAATCTTAGTTCCCTAAGTGGAGGATTCAAAGAGGCCTTTCAAAGAAGAGGTAATATCCATTACCGATCTTTTCAATTTATTTCTTCTTCAACTTCATCTTCTTTAGTTGTTTCATGACAAAGTAATAACATCAGTATTACTTACATACTGATATGTTATTATAAATATGAAACAACCCTAATTCACCTTCTATCCATCCTATGGAAAAATGAAATCACCGCGTGTGCGTACGTACGGAATACCGTCTCCACGCCGTGGTGTAATCTATTTTCCACCACCACCTTAATAGGATGGGTATAATGGTGTAATTAGTAACTATATCTGATTATTATAAAGTGATATTGATACTGAAATAGTCTACATACACTTCAACACAATTCCACGACCATGGGAACGATATCATCGCTCATGCGTACGTACGGACTACCGTCTCCACGACGCGATGAGATTCATTCTCAATGATTAACCATTCATGAATGATTATAAAGTATATATAATAAGTACTAATGAAATATATGACATAATAGTGATACTAGACTTATGTAAATTTATATGTATGTCATCTACTTAATTCTATTCACTTCAATAAGGAAACGAAAACAGCGTTCATGCGTATGTACGGACTACCGTCTCCATGAACGGTGTATTTCATTCCATTTATCGATATTATATATATATATATATATTCTGAATATATATTATATATAAATCATGTTTTACATTCTGGATATAAGTAATCATGATCCAAATAATCCTTTTAATAATTACAAGTTAAAAACACGAACGACAAATGAGACGATTTTACCCAAAATGCTAATTAAAACATGAATTTACAAAAGAACGGGTAATATAAAGTCATAAGTGGACCATATATGATATAATAACAATGAATATGATTCTTTAATAAGTCAATAACATGATTTAAATCATTATACAGGAGGTTCGGACACTTACAAAGCAAGTCGGACCTAAGGTAAGGGAAATATCTCAATCTCATTTTTATCCGAGATTGTTTATACTTTGGTATTTACTAGGGTGTATTTTATCATCCACATCCATGTTCCCTCAATATTTAATATTATTTCCATCCACCTACAATTGTTTAAAACCTATTTTACCCTTCGGTGAGTTTTTAGTAAAAGATATGAAAGGAATCTTTTTTCGTTTTTCGTACGAGATACTTTTTCACTTTTCCGAAAAAAGTACAAAGAATGTTTTTTTTAACTTATACGGCCTGAATGGATTTCTAAAACATTATTTCCAAGAAGTTTACTTTACAAGTATTCATGTTTATTTTTAATCAAATTCTTTTAGTTTAAAATTGTATGACATGTTAAGAAAGGAAAAGTGTTTTTGAAGTAGAAAGGATATTTTCCTCAAGAATATAGTTCAAGTATTTTATCAAAATTATTTTCCATCTAAGATAATAAAAGGGTTCTGTTTTATCCCTATTATTACATGGATTTGATTATGTTGTGATGGAAATATTTTTATGAATTCCTTTATCTTATAGGAATTGTTTTATGATGTCATGTTGTTTAAGAATCCCATTTTTATTACATGGGTTACGCTATGATGTATGGTTTATGATTATGTGTCACACATAAGAAAGGATTAATTATAAGATAGGTGGTACCTATATCTCCCTCCAATGCATTGGGTAAAGATTTCATATCTCATGAGATAGACATGGTTGGAATGGTAGGTTATACCGGTTCAGTGAAACAGGACTGAAACGAGGGTGACTCGATTCAGAAAGGGACTTTGTCCACTAAGACAGTCTTGGCAATGAGTCATGACTAACAAGAAATGATTCTCTATGATTATGTGTGTATTCCACAAAGTTCCATGTTTTATGTAATGATTATTGTGATTTCATTTCACTACTATGATTTATCCCATGTTATGAAATTATGCTCTCTTTTGCAGGTTAAGATTTCCAAAAGTTATGTTCTTATGAATATGATGTGATTGATTTTTCTTTTTTTTACCCTTACTGAGCATTTGAGCTCACCGTTTTATGTTTTCTTTTCCCCAGGATATAAAGAAAGGTTTTAGGTAAAAAAAGGGAAGATCTTTATGAGAGATATTGAAGATCTTTCACCACGATTAGAAGATTACGTTCCGAGTTTCCAAAGACACTAAACTATTACGATCCTTGTGTGTGTGTTTTTGTTATGTACAAAGTATTCCGCAAATGTAATGTAATGTCAATGTACGTCAGGCATCAGGTCTCTACACGTAGTCTATGGAAAGGCCCATTCCTTTTCAATTATTCATTGTTTTGTTTTAATATTTTTATGAATTGGGACTTGTTAATTTTATTTTAAATGTTTTATTAAAATGATAATTTTGTTATAAGAATAATTAAATATATATGTATTAGTATGCATTAGATTTTGATTGGGGGTTAGAAATCATATATTTAATGGTACTGAAAACAATGAATTGTGATTTAGCAGTATGGTGATATTTTTTTTGTTTAAAAATGATTATCGGTAAGATATATATTAAGAGATGATTAAATTTTTTATGTAAATATAATAGTGTAGGAAACCTTTAAATTGGTTTCTATTTTTATGACTGAGTGATTTTTGTTATCATTGATGATCTGAATTAATTTTTTGATTTATGGAATATATTCAATATTCTATCATTTTAATTGAGGATGATGTATTTTATAAATTTTTAAATCATATACTTTTTCATTGAGGTTGTGTGGAAAAATGACTTACTAAAATGTTTTAAAAGTGTATTTGATCAAGGAATTCACATGTTTTGTATATGAAATTACGATCCGGTTTATTTATCATGGTGAAATTTTTTTAATAAAATATTTTTTTTTTTGAAATTTTTGAAATTTTCACACATATTTTATAAGTGAATTATGTTAAACTATATACGGAATTCTTTATGTTAGGTATTTGATGAGGTTTTAGATATTATTGCATTTTTTCATTATATGAATATTTTTGAATATTCGATATTATATGAAAACCATTTTTTATGATAAATATTTATATTAGGAATTAATATTCATTCATTTATATAAATTATGATTTATTATATAAATTTTTAGTGCATTAGGAGAGAAAAATATTACATCATTTCTTGTAGTAAGAGATAAAGATGAAATTTATCGAAGGACAAAAAAAGGAAACAATTGTACATATTAAATGGAAATAAATTATGAAAATATATTTTCCCATATTAATTATCTTTATAGTAAAACATTCACTAAATCAATGTAAAATGATCATTATGAAAAAAATTATATACCTTTACCTTCAATTCAGACGAATTTATTTTCTTTTCACTAATCACAGAATTATGGTAAAGTGGTCATTAACAATCTCATGAGTATGTACTATATCACTATTGGTTAGTAATTTTAAGATTGTTTTTTAATCCATGTCTATATTATATCTTCCCAAAAACAATTCCATTTCCCTAACCCATATTACGTTATCATTCATATTAACATTATATTTCCCAATTCCCCCTTTACGAAGAAGTAATACGTTCCCTCTATATGATGATGTTTTTAAAAAAGTTATTTTCTAATATCGATAATTTGATGAATAAGATAAAATCTATATGGTGTAATGGGCTAATGAGTGTAATGTAGCTCCCCCTAAATATTGACTAATATACTCGATTGTTTTCTTAACACCAAACACTAAGCATTATGAGAACCACATTATATTGATTAAATATTTTTTACAGTATTAGTTATCAGATAGAAATTGGATTAGTGGGAATGAATATTTTTAACCACATTATGAAAAATGTGTATTTATATTTCATATAATTTATTTATTACTATTAAATATATATTCACATTTTAATAATTTTTTTTAATTCTAAAATAATTTTTATTGGTTTTTAGTATTTTTTATGAGAAAATATTATAATTAATATCTATAAAATTTTTATATTTTATTTCATAGAAATGGAATCAATTTTTAAATGATCATCTAATAATTAGTTTGGGACAATGCTTTCTGAATTTAAAAAAAAATTCTACTGAATAGTGAAATCTAATTAACAAGTAAATTTTAATCATTTCATTTCAATATTTTATGAAAACTAAATGATTCATATTTCTTTTTATATGGTATTAATATGTAATATCAAGCATGTAATATTCAAAAATATTATTTTACCAATAATTTTCCAGTTTTTTATTTAATAAATCATTAGGCTTAAAAAACAATATTTTGAAAGAACTGTTTTTCATTACATTTTTTGTATTTATATTAAATTAATATCCTAGATATCTAAAAATTGAATTTTAAAAAATATAAAATTTATTTTAAATCATGATTTTAAAATCATTTAAATAGGACCCTTCTATTTATATCTGTTATGAATAGTAAATGATGTATAATTTATCACATTAATAAAGGATAAATCGGGTAATTTGGGTAAAAATTGTGATATTCATTAAAAATTCACCCAAGAAATTAATATATTTCGTGAAATATTCTTAATTAGATCATAAAAATAAAAAAATATAATATATTGAAATGTGGTTCCATTTGACATTGGAAAAGACTTGTATATTCTTTTATATAATTAAAATACTAAAATAGAAATCTTTTGATTCTAACGTCATTCATATTTTCACGTGTGGATAATAATATGATATTGAAAAATAGAAAAATAAATTTAAAACAACTAATATTTTTATCATGTTACTATATTTATAATCATTACTGATTGAATAATTAACATAAATTATTATGTAATATTGTAAGAATATTTATTCAATTTATAATCAAATTAAATAAATGATGTCCGGAATATTTAAATTTATACAATTTGAATGAATTATTATCTTAAAAAAATAATAATTAAATTAATAAATATTATTTTTTTGGGTTAATGGATTCAATTCATATGATATCTTTCTCATTGTATCCTCATTGTCAAAGTATATGAATAGTGTAAAAAATGACCTCGAAGATATTTTACGAAGTTAATATTGTATAAAATATATTCAAAATCATTAAAATATTTAACTATGAATATGGGAATTTATATTGTAAAAAATATATTTTCTTAGAAACTTTTGTTCTAATTATCCAATTATTGTATCATTCTCGGTTTTTCAAATGTAATAATTTTTATATATTGCGGTAATTGTTAAAATGGATAATAATGAGTTAAAACTAAATTCTAATGGGGAATAAATAATCAAACCATGTCCAAATTATAGCTCATAATATTATTTGGATTCATCATTATCTTATATTTGAAATATTTAAATTTGGATCTATATAGACATGAATAATAATTTATATTTATTTAGTATATTTAGAAATTATAAGAGTTCTCCTCCAATCACTTATAAACAAAAACTTATGCTCTCTGTTTAACACACCACATTTATAAACTCTTATTCACCGAACACTAAATTTTAATTTTATAAAAATCATTATACAAGTGATATTGTTTATGGTCTTTCCAATGGATGAATCACATGTCCCTTAAGATGAGAAAAAATGATGTCTATCACATAACAGATAATCTTCTTTTCCAACTGTTACAAATTTTTTTCTTCTTCTATATAATGTAAATATTTTGCATACATTATAATATAATTAATCCAAAATCATAAATATAATAATATTTTTTTATGATTATGGCATGTCCATTTTATTGCATTTTTACATCTTACAGAAAGTGAAAAGTCACGCCTAATTACATATGGATTACCGTGTCTACATTGACATTTAATTAATTTTCCATCATAATTTTACATGGATGGTTATAAATATGTTTTTAATTATTAATATATATGATATTTATGATATAATTATTAATCTATAATTATATAATCATATATACATTATTACATTCCAATCATTTTGGAAATGAAAATGACGCACGTGCGTAATGTGGACTACCGCACCCACCTTACAATCTGATCAGTTTACCACATCCCCTTTATATGTATCATAATAAGGATATGTTTAATGAATATATATGATATTTATTTCATTATTAACATTATGTAATTATATAAACATAATTAATGCAATTGTATCAGATCTTCAATGAAAAAACCATGAAAAATAAATCGGTTATCACACAAAAAAATGTTAATAATGAATGATTATGATTGAATGGGTGATAAGATATTTTAAGAGGGTATTATGTGATTTTATAAAAACTTATATGATAAAAACAAGTCTAAAACCACTATAAATGTCAATAATGAATTTATATATAATGGGAAACGTGAGGTAAGTGGTTCCTTAACACAATTTCCATTCACTGGGTTATACTTATATTGTAATAACTGTGTTACGCGACCATTTTTTGTGAAATAAACTTGAATTATATTATTTGGTATTTAACATATATTTTTTATATTTTTTTCCATTTATATAATCACTTCATTTAATAATTCTCACCATAATGGTATGAACATTGTATGGGAATTCTTCTCAACTTCCACTACATTGAGTCATATTTGGTATGGTCCATATTACTTTTATGGGTTGTATATATGTAAAATTTTATTTATATATTGTGAATATATATTTATTAATGAATATTGTTTTTTACTAATTATTTATAGTTTATATTAGTTTAAATATGAAATATTCTAAAAAGGTAAGGATATATTTTATTAATCACATTTTTCAGATTGCCTTTATTTTCATTGATGGAATTATGTAATGAATCTTCATAAAGGTCATATATATTTTGAATCATCTAGTTAATTAATTATATTCAAGATTTTATCAATATTTTAGAGTATTTTAAAAGTTAATCAAGAGAATAAACAATTAAAGGATATTGATCTAATTTCTCATTTTTAACAAGCGTATTTTTATATTATGTACATTTTTTAAAAAATTTGATTTAAAAAATTCCTTTCTATTTAGTAAAATGTATTGTAAATGAAATTTTATTTTATCCTTTAATTTTTAAATGTTGTGAAATTAATAATTCTAATATTCTAAAAAAATTAATTTTCAATTTCTTTATAAATAATAAAATTGAATTTTTTTTAAAATTATAAAGTTGTAATAAACATTCTCTATGTCATTGCCATTTTATGATCTATAACTTCTTCCACAGTATTTAAATGAAGTTATAATGAAAAACATTTATGAAATATTATATTTCATGTATTTATTTCAAGTTCGTATATTCATTAAATGAAATTATATTATATGAAAATATACCTTTGATGAATATATGGTAAACCATTATATCCTATTAAATTTTTTTACAAAAACACTCTTTTTAAACATTCACTTTATTATGATAAATGGATATTAAATTTTTCATAAATATCCAAATACTTGGAATATTAGATATTATTATTTTTTCAACCATAAAACATTTATACATAGGGAGTTTTAAGTTGAATGTAATTTGACCTACTATGGAAATATTGATATTCAATCTCATTTACATAATACAGATGTCTGTTGTTAAGTTACACTGATTATGAATTAAATTAATAATTAAATATATATTAGTAATGATTTTGATATTTAGTGATAGTTGGGACTACAATTATATATCCCTATGTGCATCCTTTGTAAAATGACACAAACATGTTGGGTAGACTTATTAAATTAGTTTTCGGTTTATTCCAAACCATAGTTTGAAAATGTCTTGGTGAAATGTATTTTATGGTAATGATATCCTCGTGTCTAAGATCATGACTATGTATATTATGAATTCCCATCATTGATATTTAATTAATTATTTCCCATGAGATTATTATTTAGATATTTTACATGTATTTTTTTAATTCTCATGATATTCATTAAATGAAATGTGTATCATGTAATTTATATTGGGATATTTATTATACTGTATTTACACATGATATCTTTTTTTGTACATATTTATAAATTTTTGTTTTATACAAATATTTATTTCTTCCCTTTATAAATTATAAGATAATAAATCATTGAATGGGTTTGAAATATATCAATCATCTTTTCTTGTTATGTTTTATATATGATTTCCAATGTAAAATTAGAATTATCTTTTGATATATTTCTTCATTACTCAAAACTGATTTGTCCCATTAGATTATATCCATTGTTTCAAATAATAATATAATAAATTATACACCAGTTTTGGGTTACTGGAGTTGGTGTTGTTACAATTATACTATTTCATGATAGAATATTTTTTATTTGAAATGGATTTTAAATAAGAAATTGAAAATTTATTTAATATAGGGAAATATAATTAACATGTTGATATAAATATATAAGAATTTGTTAAATTATTTCGACTTGGGATGAGTGTCCTTAATGGGATAATATAAAATTATAAAATTGGAATTTAAATAATTTCTTTTAATAGTGATAGAAAAATAATTATATATATATTGGATTATTCTATAAAATTATAATCATTTTTATTTCATCTATCTTAATTAATTGGTGATTGTGGAATTATAGAGGACGATATATACAGAAGGTCATCAGAGGCCTAAATCATTGAATAAAATATACTATGTATTATTGTTTATTATATAAATAATGTTAATAGTTTATATTGTTAATAGATGTGAAAATAACATAGAACACATTTTTTTACAAAATAATGTGCGAGGAATTCATAATTTATTTTTAAAAATTTTATCATGACTGTAACATAACAATCATGGTACCCGACTACAGTAGAAAATCAATATTCCACAAATCCCAATGATTTTTCTCAGGCTTTATGGGTCATAAAAACAACCGATGATATCAATGTGAACAATACCAATATTATAATATTTATATATTATTATAAACGTGACACATGTATAAATTCAACTGCAAAATAAAAATAACATAACATAAATTTTATATTGAACAATTTTAATTGTTTGGATTGTCTATCATTCCAATCTATTATACAAAATTAGAGATATAAATCTAACTACACGTGTCATGTGGCTAAAAACACCTTCCAAAACCTCCATCGCTTTATCGTAATTCCATGTATCCAATTATATAAATGAACTAGATGATGAGACCTACAAGGAAGATTGATAATATAGAGAGATTCATAACCCAATTTTTTATATGTATGGTATGTTCTGAACCCCATTAATATTTTAGTAAATATACTAAATTTGGAAATTTAATAAAAACACATAAATTATTAATTCAAATACCTTTTATGAAAATATATTTCTATATATCATTAAAAAGTGTAAAAATATGATTTTTTACTAAACTATGTAACCAAATATAAATATATTTATCAAAAACATGAAGCAAATAAATAAATAAATGTATAATCCATAATTAATTCATAATATATAATATTATGTGCGGTAAAATAAATAAAGTAATTAATTAAATTATAAAATTAAAATATAGTCATTGGAGAGTAAATATTGATATATAGTTTGTTAAACCCAATATAATCTAAAAAATTATATTCATGACCATCAACATGCCAAATGATTTAGGTAATTCCTTATCATGAACATGAGTGATTCCCATAATAAGTGTAATCTATGAATCCATTTAGAATTATATGTTTATACAATAAAATTATTAATATAATGGGTCTTATTAATGTGACAAACAATGATTAGGGTTTAAATGCACAGGTTTGGGATCATTATATAGTATCATATTTATATTTAACATTCTTGGTTATTTGTTAAACAGTAGTGGGTAATTATACTAAAATCCCACCAATTTATCTGACGAAACACCAAACATGTATTATAGAAATTATATTAAGTATAATAACACAATTTTCAAAATTAAAATTCAACAAATAAAAACATTTTTATTAAATATCATCCTAAATAAGAATAAATTATTTTCTAAACGAGTTTTACTGTGACCTAACACCACCAATCCATACAAAATAGTTCTAAAAAACAAAAATTACATAATTCCTTTAAATTTATTTTCAAATCATATACAATCATAACAAAATTATCTCAAAATATATTATATTTGAATTTAATTAATTCGTAAAAAATATAATTTTCATGGAAACAAAAATAATTTTATGAAAAATAAACTCTTAATCAATATACTAGACACACATACCATGAAATTATCAATGATATATCAATAAAATTTCATAATGAATCCTAAATATGATTTCACAAAATCATAGTTAGTTATTTCATAAGAAAAAAATGTATTAAATTTATTTAAAACTCTTGAATGTAATGGAATTATAGTTACATTATTTTGTACATGTAAAACTTTAAAACATAATTGGGATACCACAAAATGAATTATTTCTCTTGGTATCTATATAAAAAACATTAATAACATTTTTAAAAAAAAATTATGAGGAAGAGATTAATTAATAACAAACAACTTATATATATTTTACTCAAATAGGTAGAGTCATTAAATCACTATCATGTATTCCATTCCAATATGATTACATTGAAAACTATTAGTGGATATATGATAAATTTATGTATAATTTTTATTAAAACCCAAAAATATATGATATGTTTTGTCTTTTTGTTAACAAGGTAAAAAATCCCATTTATATGGGCAATAATTTAATGAAACACATGGGAGGATGTTGAAGATGGAAGAATATGACATGAATGTGAAGAAAATGGTCTTAACCATATTACCTAATTAAGGAATCGATATTTATTACTATGAGAGGGGAAGTGAAAGAATGGATTCCTCTTATCCTATATGGTTTAGATATAAAATGGGGGAAAGATAAAACCATATTTTTAATCTATCATATTGACTAATAAAATTAATATTCACATTAGTAATAATAATAATAATAATTATTATTATTATTATTATATAAATATCTAGATTATTGTGATCAATAAAAACACATCATATTTTCACAATGAAAACATAAAAATATTTTTCCCATACTAAAAAAAATAAAATATCTTAATATCAATGTTTGATAATAATAAAATATTTAAATATATAATAGGGAATAATAATCGATCATGAAATATCACAAAAGAATCTGAAATAAATTCCATACTTATTAAAACAATATTAATTTTTTGATAAAATCATCATATAAATATTATGACTTGATATTTAACGAAGTATTTAATTGAAATAATTATTATGTTAATAAATTATTCAATTTGAAACAATTATCTAAAATTAAATTTTGATATATTAATATAAAAATTATCATGTTAAAATAGAAGAAAAATTTTAGAATATGAAATGAAGTAATGATATTATTAAACCTATAATGGAATAAAATGGTATTTATTAGAGTAAATCTCTTTTATGAATCTTATTTATGAAATATTGGGATTATTTATACAAAAATGAGAGTTTATCTATACCGTGAACAATCCAAAATCAAAAAAAAATTATTGTGTGGAAAACATTAATGATTGATGAATTCATTCTCTTATAAATGAACATGTGATATATGGTAGTTGATTCACCACCATCGAATGAAACCCAAACCTACCATATTCTAATAAATAATTTGTATATATTATGTGTTTATGTAACTATAAATTATGTTGATATAAACATGAAATGGTAAATATCAAAATTTATATATCTCATGAAATTTTTATATTTATAACGAGGTCTATTAAAGAATAAGGCTTATTATTTTTCTAACAAAATTATTTTTAATTCTATTTAATACTTAAAAAATAAATTTTATAAATTTGATTATATTAATATAATATAAATTATTTCATATTAGTATTTATAATTCCACAATTATATTATTATGTGTTTTCATGATTTTCAAAAAAGGAATTGGCTTTTAATTATATAGTGATAAAATAACGAAATTTCTATAAATGAAAAATTTATGAAATTATAATAATAAAATAATGACTAAAATGTTTTATAATCCTTTTCATATAAAATATATTTAATTAAAAGTGATATATATTATTTAAAATTATTATTTTCTATTATTAAAAACAATTTATATAATTTTGGAAATAGAAATACAATTTTAATATAAAATCTAATTTATTTACTTATCATACGAAAATTAAATTTCAGCACATTTAGATACTAAATTATAAAAATTGATATTAAATTTTATATAAACAGGGTATTATAATTTCAAAATTAATTTTTTTTAAATATAGATTAAAAATATAAATGTTAATAACCGTTATAATATGAAAATGTTATTTATAAAAAAATTGGACTATTAATATTTTGTAATGTTTATCTATTAAAAAAATTTATATCATCTGAACTGATAATTTAATATTACTATTAAACCTATAAATAATTAAATTTTCACTTATTCAATTTTTAATTATTACTATATAATATTAATAATGGTTAATGGTGATAATTAAATTATTCTAAAAAAATTGTTTATATACGATGTGCTTTAATTTATATATTGCTTTTATTTTAAATAAAGTTGAATTTCATTCAATTGAAATTAAATTTATGTCCAAAATAAGAATATTATATATGAGAGGATATGAAATGTCCCGGACCTTTGTGGCCTATTACATTGTCAAAATCCAGGGTGTGATGTGTTCTAGGAGCCAATGGTGGCTCATTTCAAAAGTTTGTCCAATTTATAGTTTTTTCCATCAGTGAGTCTCGTTGTTAGATATTTTTCAGTGGGTTGGGGTCGGTAGCTCAGCGTTGGTTACTTAGCGCGTCCGTAGGATAATGTGTCAATAGTTCGGGCATCGAAGAGGGGCATCGATGAGTGGTGTCACTGGATGGCGTTGATGAGTGGCGTAAATGAGTGGGGTCGGTAAGTGGTGTCAGTGACTGACATCAGTTAGTGGTGTCTATGAGTCAGGCATCCAAGAGTTATGCCAGTAACATGAGGTTGGTGAGTTCTATTGGTGGCTCATCCGTCGATGTCTCACCTGTGTCAGTGAGTCGCATTGGTGACTCACCCAAGGGAGAGTAATTTCCAGTTTTTCCTAGATTTTCTAGTTTCACCCCATTAACATTTCTTTGACATTAAATGAGATAAATTCCATATTTAAGGATTTTTTTGGTCGGTTTCAAATGGTATTTAACTCTTAAAAACATGTATCTTCCTTTAAATACTAAACCACAATGTCTTGATCATGATAAGTCATTAATGGCCTTTGAAACTGTTTACTCCATAGATTTTAGATCTGATCATTCTACAGATAATAAATTCTATTCCTTTAAACCGTTTAATTTTCTCTTGGTTCACCAAGGACCTTTCTTCCATGAAGATTTATGCACCTTCATTTTAGTAGTTTGTTCCATTTTCCTCTATATTTTTCCATACTACTTGTGTGACCCAATATTCTGGGGAAGTGAATATTCGTTGATTTCATGTTTTTCTATGTAGGGATATTTTTTCCATTCATCTATCTTTTAATTTTGTATCTTTTTGGGTTGGTGTACTCAAGTATAATTTTTAATATAGTTGGAACCAAATTTAAAGAAGATACTTGGAAGTAATAAATGAGGGAATCAAAGTATAATGATTGCGATAGATTTGTTTTATATGTTATTGTTGATCCATATGTTTAATTTCATGAGTTTTATACTTCTAAATATCATGGTCATCATCGGTATTAGTTTATGCACTTGTATTCTATTTGAATCACTAATATAAATATTGAAATCTGGTTAATCACTAATATTTTGTTAAATATATGGATTCCATAGGATAAAACTTCTTTTATGATCCCCCATGTGTTAACATATTTAATTAAAACATGTGTGTTTTAAAATATGAATAAATATTTCCATGTTGGTGTGTTTTTGGGCGTTTTTTTTCTCCCATCATCCTATGTTGTTTTTGAGGTTTTATGGATGGGAATGTGGTTGTGAATATGAGGTGGTCTGGTTAGTCTAACGGAATATCATGTTGAGATATTGGTGGATTTGTGAGTCAATGAACTATTTATTTTTTGGGAGAGAATATTGGCAGTGGTTGGGTAGTGGTGTTGTAGGTTTGGGTTGTATCAGGTTTATGTTATTGTGTTTCCTGGGTTTCGTGTTTTTGTGTAGTGTGGCTGCTCATAGTGGTAGTAATGTGGTTTTTTGGTGGTTTCCTTATTGAGAGAATGAACATGGTGTAATGACTTAGAAGGATGATGGTGGTAGTGGATGAATGAATTTCTAGAAATGGGAGTGTGATGTGAAACTGCAATCTGGTAGTGTATTTTTGTTTTTATAGATGTCGTACTTTTTGTGTTGTGGGCCTACTGGGAATGGTTTAGTACTAATGATTTTGAAGAAGTACGGGGTTATGTTGATTCGTAATTTTCCCAATTTTTTCAGAGACCGTTATTTTATTAATGGGTTTTAGAATGGATTCTTTTACCTAGTCCGTTATTAATTATGTTTTGATTTGACAGTGGTTGGTAGGGTTGCTTCATCATATAGTGTTTTATGTGTTTGTTTGTTTCCATAGTAGGGATGGAATATGTAAATTAGTGAATTGAGAGTGGAGAATGTCAACTAGTATAATTATATTTAAGGGTATGTTTCTAGTTGTTACAAGTAGAAAATAGGTGTTTAGTTATCATCTTAAAGAAGTGACTATAATTTATGATGGTACATCCAAGTAGGGATGGCAGCATGGATAGTTTAGGTGTGGTCAAGTTATTGTTTTGAAAAACCATATGATGGGATAAGTGTTTGGTACCTATATATATACATGTAGATCATAGGGATTTCGGTACGCACCTTACCCGTGTGGAGCACTATGTGTCCAATAACCCCATTATTATAGGGGAGGTTTTACATTACCAATATCCCAGAGGGAATATGTATGGCAGATCATTCACTACTATTTGATCCATCTTATAGGCATTGGTAGCCCTACACTATTTTGGTTGGTTGTGGTGTGGTTGTGAGACGCAAGTCTAAGCGGGTGAGATGTTCATCCTATCTGTGTTCAATATGATTTATATGGTGATTCCTAGGTTTCTTCAGTATGGGGTTATGGTTTTTCGACCAAGAGTTTGTGGGAGAGATGTGACATTGTATGTGGACAAGGTCTGTGTAAGAAGGTTGTGAAAGTGAGTTTTTTGGATGACTGTGGTACTATTATGATGTTCTATGTAAGGGATGAGCATTTAACTAGTGGGAAGTGGTGCGGGGTAACCAAATATCGATCGTATTACTAAATTAAAATATCTTATTTGTGGTATTTTTTGAGTGTGCCTTAGTGTGGTTGGGGGTATAGTATACCTTGTTCGGTTATTTTGATATTATGTTGTTTTCTCAGAAGGACATTAGTTTTCTTCTCCCACTTGTTCATGGGTGACTTTGGTTTTTCCCTACTGAGTGTACTTTAGTGCTTGCCCTGTGTATATAAAGATATTTCTAGGTTTCCAGGGAGATTATGAAAATCATGATGGGAATTACTAGCTCAGATGTCGGGGAGAGTAGTTGTGCTGTTTCTTATCTTTTCTTTTGGTTCATAATTTGGAGAATCTTTATATTTTATCAGTTTATTCTAATCCTTCTTATGTGTTGGATTTTGTATTTCTTCTGTCATATATATATATATATATATATCTTTGTGTGTGTGTGTGTTTGTGTATTAGTGCATCCGTGTGTGCGTGTGTGTGTTGGATTCTTTTTGAGGATGATATATCTTATCTCCTGATCATTCATTAAATGCAATTGTTAATGCCTCCCATTTTTTTGACATTTCAATAAAATTGGTTTTAGTTTCCACTTCGGGGCCTGCTAGAGGTGGGACATGAGGGGTCATTATGTAACCTTCATATTGAATATGGAAGGCAATGAAACCCTGATATCACATCCCTCTTCATGAAAAATGTGGTTCATTACAGAATTTTATTAGAGGGATGATGTTTAAGAGAAAGGATGGAGTTTGGAGTTAGGTTTAATGAGGATTTCATGGGATGGTAGGGAAACAGTGCCAATCATTCTTAGTCTGTGAGATATTCTAGGGAATAATGGCTAAGAAACGATATTTTAGGGCCTCCCATTATCCGATGAAAGGTCTCGGAACATACTGAATGACCATGTGAGTCTACAATGATTACAGGGTAGAGATCCTTAGAAAGGTACATGCATCATGATTACTTCTATTCTATTTGATTTGGGTATTTCTGAGAAATTAAAAATAAAAAATCTGTTAAAATAAATCCTAAGTAAAATCCATAATACTCTGGAATAGTTTTTCACTATTTACCTTTTATCTATGACACATGGTCTTTTTCCATGAGTGGCTCAAGCAGTGGAGGCTCAGCATGACAATCTAGATGATCAGATGAGGGTTGATCTATTAGAGGAGAAAAATTAGTGGTAGAATGAAGTTTTTTCTTCACATTGATAGACCCTACGAAATTATGAAGGAAGTGACTTGTACGTGGAGACAGAGGGTTATATCGAGGAGCTGGTGATCAATTTCAGCTTGATTTGGGCTCTAATAAAGTATTAGGTTCCCATAGCGGTGATCCAAATGCGGGGAGAAGCGTGTTAGTGGTGGACACTTTACCTCAGGGAGAGGAACGAATTTGATGTTCTATGGGTCGACTTTGAGAAGGGCATTATAGAGGAATTAATTTCATTGATGATGAAGGAAGAGAAGAAACATGATCTACTCAACCTCTAGGGGCCGAGTATTTCGGTATTGGAGTTGGGGATCATGTTCAAGGATCGTATTCTATTTATCTATACCGCATTCTGCATAAGGAGCCTTGGGTGGGACATTTATAGGAGGCACTTCGTCCTTCCCTCATGTATTTGGTCAGTCCATTTACCATACCATCATACTTAGAGGTTCTAAAGAAGGTGGAGGTTTTTGAATTAATGCACTTAGGAGGAGGTCTACTGCGACAGGGGATCCAACCATGTTCAATAATGGGTAAAGATATTAGTGGTCGGTCTCCGGCGTTGGGATCTTCCAATTTTTTCCAACCAGTGATTTCACCTCAACGTTTCCAGTTTGGACTATCTAGTACTCATCCATTTCCCGTAGGCCTAAGACTGTGGTTTTTCTCTTACGGAGATCATAGGAACCTTCAGTGTCAGTACACAATTCAAGCTCAATATAGTGGTGGTGGGTATGTTCAACGCCTGCCTCAGTAGAGGTTGTCAGCGAAGTAATTTCAGCAGCATGGACAGTAGATTCCTCTTCTCCTGAGGGGAGATAGGCAAAGAAAATTTCAACCATAGGGTGTCACATAGGGACCTCGACATGGGCATGTTTTGGGTGGTGACTATAAAAATAGGGTCCCATGAGATGGGTGTGGTCAGTTTCATGCCACATAGATTCAGTTCTTGTTGTGTCGAAGATCATTTGAGGTATGATTAGTTTGTTCATTACTCTTTTTTGCACTAATATTTTCTAGAGATTCGTTCTCTTTATTGAACCAAGTAAATACAATACTATAGGACAAGACATAGAGATATTTTTCATACCACTAGATTCTAGTACACCAGTCTGAGGTCAGAACTACTTGTTTGATGTTTACTGAGGATGAATACTGATGTTGGGGACACCTCAGTTCAGTGTGGATGTCATTTTACTACAGATGTAGCCATATATTTTTATCATTGGAATTTAATGGTTGTATTTTGTGTGTTCTATTATTTACTTCTTTTGAAAATGATTGGTATTTTTATACGTGGATGTCCAACATGTAGATTTCATTGGAAAGAATAGTTGTCTGATGGGAAGATGGTGTGTGGAACCATTCCTTTTCCTATTGGTCAAGATGTTAGTTGAATTAGTGGGTGCAATGATGTTGGATGTAACATGAGTTGTTAGGTAATTCATGGAAATTTTCCTAAGGTGGTTGGGACTATATACCCTTGATGTAACGCTAAGTTTAGGATAGGCTTACTACCCAGTGATAGCCCCATTTCAATGGATTCTTATTGGATAGCGCCTTATGAGATACATGATTTGTGGATCCATATTGATTATATGATGATGAAGGGATTTGTCCAGCCTACAGTGTCCCCAAGTGGTGCTCCTAGAATGTTTCCAAAGATGGAAGACGGTGGTATGAGGCTGTGTATAGACTACTAGAGGTTGAGTTAGGTAACTATGATGAACTGTTAACCTCTACTGAGGATAGATGATATTTTCAACTAGATGAGGGGTTCATGTTAGTTTTCTATGACCTATCTCTAGTATGGGTATCACCAATTGAGAGTGAAAGAGGGTGACATCCCGTAGAGTGGTCTTAGGTGAAGATATGGGGAAAACGTGTTCATGGTTATGTCATTCGGGTTTACAAAAACACCATCCATGTTGATGGGGATTATGAACTCTATTTTTTTTGAGTTCCTAGATAGGTTCATCATCATATTCATTAATCAAATCCTGATATTATATACATTAGCAGAGGAGAAAACTGAGCATCTCATGATTTTACAAGATTTCCTTAGGAACCAGAAGCTCTATGGAAATTTATCCATGTGAATATTTTGGACATGATAGGTCTACTTCCTTAGACATGTTGTGTCTCAGCTGGGTGTAGTTGTGCTTCCATCAAAGGTCAAGGATATTTTTTTGTTAGGAATCACAAATGAATGTGGAATAAGTTTGCAGTTTTCTCAGTCTTGAAGGATATTATTGGAGATTTGTTCCATATTTCTCTCTATTGGTAGCTACATTGATGGATCTGACCAGAAAAGGAAAAGACTTCTGTAGAGAGTGTAGTGAAAAAAAAACATTATGCTATCTAATGGGGAAGTTGGTTACTGACATAGTGCTATGGTTTCTCGAGGATGATGTGTTGTTTGAGGTATTTGGAAGTGAACCATGTTTGGGATTGGGGTGTGTGATGATGCAGTAGTGCAGAGTGATCTCCTATGGGTCTAGGCTGTTATGTCCCCAAATAAATTAATTATTCCATCCACAATCTGGATATATTAGTGGTCATGTTTTTTCTAATGTTTTTATGACATTACCCCACTATAGATATTTTTTTTCTCTTCATTGATCATGATAGCTTCTGTTATAGCTTTTACTAGTGTGATTTCAACATGCAGTTATGGAGGTGGATGGTGTTTCTCTAGGAATACAATATTGTGATCACATAATCCTCATACATGTGAAATTTCATGGATGAGGCTTTGATCATGATGTTCTAAAAGAAGTTAGTTCAAGAATATGTGGAATGTTGTAGTGTAGTGTAGGAGTTCGATTCCATTAACATAGATGAAATAATTGATGGTGGAAAAGGATGTATATTTCAGATTACAATGCAGTAATCTATGAGGCATCAGGTGGAGTAGTCTCAGTGGTGAGACTTAGAGGTATAGGTAATGCATGATTTCTTTGACCAGGGAGATTCTCTGGATGGATAGTCAGAGTATAGTAGGAATAATATGTTGTTCAGTGAGAAGCCATATGTTCTAGTGGCGATGTGCATGAGGGTTCTTGGTGAGTTTTATTGATCACACCTATAAGTACAACCTGAAGTTTCCATGATGTATTGTATCTTGAGGGAACTGTATCGGTGGACCAAGATGAAACAAGGAGTAGAAGAGTATGTGGAAAAGTGCTTGGTGTGCCCAGAAGTGATGGTTGAGCACCATGTTCTGGGCAGGATGATACTTCCCTTAGATATTTTTGAGAATATATGCGATGAAATTTGAATATATTTATTTACAGGATTATCCAAGGCTCAGGGAGGGTGTGATTCCATCTTGGTAGTGGTTGATCAGTTTACAAAATCATCTCACTTCTTAATAATCAAGGAGCCGATCATAGTGGATTCTTTGGAGAAGTTGTATGTGGATGAGTCACTACAACACATCAGTTGTTTAGTGGCGGTTGTTTAGAAGCGGTTCTTATAACGGTCGCTAAACCTGTTTTAAAAAATGTTTCAGGGCGGTTTATAATAAACCACCGTGAAACATTGGTTTATTTATAGTCGGCCCTTCCCCCCTCACCATCCCTCCTCACATTTCCCCCGGCCCCCTGCTTCCCCTGCGACCTCGGCCCCCCACATCCCCCGGCGACCCCGCGACCTCGGTGACCCCAACCCCCCACGAACCAGGTGACCCCGCGACCCCGGTGACGTTGCTTCCCCGGTGACCTATATGGAACCCTAAGGTTGGTTTTTTTAAATTCAAACTAAATGTGAGTTAGTGTAATCCCATAAATTGAAACATTACTAGGTGATATTAGTTTCAACCTTATTGAACGATAGTTAATCATTTCCTTGGGATACTCCATTAAATGAGAGCATTAGAGTTATTCGTTGGCCTCATGAGTAAGAACATATTTTCTAAAATGGAACTTAGGTTTTATGGGTGTTCATATGGTGTTTTGAACCATTTCAGGGGTGCTATATTCACATAATTCTAAATTTTAGTGGGTTATACATTCCAAGAGCATGATTAGGCACCTAATAGGTATTATGGAAATACATTATCTTTTATAATGAAAGGATAGGTATGTCATCAGTTGGATTATAATTAGTATATAATAATGAAACTCTAGGCTATATTCTTTTAGATCATTGGATATAAAGATGTATAAGGATGATGTGAATATGGATATTATTGAAGACTTTTTCATTTCATTGGTAAATCATAGGGATGATGCATTGATAAACTTGTTTCCCATTGATTTATTGAATGGTAAAATGATCCATACAAGTATGGTTGAAATTATTAAATCATTGAGATATTAAATTTTTATCATGTGTAATCTCCAAGTTAGAGAGAATTTGAATTTAAAGGAAATATGATTCAACCTAATGTTAGGGAAGATTTTATAAAATCATCTAGTGTCGTAAAACGATGATTCAGTTTAGTTTTTGATTTTATTCTATATGTTATGGTGAACATGTACATGCCTTAAGAGGAGGGTCACACATATGTATGATGGTGAATCTTATCAAGCATGCATACAAGTGGTTGGTTACATAACTTTTTGAATATCTCTTGGAGTAAGATTTAGACCATGTCCAGAACCCATAATCGGTGGTGGTGGGATCATCTGTCGTTTTATGAGTTCTAAAATTTATTAAATGTTGAATATTACACTCCTAAGGTAGTAATCATAACATTTAATAGGTTTAGTGTTCCATTCCAAGTAGAGGTAACACAATAGTACATTAACTACTATATATGGTAAGAACTTATTTTGAATTCCAATGGGGTTGGTAAATGAGAAATGATTTAGTTATTATAAAAAAGAAACATGTTGATGTGGTTGGTGTTGTACACAACCCTTTAATTTTATGCTCATGCACTCTGATTATGTCATCATATTCATATAATATTTTTACTCACTAATAATATTTTATTTTTAATGAAAATGTTTACCTTTTATGTGAATTTTAGATCAACCTTATTATAATTTATTTTCCCCAGCTCCCCCTGGCTGGACAGCCCCCCTGCTGGAACCCACCCCCTGGCTGGACATCCCCTAGCTCCCCCCCTGACTAGACAACCCCCCTACTGGATCCCTTCCCCCCTGGCTGGACAGCCCCCAGCCCACCTGGATGGACAGCCCCCCATCTCCCCCCCTGACTGGACATCCCCCAGCCCCCCCCGGATGGACAGCCCCCCAACCCCCCTGGATGGAGAACCCCCCCTGACTGGACAGCCCCCCATCTCCCCCTGGCTAGACAACACCCCCCTGCTGGTGCCCCTCCCCCTTGGCTAGACAGCCCCCCGGACTAGAAAACCCCCCGGACTGGATAGCCCCCAGCCCCCACGGCTGGACAACCCCTCCCCCATAGCTGGACAACCCCCTGTTGGAGCCCCGAACACACATACAATCATAATCAACACATCATTCATGTCAATACAAAGCATCCCCCATAGGGTCAAAATCCATAACTATAAAATATGACAAACGAGGCTCACAGAGGAATCACACATTCATTAAACTTGATGTTTAAATTTAGCCATTAAATGTTCCAAGAATGAATGTAATGAAATATATCAACTCAAATAAATCCTTAATGTGGTGTTCTTAGATTTGACCCTAGAGTAATGGTAGTTTAAACATTTATTAAGTAGTTTCCTTGAAATGGGATTATGATAATTACCTGTAGGCCTATTTTTCTATTTCTTGGACCGAAATGATAAGACCTTAAGCCTAAGGAACTTTTAGGCATTACCCCCATATAGGGTCGATGTTGTATGTTTTTGTAATGGGCTTTCCAAAGGTAGTTAATTCCATTATAACTTAAAATCTGTGATAAATTTTTATAAGGAGATTCAGACATGAGGTGCATTTCAGGTGTAATCTGGTCTTAATTATAACATATAGTTTCTAAAATTACACCTAGGTAGGATAGGTTCTCCTGAAAAATTTTGACCCCTTTTTCAGGAATGTTCATCATGTAATGACATGTTTCTATAGGATTTAAATTCTTAGGTAATGTTAAACCATATATAAGGTTATTTGACCATTATTCTTCACAATTATCGGTGTTGGATGACTCAAGGGGTCATTAGAATTCTTTATAGTCATACAGGATAGTACAACTCTACAAAGGCAATTCTTATGGACCATTGAATACCAAGATTCATAGGTCTGATAATACAATGGATAGTATAAAGTATTTTCCATTTTGATTTTGAAAGCTCAGGGAACTATATGTTGATACTTGTGGTAACCGTCACGTTTCAACAATTGATTATGAAACCATATGTATTCAGTGGAAATAGTTCAATCAATGATCATATATGATTTAATATCCACTTATCTATGAGGTTGAGATACCCACGTGTTAATAAAAAATCTACGTTATTCCAAATCACTGGATGATTTCATAAAAATGATCAAGTGATTTGATATACTAATCTGTTATTATTGGCTTATATACTTTATGTAATAGAACATGTTGATATAACTTAGAGGAGTGTCATGTGTACATTCAAATTTTAATCTAATCTAGAAAGACTTTTAAAATATAGTTTTTATCTCTTCAATATAATGATGGTTAAACTGGGGAGGACCATTTTATATTGGTTGATGTTTATTTTGAATTACCATGGGGGGTGTATACATTAGAAACGTGTTGGTGCTTGCAATGTAACACACTGATGGAATGATTGGCTATGCATGCCACCTATTTACACATCATTAGTTAGTGATGCAATTAAATGGTTATGCTTGAGGAATAAAAAAACACATCTTATGGTAAACCCATAATTTCAGGTAATGATGATTATTATGTGGGAGCAATGGATCTCTTCTAATGAGGTCAACCTATTGTTGTTTTATTATCCTTCCCTTTGCATAGTTTGACATAATTGGTTTGAAATCCACTCTAAAACCAAAGAATCTATGTTATAGAATTATAATTTCAATAAAAACATTACAAACCATTTTAAACAATTTTAAATGGCCACATGGGCATTTTCATAAGAACTTGTCATGTGGGTTCCTTCAAATGAGAGGGATGAAAGGGATAACGAGTTTGTTTGAGGGGGGGGGGTCAATGGACTATTTTTATTTTGGAAGGTATGACTTTCCTTAGGCTTGAGTCTGGGATAATTCCTTTGAGTGGTGACTAGGGTTACACATACATGGTTGATAGTGTTCTAGGTTTGGTTTTATTTTTGGGTATGTTTAGGTTTTAGCCTATGTAGCCTTTTTATTATGTTGGTTATCATGTTCTATAATGTACTCGATTAATTTATATTCATTTTATGTGATGGTATGGTTCATAAGTTTTTTATTATTCTTACTATATTTTAATTTATCTAGATGTTTCGTTTTTTTTGAAACTCTATATTTTGAGCATGGGCATTTGATATAAGGATGGGTGATTCTGGATTTTCCATTTGGAATATGTGATGTCACTACAACAAAACAATAGTTTAGCGGCGGTTATTTGAATATATTTATTGATTGTTTTACTACTATTTTATGAAATTCCTTGTTTTTTGTGTAGGAACATTGTGATATACATGGATAAAAGCTGGATCACAATATCGAGGAACACACCTCAGTATGTTAAGGGTTTGAATGAGTTTTTAGATTTTGCCATTTCTAATCGATCCGTTGAAGGGAGAATAAAATTTCCATGTCCTAAATGTAAATTTAGAACATGGTTGAAGATAGATGAGGTTTATGAACATTTAATACTGAAGCAATTCCATGCTCAATATTTGTGTTGGATTTGGCATGGAGAATTGAACGTTACAGAAATATTGACCACAGATGTTAATCCGTAGAATGAGGTTCCAAGTTCATTGAAAATTGAAAATGAAATAGAAAACCTAATAAATGATGCATTCGACACTGAAAGACACCACTATCAGCATCAAAACATATCAGAACAACCAGAAGAGGGTTCTACAAATTGCAACGTGACAATTGATGATTTTGAGAGTGTAACACATGCAGATCAAGATTGTCACATATCATTGTATCCTCCTATTGATTTTGTGGAGCCAAATGTAAGAGGAAACTTCACTAAGGAAAATGTGTTTCATGATTTAGTTGATGATGAAGATCAATAGTTGTATAGTGGGTGTTTGAAATATTAAATTCTTTCATTTCTGCTAAAGTTGTACCATATCAAATGTCTATGTGGAATTACAAATAAAGCAATGTCCATGATATTGGAATTGATTCGTGATGAATTTTCTAATGAAAAAATCTAAGAATCTTTTTATGATATGAAAAAAGTTGTTAACAAGATTGGTCTGAATTATAAAAAAATACATGTGTCCCAATGATTGTATGCGATATTGGGGAGAGGATTCATGTAGATAGAATTGTAAGAAATGTTCTTCTTGTAGATGGTAGGAAAAGGGTGATGTTGGAAGTCTGAATGAACATAATTTCATGGAAAAGAAGAAAAGGGGCACACCTGCAAAGGTTTTGCGTTACTTTCCTTTGAAGCCCCGATTGCAAAGATTATTCCTGTCATCAAAAATCACCGAACACATGAAGTGGAATTCTGTAGATAATAAAAATGATGGGTTAATGAGACCTCCATGAGATTCCAAATCGTGGAAGAAATTTGATTCATTACATCTCGATTTCTCAGCTGATCCTAGGAATGTTCGATTGGGATTGGCTGTCGATGGATTCAACCCATTTCGGACTTTGAGTACCAATTATAGCATTTGGCCAGTTGTTTGGATCCCTTATAATCTGCCTCCATGGATGTGTTTGAAACAAACATCTTTTATCCTTTCGATGATTATTCCTGGAAAACAAATGACTGGAAACGATATTAATGTATACTTGCAGCCTTTGATTGATGAATTGCAGGAGTTATGGAGCAACGGTGTTGAGACATTTGATGCTTCTTCTAAAACAATATTCAAAATGCATGTTGCATTAATGTGGACAATTAGTGACTTCCCTGGGCTTGGGAATTTATCTGGTTGGAACACATACATGGGTTTGTCTTGTCCCGTTTGTAACTTAGATTTTGAGCCCAAAAGACTACCTCACAGTAGAAAATGGTGCTTCTTGTGTCATTGAAGATTTCTCGATGCAACTCATAGATTTCGGCTGAACATATCAAAATTTATTGTTTCCATTGATCTTAGACCACCTCCAAAGTTGCTAAATGGTTTTGAAATATTGAAACATCTTGAAAATGTTGAAACAGAATTTGGGAATGTTCATCATTTGAATGATAGCAAAAAATAGGTCCGAAGTGCATCGTCAAGCGAAACCAGAACTTGACAATGGAAGGAAAAAAGTATATTCTTCAAACTTTTGTATTGGGAATTTAATTTTTTGCGCCATAATCTTGATGTGATGTATATTGAGAAGAATGTCTGTGACAATTTTATTTTTACATGGCTTAATGAGCACGGAATGTCGAAAGATCATCTCAATGCTCGCAAAGACTTATAAGCAGTGAACATAAAACGCGATCTCTGGCCAAATGAGAATGAAAAGTATCCTCTGGAAATTTTTTCAATGAAAAATATGGATAAAGATATATTCTTTCGAATGTTAAAGAATTTTAAGGTATCTGATGGGTATTCATGTAACATCTTGAGGTTTGTTTACTTGAATAATTGTATGTTACATGGATTGAAAAGCCACGATTCACATATTTTGTTACAATAGTTACTACCATTGGAACTGCATACATTATTACCTGAAAAGATTACTGCTATTGTACTCCTATTCTGCACATTTTTTAGAAAACTATTTGAGAAATATCTACATCCATTTCAGCATGACAACCTCCAGGAGAGGTTTGTATTGACCCTTTGCGCAATGGATATGATCTTTCCTCCTTCCTTTTTTACTGTAATGATGCATTTAACTATGCATTTGGTTGAGGAAGCTAAATTAGGAGGCCCCGTTCATTATCGATGGATGTATCCAATTGAGAGGTACTTTATTTTTATGTTTTCATGTTAAGTAAACAATTTTTGGTCCTTAATTAAATGCATAATTATGTTTATTTTATTTCGCAGATATCTTGGGCATTTGAAATCATACGTGAGAAATAAAGCTAAAGCAGAAGGCTCAACTGCTGAAGGCTATGTGGATGAGGATTGTCTTACCTTTTGTTCTCGATACTTGGATGATATTGAGACAAGATTTAATTGATTTGGACATGTTGACGACACATCTAATCAATCTCAAATACATCATAAATCTAAAATATTTCATGCTATTGGCCGATCAGTTGGGAGGAATTCAAATGTGACACTGACTGAATTGGAATTATTATAGGCACATAGATATGTGCTACTGAATAGTGAAATTACATATCCATTTATTAAAGAGTTGATGATACAAACAAAATGACGAATGAGAGGCTGAACACGAAATGAGAAAGATACAACGAAAGCTGTTAATAAAGAGTTTGTAGAATGGTTTGCACGACGTGTAAGTTCATAAATATTGCAATAAATATGAATATTAGTTTGAAACATAAATTTTCTAAATCTAATAAAGTATATTTCTTTTTTCAGATCATTAATATTGATACTCGAGCAGAGGTGTAAGAAGATTTGAAGTTTCTTGCTAGAGGTCCTCTAAAAGAAGTTAAAGTTAAACGCTTATAATGTGAATGGCTTTAGATTTCATACAGTCGATCGAGAAATGGGTTTGAGAACACAGAATAGTGGTATATTTACATTTTCTGAAGTGAAATACTATGGAAAGCTACATGATATTATTGAAATAAACTACCATAGACATTTTTTGGTTGTCTTATTCCAATGAAAATGGGTCGATATTATCAGAGGTGTTAAAAGAGATTCCTTGAAATTTACTTCTGTGAACTTCTCTCACTTCATGGATGTTGGTGATCGTGAACTACATGATCCATATATCTTAGCATCGCAAGAAAAAATGGTATATTATGTGAATGATGTTGCGATGAAGGGTGGAGTTTAGTTTCTCACGTAATCCAAAGAGATTTGTATGATATGGGTGATGGAGTAGAAAAGTTGACCTCTGAAATTGAATTTAATCAGCAACATGAAGCAGAATTATTTGTCCATCATGATATTGAAAATATTAGTCTTGAAAGGATGAATGAAGTGGATGAAGAAATGGAGCAGGGAACTGACATGATTGTAGGAGAAAATGATTGTATGCACAATAATTTATTTATTCATCAACCACTTGTTTCATATATTTAGTCATTCATTATCATTGTTATTTATATTTTTTCTGTTAGTACTCCGTCTATTATCATTTTTAATTTTTTTCTGCATAATTTTTTTGAAATATATATTCTGAACATAATTTTATTTGATTTAATGACATGAATGACAAGGAACAAGCGGTACATTATTTCATTCAGTTCAGCTACAGATGAAGATCCATCTAGATCCCTCCCCACGACAACTGAGGCACCAGCTGCTGACCCCCCTTCACCATCTCCCCCTGCACCATCTCTCACACCATCTATGGATGTCCCAGTAGAGGGTGAGTCATCGAATCACCCTTCAGAAGCCTTAGTAGTGGGGCAGCGATGCACCCCTTCCAGTTCATCTTGGTCATACTGGAGTGTCACTATCATAGGTACTAATTTTAATTAAATAAATTTATTGCATTTTTTATACTAATTGTTTTCTCATTGAATATTACAAAAATGCAACCGTGGAGAAAAAACATAAAAAGTTCAGATGTTTGTAATATGAATGGAGAGAAGATTGTTATGCCATTTGATTCTTACGGGGTCCCTACGGATGATGATGTGGGGTTACTTGGCCAAATTCTAGGCCAGTTGGTAGCAGAGCCCATTTCCCTTCCCATTTCATATGACGATTGGAGACATATGCCTCCAAGATGGAAAAATGAAGTGTTTGATTCTCAAATCAAGGAATATTTATTACATTATGGTTTAATTGAATTTCATGTTACTAATATGTTCAAAATGAATTTCTGTATATAGTTGTTCTTCCACTTTACTGTTGCTGATGTGATAGCACGGAAGTGGACGTTGAAAAATCTAGGTAAGAAGTGGAATGATTTTAAATGGATATTATGGTGTGATTTCAACGATGCTTCGTTGACCGCACTGCAAATGTATGAGAAGCTACCCAGTGGGGTACCAAAAGAGCAGTAAAAAGTGTTTGTTGACAGGCATCGGTATCAGAAGAGGATGGTATTGAAATATATAATTTATTATATTATCCTAATTTTACATTTATACATGTATATGAAAAGGACATGACATTAAATACAACTTTCATTAAATTGCATTTTATTTTTTTTTCAGGACCTCTCAAGACAGAATAAGTCAAACCGAGCGAAGCAAGTCATCCCGCACACTACAGGCTCAAAAATTATTTCTCGAAGCCAAATGACATTGGTAATCTTTTAATTAGTTTAAATATTTATAAATATTATCAGTTTATTATATTTAATTATTGATTTATCTTTGATTAATGAAGTCACAGAGTTTAGGCCATGAAGCATCCAGAACTGAACTATGTTTGGATGTTCACAAGAAATAAGATGGATGTTTTGTTAATGAGCCTGATAAAGAAGTTGGGGTATAACGTCAATTTCATATCATAATAACTTATTATAAATTTTTACTGTGTTAATATATATTGATATTTGATTTATAGTTCAAAATTAAAGAACAATGGGATTCCAATCCTGCGCATTCCTACTCTGTCTCCCAGGATGACCCGGTTGCTAAAGTCCTTAGGAAGGAGCATCCTGGGAGAGTGCGCAGGATGGGTTTGGGACCCATGCCATCTGAGCATTTTAGCAGGCCACCAGGGATAGATGCTGCATCTACTCTTGACTTTAGTCAGCCCATACCCAAAAATGCTATGAAAGAGATCGTTTCTTTATGAAACACATTTCACCAATAGGGGGATCGGATATCAGCATTGCAGAAAGAGTTGACTAAAATACGTCAGCAGATGAGTAGATATGCCCTCGGTGGGAGTGCATCGATTGGTGGTATTTAAGTAAATCACAGAAAATCAAAATCATTTAGTTTGATAACTTTCATTGGTTTTAGGTTTTAATATAAATATGCAACCGTATTTATATTTCAATATAATGTTATTAAAGGTGACATAACAAATTGGAAATGAAGGTGGAGAGGGTGACGATGCATCATCGGACCCTGATTAGTTGTTTTGTTGATGTGTAATATGGGAAAAGTTGGTTTATAGATGTAACATTAGTGGCACATTGTTTCCACCACACATTTTCATGACTTAAAATTTCCTTGATTTCTCATTTTCCTTTTGTGCATTTTATTTATTTCTGATGTTTCTTTTTATGTCCTGATTTCTCGAGTGTGGTATACATCATTCCATTTAGGCCCGAATTTGAATTGGTAGTCAAGATTTTGGATGATTTGGAGTTAAACCCATTGTTTACGTGTTGAACAAATTGGGTCATTTCATAGTGATCAAGGGGATAGTGTTGTGGACACTTTGGTGAGGTAGAATATTTCTAAACTTATCTTCTATCTTTAGGAATAAATTGTTTGACTAGCCTACTAAGAACTTTTCTAAGGGTCCTATATTATTATTTTTATATGTGTTTGGTTATAACTACTTAATTACTTATGGTTATGAGGAATGGAAACATGGGGGAACACTCTCTAATGAAGAACAAACTAAATAAAGATACTAAACTAGTTAAGAGCAAATTAGAAGGAAAAAGTGAGTCACTTGTACTTTATGGATTTTCATGATATTACTATGTGTTGAATCTTAATGATTGATAATTGATGATATGGATTACTTCTTGTTTTTATCATTTAATAAACTCTCGACCATTATAATAAGATAATTTTTTAAAGATGGTAGAAAAAAGAAATTTTTTGGAAACTATAATATAATAATTTATATTACTATTGATCATTGAGGTTCAATGTTGTACTTATTGTATTCTAGACTTCATGTGATTTGGGGTGAACTTTTTTTGGGTTTAATTGGTGAGGCTAAGAATGGATTTTTAGTGTGTAATTCTCTAATGCATCCTAGTATATATCCCTAAGAATAATATTATCATCTATCTCACTTCACCTAGAAACAACAGTCTCAATACCTTAAATAAAATTCTTGATGTTCATTGAAACATTTTCAAAAAAAAAGGTTCTTATTCATAAAGGTATCCACATGAATGGGCTAGGGATAATGAAGTTACTCTCATGGAATTATATGTCAGGTAAGAGTAATGTATCACATGCAGTAAGGATAAAAATATTATTAATGTGTAAAATTCATGTCATATTTGAAAAGATAGGTACAAAGAATAATACATGAAAGGTTAGTATCCCCCTCAAAACCACTCTTCCTATTTATAGGCCTAGGATAGAGATGAGTTTCCTGAGAATAAGGCCCATATTTCCAGTTTTTAGCAGTTCCTCCCCTTCATCAACTCTCACTATGATGGAAAAATTATTTGACATCAAATAACTCACTCATTACTGGAGATATTATGGAATAAATTGAAATATTGAGGTAAATCCATGAAAAAAATGGATCGAAATCCACATAAGGATTCATGAAGGACTAAACCTTCACACAAAAAATGGTTCTTCATTATGGTATATAAGGCGTCATAAAATACGACACACATAAATTATGACAACCATTTCACAATGTATGTCTACTCGTGAAGGTCTCCATCATTCATGAAATAGACCTCATAGGTGTTAACATTCATTAAAATTATCTTATCACATCAAAATCACATATAAATACCTAACATCATTTGACATTTAATGGAATCAAAACATTGAAGTTTTTTTAGAAGCTCTAATTTTTTTAAACATAAAACATCATGTGGAAAAGAGTTGATTGACCCCTATATGTAGTTATCTTTCATGAAAACCCAACCTTGAGCTCTTGAAACTATACACCATGGTTGTGATAACTCTCACAATGGTTGATGATATTTGTGATATTGGTAAAACCCATTACACTTATTATGGTTTTTTGGGACATTTTTTATTCATGAAACATGTCCTATAAAAACTAAGGCATTACCCCAAGGCTGGGGAACCCAGTTTCACATATCTCTAACCTTCAAGAAATAGCCAAACATTAGAAGACCCTTTCACTTCATGTAACCATCCATATTCATGAAAATCACATAACATTTCCGAACTTGATTCCTCCTTTCATCAAACCCATCATCATGAATGTTGATGCCTCAATTGACTTATACCATTAAAATTCGGTTCAGTCATGGCCAGGTCTTCCACATGACTAGTATCATCAACCTGCATTTCTGGTTTGATTTGTCGTTCAGGGCAGTGGTGTAGACGAAATAGAAAATATATATATTTTTTGTTTCTGGGAAGTTTTTAGCAGAGGTTTAAACCGCCGCTAAATCATAATATGCGGCGGTTTAAACCACCACTATACGTGAATTTTAATTTACTTTTTGTGGTGGTTATAACCGCCGCTAAATAGTCGCATCGGCTGCCTCATTCTACGGCAGTTCCGATGGCTTTAGCAGCGGTTTTATGGCGGCTGGATTTGAATTTATTCGCGGTGGTTATAACCGCCGCGAATAAAGGGATACTGACCGCTCATAAAACCACCGCTAAATTAAAAAAACCGCCTCTATTAGATTTCTGATGCCTTATTTGGCGGCAGTTTATAAAAACCGCTGCTAAACGGCGGTTCTGCTATAGTGAGGAAGTGAGATTACATAGGGTTTCTCTATCTATCTTCTCATATATGATTGCATGTATTTGCTCACGTGTTTGGTTGGGATTTTAGCATGCCATTGGCATTTAGTTACTCACCAGCACTACTTTCCACCCTAAAATGGATGTGAAAAAAGAGAGGACCATCCAGAAATCAGAGGATATGCTACAAGAATGCGTCTTAGACATTATTAGGTATTGGGTGAAAATTTCACATATAAATTGTTTCTTCCAATAATATATATCACTCTTCCATATGGATGGACCTGTTTGAATATTTTAATGGAACACTATGTCTTTCACCTTTGTTCTAGACAGATGTTGGTGAGGTAGATGTTCATGGTCCGAACATAGTGCATAGTATGACTGAGAAGGTGAAACGTATCCACGAGAGGATGAAGGATGCATAAAAGTGACATAATTCATATTCCGATCATAGTAGAATTCAATTGGCGATAGATTTCAGTGACCAAATGTAATTGAAGGTATCCCCTCAATGTGGGCAGTGGAGGTTCAACAGAGGGAGTAAGATTTCTCCTAGTTTTATCAGTCTTTTTGAGGTGTTGGGAGGAGTATGTGAGGTGGAATACCCATTGGAATTACCACCACAGTTGATGAGACTTCATGATGTATTTCATTTCTCCAACCTTCGTTCGTATCTTTATGATGAATCCCATATCATTAATTGGGGAGATTTGCATATAGAGGAATAAACAACATTCCTGGAGTGACTAGTGGAGATCGAGGGTCATCGATAAAAGGTGTTTCATGGATGTATAATTACCTTGGTTCATCTATTTAGGGTTCATGGTGACCTATAGGAGAGTACATGGATTAAGGGATACACATATTCCTTCCTAGTACCCGGAGTTGTTTAAAGTTTTTATGGTGTGTTTTTCTTTTTGATGTAATGCTTAAACCTTGTTTTATATAAGATGGGTTTCTTAATTTTTCTGAAATGTGTGATGAATTACTAACTCAATAAAATGTGGATACCAATATCCTAATCAAGGTACATTAATTTAAATGATTTCAATATTTTGTGGGTGAGTCAATAATGCCCAGAGAGTATAGTATCATGGCATGGAAGAAGGAATTACATAATTAATTAGTCCAAATAGTTGGTATTTATGTGTGGTATATTAAGAATTCTTGGGTGAGAATATATGGGACGAGGTTTTCATGGATCCTATGGTTCAACTCCTTCTTTCAAAGAACACATGGTGGTTTATCATAGAGTTATCTTACGGGGTGGTTGGTTAGATCCCTCTTTCTTCTGGGTTTGGTTATAAATTTTAAAGGGTGAGAATATTTTGAGAGTTATCAGACATAATTTAATTGTACTACCTATTCCATTACATTGCCAAAATCTAGTTTTTGGGATGTTCTAGGAGGAAAAATTGGCACATTTCCAGAGTTTTTTTAGAATTCCAGTTTTTCCATTGGTGAGTCGCATCGGTAGCTCAACATTAGTATGATGGAATCATTAGCTCAATGTCTGTGGCTCAGGGAGATGGTAGGTCCTGAGATCGGTATTTTAGGCATCATTGACTGGAATTAATGAGGGGTGTCGATGATTCTTGTCTGGTACACTCTTTAGGCGAGTCACATCAGTGGCTCTTCATCGGTGGCTAATCCATCGGTGGCTCACTTTTGTCAGTGAGTCACGTTGGAGACTCACCAATTAGTGAGTCATTTCCGGTTTTCCTATTTTTTCATGATTATCTGTTTTGAAGTTTTTTTTATGAAAACTAAGTTAATTTTCATATTTAATGAGATTTTGGCCAGTTTCAAATGGTATTTATCTCCTAAAAACTGAAACCATATTTTGACAGCCAAACCCTAGGGTCTTGATCATCATCTGGCCATTATGTACCTTGAATCTATTTCCGAAATAGATTTAGGATCTTTCATTTTTTAAAGAGGTATCATATCTTCCATTGAACCCTTCAGTTTTCTCTTGGTGTCTCTAGAACCATTCTTCCTTATGTTGTCATGCACCTTTTCTATAGTAGTTTTTTTCGGTTTTCAAATGGAGTCTTTCATTCTACTCATGTGACCCCCTGTTTTGACTCAAGGAAGAATAATTTGTCATCTCTTGTTCCTTGTAGAGAATTTTCCTTCGTATCTCATTTAATTATGTATCATGTGGGGTGGGTGTAATCATGTCCCCTTGTGATTATAGTCAGAACCCAATTTATTGAAGAAAATAAGAAGTAATGAATGAGGGGATGGGATTATGATGATGATGATCACATAATTTTATATGTTATAGTTTATCCATGTTGGGAATTTCATGGGTGGTATTTCTATGAAAATATTTTCTATTGGTGGTCTCAGTTTGTGCACCTATATGATTTATGTATCACTACTATATGAATTGGAATTTGGTTAATAATGTATATTCTCATTAAAATATGGATTTCCCATGATCAAATATATTATTTTATCAGCCCTATTTTATCATTTGTAATTAACGAATTAGTGATTTCAAAATCTGAAAAAAAAAATTATATGTTGGTGTGGTTGTGTGTTGTGTGTCGTTATGTTCAGCCTTCTGCCTATGTTGCTTCTATGGGGATATGTCTAGCAATGTGGTTGTGGGAATGGGGGTACATGTTGTATAATGGAATATCATGTTGGGTGATTGTTTTATTATCAAATTGATGAAATTTTGAAGAAGTGGGACTGTATCTTGGCAGTTGTTGGGCAGCAGGGGTGTAGGTTCGAGTTATGTTTTTCTTATATTACTAGCATTACTAGGTATATTTTTGTTTTTCAGTAGGGCTAAAAAAAGTGGTATTAATGTGGTGTGTTGGGGGTTTTTTCTTTTTGATAATAAGGAAAGGAAAACATGACTTTGGATAATGATGGTTGAAGTGGTTGAATATTTTTCCGGGAAACGGGAGTGTGCAGCAAGGGTAGTTTTGGTGTGGGATGTTGGGATTCCAGCAAGGGTAGTTTTGGTGTGGGATGTTTTTTTTCTTAAAACCTATTATAGGTGATGAGTGTTTGGTATCCATATATATATGTATGTATTTACATATGATTTATATACGCACCCCCACCCACATTTTGAGAACTACAAGCCGAACATCGCTGTTATTTTGGGGGAGGGTGTGCATTCCCAATATATAAATCATATGATGGATGGATGCTAATTTTATGTTCTCTAAATCCTCTTCTAGTAATTTTAATACCTAGAATCTTCGGGGATGTAGTGTTTTGGTTGTGTGGAATAGGGGTCTGTCAGTGATGTGTGATTCCCAGGTGTTTTCGAGATGACTTTTGTGGTGATTCCCATGTATATTTGGGATGGAGTTATAGTTTTGGACTAGATGTTAATAGAAGAGATGTGACATGGTGTGTATCATAAGTTTTTTCAGGTAGTTCGTGATAGTGGGGCTTATGGAAGACCGTGGTAGCATCTGGACGTTCGTTGTTAGGTATGAGCAGCTAACGAGTGAGAAATGGAGTGGGAACCCAAATATCAATGTTCTTACGATATTAAATTACATGACTTGGGTTAATTGGTGAGTGTACCATGGGGAGGATGAGGTGGATTGTATACGTTGTTAGGTGCTTTCGAGTTTATATATTTTTCTCACAGGGGAAGTAGTATGCTTCTCCCATGTGTGCACGGCTAACTTTGAATTTTATCCACTGAGTGTAGTAGGATTATCACAATACATATATAAAACGATTTTCGTTTTTCTCAAGAGATTAGAGGGATCATGCTTGTAATTTCTATATTGGATGTTGGGGACTATTGATGTTTTTTTCTTAGCTTTTATTTTTGTACATACTATAGCGACTATTGATTTTGTATCAACTACTTTTAAACATACATGTGGGTTGGATTTTTTCCATTCCTTATATATATATATATATGTTTGTGTGTGTCATGGAGTTTTTTTAGGATGATAAATCTTATATACCCATCATTCATACTATAAAATGGGTAATTCCACCCATTTTTTATGAGATTTATATACCCTTGGTGATGGTCGCCACCTTAAGGTCAACTATATATAGGAATCAAGTGTAATTATCTCTCATTCATCATAAATCATGAAGGTAATGGAACCTCTTTCTAACTTCACTCATATTTAAGAAGGCAACACATGATAAGATAATTTATATGTTTAGTAAAACATTATCTACTTTTGTGAAATCTAATTACGCAAATAAAAAATATATATAAGAAAAAATATACTAAACAGTAAAATAAAAACTATTTAAAATTTACCCAAAAATAAAATGTCGAGTTTTATTCAACCTAAAATAAACCATAAATACGTTATTTATAACATTTTTGAGACATTCAGCCTTTTATAGTGTAATGATATCATTTAGAATTAATGGGTATTCATTGATGTTTCATTTTAATATGTTAAAAAGGGGGACATGTCTACCCATTCCAGACACACCAATTAAAATAACTTACTTCATACAAAAATACTATTATTCACGATCAATAATATTCCCTTATTTTCATAATTCAATGATACTACTAATATATCCAATGCCCTTTATTAAATTTTCATGTTCAATAAAAAGTTCTAGGTACAAAATTTAATACTATATACTCATTACTTTTTCATATTAATTTTTCTCTTATAATCCTACCATAAAAATAGTAATGAAATGAAATAATTATAATTATTATATTGAGATATTTATATATTAATTGATAAATCATTATTTACACATTATATTTGATTTAAAAAAACAAAAATAACATTCATCGTGCATTGTGTGGGTTACCACCTCAATGAAGTATCATTTTATATTTTTCATCATCATATTAATTATTTTTCCAAAACACAACAAATATAATTCAAAAAATAAAATACCTATATATTATCACTATTATTATTTTATAGTGATATTATCCCATTCCATAACCTTTATAATCACTCGAGATATAGAATGTTCATGTTTGGGTTTGTTTAACCCCGTACTTGAATAAAGAAATAAAATTGTATAATGGATGACTGAGGAATATAAAACTGATATTATTATTTGTTAATAAGTAAATATCCAATTAATTTTTATTCTGAAAATTTTAAATTTAGTAATCATCTTATTATAATAATATCATCTTTTTTTACTATGAATTCATAAATATGCAGACATTGATAGAATATCTACTTAAATATAAAAAACAATATAAAATAATTAAATATAATTTGATAAAAAATTGTAAATTTGAATATATATATATATATATATGAATAATTTTCCTAGAAATATATATAATAAAACCAATTTTATATTTATTTAATTTATGAATATTAATAGAGTGAATCCAAAAATAAGTACGCGTTTGTGCTACATCAATTTTCTTCTATTGTTTTACAAAATTTTTCATTGATTTCTATTATTCCATGTTAAATTTTTTTTCTAAATAGAAATTTTTTTTAATTTTATTATGTATTCATTTAATTTGTTTTCAAATATATCCATGTAAACTAATTATCAGATGATTTTTACATCAAATTTTATGTAATTTATAATGGTATATTTTTTCCATTTTCACCCATGATATATATTTGTTATAGTAATCCTGTTTTTTTATAATAGTGGGTCTAATAAAGATTAATATTTTTGGATAATGAAATTATTATATTTCATTATATAAAAAATTAAATTCTATTTGATTTATTATAATCTATTTTGAATGAATGTTTTTCTATAACTGTAAGGGTTTCACTCTAAACCACATTTAATTAAGGCATACTTCAAAATTTTGAACCAATATTCATTTGAATGGTGTAACTATTTCCCCAATGAATTATTAAATCATAAACTTGCGGTCAAAATATAAATTTTATTTCTATTAATTCTCATATATTTTGTTGAGAATGATTGATATCTTCCCAAAAAACTATTTTTATTAATCAATATTAATTATACAGTTAAATTTATCATCCTCAATCTTTGTCTTTAATTTGATATGATATACTATATTTATATAATGTGAGATTATATGTATATTGAATCAGCCTTAAACACCACAAATTATATATAATTTTTAAACTAGGAAAGACATTATTTTGACAATATCTATTTTATCTTTAATGTTTTAAGTATTTAGTAAAACAACTTTATTAGTAAATCCATAAATTAAAAGTGGACACTCATTTTAACTATCCATATTTTCCAAAATAATGGA
This sequence comes from Viscum album, assembly GCA_963277665.1. Classification (NCBI taxonomy): domain Eukaryota; kingdom Viridiplantae; phylum Streptophyta; class Magnoliopsida; order Santalales; family Viscaceae; genus Viscum; species Viscum album. The sequence goes on along the minus strand of OY728140.1, from coordinate 1,449,658,251 downwards.
AACATTAAAAAATCATATTTTATCTTTATTAACAAAATTAACAATTCCCCCCATGATCTCATCCTTTTAACAAATCTTCCTGAAAGCCTGTGAAAAACATTTCAGAAAATAGGATTGGAAAAAATCTAAGTATAGGAAATAAATTAATGGAAACAATTAGTCTAGTAAAAACCATAAAAACATTTAATAAAAAAAATAACTTTTTACCATGAAAATTTAATGATCTTATCAAAAATATCATTATTTTACCTTTTTTCAAATTGAAATGATTTTAATAAAAACAAATAAGTAATAACATAATATATAATGAGCTATATTATGAAATATGTATACAAAAATGTAATAATCATATGATTGAATCACATTTATGTGACTCTTACTAATTTAACAATCATAAAGTTGTCTAATATACCAAATTCATTCAAGGGATATTACAGAACAACCCATTATTAAATAATCAAGAAACTACCCATCATTGGATTATAAATTACCCCCGTGACATTTATAGGTATAATTATATAACAAAAACTCAAAAAATATTTCAATTTCTAGCATAATAATTTTAAATTCCATTCCCAATCCAAAGGAAATATATAGTTTTAATGAAATAATGATACATTTCAAAAACCCATTTAAAATTTTTAAATAGATATTTTTAAATAAAAGTATCCCTTTAAAATTTAAATAATTTGAGAAAAATTGGAAATGAAACATTTTAAAAAATTGAATTCCATATAAATAAATTTATGATAAAATTGAATACATGTACATGAAATAGATGGATTTATAAAAATGTATCATTTAGACATTGAAAATTTTGTTCCATTTAATGAGTCCATTAAAAATATCATATCACTGAACTGATAATTATTAAAATATGATTTCCACTATAAATATACATAAAACAAGTTTAAAAAGGACATAATAAATTCATCATGAATTTAAAAAATAATCTTATCACTATATAATTAGGATGTATATATTTTACTCAAAGAATGTAAATTGGGTTACATATTCCTTTAATAATTTATAATCAGTCGAATTGAATTCCAAAATAAAGGGTAAAATATAAAAAATCACCAAATATAATTAAAATAAATAAATTAATGATATAACATGTAAAATTAAATTTATACACACCTTATAAAAGAATATTGGGTTATAATCTCAAAATATACCTCAATTATTGAAAATTGAGATGAAATCCATTATCATGAGTTTGAATCAACACATATAGTATTTATATACAATATTATTATACATAATTTAATAATTTAAAATATTGAGAGGTTTAATAATTGTTATTATTCCTTATATATCACTTACTATCATGTGATAAAAATTAAAAAATTAATCAATTTTATATCGGACGTTTCGATGATATTCCGAACTTGATCCCAAATTGAATTTTGTATTATTTAATTAGTCCAAAAGGTCACAAGTCTATCATATCCAAAATAATATTAATGACATAATAATAAATGTTTAAGATAAAATTTTTTAAAAAAAAATTATAATATATGAATATGAAAAATGAGTTATGTTTCTATTATAGAGATTGTATGTGCACAGAAGTTTCATCCCAGTTAGTGAGGACTCCATAAGTGCATCCAGGAAACCCAGGATCAAATCTAGGGGAAGGATAATTTTTTAAGAAACTGTAGAAAGTACTGTAGCAGTACTGTAGCAAGAATTGTGAAGAACTATAGCAGGTACTATTGTGGGTACAGTAGCACACACTGTATCAGCCAGGAATATTCCCTTGTTTGGGCCTTCGGGCAACTGATTTAGTCCCTGAGTCTTTTAAGGCCTTTGGGCCACCCCGGACTTCGGGTCAGTAAGGCCTTTGAGCCACCTCAAGGCCTTTGGGCCACCATAAGTGCAGTTGCAAACTAGACAACCAACAATGAACAAGCTCCATAAGAAGGATGAGGAAGGAGCTTTCACCAAAGCAGAAGCTAAACGGATTGAAATAATGAGAGGGTATGGAACCTGCCATTGGGTAAGCCTCTGCATACATGGGAAATCCTATCTAAAAATCCATTTGAAGGTGGAGAGCATATTTCACAATGAAGATGGTGGTGAGGAGCAGTTCAATGTAGTTAGTCTGGGTTGTATGTAATGTATGAATCCCATGGGTAATGAAATCCTATAAGGCCTATGTTCCATGTAATACTTATGACTAAGGGCCTTGTAAGTTTTCCACCTCAAGCCTTCAATGGTAGATTATCAAAATCAATAAAAAATGAAGGCCTTCGGGCCATTGGAGATGGTATGTCAAACATACCCGTAAAAATATATTTCACTTTTTCACTGATCATTATGGAAAGAAGGTAAGTACAATTTTATCATTCGAAAAATATAATTTCATCATTAATATAATATTAATTATTTCATTATATGTATATATATCATCCTTGCAATTTGGAGACGAAAAATGAACCACATCGCTTCTTGGATGTGATAGTTCAAACATGCACACGAACAACATTATCATTTTACCATCGTTTAAAGGTGATAATATAATTGAAATAAAATGTATTATAAGTATAAATATATAATTAATATTATATATAAACATTAATTCGATCATTATAACTTTTTCCGATAGATGGTTATTGAAATGAAATTATATCAATTCGTGAGGCGGTGCTTTTCCATACACACAAATGATAATTATAATCCCATTTAATGGAAGTGGAGATGCATTTAGGTGATTATATTAAAATAATAACATATTATAATTACCAGTATAATAGTGTCCTTATTTTAATTTTGTTTAATAATTTTTTACAAAATAGGATGAATATGCAAAATATAAACAATTAAATAAAAAATACTTTTTCTTCAGACAATCTCCTTTTCAAAGCACCTTAGTAACACTAATGGTTGTTTTATTGTTTAATTAAAATATATAAATTGAAGGGATATATTATAGAATGGCGTTGAGGTATGTATTGGTAGAACCAAATAGGTTTTTAAATGTGATTAAAAGAGAAAAATAGGTTCCATTTTAAAAGAGATGGGAGGGGAAGACTAAGAATTTTTCAAAATATTAAATTAATATAAATTTGTTTTATATTCTAAATGGTTAAATACTAATTTGTTTACAATAAATTATGATTATGGGTTTAAATCCATTAATCCAATTAAAATTTGACATGATTTGAGAAATTTTTTAATCTATATCATTTTGTTTTATCCCTTATTTACTTTTTTTATTTATCAATGTGACAAAATGTGTTTTAACTACTTATGGTTTTATATTTTTACTATAAATAGACAAAAAAAACATGAAATGTAAAACATATAACTTAGAAAACCATACCCTAATAATTTTTTTGAACTATTTTTAAGGAATTTAATGTCATTTAAGGAAATATTAATTTTTTTAAAATAGCATTTAGGTCTATTTCAATTCTATTCATTACATGAATACTAAAAATATAATAACAACATTATATCATAGGAAAAACATTTTTAACTAAAAAAACAAGTAAATATCATCTCTAAAATTATTGTATGAAATTAATTATTTCAAATTATATTAATTTTAAAATTATTGATATCATTTATATGGTGTTTCCTTTAATTAAATAATAATTGAACTGTTATTGTGCATGCCTTGGATGTAAATATTTCAATCATGAAAATAAAAAATAAATTAACATAATTAATATAATTATTTTATATTTTAAAATAATATTATTAGTCTAAAATATCCCATATAAACCCCATTCTAAAAATATTTCACTTGTTAAAAATAAAGAATGACAAAAGAGTCATTTCATTGAATAATACACTATAAGTGAATTACATTCATCCATATGAATCCATGAGCTCTAAAATTTGTCTATTGGATTACATGTGTCTAAAATAACTTATGAAATAAAATTTGGGCATGTTTTATCGTAATTTACTTTTAATTGTTATATTTTTTGACTATTGATTTTTTGATTTACCCTTAATCGTGGTAAGAAAAAATACTAAAGATACCATTCCTATTGTACAAATGTAAAAGGTCTATATTTGATAAATAAGAAACTTTTTATTACAAATATGAAATATATTTTTCAAAATTGAAAACACAAAATCAGATTAAATTAGAATAAATTAAATATTGTTCATAGAATGAAAAAAAATTTATAAAGTGACAACGTTCAAAAGAATGAATTTTTATATATCCAAATTCAATGGGAAAATTATTCCAATCACATATATAGGATTAAATTATATAAAATTGATCTAATTATTCTTTGAAACTAATAAAATTTAAATTTTAAAAATATAAATTATTTATATGTAGAAGATGTTTTCAATTAAAATTCAGTATTTTAACTATTCATTAAAATATAAACCGTATCAAAAAACTACCAGAAATTAAACCAATATAAATTTTTAAACATTTCATAAAAATAATAAATTTATTTTTTATAATATAATTTATAAATTAGTTAAAATATATATTTAAAACAAATACACCATCAAAAGATGGAAAATTTGTATTTTATAAAAATACTTCTTCTATTCATAAACTATTGTTTTCTCTTTTATTATTTTAAAAAAAATATAATATGAATAATAAAAATGTTATTTAAATTATATTGTAAATAAATTTCCTTAATATACTCAAAAAGTGTGATTTTTTAATATATTTTTTTAAATCAATCATTGGAAAATTTAAATAGTTTTTCAGAAAAATATTTACATTTATTTAAAAATGTTTTAATATTAATTAATAGTTAATTTGTTAGAATATTATATACACAACTATAAAACATATTTTAATAATTTATTATATATTATTAATTCCTATCATTGTATTTAATAGGTTATACTAGTAATATTAAAATAATGATATTTAGTTGTTCTTTTAAGAATGATGTGGCATATCATGTAAGCTATCGAGCATAGAATTTATTTCATAAAAACATAACATGTTACATTCCATCCCCAACACTGACATTCACAAATCTCATCCTCCCAATTTGGAATTCTGGCATGGTAATAAGGGGTCGAATTTTCAATATACCTTTATTCTAATCCCACCTCATACAAAGAATGAATGATACATCTACATTAAAATAAAGAATTGGATATATGAAGGTCACCTGAGAAAACTGATACACGGAATCCATGTTGGAAAACATGGACAAGGAAGTGAAAAAAAAACTATAAAGTTCTAATATATATTGATATAGAACATGGTAATGAGAATTTTAATAATCATAAAAAAATAAATATGTTTTCTGTTAAAAAAGTTCATATATTTCTCAATGATAAAAATAAATTGATAACTTTTTTGTTTCAATTTTTTTTCATATATTTCATAAATTATTTCTATACCAATACTATGAATATATTGAAATATACTTAGTTTAATATTGTAGTTTCTTTCATTAATAAATTTTAAAAGTAAAATCCTATTTTTCTACAAAATATGAGTATTTAAGATTATGTTTCACTCCTAAACCACTAGAATAAACATTTAGAGAATCAAATTATCTTAAAAATATCAAGTATATATTTATCTTATTGTACAATTATAACGAAAATATAAATAGTGAGATATGAAAATATAGTTCCCCATAAATAATAATCATATATAGGACAAAAAATTGTATTAATCTCCAAAATTAAATAGTAATACACAATATTACCCATAGACAATTAAATAAATACCCATCCTTATTATTCCTAAAAAAGACCATAGTTTAATTTCAAAAATAATCTATAGGATTCCAAGAATAGTGATCATCTACTAAAATAACGTTAATGTAAGATACTGACTTTTTTATGGAGACGTATCATGCTTGATTTCTAGTACTCATTTTTCTAATAAGGAGTCCCATTTGTTTGGGTTAATTTTTGTTGAGTTTTCGGTGAAATTTGAGGATTTTGTAAGGATGTGAGGAAGAGAATGGTTCTCACATTGTTTACAAAAACTATGCACGCTAGCCCACCTAATTGCGTGAACCTAGGAAGAGGGGATTATCATGACTATTACACAGTCCGGTAAACCATGCACCCTAAAAGGTGATATCGTGCACCCCTTAGAAGATGTGCATGATTAAGGAATACATTTATGTGAAATTGTGCACCCTATGTAGAAAACCATTCCCATGGTTTTAACTAACCAGAAAATTATATTTTAAATTACTTGAACCCCTATATTATCACCAAATCAACCCCCATTCTTCCCTAATGGATCACCATGATTTTGGAGTCACCCATATGATCCCCTAGAGTTATCGACCACCGTTTATAGATAATTGATTGGTGTATTTCAGATATACACCTCATGAGTATGCGTGTGCTTCTGGTTTATATGCATCTCTTTCTTTTTCTCCTCTTATCATATAGAAGAGGGACATTATACTCTATATTAATAAATCTATATCCATAATTTATGGATCTATATCTAGTATTTCATGATATAGAAATATAATTATAAGATAAGTTTTCATTTATTAATGGATTTTGGTTTCAGACCTAAAGAATGTTCTACGTTTTGTTCTTGATTGTTCCACATCTGATTGGGGTTTTTCATTTGAGAGAGTTATTCATAATATTATTGTGGTAGGTGGTCTATAAATCACTTCCTAAAATCTTAATTGAAATTATGTGTATGTAATTATAAAATATATATTATATTGTTAAGAATTGAGTTCATGATATAATAAATTAATTTGGTTATTTAATTAATTGAGAAAAATTGTGGAATTGGGTATATTATAGTTATAGATATTGAATAATTTATTGTTGACTTAATTATTTAGGAATTGTGATTTATGACCTCAATAATTAATTAATGATTGAATTAGATTTATTAAATTTAATGAGATATATATATTAATTTATGAATTAATAGTGGGGATTTATGTGATTTTTTAATTATTTAATTAACTAACGAGGTCAATTAATTGATGAATTAATTAATGGGATGTATTTTATTATTTAATTATATATTTAAATGAATTAATTAATTAATTTATGAATTAAATAATGGGTGTTATATGATAATTAAATTGTTGAATTCAATTAATGGATTAATTAATTTACAAATTAATTAGCGAGACTTAGGTGAATATTTAATTATTGAGTTAAATATGGTGATTAATAAATATATGAATTAATATATTGGACTTATGAAATAATTTATTTATATAATTAAATAAATTTATTAATTGATATATCAATTAATTAATGAGATTTTTGAAATTATTTATTTATTGAATTAATTTAGGTTGTTAATTAATTAAATAAATAGTTGATGGTGTAATGTGATTATTTAATTGTGGAATAAATAAAGGGATTAGTTAATTGATTAATTACTTAATTAAATTTATGTGATTATTTAATTATTTAACTAAATAGAGGGAATAGTTAATTTTGGAATAGATTAACGTGTGTTATGTGATTATTTAATTGTTGAATTAAATAAAAGGATTATATAATTTAACAAATAATTTTTAAAAGAGATGTGGGTATTTAATTTTTAATTAAATAATGGTGGTGGCGTCCTGACCCCATGGTTCCGGGTTCCAATCCTTGCAAGGGAATGCGTAATATATGCTAACAAACATCTTGTGGGCCCCTCTACCCCATTGGGAACTGGCCTAAGCCCAAGGGTTGGCCACATTGGGACTCGCTGTGGACATGGGACACATAGGTGGGGAGGCTAACCCAATACCTCATTACCCAACAACACGTTTGTTGCCCACTAGGCATGGGTGAGTTGGTTAAAGGCAGTGGCATCCTAACCCAAAGGACCTAGGATCGAGTCCTCGCAAGGAAACACGTATTATATGGTAACAATATTATTGTGTGCCCCTCTACCCCATTGTGAACTGGCCTAAGCCCAATGGTTAACCACATTGGGCCTCATTGGGGACGTGCGACACGCAGGTTGGGAGGCCACCACAATACCTCGTTACCCAATAACACATTATATGGAAATTGACATGCACATGAGGTTTTCACATTGAACATGGTGATGACGATTCTGCTAGATCTTCGTTTCACATTTCAATGATTTCATGGATTCATTTAATCCTGATTGGGAGTGATCATTCAATGATGATCCTCCCTTACAAGATCAAGGAATGATCTCGACTAATCAAGATCAATCTTCTTTGAGGAAGAATGGTGTCTCCTTTGTAGAGGCTTTACATTGATCTTCAGGTTTAATCAAAGATTGTTCATATAGACCCTCTAACATTCACAGATCAGAAAATGGTGGATTTGCGATTGTGGTTGATCGAGAAGCACTGCAACTGTGTGCTACTCTATAAAAGTATTCAATATTGGGTCGTGTTATATAATCAAAGGGAGACACGCCCTCGTCTTACGCGGATATTAAGAGCATAGTCTCTCACTGTTAGGGTTTTAGAAATTGGAGGACTATTCCTATCAGGAGAGGGTTCTTACATATTATTATACAATCTAGGGAAGAGTTCAATAATGATTCAGTTACTATAAATCTACAACTCTAGCCTCGAATTTTAAGGCTTTCGAAATGGGATGTTAATTTCAATCCCTTTATTTTGATGTAAAATAATACTTATATTTGGGTTGGGCTTCACAGTTTGAATTGGATATAATATCATCCCATGATCCATAATGATTTTCACTTTTTCATTAGAATCCCTATCAAATTGGTTAAAATGACTCTTGATGGGGATCTTGTCTTCATTGCTAGAATGTTCATTGATGTCAATCTCGAATCCAAGCATCCTGATAGCATTATGTTTATTTCTAATGTTATCAAAAGTGTTGTCAAAGTTGAATAAGAACGAGACCCTCCATTTTTTGATGTATGTAAGATTTATGGTCACTTGTTTGTGTATTTTAGAATGATCTAGAAAAAGGTAAATCAAGAACCCAAGGCTGCAGAGTAGAAGGAAGTCATTTGGAACAGAAAGAACAGTGGTGTTTATGTTGTAAAGGGGGAATTGGCTCATGTTGTTCCTTTTTGTTCTGTCCCTTATAATAAATCTTGTACTGATATTGATGAGTAATAAGGTCAAGGAAATCATACCTAGTACATTCTACCAGATAATGCTAGAGATATGTCTCTCAACTCTTTTGGGATGTCCCTTTCAACTGATTAGGACCAGAATTATACCCTTTAAAAGGAAATCTTTGAGTTAGTCTATAGTTCGCTAGTGAAAATATATGAACATAACTCTTTATAAGAATTTTCACAAAACACTAGTGCCTTTGTTCATTCACTACAGGGAGGAGAGACTTTATTTGATCCCATTAAGACCTCATGTAGAGCTCACAATTTTGCGGGCAGTGCTCATAGGTTTCCTATTCCAACAGGTTATCAGACAAATGATGTTCTAGCCTACTATCCTCTCAGTATCCAAACACCATGGACCGCACATTGGATAATATTGATCTACGCACTATTGTTGGTCCCCTTGAATTTGTGGACCCGAATATTATAGTCCTCCCATCTTAGACTAATGGGACCATTTCAGATGCTAGCAATTCAAGTGATGGAATAAATACATTCTCTACAAAACCTATAGAAAATATAAAGGATCCGTGTGTCCCTTGTCTAGTGGATATACTGACTCTTGATCATGTTACTAAATTCAATATTTTGGCCTCCGTTGCTAATGCCCCAACAACTGACGTACCTTCTCTACCAGAATTAGATACTTTGGTTTCTAGTAATCTGGATGAGATTTCTGGTCCAGAAGCTGACTCTTTCACTCCTAGTATTGTGAATACAGCACATACTTAATCTGATTCTAGTGTTAAGGACATGGCAGACAATCAGGATATTGCAGTGCCATCTATCACTAGTAGTTCCAATACTGCTTGTCCAGAATGGTGGAAATCAGATATTAAAGATCTTATTCAAAGTAACCCCATTCCTAAAAGGATAGTTGAGAGAGATCCAAAATCATGCAAAAAGTATGAAATGGAAAATAATAATGGGGTCTCCAACCCTAGTTTCATGTTCAAATGAAGATTATATTTCGGAATTTTCATGGTTTAGCCAACAGAGACATCACTAGGTCTTTATTTCCCTTATTCAGACACATATGCTGATTCTTATAGGTTTTTCTATACCTAAAAGAATCTTCTCCTCCAGTAATTCCATCATATAGTTCTTTTATTTACATCTAATTGACACTGACAGAAGGTCTTATGAGATTAATAGTCTTCCAGTCTTGGATCACTCTTCTTTGTCCAATATTTATTTGGTTGCCTCTAGTGAACAGCATGTCACTTTTGACTATAATTTTTTTCTTATTCATCAATATTGTTGCATAATTTATGCATTTAACATGTACCCGAACCATAGAATCTAATAGAAGAATATAATCTCTCTCAATTATTCTATCCTTGGCCTGTGGATTTTAATGGAAGATTTCAATTCTATTCTTCATCAAGATGAGATGATGGATGTTATGACTAATTAAATCCGCTCTAGGGAATTAAATTTTTTTGTTGAAAGTAATGAGCTGATTGAGGTTAACCTAGTTCGAGAAAAGTATACTTGGTACAAGTGATATTTAAATATGTCTTTTTCTAGAAGAATTGACAGAACCTTTTTAAATGAAACCTTGTTGGATTTTTGGGATTATATTTCTTTCAAAACACTTCCGTGACTTAATTTAGACCATCATTCTGTCTTGGTTGATCTTATGGGTAGAGATTCTAGGTCCTATCTTCCCTTCATGTTTAATAAATCATGGGTTAATCACAATGGATTTAGGTATTTGGTTCAAAAACTATGGGATTCTGTCAACTGTATAGATGATGCCTATGCTTATGTTATAAAACGGAAAATACTCAAGGATCACTTGAAAACATGAAGAAAATATTGTTTTAGCTCAATTGACTAGGATATTTCCTCCCTTAATTCCTTTCTTCATCATGATCAAGAGGACAACACTCACAACGATTTATCCAATAACCTCATGGGTGAAGCCACGATGACATTGAATATTAATAACCTCATCAGCCACAATGATTCATTGTAAAGGGGTGATTTTAGGGTATAGTGGTTGAAGGATGGTGATAGAAATTAAAAATTCATTAATTCACTCTAGAAAATCAGGGAAGTCTCAAGTTCTCTTTCCATGATTAAGGATGGTGATCACTCCATTGATAATAAGAGGGACTCTCGGAACTTGTTGTTTCCTATTTCTAAAACCACTTTAATGGAACATGTTTTACTATAGCTCCCAAGGAGAGTATTATTCCTAGACTTGTTCATCAAGATGAAAATCCACTCTCACCTCCATCCACTTGGATTTTAAAATCAAGGATGTTGTTTTAGCCTCAAACCTGAAATCTCCCCATGACCAGATGGTTTTGGAAATTACTTTTTCCGGACATATTGGGATATCATTCATGTTGATATTTGAAGATTGATAATTTGTTTCTCCAAATAAGGATATCTTCCTCATGGTTTAAATGCCCATTTTCTCCACATAATTCCCAAAGTGGAGAATGCTAATGAAATTCAACTTTTTAGACTGGTTTTCCTGGGTATCACCAATTTCATGATTATTATCAAAATTATTTTTTACATGCTTTCTCCTATTCCATGAAAAATTGTGTCTCCTAATCAGTTTTCTATCATTAAATGAATATCAATTCATTAAAGAGTTATCACTACCTCAGAATGTGTCAACCATTTTATGAACCCCACTGTGGGTGGAAATACTGTGCTCAAAGATGATGTTAAGAAATATTTTTATATGATGGATTATAAATTTATTTGCACTGTTCATTCTTTATTTGGCTTTGATAGTGTTTCAATTACTTAGGTTAAATCAATTTTAAGCTCTTCCCACATTTCTATTCTTCTTAATAGTTCTCTTGAAGGGTCATTTTGTTGTTCTATAGGGGTTATATAGAGAAACCTTTTATCTGTAATTATCCTCTCCATCGTTGAAGACTATCATAGTAGACTCTTTTGCATCATGGATGGAAATGGGAAGTTGAAATCAATTTCTACTGGTAGGGATCTTTTGTCTCCCCCACATATGATGTATGATGTTGAAATTTTTATTTTTACTAAAGTGGGAAAAACGTACATTAAAAAAATTCATAGATCTCTATTTCATTATGAGAATGTCTCTGGACAAGAGATCATTTGGGGGAATCATTATTTCTACTTTGGAAGAAACATATATACCAACAGGAAGCTCGAAATTGTTATAGATTTGTGAATTTGTAAGGGATCTATCCTCTTTATCTATTTTTGGGTTCCTTTGATTTGGGGAAGACAAAAGGCCTGTTACTTTTCATATATCATTAGAAATATTCGATGAAAACTCTCTTCTTAGAAGTTAAAATCCTTATCCATGGCTGGTCATGTTTGTGTGGTGAAATCTATTATTACTTCAAAGTCTATTTACACTTTTATGGTTTATAAATTGCCTAGATCATTTCTAAAAAGCATCAATATCTCAATAAAGAACCTTTTCTGGAGTGGCATAATAACGGAATGAAAGATTTACACTATTTCTCTAAACTCTTGTAGCGACTCTTATGATTATGGGGGCTCGACCATTATGAATATTGGGAATTTTTATGACTCTATGCAGACCTCTTTTTTGTGGATTCTCATGAATGTTAATTCTGAATATATTGGGTTTATTCATGCTGGATTCCTACATAAACTGAAGATAAGAAACTGCAACTACATTTGCTACTTGATGTGGACTTCTTTTAGGTCTGTTTTTGCATCTTTTGAATCTCACTGATGATGGCTTGTTTCCAGGGATTGTTAACTTCAGTTTTTAAAGGGAATTGTACTTATACTCCCCTAATTGATTATATTGTAGTGGATCAGACTAATCTAAATATGGAAATTTCAATCATGAATCCACACTTTATCATAGAGAACTCACCATATCGCATTATTTTCATTATTAAGAATTATGTTTTCTCATCCAGAGATGATTTTTTGGCTTGGGAATCATTTTTCAATGGTTTCCTCACTTCCAAACTTTTTAATTGGTATTTTAACTATAACTCTTCTAGCATGTAGTGTCTTGGAAGTATGAACAATAATTTTATCGGGCCCACTTGTTTTATTGTAGTATGGATACAGGCACATGGGATGTTTCCCACAGACTTTTTTTTACAATTATGTGGTATCTAGATGGGTTCCTTATGTTCTCTTTGTCATCAACAAAGATATGTCATTAATCACCTCTTCCTAAGTTTTCCACTACATCTTTAATGTGGAAAGACTTTGCTGATATTTTTCAAGTGATTCTCCCTCTAGTCTCTTCAATTTGTGAACTAATAATGAGCTAGCATGGTCATCCGATCTATTCCCTTCTCAAAGATCTATTTCAAGTGGCTGCGGAAGAAATTATTAATTTCCTATGGTTCACCAGAAATAAGGTGATTCCTGATTGTTTTCACTTCCCTGCTGGGGATACTCTTTGTGAAATACATGCTGGTGTTCAAGATTACAACCCACAAATGAAGCCCTATTTATTAAATTCATTCCATGACTCTACTGTCTTCATTATGATTGGTTTTAGGGGTATATTTCACCCCCTTCAAGGTATGTTTGAGGTTTTTTGCAAGATCCCATTGTGGGATGGATGAAAGTCAATTCTTATGGTGCCTTGAGGGGTAATCTAGGTCCCTCTATCTGTGGTGCCATTTTCATGGATCACAAGGGTGATGTCCTTGGTTATTTATATGGTTCATGTGGCATTGTTTCTTCTCTCGAGGATAAAATGATCGGTATTATGTCAGCAGTGTAGAAATCTTATCACCATGTCTAGAACAACATATAGCTTGAATGCGATTGCATCATCATTTTCATTGGCATTAGGATTGGTTTTCTCATCTATCTTGGAATCTTACTAACAAATGGATTAAATTTTTGGATCATCTCATGTCCATGAATTTTTCCATCACTCATGTGTATAAGAAGGCGAATTCTGGGGTGCATAGTCATGCGAATAAGTGAATCATTAGAATTGACTTCTTATGGTCTGATGTGATCATTGATGATCTACTTTCTTTTATTTAGAGTGATCAATGTAAAAATCTTGTCTTCAGACTCTTGGAAGTTTGCCATTATTTTTTGATAATAATAGAGGCTTGTCTTTTTGTAATGTTCTATTCTTAAAATTAAATAAAAATAAGATAAATAATGTAATTAATTAATTTATGAATTAGTTATTTTGGTTCATGTGAATCTTTAATTATTAAATTTAATAATGTGATTAATTAAATAATGAATAAATTAAATAGGGATAATGCGGTTATTTAATTGATGAATTAAATCTGAGTATTGATGTTATTAATTATTTGAGTAATTAATTGACGGAGTTTGATATTATTAATTAATTATGTATTTCATTAATCTATTTTACGCAAAAAATTAATTAGTGATTTAATTAATGGATTAAATGTTTAGATTATTATTCTGAATAATAAATGTTTAATTAATTTTGAGATATATATATTATTTATTTGGATCAATGGTATAAATAGTTTGATATATTTATTCTGTTGGTTTGAGATAATTAATTTATCAATTTATTATGACATATTTAAACTGTGAATTGAGAAAATTAATTGTTGAATTAATTAATATTATTGATAGGATTAATCAATTTTTGAAATAACTAATGGAATTCTAAAGATTAATTAATTTTTTAATTAATTAATATTATTAGTGTAATTAGGTAATTGTTGGACTAAAAAACGTAATTGAAGTGATTTATTTTCTTATGAATTAATTAATGAAATTGAAATTTTCAGTTAAATATTGAGTTAACTAATAGAATAATTTTTTTAACTTATTATTAAATTTGTAATGAAATTGATGTTGATAATTATTTGTAAAATAATTGTAACAATATCCATCAAATGTGACATGTATGAATGGAAACATCTTCATTATGATATGAGTAAATGAATGGGAACATGTCCATTCGATTGATTTTTATAAATAGTAACATGGACTTTTCACTTGTGAGTGATGGAAATGGAAAATGTTCTTTAATTTGGGAAATATAAATTGTAACATGGCCATTCTAAATTTAAATAAGAATAATGGGAACATGGTCATTATTTTTTGTGTTGTTTGAGTGGTAACATGGTAATTAGGGCATGAATTTAATAATTGTAATATGAGAAATCAAATATGATCTAATGAACAGAAACAAAGGCACTCTGATATATCCCCTCACATGAGAATAAACCGGGCTCCAACATGAGCTGATGTTGGTATTGTGATGTGATATCACCATTGAATACTTCGAGCTCTGACATGTGGGAAAAAAGGTATTAAGGTATGATATTACCAATGAACACATTAGGCTCCAACATGAGCCAATGTTGGAAATGAGGTATGAGTGTCCTTAGGAAACTAGGAGTTAAATGGTTTTGTGAAGAAAAAAATGAAAAGTTAATAATTTTCTACTTATGAATTATACTTATTTCATTACAAAAATGAATAAACAACAATCAGAATTAATACTATTTTATAAATTATTGGTGGGGGCCTACTGAGTAGTACTCACTCCATTATTGGGATGCCTGATTAGTACGTGAATAGATTACATGATTTTAGGAAAGGATAAGTGAAAAATCCATGTTTAAGATAGGTGATTTGGGATGGAACATGGATATGGGAACCATATATTTCTTGGGACACACTTTGGAGTTATTAATGACATCAGTTTTGAGTATTAATTTTGAAACATGGCACATAATTTATCACGATATATCTACAGTTAGGTTTTTACATTGTGTTTCGAGTTATTGTCATATTTTGACCATGGTCTATTCTGTTTCTGGTTATATGTTGTTAAATAATTCATTAACTATTTTCCACTTCATGATTAATTTGAAAATGAAAAACTAGGCTATCGTCTACCCATGCTCTATAATATATCCACACAGCTTGATGGTTGCATATAGAGAGGTGGGAACTTATGTTCATTTGGTGAACTAGATTGGGGCATCGATGTTTAATACCTAGGCTAGGACATTACAAAGTGTAATTAGTGGAGTTTCTTATCTTTTTATTTGGTTTTACAATTTCATAAAGATAGAATAGAGAAAATGACGAGTTATGAAATGGTTATGATCTCGTGCATGTGAGTAACTTACCATTGTATGGGGTAGAACCAAAATAACTATGGTTAGAATATTGTTATTGTTTTTTTATATTTTAATATTATTTCACCTTAGGTTCCACAAATGATGTATGATATGATTATTGATGTTGATATTTTATGATATTTGAATCGTACCCTAGAATGACATGAGTGTTCAATTTCAATGCACCATATAAAGAACTGTGTATTATATTGTAAATAGAATCATATTAGTAATGCACTAAAAAATCATTATGAGTAAGTTGTTGAAGTTCACCTATTTTATAATTCTTTAGAAATTATACTTAAAACGTTCCTGATAAGAAATTGAGAATTAAAAAAATGATGAAAAATGTGTGAACACATGGGTCTCTAAGGTCAAAACATGAATATTGTTAATTTTATAAACCACGTTAACTAGAACCATGTTGTTCTATGCTTATGGGTAGATATAATTCATTGGTTTTGACTATACTGAGGAAAAAGTGGGAACAAATTGTTATGTTTTTTGTAAATCCCACTTTAAAAATATAATAATGCTGTGAATTAAGAATCCATTTTTTTATTTTCCTATATACATGGGTAGTTTGTTTCATGATAAAGACCTTGTTTGGAAACTATGTTTTGGGTTTTTATTGGGATAGTCAGGGTTTGGATTGGTGTGGTGATATGTTAGCAGGTAGGGAAGCCCGAGAGTTACAACAGGTTATGATGTTTTAATAATGGGAGGTAACATAAGTAATGGATAATTTTTGGGGGTATTAAACTAAAACACCATAGAAGAATTTAATTCAGTAACGATCATTTACAAAACCCTTACATCATCTTGAGTACGCTGATAAATCATTAGAATTACACCTAGTAACATATATTTTTTTAGTGGGATACAATACCCTTTAGAGGTTGGGTTTTTGAAGAAATATATGTCGAGAGGGATAGCGGGACATAAACAATAGTGATTTTATGGATATGGTTCACATGATGGACCAAAGGTCAATGAATACCTTATTGGACGAGCTACATGAAAAAGTTGTGTTAATAATGTTCCTAAGGATGGGAGTGATGTGATATAAATATATGCACGTAGAATGATAATTTAATGGAAGTAGTGGGATCAGAATTATAATAGGGGACCAATTATTTTCATTTTTTAATTCTTTGTTGAATTCCTAGGTGGTCCTTGGAGGTGGTAGATGTTTTTCCTTTGCAGGTAATTTTTGATCACATGGATGGGAACCAAAATTGAATAGGTAATCACATCAGGTATATTGATGAAGATAATATTGAAACTAATACATCCCTTGAGGAGAATATAACAATTATTTTAGTTCATGGAGGAGAAATTTCATGGGTAATGATTGTGCTATTAGTTCATTTATTATGGAAACATGTATGTATTTTGGAAGATTAATGGGAGAGTTAATCGGGTAAGAGGGAACAATGAAATGACTTTTTTTACTTAGAATCATAGAGATTTTTTGGATTTAAACTAATAGATAATCTATTATAATGTGGGGATATTGATTGTACAAAAAAATTA
This sequence comes from Viscum album, assembly GCA_963277665.1. NCBI lineage: Eukaryota > Viridiplantae > Streptophyta > Magnoliopsida > Santalales > Viscaceae > Viscum > Viscum album. Next base: position 1,449,640,599 of record OY728140.1, on the reverse strand, counting down.
ATGTTTTTCAGAATTTAATAAAGGATATAATTTTTTAAATTAATTGTAAATTTTTTGGGCTTAATATATGTGGTATTATTGTGGGAAAATTTTGATTCTGGAAGGAAGTGGGAAAGTGCATAGTTGGAACACAGTTTTTTGAAACCATGTTTCATAGCCCAACTGACATTGAAAACCCTGATTGAGCAGATTCACACTATAGGTGCACGACTTGCATTACCATAAACCCTAAAATGAGAAATCGAGCAACCCCATGAATATGATCATAGTTAGGGTAAACTGTTAGTTGAAACTGAGTTCCTCGAGTAAAAAACCATGTATGCAGTTCTAATTAATTGTAAAATTATATTTTAAAATACGTAAACCCCTATATTAACACCCAATCTATCCCCACACATCCCCTCATGGATCCACATTATTTCGGAGGCATTATGAAGATTCTTTAGGGATCTCACCCTACATTTATATTGAATACATGAGCAGATTTATGATCTTCACCTCATGGGTATGTGTGTTATTCTCATTTATAACTATCTCTCTCTTCCATACCTATTCTAGGATAGAATATGGAAGTTATATTCTATTTTTTTTATTTAGATCCATAATTTCAGGGATCGAGATATATGTTTTTACGATATAGTTCTACAATTAATAGATATTTTTTTAATCATTGATTTTTTTCGGATCTAGACCATGTTCTATGTCGTATTATTTTTTGATCACTATTAAATTGGTTTTTTCCATTGGTGAGCATTCATCATAACAATTCACAAGGTTTCTGGTGATTATTCAAACCATATTGTGTTTATTTCTATTAAGTCTATGTAATTGTATAATTTCTTTTAGATTCTTAACAATTGAGTTCCTGATATCTTTAAATAAATTGGTGATTTATGTAATTGAGGATAATTACGGAATAGGGGATTTTGAAATTTGATATCTTCAAAAAATAATTATTGTGCCAATTATTTAGGAAATTAAAATTTTGTAATTAAGAAATAAATTGATGAATTAATTATGGTGATTAAATTGGTTGTAATAGATAAATTAATTGACATATTAATTAATGGGAGTTTTGTGATTATTTAATTGTAGAATTATATAATGGATTAATTAATTTATTCAGAAATTAATGGGATATATATAATTATTTAACTGATGAATTAAATAAATAAATTAATTAATTTATGAAATAATTAGTTGGATTTATGTGATTACTTAATTAATGGATCAAATAATCAGATTTATTAATTGATTATTTAATTTTTCGAAGTTTCTTAGTTATTTAAATATATAATTAAAAATGGTGATTTATTAAATTAAAAATTTATTAATCAGATTTATGTGATTATTTAATTATTTAATTAGATAGAGGTATTAATTAATTGAAGATTTAATGAGTGAGAGTTATCAGATTTTTTCATTTTAGAATCAAATTAGGAGATTTTTTCACTGGATAATTAAATAAAGTGAGTTATTAGATAATTTAATTGTTGAATTAAATAATGGGATTAATTAATTGAATATTTAATAAACTCGAGTAATGCTATTATTTAATTGTCAAATAAAATAAAGGTATTATTTAGTTATTGAATCAATTATTGTCCATTGTATGATTATTTATGTGCCTAATTAAATAATGGGATTAGTTAATAGAATTATTAATTAACGGAATTTGTGTTACTAATTAATTATTGACTTAAATAAAGGGATTAATTAATTGATTAATAATTAATGAGAGTTATGTGATATTTTAATTATTTATTTAAATAAAGTGATTAATTAGTTAATGAGCTATTTAATGGGATTTATGTGATTGTATAACTTTTGAGTTAATTGAGGGGATTAAATAGTTGAAAAATTAATTAATTAGAGTTATACAATTATTTAATTATTGAACTAAATAATGGGATTAATTAATTGACTAATTATATAATGGGGGTTTTTTATTGTTTAATTTCTAAATTAAATAATGGTATTAGTTAATTGATGGATTAATCAACATGGGTTATGTGATTATTTAATTGTTCAATTAATTAAATTTATTAATTAATTGAAAAATTATGTAATGGATATGATATGATTATTTAATTCTTGATTTAAATAATTTGATTAATTAATCGTTTAATTAATTAAATTTACTAATTAATTTTTGAATTAATTAAAGAGAGTTATGAGAATATTTAATTGTTGAATTTAATAAAAGGATTAAATAATTTACAAATTATTTTATGAATTAATTTATAGGAGTTACGTGATTATTTAGTTGTTGAATTAAATAGAGGGGTTAGTAGATGAAAAAATTAATTAATATGAGTTATGTGATTATTTAATTATGGTATTGAAAAGGCATTAATTAATTTACTAATTAATCAATGGGATTTATATGATTAGTCAATTATTCAATTAAATAATGTTGTTTACTTGTTCATGAATTAATTATTGGGGAATAATGTGATTATTTAATTGATGAATTGAATAACTTGACTGATGGGATTAATTATTTTGTGATTTAATTGAATAATTCGAATATGATTATTTAATAATAGAATTAATGAATGGTATTGACATGAACAATTAGTTGTTGAATGAAGCCATGGATGAAATGTTAATATTATTATTTTGAATAACTAATTGCTTAATTATTTTTGAGATATAGAGACTGTTGATATGTATAAAATGTTGAATTAATTATGAGATATTTACTCAGGGGATTTTATATAATTAATAGATGGAATAATTCTGAAATATAGAGATTTTGAATTGATGAAATTAATTTTTGAGTTAATTAATTTTTTTATGTGATTCGATAATTTCGGAATTATCTAATGGAATTTTTCAAAATAATTACTTCTAGAATTATTTATTTTTATAATATAATTAGTTATTTTTTGAGTTGAGTAGTTTAATTTTATTAATTAATTAATTATTGAGTTAATTAATGAAAATGAAGTGTTCAGTTAATTGTTGAGTTAACATACAAAATAGTTATGTTTAACTAATTGTTGAATTGTTAACGAAATTGATGATGACAAGTAATTTTTGAACTAAATATGTGTAAAAGAATGGAAACATGGTCATTCTAATGTGAAAATTATGAATTGAAACATGTTCATCCTCTAGGGAGTAATGAAATGGGAACAGGATCATCTTGATGAGAAGTATAAATGGAAATAATGTGATTGTACTTTGGAGTCATGGAATAAGAAAAATGTCAATCAAATGTAGTATTATAAATTTTAAAATAGTAATTATTCTTTGTAATAAAAAGAATAGGAACATAGAAATACTTTTGTGTAATTTTTTAGTGGTAACATGATAGTTCAAGAATTAATTTAATAATGGTATCTTTGTAATCCATGTATGAAAAAAAGAACGGTAATATAGGAACTCTGATATATGACCTTCCATTAGAGCACATTAGTCTCAAGCATGATCCGAAGATGGTTGGAGATATGATACCACGATTGAATATGTCAGGCTCTAATATGAGTGGTTCCAAGTATTGATATATTATATTACCTTGGAATAGTTCGGGCTCCAGCATGAGCTGAAGATGGCATTGAGGTTTGGGTGTCCTCTGAATCCTAGGAGTTAATTTTGTTACATAACAAATCAATTTTAATGTGGAAAAAATTTACTTATGCATTAAACATATTGTATATACAAATTCATCCATGGTTGTCTAACTGTATACTAATTTAGACACTATTGTTGGTGGCCTACTAAGTTTTAACCACACCGAACTCAAGATGCCTAATAAATACCTAAATGTAGGATATGATAATTGAAATGGCATGTTCCATATAGCTATTTTTGTATTGATCATGGATAAGGGAACAGATAGTGGTTCAAGACACACTTTTGTGTTTTTGGGTCTTTTACTTTTGAGTTTTAATTTTGATACTTGGCACATACTTTTTCCTGATATATATATATATATTAGTTTTTGACATTGTATATCTTTTGTGTGGTTTATATAATAAACCTTTTACAAGATATGCCAAAAATATCCATAATTTTAGGAAATTTAATTTTCTTTATTAAAGCCTTTACTAGGTCTTGTGATTAAAATTATTCAAATGTTGTATTGTATTTTTGTCTCACATTTATTTCTTTGGGACACAAGACTTATACAGTTCTTGTTACATTTTTCTAGTTTATATGCTGCACATGAATGTTTTCTCTGATTCATTTTTTTAAATTATGATATATAGATATCCTTTTAAATTTCCTTGAATCATGGGGTTTATTTTTTAATGATACCAATTTTGTAAAAAATTTATGTTACAATGCCATTATTTAACAAGATTGTTAATGATTATGTATATCATGATTAAATACAATGATATATCTCTCAAGAAACTCATTAGTCTTATTCTACACTAGTTATTTACCTAAATTAAAAATTACCACATTTTTTTCATGATGTAGTAAATATTCCAAAGGGATGATTTAAAGTAAGGATGACTTCATATATCTCTTCAGCCAATTTTTTTTTCTTTTATATATATGTCTTCTAAACACATTTTTAATAATTTATCCATCTATCAAAAAAAATAAAAATATATTTATGGTTATTCAATATTAAAAAAATATTAAAATAGAATATTTTTAATAGTATTCAAATGAAGAACATTGTAATTTTATTGAAAATGTTAAATGATTCTTTTTTCTTATCCTTAAGGAATGAAAAATATTTTCCACCATCATGACCAATAAATTATTTAACGTATTATTTACTGGTTTGCAATGGTTTTTTCTACAAAATGTACTTCTTTGTTATTTTAATAAAATTTATCGATATTAAATTTTTTATTTTATAATTGATATTATATTTTCTCAAAAAATATACAATGTAATATTAAAGAAATCCCATCAGATATAACATAATTTGATGTATTATTAGATTTTTTGGGGATGTGATTCAATGATACCATTATTTATCTTACTTTGGATGATTCATATTTAAGATAACATATTTAAACGAATCATGTTTTTTCCATGTCCTTTGAAATGTTGAAATTATTATTGAGCAAATGTTTTCATATGTTTTGAAATAACTAATGTTTTATAATATTGTAACAATTATTTTAATGATTTTTTTGACGAGGGTGGGAGAAATATATCCATAAAATATATTTGGTAGTGATTAATATTCAATAAGCTTTATGGATGCCCAAGAGGTTATTGTAATCCTTATAAATTGGGTACATAATAATTATCTCAATCTCAAAAAATATGGTAGTGGAAATTATTATAGTACCCCCTATTCCTTTTACATATCCATATCATTATGGTTTTAATGTTTTAAAATTATAAGGTTGTTAGTTGGGAGGGTTGTGAGATCTTGTGGAAATATTTTGGGGATTAAGGGGAAGCACACGGGATGCACACAGTTTTTTGAAATCGTGTGAAATCCTAGTAGAATCTGTATAGAATTACAGATGTTGTATAGTAGCTTTAGCATGGTGGGTGCATGATTATGGAGTTGGATTAAGGAGTTCATACAAGGGTTTGACTAGTTATTAGCTAATACATAGTTAGCGCATGTTTTGTCAAACCATGCAACTAAAAGATGCAAATATTAATGTGAGACCCTTTGAAAGTGGATCTCACATTTTTTACACTAATTCCATCATAGATTCACATATGGTGCCTCAACATAGAATGATTCTCCATTTATGGTCGGAGAACCTCTCTAAAAAAATTGGAAGTGATCTGCACCCTTTCCTTGGTTTTTAAGAGCAGATTTGTTGTGGTATGTTTTCATTAGTCTTCGTTCATATTATGTTTTCTAAGATATACATAGATCTGCATCTCTTATCCTATTTGTTTCTGAGATATATTCTCATTATGTGTAGATCAAATATTTTGGATCAAAATATGTTGATATATGGTTTCTTTTCTGATAGGAGAATATATCAAAGGTGGTTTTTTATATTTATTACCTAGTATCTTGAGTGATCTTCATCAGTTTTTTGTCTTCATCAAAACCTTGGAGGTAGGTGACTTCACTCATGACGCCTTAGTATAACTAAATGGAATTGTTTCAAATTAATTTCTTTTTATGTAATTCATTTTGAATTTTATTCTTTATGAATGTTATAAACATCTTCGGTGATAGTGTGTGGAAATATTGAGAAGTGTAATTCTTAAATGAAGTGTCTGATTCTTGATTTTAAACTATAGATTTTAAAATTGTAATTTTCTATAATCATAAAAAGTGTATTTGATTAAAGGGTTTTCAAAAAAAGTATTAATTTGAATAAAATTAGATGGGTGATTGTAATTTTTTAATGGTTTTCAAAAAATTAATTGTATTATTGAAATAGTTTGATTTGGTTTATTTTGAATGGTTTTGGAATACATTTGGGTGTTGTGTTAGTTCATGTTTGAGGTTCCCATAAATAAGGGATGTGTACCAGTGGGGTACAAGGTGTGTGACCGGGGATTGGGGGCATGTGTCAGTGGGACACAAATTAATTACAATAGAGACCTCTTATGAGTATACAACTATCAAACTAGCATACATCTATGGAAGTGTGGTGAAAATTATAATGGTTATCCCAAAATTATTTTGACAAATTGTTTTGAGAATTTTTGTGGCTATATTTTTTTCCAATTTTGATTTTCTAGAAAATTGGTTTACATAGAACATGTGTACATTTGGTTATAATTGTTTTTTGAACTTCTTTATTTAGATATAAACTATTTTTGGATATTATTCAATATAAATTATTTTATATAAATGATGCAAAATTTTAAATCCTAGTGTTGTGAGTAGGGAATTCATTGGGTAAAACCTGCTGATTTTTTACTCATCTCATCCTTGAAAAAAAAAATATTTAGTAGATGATATATTTCGGTACATTGACTAAGGTAAATTATCAAATGTATTCAGCACCACCTCATAATACATGAGCAATTTAGTGATTTAATTATAGATCTTGTGGAGAATATAGACTTATTTACTTCTCGGATTTAATTGGTTTTAATTCCTTTATTTAGGTTGATAGTTTCTTTATCTTGCACTATTGTTCACATTACTGTTCTTTTGATATAAATGAATTTCATGAGGTGTATTGAATTTATTCATGCATCATATAGTGATTATTTTAGTTATGGTTTGCTGGATTATGGTTTTTTTTAATGGTTAAATTATCCCCCACATGAATTAGAAACCCTTTGGAATTTATTTACAGCCTTTGGAGCCTTGGGTATGACGCTTCAGGAAAAGATTCATATCCTCGCTTTCTCAAGACAATGAGTACAATGAGGGATGTTACAAATTATATCATCTTTTGGCTCATTTCCGAACATGTGGTCATCAGATTCTTGGTATTTGAGTTGAATCCATTGTTATCTATTTCTTGTGTAGGTATATTTGAAAGGAATATGATTTTCACGACGTGAAATATAGTTTATAAAAAGACGCAACTCACCTTTTTTATGTTGAACAACGTCTTACTTGGGTATTGGGTACATATATGTTTTGGAGACACTGATAGGATATGGAATCTCATTTTCATGTGTTTAAATAATGAGATAAGCATGATATATATTGTATAGGAATTAATTCCCACTAGTATTTCATATCTCATTTGGAGTCATGATTTATGATTATATGAATGTCAGTAGTTTTTTTAAAATTGTAGATATTGATTTCAAATGAAATTCTTTGAAAAAGAACTGTTGATATTTTCAAAACTACTATTATTTTTAAAATAAATAATGGCTTTTTAATATTTTATTCAATTTGTAAATGTTTGATTATGAAAATTTGTTTTGTGATAGTTGATGTGATATAATTTAGAATTCTAAGCCATCAGTTACTAGAGAGTGAGACTTATAAAGTTTGTAGTTTGTTTATGAAATGGAACCAGTTAGTAATCATAGAAATGAACCGGATGAAGATTTGTAGAATGTGGTTTCACTATAGACACATGTGAACCAATAGTAGGTTCATTGAATTTTCCAAGCGTTCCAAACTATGGATACCGAGAACCTGCGGGATGAGCCAAGACATGTGGATCATTCCATCTAGTTCATGAAGTAGAATCCACCCAATTTCCCGGGTGATTCTAAATTGGAAAAGGAATAGGTGTGGCTGAATAGGATGAATCGTATCTCTGATTTCATTAGTACACTAGTGGATATGAATTTCAAACAACTGACCGATATGATTTAGGATCTTTCCCTCTAGTGGTGGTAACTAGTGATGCATTCCAAATCGGTTCAAGGCATGAGTAGGGAGGAATTTTAATAATTGTTCAACAATCATATCTATCCCCACATGTTCAAGTTTATAAAATTACCCACTTATTCAGCTTGAAGAAATGAAATATCTAAATTATATAATATGAGGCTAAATTCATGATTTCTGTGTAATTCTCACCAGATGATGCTTCTAGTGCGTCCATGAAGGCACACATCATGGAAATAGGGATAAGGCATTAGATTCGATAGAAGAATGTGGTGCTCTATATTACGGATTATAGAGAAATGGTGAATAGAGACAAGATGGATGAATATTATATATCTTGATCTATGGGAGGATTAAGTATGATGATACCTATGGAGAATGGTTAGAACTCAAATAGTGGGAGAAAGATGAAGAGGGACACCTATTTCCAATGCAGAAGTTGAACTCAAAATCAAATGGCTAGATCAGTGAACCTTCATCCATGACATAATAGAAAATATGGCTATTCCCAATGTGTTTATCTTGACCACATAAATAAAGAGTGTGTGACACAACCTAGAGCACGTCATAACTATAAGAATATGGGGAATACATAATGTTATTATGGTGAGGTGCTCGATATACTTCATAGCTATCTCAAGCATCGTATGCTTTGACAAGATGAGGGAAAAAGAATTAGTCTCATCAATAGATTAGAGTTATCCATGGTGATTCTAAGAATACCATGAATCCTAAAAAATGGAAATCATTCCATGTCAATAAAGATCATAGTGCATTGATGAATTAGTTTTATGTTGTTGGGAAGATGATTGTGGATGATCATGCAATAACATCTATAGTGAGAGGTACCCTTATGAATGTGTTGTTTGATACTGATGTGTAACATTCCTTCATTTCATCTCATATTATTGATATATATGTCTAAAACTCGTGATAATATATTTTATGTTAAAAAATAAAACTCATCTTGGGGAAAGATAATGTAGAGACATCATGTGTTGTGAATTTTCTATAACTGTTGATGGAGTTGATCTGAAATGAGACTTTTCAGTGTTGGTGATGAATGTTTATGATGTAATCCTTAGTATGGGTTGGATTAAAACCTTCAATTATCACAAACACTATTATATATTAACAATTAGTTTTACAACATAGGATGGTGTTGGGAATATCTTTACAGGATAAAGGGTTTTAAATACAGGGGCAATGGGGTTGTTAGCACTAGCATTAAGAACAATCTCTTACTAGTTTGTGGAATTCACCATGTCTCTATTGAAGAGATCGAGGATATTAGTTTTACAGTAGTTATGGATAAATTTCTAGATACCATTCCCAATAACTTCTTTAGGTAACCACCTATTAGGTAAGTAGAGTTAAGGATTGATCACCTCATGGGGAACAGTTCTATTTCTATTCTGTATTATAGGATGGAACCAATAGAATTAAGGGAACTCAATATAAAGATAGATAATATGGAAAAAATGGATTCATTCATCCAAGAACATCTTTATGGGAAGCACCTATTTTGTTCATAAAGAATGTAGATGTAACTCTATGGTTTTTCCTTGATTATTATTATATTTACCATGTTACGATAAAGAAAAAGTATCCTCTACCACACATCGATGATATGATTGATCAATTTGGGGGAGCCCAATGGTTCTCTAAAAATGGGATGCAATCACAATATCACAAAATGTGAGTTTTAATGGAAGATATTTCAAGGAATACATTAAGAATGATATATTCCCATTATGAATATGTATTCATTCCTTTTGGACATAGGAATGGAAAATAAATAAATATGGATTTGTTGATTATGATATTTTAGATGTATATTGACTCTTTATTGGTGGTGTTATCTAATGACATATTGTTGTATTCAAGTACAAGGGATGAGCATGATAAAAACATAAAGATAGTGTTGGGAATCTAAGATATCACCAATTGTATTCCCAAATATTAAAGTGTTTTTCTCAGATACAAGAGGTCTTCTTTATTAGAAAGGTAATTTATGAGAAGGGATTTTATGTGGATATAGAGAAGATAGATGTTTTATCTCTTGGAAACCAAACAATAATTTATTTGAGATATGTAGTTTTCGAGGACCAACTGGTTATTATCTATTCTTTGTTTGTGACTTATATCGACTTGTCTCACCTATGAAATCTTTTACAAATATGAATATACCATTCCAATGGATTAACGAATGCCATACGTCTTCTAATGGGAAAATATTTATATTACATCATCACCTATCATTATAATGAAGGAATCATGGAAGGGGTATCTGGTGTACTATGATGATTCAGGATCTTGGTTGGTATGTTTTCTCATTCGATGATAACACATGGTTTTGTATGGTTCAATTTATTTTAGAGTGCATGAGAAGAATTACTCAACACACAATTTGTAAATAGTTGTAGTTGTTCAAGACTTGTAGACATGGTTTCACTATCTCTTTGATGAAAATAATATTGTTTTCAAAGATCATAACAGTTTGAAACTTATTTTCTCAAATCATGGTTTGAACTTTTGGAGAAGGAGATGGATGGATTATCTCTAGATGTATGAAATTGATTTGATGTGTACACCATGAATAGGGAAGTGTGTGGAAGATGAATTTAGTATAATATATTCCTCTTATTTTAATAAAGAGGCTTCCTATAAATAGTAGTTTACATCTGTATTAGATGATATTCATTTTGAATTTGAAGACTGAGTGGATGTGGTAGTTTTCGTTTCAGCCACACTTTTTCCTGATTTGGTAAAAATTGTCAATGAAGCAAAAACAGCTGATGGAGAATGTTTGGTTATGAGTTCAAAACTCAATGGTGGTGACACCATTGAGGGATGAAACATGATGTGAATTATGTTTTCTGGTTCAAAAATCGGATGGTGTTACCAATGGCTTTACATGATAAAATCCTTCATGAATAATAGTATTCGATATAGGATGTTCATCCAAGAATAAAAATGATGTACTGGCTGTTGAAGGTGCATGTTTAGTGGAGTGGTATGAAAATTTATGTGGTAGAGTTTGTTTGATAGTTCTTAAAATTTCAAATATTTAAGGAATGGAATCAATTACCAGTGGTTATATTGTAGTAATTACCTATTTCTATATGGAAAATGGAGTAAATAGCCATGTATTTTTTTACGAGTCTCCTAATAGTGATTCAGAAACACAATTCTATATAGGTTATAGTGGATCACCTAACTAAGTCAGCCCATTTCCTTCCAATTCATGAAACCCATACGGTGGACGATCTGTCCATAATATATATTCAAAAACTTGTTAAGATACAAGGAATTATATTTTATATCATGTTAGATATATATCCATGGTTCCCAAAAAAAATTTGGAGATCCTTATAGAAATCCGTTGGTACATAGTTGACTATGAGTTGGCATATCACCCTTAGATGGATGGACAATCCAAAAGGATGATGCAGATATTAGATGAAATGTTGAGAGATTACATAATTGATTTTGGTTCCTTATGGGAATATCATATACCCCTATTGGATGTCTCATATAATTAAAATTATTAGGCATCAATACATATAACTATTTTTGGGGCATTGTATGGGTGTCCTTGTCGTTCTCCACTTTGATGGGTGTAAACAAGTGAACATCACTAATTTTTCCTAGTATTGCCCAAGAAAACATAGAGAAGCTCCAATTGATTAGAAACAAAATGGATATGGCTCAGATACTTCAAAAATTGTATTTGGGCCATCATTGAAGACCATTTGTTTTCTTGGTTAGTGGTCATGTCTATATAAGGATCTCTCAAAGGACTGGGAATCATCATTATGGGAAGCACGAAACGTTATATACCAGATACATTGGCCCATTATAGATACTAGAAGATGATGGATAAGTAGAATATCATTTTGTATTACCACCACAATTAAATTTGGTTCATAATTTTTCCATTATTCATCTTTGAAAAAGTATCATCTTGATCCTAACCATGTGATCGGATGGGATCACATTAACCTAGAGTCGTATGATTTATTGTTAAATATCACTGTGTGGATTTTAGATAGGAATGAGCTTGTAATCCATGGAAAAATAATCAGTCTATTGTGTCTTTAATATAAATATGTTTAGATTAGAAAGATACATGTGAATTTAAGAATGAAATTAAAGAGCAATGGTCGGAACTCTTTTCGGGAAAGGATGGATTTATACTTTCCAACAATGTAATGGCCAATGGTGTGGAAAATTTGGTGCCTACAATTTAGGGAGTGTTACTATTTCATTATGGTCATCATGTTTTTAATGTATAATGGTGATATTTCATGGGGTTGGGGATCTTGTGTAATGTTTTGGGGCTAATGGTAAAGTACAGGGGGTGTGCAATGTCTGTCGAAACCGTGAAGAATCCTAGAAGAAACCATACATAGTAGTAGATGTCAAAAAATATCTATGAAATGATGGGTGCACTATTAAGGAGGCCATGAAAGGAGGTTGATCAAGGATTTTCTTAGGATGTATCTAATATGCTGTAAGAGCGTGGTTTGTATAACTATGCAACTAAACCATGTGTAGGGATAAAGTGAGATCCTAACAAACTTGATCTCACTTGATTTTTACTCTATATCCCTTTTTTATTATCCCCTTCTGTCCAAACATGAGATTATATCCCATTAATCTTCATATAAAACCTCTCAAGAAAATTGGAATTTATATAAAGTCATCTTTGGCGTTCAGAAGAAAATTTATAGAGGAATATCTTCATTATTCTTCATTCTTGTCATGTATTCGTTGATATAATTAGATAGACTTCCCCACTCTTCTCATTTTCTATGATATATTCCCATTATGGGTATATATATATATATATATAATATTTTGGATCCAAATTATTTTGAGATATGTTCTACTTGTTGATAGGAGAATAGATCTAATAGGGTTTTGTGAATTTAATACGTGGTTTCTTGAGTGTTCGTCATACGCTTTTTGTTTTTTGTCCAAACCTTCGAGGTAGGTGGATTCACTCTCAAATACTCTTATTAGAACTGAATATAATGTTTTCCCATTATTATATTTTTGGGGTATTGTATTGTAAATTGGGTTCTATATGATGTTTTATACCAATTCCATGATAGTTTGTGGAAATCTGTAAAATTTGTATTTTTAAAGGTAGTGTTTGGTTCTAGATTTTAAAATGATTATTTTAAAATTAGATTTTCATGGAATTTTGGAAATGTTATTTCATTAATTCTTTTCAATAAAATGGATTATTTTTTAAAAAATGCAATAGTTGATAGGTATTGGTTTCTTTAATGGTTTTCAATAAAAGAAATGTGTTATTGAAATTGTTTGAATTGGTTTATTTGGAATATTTTTGGCATATATTGGGGTGTTTTGTGATTTCTTTATTGATGTTCAACTAATTTGGGGACATGTACTCATGGGGTAAAAGGTGTGTGACTATGTATCAAGGGCGTGTGTCAGTGGAACACATGATAATTGGATGAGATACTACTAATGAGTTTTCAACTATCACACAAGCATGCAGGTGTGGGATTGTGGGGAAAATTGATATGTTTATTCAAAAAAAGTATTGAGATATTGTTTTGAGACATTTTTTGGTTATTTTTATGAAAATATGATTTTATGGAAAATTTTATAACATTGATGTTGTTTATTTGTGGTATTAAATGGGTTTTGAAACATTGGTGTATTTAATTGTAATCTATTTTGAGAAATTTTTAAATGTAAATTGTTTTATCTAAATGGTGAAAAAAATTATATCCTAGTGTAGTGTGTTGGGATTGCATTAGGGGAAATCTACTGAGTTTAAACTCACCCATGCCTTAGTAAATTAGTGCTTTTTTGGATTCTATCTTCTAGGACATTAGAAAAGTTATAGTATCACATGTATTCAGCAACACCACATGATACATGAGCTATTTGGTGATTGGACCATAGAGGATGTTGATCATGGATTCTGGATATTGTCTTTGAGTTTTTTAGTTTTATTTCTTCCATTTACATTTTTATTTTTTTGCCTTCCACTGTATTAAAAATTGATGTGGTATTGATATAAATGAAGTGGTTGAGTTTTCTCTCATTTATTAATGCATCATATAGTGATTTTGTTCTATTATTGTATGATGTGTTAACGGTTTTATTTCTTAAAGGACATTCCAAAGTAGCAACTCACCTCGATCTCAAGAAAATGATGAGAAGGGGGGTGTTATAGTTATTGAATTCTTGAAGAAGGCACAGGTGTGGTTAGCCCTATCCTAACATATTTGGGTTGTCTTGGGGTTTATCCACGACATAAGGATTCTTATTATTGTGTTTATGACAGAAATCTATGTCTTATTCCTATGTAATTCTCTAATTGGTAAATTTTTATGATTCGTTATGAATCCCTTAAAATAAATATATTAGAATTATGACATTTCTCAAAAATATGATATGTGATATATAATATATAGTTTTCAAATGTTAATCTCATGTTCTCATATAGTTTTTCTCATGTTATATTGATATCTCCCTTGCTTACTTTTACTAAGAATCAAGGATATACCTTTCTTTTAGATCCAATACACTGGTCTTGAATAATTTTTTCATGAATGATATGTATAATAAAGAATTCTAGTTCTGAAGAACATATTGGGAGATGATTTGGATCAATTATAAACCAAATTTTCATTTTTCTATGTATCCAAATTTATCAAACCATTATCGTCCACATTCATATATCTGAAAAAGGAAATGAATATTCATATTTTATGATCTAATATTTACGTAAGAAAATATGGGTCACTATAGTTGATATTAGAGGTTATGTTTAGCTAACCATTATAACATCAAATAGAGAAAATTTGAGAGACCATAATTGATTAGACTAAGGATAATTCTATACATATGAAAATGTACTAGAATTTTCATAAAGGATAGATTTAAAAGTTGCTATTAAATTATTTCCCTATCTAGATAGTAAAATTTGATGTGTCTATGGACAATTTTTAATGATGTGTAATAAATCAAAAAAAATGGTGCATTGGGATTTGACCTGATTGACAAATGATGCATGATAACAGACCTTTGACACACATGGTTTGGAAATCCATGTGGATTATCATTTGAAATTAAAAAAATATTTCATAACCATAATTATGGATTTTAATATAAAATTACCATGAATGTAATATGTTAAAACAATGGTTTAATAGATTGAAAAAATGATGTCACTATTTAGACATTCAATGAATGAATTTTAAGGATTTTATCACATTGGTGACAGATTGATAATGAAAATGCTAAAAATTTTATTATTAGTATGGGATTGAAGATATTATCATGACGATTGGGTGGTGAAAAAATTTTCAAACTATTGGAGTATCATAGTTGAAATTGTTCTCATGAATTCAATTTATCATGAGATATCTCTAAGAATTTAAATTCATATCCTCATTGAATTTATATTGAATGTTCATGGAAACCCCTAATGGGAAGAGGATTTCACTCATGTTTTATATTATTCTACAACTAATGTGTTTTAGAATGTGACTCCATCCAATATTTTTTATTATCCCCCAGTTTCATTTTATGTTATATTATACATGGATTGAATTTTTTGACATAATGAAATCATAAATTTTTATGGTAGGGAACTCACATTTGATATTCTGAAAACAAATTGTGTTCTTCTATTACTATGATGATAAATATCAAAATATAATGCATATCAGACCAATTTCATGGTAATTAAATCCCTTTAAGAAGGGTATTTTGTTTCATAAGGATGAGGTGAATTTAACATTGATGATGTACTTATTTCCTTGTGTATTTTTGATGTCATCCTCGGAGAGTGTATTGTCTCCCAATTAATTGAGAAGTTGGGTTATCAATTGAATATATACCTATTTCAAAAACTATTTCATATACTCCCAATATTTTATAAAAGATTTAGTTTCATTAATTTAAGATGAAAGTCTAGGAGATTCATTGTAAAGGATTCATTCTGCTAAGTATTTCAACCTTGGATTCACATTATCTTTTATTTAGAAAAGATGATAGATCAATGTGAATCTATATTTATTTTTAGGAATTTATCAAGATACAAGAACATGTATCATCTATCAAGTATTTTTGATTTTTTTGATCAAATTCACTAAGATACATACTTTTCTACGATTAACCTTTGTTCAAGATATCATAAATTGAGTTCAAAGATGGTGGTTTTACCAGAAATCATAATTTAAAAAACTTATTACCACTATGAGTATATTTTTATTCCATATGGTCTTATCAATTCAATCACTACCATATTTCATAAAATTAATTGAGTCTTTATATTTTTCTTCAATATGTTTGTAGTATGAATTTTGAATGATAATCTTATATATTTATTGAGAAAGGAAAAGGATATTGATAAGTTTTAGAATTATCTAATGACCCTAATGTAGGAGAAACAATATTAATCTTTTAATATGTGTGAATTTTGGTTGACCAAAGTTTAATTTATGGATCTCATATTCTATAGTGATGGTATATTTGTGGATCCCTCAAAGACCAAGGCTATTTAGAATTTCCCCAACCCGACCATAGTGACAATGATCTATTATTGTCTTGGTTTTTCTAGATATTACAGATTATTAATGTTAAATAACTAATTTATTTTCAATACACATGTAGTTTTTACTCAAAAGGTAGTAATGTCAAATTAGACATAAAAATGTGATGGTAATTTCAAGAAACTAAAGGGAAGGTTATGCCATTCAACTATGCTTACATTTTATTTCACTAGAGAAGGGTTTATAATCTATAGGTATGCATAAAATAATGGATTCTGATTCATTATATAGCATAATTATATGTTAATAGATTATGTATCATAAAAATTCAAGGACCATATTAAAATTAAACAATTATTGGTTTTGAGATACCTATGGTGTTTTTTCATTACTGGTATAAAGGGAATTTTATTAAAGTTAAATGTGTTATGAATTATTTGATCATAAAAATTTATAATATGTATTCACAAATAATGAGTTAAATATGCACTACATAATATGGTTAAAAGTGGTTAATATTTATGAATACATGACACACTACCACCCAATTAATGAGTACATGGTCGCTGATGCATTGAGTAAAAAAGATCAATTTATCTTATCAATGATGATGATGAAAGAATATATAACATATATGGATTTTTAAATGATGGATTTGGAAATATTAATGGAATGATAGGAATCATGTCTTTATAAAATTAGAATTCAAATATATATCTGTGTGATGATTAAATTTTTAAATAAGGAATACATTGATCTTCATAAGAATCTAATATTTATTATTGAATTATACCAAGATTTTTATGGATCGATATGGTTTATGAACCATTTATGTATTTAATCGATAAATACTTTGAAAAAGGACTTGTTATATGATTCTCATAGTTATTCACTATCTAATATCCTAGATGTTAAAACATGTGTTATGATGTGAAAGATAATTTTGGTTGGAATGGAATGAAAATATATATTTCAGAGATTGTATATTTGTGCATTGTATGTCAGAAATATATATAAGATTTATAATAGCCTCTGTGTTTTTTACAACCATTTCTCATAACAAAATGGAAAATATTAAATTTCACCATGGTTTTTTATATTCTATACCAAAACCTTTTTTAATGGGATAATGATAAATGGGTTGTAGTTGATATACATACAATTATACCACTTTTCATTTCTATCAAAGAATCATTCTCTCTGTATAAGATATTAAGGACCTACAGTAATGACGTGGTATGATTTTAGGATGTTCTACATTATATTGTATCTAAATTTGATATGTAGTCCATATTAATGTTCTAGAGAAGTAATTTATGTGTTTTGGATATAATATTATGTTTGGGAATATCTTGGCATCCTATGATACATGGAAATTATTAGAGATAAATTCAAAACCTAAAGGAACTTATGATATCTTATTTTATGGATTTCAAATTTGTGTGGTATCAACACCATCCTCTGGTTCTGTTTTCTTATCACAATATCATTCACTCAATAATTCATAGGGATCCATATGAATCCATCCCTGAAATGATGTATATATTTATATTGTGTTGGGATAACATTTCAAAATGAAATCTATTGGAATAATAGCTAGATGAATAAATGGTATACGTGTTTATATCCCTTGATCAATACTTATGGGAAGCACAATAATGATTGAAATTTTAAAGTGATAATCATCCACAGGGTATGGAGTTTGATATTGGTGAAAATATTTTCCTAATAATACATCCTTGAATAAGATTATGTGATTTCTAAATAATAAAATGTTGATAGCAATGTATATTATTCCATTTTATATTCAGGATCAAGTAGGGATGGTATCATATAAATTAGAACATTATAAAAACCATTATCAAGTCTACGACGTGTTCCACATATCTCTCCAGGGGATGTAGAATCCACATCATTAATATCTCCTAAAATAAGATGTTATACCACTAGATCATGATCATTACTAAAAAGAATAATATTTTGATTGTCTAAATGAGAAATACTTTAACGCCCCGACCCTAGTAACCCAGATTCTGTGCATTATTTTAATACATTGGAATGATTACAATGAATCATGTCCCCCAAGACCAATCAGTTTAGTAGTATTGGTAACATGATACTTAAATAAGTTCTACATTACAACTTGAAAAGAAAAAAAACATTAATCTATTCCATTATTATCATCCAATCCTTCTAGATTTTTCCGGTAAATTACACATAACTAACTCCTTCATATTCTAGGAAAATGAAACATAAGAATGGGGTGGTCTCAAACACTCAGTATGGTTAAGCAATATAGTGTAAGATAAAATAAATATTAAGAATGGATAATAATTGAAGACACATGCCTTAACAAATAGTAATCATGAGTAATTTATGGTAGGAATATGATCAGAGTAAATAATTTCATAATAAAACATAGTCATGGGTGTTCTACTAGTCCAATAACCACATGAAATATCAATAGCTAATCTCATAAGGATGGAATGAATAATGTCGGACATCCTAACCACAGAGTCAAGGCCTCATTCTACGATTTCAAATAAGATAATTTCAACACCTTATGCCAAGACACTAGTTTGTATAATGAGACCTACTGACGCATCGAGGATCTATATCGGGATCCACCTGTCACTTACTATGTCCAAATAGTTACTCATATGAAAATATTGAAACATAACATAAATATTCGTTTTAAAACTAGCATACGAAATGTAAACACTTTATCCACAAACCATGAACGGTATAAAAATATCACATCAACAGTAAAACATAACTCATTAAATAAAATATGGAAGATTTTATTATTATAAATTAACCACAATCGAGAATAATAAAGGATATTGACATAGATTATGTTAATCATAAATACTATTTGAGAGAAATGCCCCCTATTTCTTTATAACATTTGAAAGTCAAACTATTGGTGAAGAGGTCATTTAAAAATAGATTTTTGAATCAAAGTGTCTCATACCACTTTGAAACATTTAAAAGGAAGTTTAATTTTAAAACATTAGTGTACTTATAAATAAATACTTAAATCCATTTTTAAAACATGTACATTAATGAGAATGATTTATAAAAATAAATATGTAAAACATTTAAAATGATCTTTTAGTTATAGTTCCTAACCAAAAGGGAGACACATGAATAAAAATAATTGAGCTAATCAAAACATTATAATATCATGAGAATAAAGGTATTCATGATATACTATGTCAATGTACATTATATACACCATATAAAATTGAAATGTGTGTATAACAACAAAGAAGTGTCAATGGAATGTAAATTGAGATGAAATCTCTAATAATGACCATATCATTAGGTTAAAGATTAATCAACAACATAATTATGTGTGAAAAATATAAATACACTCAAAATTATTGGATATTTAGTGTAAACAAATCATAGTTCATTCACACATATATTTGTAAAAACAACACCAATGAATTGGATGTTCAACTTAATAAATGGAGATTGACTTAAAATTACTCTTATCAAGTTTGTATCAATGAATTGAGAATTTATAAATGGAGTGATTATATGTATCAAAATTATATCCACAGAAATGTTAGTGCAAATTACTACATAAATAATAAATAGTGATTCCACACATAATCTTGGAGTAAAATAATCAAAGTATGCGTAAAACTGAATGAGTAGAAATTGAAATGTGAAATTCCCTTACCTATTTGGTAACTTATGAAACATACATCCCATGAAAGAATGATCACAAAATTAAGATGTAAATACCAATAAATTAATGTATATTACAAAAATAATACAATCATTGGGCTGTACATACAGCACACAAGAGGAAACAGTGGCAATATAGCATGAATCTCACGGGAATAAGAAGTGAGATGAAAACTCCTTACTATGTTGTAATCAATCGAGTCATGTGACCAAAAGATAATAACCAAAAAATGAATCACATAATACCATGAATATTAGGAGAATCGTGATAATATATATCAAATGGAAGTACACAATACACCACATGCAACAAATAAGTGGAGAACAATGGAAATCTCACGGAATTAAAAGTGAGATAAGAAACCCCTTACTTTGTACTTTTCCTTGGTTGAGGGTAGATTAAACCCCAATATAAGGGTAAAATAATTATTATTAAATTATTAAATAACAATATATATTAATATGATATCATATATGATATCATATATGATCTTATAATATTTTTTTGTTAATTATATTTCAGTAGTATCCTCATTTCAGGTGATAAATGATTTGTTTTCATTTATATGCTTTGCTATGTAGGTATTTTTTGTTATGGATAGGATTTATATTAATCATATTAATAATTATATTAAGTATATAAAAATTACTTTTAATGATAAAATTAAAATTATTCTTCATTGGATACGATGGGGAATGAATCTCATCGCTTTCGTGGAGACGACAATTTGTACGTACGCATGAGCGATATTATCATTCTTTTGATATTAAAATAAAATCAAATAGGATGGTATATCATATAGACAGAATCATTATCATGTTATATTTATTATTTACATCATTTATACTTATTATTACACCCATCCAATTGATGATGTAAATGAATAAAAAACCACACCACGATGTGGAGACGATAGTTTGTACGTATGCACATATAGTGACTTTGTCTTTTATATGATGGATAGAATAATGAATATGGTTGTACCCTTTTTAAAATATCATAACATTATATATACGATAATATATTTATTATTTTATAATAGAAACAACAAGGAAAGAAGAAGTGGAAGAAGAGTGGAACTTGAAAGATGTGATGAAATATTTACCTCATCTTCAGGTTCTTCCTTTTGATTAGATCCAAAGGGCTATGTAGGATGGATTTATAACTAAAGGAAGGACTCTAGGATAATGGGAGGATAGTTTATAGGGTATTTGGGATGGTGTTGGCCGAGCCAAAAGGCTTTTAATATGTGAATGTGATGGAAGAGGGAGTGCCCTTTTGTAATAGGGGTCAGGGACATCTTTGGAAAAGCAAGAAATTTTATTTTATAATAAAATAATTTTGGGTTTCTAATGGCTACAAAATGAATTATTTAAAGTATAAAGTGGTTCTTGGATGAAAAACACTCAACCAATAGGTTTTAGAAAAGTTTGGGTCACTATATTAACTTGATCTTCAAGAGATAACTCTTAGTTAAATAGATGACATTTACCACGTCTCTTTGTATTTTTATATTATATGGTTAATAAATTTACTATAAACTTTCAAGAGAACCCTAAGTGGATCATTAATGACATATATAATATTATTTAATACTTTTGTCCAATCCAAATATTTTTATAAATATAATATCAATTAATAATATAATATTTTTTTAAAAAATCATTTATGTCAATTTTGACACTATTTGGTATTTTGTTTTTTCTAAATTCATAACTAAATTATTAATTCGAAAACAAATCATATAACCAACCCTAACATTTCATATTAACCTATAACATTAGTTTAATGCATAAAAAGTCTCAAATTACATTTATTTAGTTATTTTTAAAATCATTTATTTTAATCATTCGTTAATAAGTTAATTATTGCATCATCATTGTGTCATAAATAAATTTAATTATTTAATGTATCAAAATTATAAATTATATACCATTATGTGGGAAATATTATTAACGTTCTAATGAA
Organism: Viscum album; assembly: GCA_963277665.1. Classification (NCBI taxonomy): domain Eukaryota; kingdom Viridiplantae; phylum Streptophyta; class Magnoliopsida; order Santalales; family Viscaceae; genus Viscum; species Viscum album. The sequence goes on along the minus strand of OY728140.1, from coordinate 1,449,618,179 downwards.
AATTTATAGTCTAATTTATCTTATGTATATCTCTGTATTAAAAATGTTTTAGTTATTATACTTTGATTTTAACTCTTTTAACTATTCTTTAAATAAAGTTATAATAAATGTCTAAATCTAATCCAAGTGGACCTAAAGGATCATATTTTATTCATAAGATTATTTTTCCTCGAACTACACGTATCCAATAGAATTAGGACATGTGTAAGGGTAATAATAAAATCATTTATACCCTTAATTAACCTATTTACTTTTAACTGTGGTTAATAAAAATAAAAACATACTATTCCCGAAAATTTATATTAATCTTATGAAACCACATTTTACTTATTGATATATACCATGTCTCTTGGATTTTTTAAATTCAACTCACATATGTGGTAAAATTATGTTTTATGTGAATATTCAAATGCTCCTAGGAGGTGGGTAAATGATGGTAAAAAGTTCAATAAAATTTATATATATATATAATTATTATAAACTGACTCCAATTATTAACATTGAAATTATATAGGTATTATGTACCTATTTTGACCTAAAATAAATTTAAATAAAATAAACAATTATTTAATAAAATAGTTTTTAAACTATAACTCAGTGTTTTTCACCATTCTTCCAAAATTGAATGTTTTCAGAAAAATACCTAAAATTCACCCAAGGATAATTTCGATATTACGAATCCAAAAATGAAGTCCATTATAAAAAATAAAATTTATAAAATTTCAAAAAGTGGGAATTATTATTCATAACAAATATTGTGAGTGGTTTTGGTGTGCTAGAACTCGAAGTTGCGTATAATGCAAGCTAATACATTATTCAAAGGAAAACTTACCGTTGAATCTTGGGGAGTTACATTCTTCCCCCATTTTGGAAATTTCATCCACAAGATTTTTAAAATTTGGCTTGGGAACATATTTGAAAGTCCCACATCGGAAAAAGAGTCAATTAAACTATCACTTTAAAAGAAAGAACGAGAAGAACAAAGGTCACCCCAGATAACCCATACTAGGATTCCATACTGGAAAACAAGGATATAAAACATAATCTAAGTGTCAAGTTCCAATGGATATGGATATAAAACATGATAAAGAGAAATTTAAATACAAGAAAACCACAAACTTATGTTTGGAAAACAGTCATTAGTTTCCTAGTAGGAAAAGTAAATGGGTGACGTTTTTTTAAGTTACATTTCATAAAGATGAGGAATTTATTTGTGAGATTGACTAAGAACATAAAGAGATATACGTACTTTTTAAGTAGAGTTTCATTCTTTAATAAATTTCTACCACTAACTAATTTTTATTTTCAAACAATGAGTATTCAAGATGACTTGGTCACACAAGAAGAGTTAGAATCAAATTTTTGATTATCACATGATCCATAAAGAATTAACTATATATTTATCTTGTATTTAGAGATTAATAAAAAAATTGTTAGTACAAGATCATATTATCACCCAAAAGGATAATCTTTTAGAGAATGAAACACTAATCTTAATGTCTAAAATTAAACCAACAATACCCCAAAGTTAAATAAATACCATTCAATAAACAATTGTCCTTTAAATCCTTCAATATAATCCAAACTAATATTGAAACCCAAAACATATATGAATTTGGTTATGTAGTCTTCCACATTAAATTGTATCTCCAAATGACATCGACTACTCTTAAAGACACATACTTAAAAGTAATTAACCTAATCACATATTCTCTAGTATAGGTTAATCATTTCCCTAAATAACCCAAATCAATATAAATCCTCAATAAAAACATTGATAAAAATACACCATTACTCCTCAAAAGAAATCCAATAGTATTCTATTTTCCATAGGCATATAGTGTTCCCACCATAGTGAACTTCTTACAAAATAACACTTACCACATAATCACAAAATCATTTACCTATACTAAGGGTATTCATTTGATAAGAAATAAGATCCCAAATCAACTTATTATTGACCAATAAAATCATTTAACTAAAAATAACTAGTCACTCTAACCAGTGACTTCACATAGTCCAGTGGTAGGAAATAAATCCCATTCGCACTCTAGTTGTGGGTTATATTCTCACTACTTTGTCTGACATGACGGGTTGTTACACGGACTGTGTGTTTTCCTTTTTCAAAAACTATATTTCATAACATTACCAAAATGAGATAAATTTCTCAAAATTACCATAACATAATTTAACCACAAATGTTATCTCATATCTTGAATTTTCATCCCAACATATAATAACATGTAATTTCCTCAAACTCGATGATAATATAAAACCAAAGAGTTATTTATAACTATATCCATAAGAGAAAAGATATCTCTTCCTCAAATATCATTTTAACATGACAAACTGCAGGGTTTCAAAAAAAAGAGAAAATTATTCCAATGTAATCCTATAAACGAAGAGCACTAATACATTTAAACATTTTTCCATCAATTTATTTCCACATATCTTCTTCATTGACCAAGAAAATATCCTATAGAATAAAGAATTCACTCGGTAAATGGCTAGGTCTAATACATTTATGGAAAATGACTGTAAATAAATTCTTGGGACCATTTCTATTTTCATCTATATAACTCTTCAATTTTCCTCTGAAATTCTTTACTTTATGTCCTTAATTCCCACACATAAATAATTTCTTTATTACATTAAGACACTTTCATGGGTGTCTCCTTCCACATTTCCTGGATGATGGAAATTGAGGATTCTATTCTCCATGGTCTCCAATGATAGAGTTCTTATCATTCATCACCTTTCTCTCCTTTATTGAGTCTGGAAGTTGGAAAATATATATGATATTGATCATATTTTTTGAAAACTGATTTGGCATGAACATGATATCTATTATTTCTATCAACATTCCATTTTTTCTCATTTCCACTATTGTTCCCACCTTTTACATCATTCTCAAAGTAACGATTACTTCCTTGGAATCTAGCCGTTGACTAAAACCAAAAAGCATTATGTGAGTAACAATAGTCATAAAATCATTTAGAGAATATCATGACACCATATTTTAAATTTGAAACACCTTAGGATTAACCAATGTAATTAATTATCATCTTATATTAAGATCCTTAGAATCAGTTTGTATAGAAAATGTAAATTATCCTAGGCATATCCTTTGAGAGTGTCGTATCCAAGAGTGCAGAAAGGCATGTTGCCATGCACTAGTTCCCATTGGAGTCTATCTCAACGAGGTGTTTTCAGGTTTTACCCCTTGGTACATCTATTCCAGATCTATCTCTACCTACTCATATCAATATAGGGATGTATTGCTTGGAAAACTCAAATAATCATCTCCAATAAAAAAATTCTAGGAGGTTCTTCTATACTAATCATCAAAGTCTATCTTAGGGATATGTTCACTAATTATAGTTTCTCTAAATCTAGTTTCCATGGTTTGTATTAAACTTCTTATGATACCAAATGTAACACCCCGAACCTAGTTACCCAGAGTCGATGCACTATTTTAATACATTGACATGATTACAAGGAATCTTTTCCCAATGATCAATCTTTGTAGTAGTCATGGAAACAAGAACATAAATAAGTTCAGCATTACAACTTGAAAATAAAAACACCACTAATTTATTCCATTATAAACATCCAAGCCTCCTAGATTATGCCTGCATTTTACTAATAACTAACTCCTTCATATCCTGGGAAAATGAAACATAATAATGGGGTTAGCTCAAAATCTCAGTATGGGTAATCAATACAGTGGAATAAAGAATTAATATTAAGCATGGTTAATAATTGAAAGAACATGCTTTAACTAATAATAATCATGAGCACTTTATGGAAGGAATATGAACTGTGTAAATAATGCCATAATAAATCATATTCATCAGTGTTCTACTAGTCTAATAACCACATGAAATATCAATAGATAATCTCATAATGTTGGAATGCATAATGTTAGATAACATAACCACATTGTCAAGGCCTCGTGCCAAGACTACAAATAAAATTTTGTCCAGGCGTTGTGCCAAGACACTAGTTTGTCTCATGAGACCTACTAATTCATCCAAGAGATATATCAGGCTCCACCCGTCACATACTAAGTACAATTAATTCCTCATATGAAATTTTTGAAACAGAACATAAACATTCGTATTAAAACTAGAATACGAAATGCCAATACATTATCCACAACCCATGAATGGTATAAAAATAGAACATCCATAGTCAAACATAACTCATTCAATACAATATATAAAACTTATTATAATAAATCATCATCAATATAGAATATTGAAGGATATTTAAATTTATGAAGTTAATCATCAAAACTATTTGGAGAGAAATATCCCCCTTTTTCCATTAAAACATTTAAAAGTCGCACTATTTGTCAAGAAGTCGTTTGAAAATATATTTTTGAATCAAAGTGTCCCATACCACATTGAAACTTTTAATATGAATTTTAATTTTAAAACATTAATGCCCATATAAATAAATCCTTAAAACAATTATACAAACATGGTCATTAATGCAAAAGATTTATAATATTAAATCGTTAAAACATTTAAAATGACATTTTAAATAGAGTTATTAACCAACAGAGAGACACTTGAATACAAGTAATTGAGGTAATAAAAACATTATTATATCATGAGAATAAAGTTATTCATGATATACTATGTCAAATTACATTATAAACACCATTTAAAATTGAATAGGTGTATAACAACAAAGAAGTCTCAATGGAATGTAAGTTGAGATGAAATATCTTATAAAGACTATATCCTTATATAAAGGGTAAATCATTGACATAATTATGTGTGACAAATATAAATACAATCAATATGATTGGATATTCAGTGTAAACCAATCATAGGAAATTAACACATATTCTTGTAAAATCAACACCAATGAATTGGATGTTTAACTTAATAAATGGAGATTGAGTTAAAATTACTCTTATCAAGTTCATATCGATGACATGAGAATTTTTAAATGGAGAGATTATGTGTATCAAAATTATATCCATAGAAAGGGTAGTGTAAATTACTACATAAATAATAAATAGGGATTCCACACATAATCTTGGAGTAAAATAATCAATGATGTATGCATAAAACCGAAAGAGTGGAAATTGAAATTTGAAATTCCCTAACCAATTTGTTAACATATGAAACATACATCCCATGAAAGAAGAATCATAAAATAAAAATGTAAATAACCATAAATAAAATTTTATTACACCAAGAATACAATCATTGGGCTGTACATACACAACACAAAAATAAATAGTGGAAATTTAGCATGAATCTCATGGGAATATGATGTTAGATGAAAATTACTTACTATGTTGTAATCAATCGAGTCATGTGACCAAAATTTAATAACCAACAAATGAATCCCAGAATACCATGAATAGAAGTAGAATCATGATAATATATATCAAATGGTAGTACACAATACACCACATGGAATAAATAAGTGGAGAACAGTGGAAATCTCATGGAATTAATAGTGAGATAAAAAACCCCTTACATTGTACTTTTCCTTTGTCGGGGGTAGGTTAAACTCTTGTATAATGGTTAAATAATTATTGTTAATTATAAAATAACCACATAAATTAATTTGATATCATATATGATCTTATAATATTGCTTTGTTAATGATATTGTTGTAGTATCAACATTTAAGGTGTTAAAAGATTCATTTCCCATTATGTACTTTATTACGTAAGTATTATTTGTTATAGATAGGATGTATCTTATTCATATTCATAATGATATTAAGTCTTTAAAATCTATTTTTATTCATCAAATGAAAATTATTCTTGAATGTATACAATGGGGAATGAATCTCATCGCGTTCATGGAGACGGTATTTCGTACGTATGCATGAGCGCTAATATCAATTTTTAATATTAAAATCATATATAATTGGATGCTATATAATATAAAATGAATAATTATAATGTTATATATATTATTTAAAACATTTATAATCATTATTATACCCATCCAAACGATGAAGTATTTGAATAACAAACCACACCACGACGTGGAGACGGTAATCTGTACGTACGCACGTATAGTGACTTTTTCATTTATAGGATGGATAGAATAATGAATATGGTTGTACCATTTTTATAATAACATCACATTATATATAATATACTGTATTTATTATTTTATAATAGAAACAACAAGGATAGAATAAGTGGAAGAAGAAAGGAACTTGAAAGAAGTGATGAAATATTTACATCTTCTTCGGGTTCTTCCTTTTGATATGACCAAAAGGGCAGATTAGGTTGACATTATGTCTAATGAAAGGCCTCTAGGATGAATATAGGACTGTTCATAGGGTATTTGTTCATGTTTTGGTGGTGCCAAAAGTTATTTAAGATGTTAATTTGAGGGAATGGGGAGTCCCCTTTTATAAGAGGGGTGAGGGGGACCATAGGAAAAGTTAGAAATGTTATTTTATAATAAAATTATTTTCTGTTTATAATGGCTCAAAAATGTATTATTTAAATGATAAGTTTGGTATGGGTTTAAAACCACTCAACCAATAGGTTTTACATAGGTTTGGGTAACTATATTAACTCTATCATTTTGAATTAACTCTTATTTAAATAGTTTGACATTTACCAAGTCTCTTTTTATTTATATATTATTTGATTAATAAACTAACAATAAACATCAAAGAGAACCCCAAGTGGTTCATTAATGACATATATAATATTATTTAATACCTTTGGCCAAACAATAGAATTTTATTAACATAATATCAATTCATAATATAATATTTTATTTAAAAAATATTTTATGTCAATTTTGACACTATTTGGTATTTTGTTTTTTGAAAATTCAAAACAGAATTATTACTTCGAAAATAATTCAAATAACCAACTATAACATATAATATCAACCTAGAAAATTAGTTTAATTCCTAAAAAGTCTCAAATTACATTTATTTGGATATTTATAATATCAATTATTTTAATCATTCATTAATACGGTAATTACTGCATCATCATTGATTTATAAATAAATTTAATTATTTAAGGTCTAAAAATTATAAATAAAATATAATTATGTAGGAAATATTTTTAGATTTCCAATTACTATTTATTGTCGAATTTATCTTATATATAACCCTATATTGAAAATGTTCTAGTTATTAAACATTGATTTTACCTCTTTTAACAATTATTTAAATAAAATAATAATAAATGTCCTCATCAAATCCAAGTGGAACTAAAGGATAATATTTTATTCCTATGGTTGTTTTTGGTCGAATTACACTTATCCAATAGAAATAGGATATTTTTTAGGGTATTAATAATATCATTTTTCACCATAATTGCACTTTTTTAACAGTGGTAAATAAATGTAAAAAGTTTCTATTCACCAAAAATTATTTTCAACTTGTTGAATGACATTTTACTTATTAATCTCAATTTTTACTCTCTTAGTTTTGAAATTCAACTCATAGAAGTGGTAAAATTATGTTTTATATGAATTTGAAAATGTTTCTATGAGATGGGTAAAAGATGGTAATATGTTCAATAAAATTTTTATACATCTAAAATTATTATAAACTGAGTCAAATTAATTACATTGAACTTATATAGGAATTATTTATCTATTTTGAACTAAAATAAATTTAAATAAAATATATAATTATTTAAATAAGAATTCCATTTTAAATTATAACTCGGTGTTTTTCACTATTCATCAAAAAATGAATGTTTTTAGAAAAATACCAAAAAATCACCCTAGTATAATTTCGATATTCAGAATCCAAAAATGAAGTCTATTTTGAAAGTTAAAATTCATAAAATTTCAAAAAGTGGGCATTACTATTCATAATGGCTAGTTTGATTGGTCGTGGTGTGTTAGAACTCGAAGTTGCGTCCAATGAAATCTATTATATTATTCAAAGGAAAACGTACCATGGAAGCTTGGGATATTACAAATAGAATCTTCTACGAAACAAGTCCATTAACCAGTATAATGTTTGATGGGGAAATTGTGGTCTTCACAAAGTTGTATGTGAACCTAATGGTATGATGATGTAGGTGTATCCTCAATTGTATATATCATTGTGATAAAATTTCTTGGGTGAGATTTATTTTATAGGGGATATAATTTAATATGAATAGTTTTAATGTATTTCAATTCAAATAAAATAAATTTTGTCAAAAACTTTTGTTACATGCATCACAAAATCTAATAGAACCATGTTATTCTATTAATATTATTTAAACTTGAATAATATAACCTAGTCATTATAGATTGAGGAATGAATAAAAATTTTCCTTATTTAATTTTTTTTAAAATTTTACAGATAAAGTATATATTTATATATATTTCAGAAATAATTTTTTGTAATTTTTCAATGATTTTCAAAAATATTAATTTTTGAAATATATTTTTTATTAAGTTTTCAAAAAAATAAAGAATTAGGTTTTTATAGTTTTAGAAAATTTATTTGAAAACATAAAGTAAATTTTTGAAATAAACAGGAAAAAAATTAAAATCATGGGATTTTATTGAGAATTTTCTTAATATATTTATGTTTCAATGTATAGTGAAAAATAACATTTTTTATTAAAAATATTTTTTTTCATTTAATGTAATCTCCACATCCATTTTGTTTCCAAATTTTTTTAAAAGTAATATTACTTCAATTATATAATTATTAGAAAATCAATTCATTTAAATAATTTTGTTTCATTATATATATATATATATAACATCTTATTGTTATGAAAAATTCCTTTATTGAAAATCGCTTCTTCATCTTGTGTGTGCGATTTATTTTAAAATAGCTTCACAACATATAATAATTGAATAAGAAAATTTGGAATCAATATTTGGAATAAGAATATTTCATTTTATAAAATATGTTATAAATAATTTTTGTTTATAATCTATAGAAAATAAATTAAAAATTACACAACGATTAAAGTGAAATTCATTCACTAGCATGTAAAACTAAAATGATATCAACTACAATGACCTATAAACATTTAAAATTAATAATGGATGGAAATAGTTTGAAATTATCTCATCCAAAAATATGTAATATTATATATTTTATCATCCTTTATTTTTGAAATGTAGTTATACTTTTTTATATTCGAAAATTCCGAGTGTTTCATTTCCCATACATATAAATAGACACCCACACTTCTCTCCTATATAAGCATAAAAATAATTTTTGTTATGAACATACCTAACATATAAAATATTTGATTTTATAAATACATACAAGAGTCCATATTTTGTCTTCTGATACTCCTTGGATGTATTTTTGTACTGACCTTATATAGTTGTCTAAAGAAGAGCTATCATTTTTAGTCAAGATATTTTTTCCTTCTTCAATCAACATAAAATAAACTGAAAATATGATTATATAATAAAATTAGTATCTTACATATCTGTTTATTTTACCATATTAATGGAACAAAAAATATCCATATACTCTTCCATCAAATTAGAATGAAAAACATCGATCTTGTGTACGACAAAATATCTCCTCACAATTCATTGTTATTCGTTTTCTATCACCACAAATCATGGTAGGATACAATAATGGTTTTAAAAAATATAATATTTAATTCATTATTATAAAACATTAATTTTAATAACACATCTACCTTATTACCTTTTAATCTTTTGGAAAACAATAAAATCACTCATGTGTAAGTGTGGAATATTTCTTTTACCAAATATGTGATCTTTTTTCCATTTTATATTGATGTAGATGGTAACAATTATATGTTTAATATATATATTATATCTATTATATAAAAATTATTCTTTAAAGGATAAATAAAAATTTTATTTCTTCCCTTCTAACCATTGAGAAAATAGAAGTCATTTGCCGCATTGACCAAAAATTTCATTTTTGTGGTGTATATAAAGAAACTGTAAAATCGTAAAAAATTAATGAATATTAATTATATACAAAGATATTAATATTTATAAATAAGATATTAATTTTATGTTAAATATGACAATTTTTCTGATAGTGTACAAGAGATGTAAAACATGTTTCTATAAAATCATTCTTTGCACACAAGATTGAGTTATACAGAAAAATAATACATTATTAATATATATATTTTAAATGGTAGTAAACACCTATCCATATTATTGGAGGAAATTAATAAAAATAACTATATTTTTAATGAAATTATTTATATTTTTTCACATTACTCGAATAAATTTTAGAGGCTAAAAATGAGAATGAAATCAATTTTCAGCATCAAATATTTTTAAAAGGATATTCTATGAACTTTTGATGACAAACCATTTTTGAATAATTTTTGACACATTTATAAGATATATTTTAAAAAATAAATTTCTTATTTTGATGAATGAAATTAAAATTTACATTGTCTAAAATTTGCATATTTTTTTGATAAAATTCATTTTTTATTAAATAGGAAAAAATACAACATTATAATTCAAAACTTCATTTTCATCTATTATATTTGTATTGATAGATTCTCATTTTAATTTGTCTTAAAGTATATTTATATTATTTTATATCATTTAAGTAAAAATTTTTCATTGAAAGTAAATCCATATTGAAATTTAATTTTAACACATTTCAATCTTTTGATAGGTTTTACATTTTAAATACCCATTTTTTCATTCTGACAACGAGATTAATTTTTTATTTAATTTTTTGAATAATTTTAATAGAATTTTTAGAAACTACCATACATAGTTGTAACCATCCCGAAAATTGTGGTTTTATATGGTATTTGTTTTGGTGAATAGTCACATTATTATTTTATTTAGCATGTTTAAGTGGTAAAATTGGTAAAGAAGGGTAAAGATAATACTATAATAATATTAAACAATGATAAAAAATGTCCTAATCTTAGTGAATTAAATATGGAAAAACCTTAAATCCCCTTGGATTAAAGATTGGCATTTTTAAAAAACAATGGTGTTATTTTGACAATATATCTTTTAATTTAAAGTAAAGGAAAACTTATTATAAATATAACTATTATAATTAAAAAAATTTGAATATGGGGTCATATAAGTGATATAATATAATATAAATATTACTTAAAAAGATAAAAAAAATACTTACCTCGTGGTGTTTTAATTGTAATTTTTAAATATTAAATATTTAAATTTAAATATGAAAAAATGATGATGAAGTAATTGATTTATTAATGAAAGAATCAAATAAATGATATATAAAGACTAAAAAACATATAATATTAGATATTTTATGTCATAAAAAACATTTATGGATGAATATTACAATTTATTACTAAGTTAATGTATTTTTTTCTATGCAATCAAGTTTTTTATGAATTGTTTTAAAAAATTAAAATATTGGTAGTGTCAAAATTGAAATAATTAATAACATAAAATATAAAATAGTTTATAAAATGGAATAAAATTCATAAAAATATAATATTAGACTAAATGGTTATTAAATATCCAAATATGTCATTAATTATACCTTTGGTGGTTGTTTGAAATTTTGTGATAATTACATTAACACCCAATGTCTAAATAACATGATATGAGGGTAAGAATAAAAACGGTAAAATAAGGGTTAAAACAAAAATATATGTATTAAAAATATTAAAAAAAATGTATACATTTAATTTTATAATTACTATTCTACCCATAATCTTCATATCTTATAAAAAATAGTTTTGGACCATTTAGAACAGAAATTTAATTTATTTAATATTTTAGGAGTTTCTAAGGGTGCCCCCCTATTATAAAAAGGTACCCACACTACTAGAAAAATAAAATTTACAATGCCTTCTAGTTCAGGAAATATCTGAAATGAACTATTACTAGAATCCCTAAACACATTATTTATGCTTTAGATTATGTATACCACCCTCCTTAGAGGTGTTAAAGTGGTCTGAAAAGGTTATCAGCCGAATAAGAGGTATCATTTTCATTAAGTATACCTATTTTATTTCTTCATCCACATCCTTTAAATCTCATAAAAAAATATGAAATACTAATTACAAAATCCTCAATATACCTAGATTTTATTCTCGTAATTTAATCACCTAAATCCATCTCTAATTCCATTAAATGGGAAATGAAAATTAATCGTGTGTGTATACAAATGAATTATCACATCCACGAATAGATATAATTCGTTTTCCATTACTGTCTATCATGGCTGGTTATAATTATGGAATAAATTTATTTATATTTTTGATATTCATGAAATATTTATAATTTTAAATGAATAATATTTCAAGTACATTCTTTCCTTGCATGCACATAAAAACGATAACTTCGTTCGTGCATATGTATGAGTTGTCACTCCACGAAGTGATGTGAATCGTTTTTATTCACCACATCACTAGTTAGATATATATAAAAGTATATTTATATTATTATTATTATGTAAATAATATTATTATCATTATGTATATATAAAATAATCATCATCTTATTTCCATAATGATCAATCAAAATTGGAAACGCTACTCATATGTATGGACGACCTATTGTCTCTATGATTATAAGGTTGTTCATTGTTAATTACATAAATTATTATTTTGATTTAGAAATAATAATTGATGTATTAAAGTGATTCTAATGTAACAAATATTATTCTGGAGATGATGGACTTATGATCACATGGACTATTGACATCAATCCGGGTTCATATTTGACTCAAGTAAAGCATTATGAAAAAATGTATGATATGAACTTAAATAATTATGTTGGTTTAGAAACATGGTTAAAATGATATAAATGGAATATTAAAAATTAAAAAGGATCCCAGTCATGTTTAAATTAACCAATTTTTGTTATTCACGAATATAATTATTGTATGCGATGAGTCAGACTCATGGTAAGGGATTCCATCTCAATCTCCTCTCATGGAGGCATTTCTTGATGATATGCACCTTTTTTATTTGATAAAGTGTATATAAAATTTCTATGACATTTCATATCCATGTAAATTTATAATAATTTTATTTAATGTTTTTTTAATGATATTAATTCATAGATATTTATATTTAAATGTTCATAGTGGTATGGAACACATTGTATATTTAATTATTTAATTATCAATTGTTTTTCAAGATGATATGATTCAACATATTTATTTATATTGAAATAAAAGTATTATACATGAAATATTATGTCTACATTTCATTTTATTCAATATAATTCAAAAGGTTACTTTTATATGTAATGTTTTTTACATTATTTACATAAATAACAAAAGAATGTTTTTTTTGTTTTAGCATATATAGGGACAATGACTTCTCTACTGATGTAATTTTTTTTTGGATATTTGGCTTACTTTATATGAATTAATGTATTTTAAAAAGGAAATTAAATCCCTTATTTGGGTATCTTGTTATTGAAAATGGTATTCTTATATTATTATTTTTTCATACATTATTAGAAGTGTTTTTCACAAGGTTTTTTTGATGAATGTGTTTTATTCATAAAATTATACATCACAATTATATGAAATGTGTTAGCAAGATATAGATTATATGAACAGATGATCCCCATTATAGCTCACATCTGAGCATCATAAAACTTAAATGATGGTTTTATCCCCAATATAGCTCATGGGTGAGCCCATAATATCTTATAGGAAGGGATGATCCCCATTATAAATCACAAGTGAGCCCTATATATCTTATACAAAGGGTGACCCCAATTATATATGTCCAAATTTTATGTTTACCATATTATTATTCAAATTGAATGTGGTTTGAAATGATTTTATGTATATGATTCTCTAATTCACCTAATTTAGGATTAATTTATTTTATTTGGATTTAGTGTTTTTCTATGACAATATTTATTTAGTGTTATTCTTGAAAAAATGGTTTGTTTCTTACATTTAATGAACATAAAATTATTAACCAAGTTTTATCTAGACTAATGGTTTCTTTACTCTTATGTACATTACTAATCATTTGTTCACATCATAATTTTTAAAATGTTTTTCTCGTTTCATGGGGTTGGTATAGAAAAAGAAAATCACATGATGAATGCATTGAAGATTTGTCTTGAAAATAAATCATGTTTTTTTTAAGTTTTTCTTTGGTAAAAAATGTATACAATGTGTAAGGGTCCAATTGTAATGTATGTGATTACTATTTAAGAATTTATCCACATTCTATAAAACAATATACTTAAAATATCATCAAATGTGAAATATGGTTTAATAATAATATAATAATGTATTTTTAAGGTCAGGTCCTAATAGTTGGTATTAGAGGTCATGTTAGATAACATTAGAGTTGAGGGTGTTATTCTTTGATAAGTGAAAATATTAATATAACCGCAATGGTTAGAATATTAGACAAAATTATAGTTATTTTTGAGAAATTGAATGAGTTTTAGATACCTTGAATTCTTATATGTTAGTGTTTATTTACCTATTAAGTTATTCTATGATGATTTTTTTTATATAATCATATAAACAATTTTGGTTTTAGGTAATGGATGTATCTAATAGTTAATAATGTACGAATGGACAAGAAGGAAAATGTGGTGGTTCTCTAAATTAGAAATTGAATGAAATTGGAGATGTAATGAGAACTATCCAAGTAAATCAAATCCAAATAACAAGAGTAATGGATAACCAATGGAAAATTGGTGAGTTTTCTAATCTATGTTATATGATATAAATGAATACCTATGTATTTTTAGGTAATGATCATAGAGGTAAACATATAAAAAAACACATGTGTCACAGATGTGGAAGGAAACACCTAGGAAAATATTTTAATTGGATTGTAAGGTCTTACAAATTTTATAATGATGGTTATAGAGCAATAAACTTCTAAGTAAAATGGATGTTCTTGTTTGACTCCTAGAAATGGAGAAAATTTCATCTCGAGTTGTCAATTAAATGGTTTAAATATGGGTAGTATAGTGATTATGGAAATAATTTTTTAATGAAGAAGGATCTTTAATGGGATCGGGAGGACCATATAAATATATGTTTAGAAACACCTAATGGCATTCCAATTGAGGATGAGGAAACTGAAAATGACCTATGAAAGGTATGGACTATATTTTGTTTCAGGTTTTGACATTATTGAATCATAGTACATGATTCCTATTTTGTTTTTTAGGAAAGTAGTATTATGTAATATTATTGAAAATAATAGTTAAAGGATCACAAACATTTCTAAATTATTAAAATGGCCTACATATAAAGGTTTCAAGAGTTACAGTATATTACAGGTTGATGAAATGATTAAAATAATTAATTCTATATTGATAATGGGATTAATATGGATGAATTTTTCCTAGAATGTGTAACCATGGAGAATGTTATGTGAATATGTTGTTCAATGAATAAATATATTTTCTTTTGTGGATATAATAATATAGTAATGATATTCCTTTTTATGATCATTCTTTTTCATGTAATTATGGGACATTACTTTACGTGGTGAAAAATGAAGGACATGAGATAACAGTTGAGATTAAAATTTATTGAGGTGTTTTTTTAAGCTTTTATCTCATTTTTTAATTATATATGAATTATATAGTTCATGAAAACGCACAATCTGAAGGAAGGGTGAAAACATGTCACATCAGACACATTTCTGAGGATCGACCCCACAACTAAATTATGATAAGGCTTTACCACCTACCACTAGCCTACATGAAGTCCTTGGTTAGTATTGCATTTACATTTAGATAGATGATTTTATGGAGTAATAATTTTTTGATTTTGGTAACTTTTTTTTGAAATGGATATACTTGGAATTGGAAAATGATAGGGGGATTAAGTGATAAATTCTATTTTGGAAGACATTCTATTTTTTGGGAAATATATATGTCAATGGTAAATATAATGCTTTGGGATTTTATTTGATGAGTAAGGGTGGAATTAGATTTGAAAATAATATATGATCATTAATTGGGGACTTATAGTGAATTAGGTTATTTATTGAAATTATTATCCTATAATAGAGGATATGTGATAAGGATAATTTATTTTTAGTATATGGCATTAATAAGGGTTTTTATTATTTTGAGATAAATATTAAATCATATCCTAGAAAACTATCTAATAAAATAATAATGAATTTTGCGTTAAATATTAGTTAGGATTAATTATAAATGATTTTGTGGATAAATATTTTTTGAATGGTCAATGTTGAACATTGGGTTTTACAGTTATATTTTGGAGATTACAAGTAGTTTTTCTTCATCCAATGATTTATTCTTTCTCATAAATTATTTTATATTAATCTATGAACATTTATTTGGAATAATTATTTTTAACATAAGAAATAGGTAGTTAACATTTTCTATATTATGTGATTCTCTAGAAGTTCATTCAAGTGAATCAGGAAAGAAAAATGTAACTTTATTACTCATTGTTTAGAGAAAGAGTCAAGTTTATGATATAAATTCGCTAAAGGATGAAACTCTACTTCTCAAGTAAGTATTTTTATTTATGTAATTAGTTAAAAAATAAATAAATTCTATAACTTGATTAAATATATCATAAAACAAAAACACTATCCATTTAATTTTCTTGCTAAGGAAATCAATGAGCATTTAATAAGTCATAATATTATGGTTATGTGATTGTTACATTTCTCCTAATAATGTTCTCTATCACCCCCCATCAAAAAACTATAGCTAAATTTACTACCATATATATGTTTTCTTACATGGAACTAAATTTAACAATTGGGCATAACATTCTTAATTTTAAACTGTATGTTTTATTAACTCTATTTCCGATGTGGAATTTTAATGAAATTATAGTACCTAAATTTAAAATAGTGAGGATGTAATTTCGAAACGGGTTGAAGGATGAAACATCATACGTAAATTCAAAATAATACTTTTTCATATGGATTAATATTTATGATTAATAAATTAATTTTCCATTAAAGGGGAATATTTTTTCGATAGTGTACCTGACACACAACAATGTGTTTTTTCTAAATCTTATGTTGTAGACATGACTCAATTGTGTCGAAAAATAATACCTTATTAATATTATTAATTTAAATCGAAGTTAATTTGTTGAATTGGTATTGACAATAAAGAATAGAACTTACTATATTATGTTTTCAAAAGTTTTTTAAATGTTATTATTTTCATCAATTAAATATTATATGCTTAAAATTATAATAAAACCAATTTTAATCATAAAATAATTTTAAAAAGTAGTTTAATAACATTTTGATGGAGAACCCTTTTTAAATCTAGTTTTTGACACATTTCTATATTATATTTGGAAAAATAAGCTTATGATTTGTTACAATGAATCCAAATTTACTTTGGTTGGAATTGTTGATTTTTTTTGTATAATTCATATTTTAATTAATAGTGACAAATAATGCATTTTAATTCAAAACTACCTTGTCATATAATTTATTTTTATTAATAGATTATCAGTTGGTTTTTTCTTATAGTATATTTAGATTATTTTTTTATCATTTAATACAATATTGGTCGTTGGATGTAATTTCACATTGAAATTTGATATAAACACGTGTCAAACTTTTTATGGTTTAACTTTTTTAAAACCATTTTTTCATTCCGACAATGAAATTAATTTTTATATTAAATTTTCCCACATTAGTGAATTGAATTTTCCAAAAATAAAATAATTTTTTCAATTAGAATGTTAAAATTTTTATAATATTTTAGAAATATTTTTCATGGATAGTAACTTTAGTATTTTATTTACCACTATTAATGAATAATTCATGTATATAACGGGAAAATTTATATTAAAACAATTTAAATCTTCAATAACAATTATCTTATTCATATTTTATAAGATATATCTGAAAAATAATACCCATTGTATTAAATGTTTTCCTTTGGATGCCACGTGGGTTTGATGATGACATTTATAACTTTTAATTTAAATGAAAGGAAAAAATATCCTAAACATGACTCTTATTAAAAAATAAATTTTAATATGTGGTTATATAATTTATATATTCGACTATAAATAGTCCATAGAGATATAAAAATGTTATATACATCACATTATTTTATTTTTAATTTTTAAATGTGATATAATTTAATTTAATTATTAAACAATGATGATGTAGTGATTTTTTATTAATAAAAGAATCATATTAATGATATTATAAAGATTAAAACAAATAAAATATAAATATTCCATTCCTTCCACAAATTTTATGGATGACTATAACATGTTTGGATTTATTAAATGAATTTTTTCAAAGGAATAAGGTTGTGATTTTTTTTAAAATTTCATGTATGAATTGTTTCTAAATTGACATAATTCATAACATAAAAAATAAAATAGTTTATTTAATGTCATAAATTTCATTAAAATGTAATATTTGAAAAAATTGATTGACAAGTACAAAAATTTAATAAATGACACTTTTTTGGTCTTCTGACATGTTATGGAAAATACATTTACAAAAAACATGTATATAACATGATATCATGGTAAGATTAAAATGGGTAAAATAAGGGTTTAAACAAAAATATAAGATTTAAAAAATATTAAAAACATGTATAATATTAATTGGATGATGATTATTTTACCTAAAATATTCTAATATTCTAAATAAATTAGTTTGGGGCCATTTGGAATCAAAAATGAATTTAGTTAATTTTTAAGTGTTTGTAGGTGTGCTCCTCCGCTCTCCTATAAAAAATAACCCATTATTCTCTAATACTCATACATCCAAAGCCTTCTAGTTTAGGAGTAATCTTCCCATACTTCTTCCTATAATCCATCCCCATGTTCATGAATTATTATATTAGGCAGAACAACATTATTACAGGTGTTAAGGTGTTTTCTACGGTTCATCAACTGATGAAGATGTATCATTTTCTTTAATTTTTTCTAAGTTATTTCTTCATCAACATCCTTTAAAAATACTCCTACCATGATCAAATAATTACCATAGTATCCTAAATATACTAATATAAAATTATATTAATTTCATCAATCGAATTCATCCCCACATACATTTAATGTGTAAGGGGATTAATCATTTGTGTGTACCGGTGAAATATCACCTCCACGAACTGATACATTTTTTTCCATAACCTTATATCAATAATGGTTATAATTATGAAATAAATGATTATATATTATATTCCCGAAATATTTATCATTTTCATATAATAATATTTTACTTTTATACTTACCTTCCATGCATATAAAAATGGTAATGACATTTGTGCGCACATATGAACTATCACCTCCAAGAAAAGATGTCAATAATTTTTATTCACCAAATCAATTTTATGATATACATAATTATATTTAAATTTTAATTATGTTTTTAATAATATTTTTATCTCCATGGAACGATTAAATAATAATTACCTTATTTCAATATGGATCAATGAAAAGTAGAAATGTTACTTATGGATACGTACAACATATTATCTCTATGATTATAACATTATATAATTTTAAAAACATAAATGATTTGTTTTATTTGAAAACTATAATGGATGTATTTAAGTAATTATTATTTCATTAATATTTTTCTATATATGATGTAATTATGATTACATGGACTATTGAAATCAAGCCATATTAAATTTTGAATCATGTACAGGATTTCAACAAAATTTTTAATATGAACTTAAATAAATATTTAAATTTTATAACATGGTAATAAGTGAAATAAAATGAATAATTAAAATTAAATAGGTTCTTAAAAAATTATAAATTAACTAATGTTTATTATTATGTAATATAATGATTGTAAAAGACATATCAAACATAGGTTAAGGGATTCCATCTCAATCTCCTTTCATATGGTCATTTAGTGATAATACACACCTTTATTATTTTATATGGGGTATATACAGAAAATATGACATTTCATATCTATATTTAATCTATATAAATCTAATTTTTTTATGGTAAATGTTTTTATTCATGGATATTCAGATTTAAATGTTCTATGTCAGATGGTACATCATGAATGTTTAAAGATTTCATTATCAAATATTTTATTTCATGATATTAATTTACACATATTTTTATATGAATATAAACAGATTAAACATTATATAATATGTCAATCATGAATTCTAATTAGTGGATTTCAAAAGTTATCTTTTCTATAATAATCATTTTTCTTAATTTTCAATACTAAAAAGTATTATTTTTGGTTATAATGTATACGATGAAAATAACTTCTCCAAATATATACTGTTTTTTCAATTTATCTTCGTCTATAAGGATTTATGTAATTCAAAATGAAATTAAATCCCTTAGTTGGGTATCATCGTATTGAATATAGGTTCATAAATGAACATGTTATTTTTATATGAAAATATTTTCATACGAGCCTAGATTATTTCTTCAAAAAATATCATGTGATGAACATGTTTTATTCCAGAAATGGTATTTGAGAATTATATGAAATGGGTGATCATGATATAGAATTTTAGATACCATGAAATGTGTTCCATTATCTTCTTCATAAATTTTCGTCAACCAGGCTTGCAAATATTGTTGTATGACTCTGCATATTTGATGGGGGTCGGTGACGGTAGTGATGGCACAGGCCTGAAGAGCCGGGACCGCAAGACGATAGTGATCCCATGCAGGGGTGTAGGGGTGTAATCCCCGCGGTATGGATCAATTATTTTGGATATGTCCATAAAGTAGCACCCAAGGTTCTTATGTGTAATTACCTACGTGCCACTATGCTGGAGGATAATGATGAATTTATTTTTTCAAAGTCCTAAATGTGGCACCCCAGAAATGAAAAATCACTAGTGGCGCGCAAGGCTACTTTGGGGGCCACCCATCCAGCGCACAACCACTTGCGTGCCATAATTTGGTTCTGTATCCTACTTGCATGCCCAATCTTCTGTCGCCTAAGGCCCTATATTTACCTAAAAATAGACCCTTGGGGCCTCCATTTGTACAGAATAATTTCCCTAATGCCCAATTTCTACTCTGGTTTCCCTAGTGCTTCTCCCAAGTCTTCCTAAACATTCATGGTAGTTATTCAACACCATGAGAGGATGATTTAAATGAGGATCATTGGTCATAAGTCCTTTTAGTGTTTAGAAACCATAACACTTTCTCTCCTAAAGTGCCCAACCTCCCTAAATCAAAAACACTCGTACGCCACCTATTCCTTTCATAGGATCTTGAGATCCCCACTTCTGGGACAACCTATGAATACTAATAAAGGCATGAGCCATGTCTTGCCCAAGTATTTCAATACAGGTTGTTTATCACTTATGTTAATATCAAGTCTCCCATGTCTACTTGTGCGCCAATACTTACGCACCATTATCTACTTGGGAAACCCTCCTTGATTCCATCACACTGTTTATTCTACAATCCATCAATCCCTCTTCAAATCCATTCATGGAAAGGATTATTCTTCATTGGATCCATTTTTTGAAAAAGATTCTAATAAAACCTCCACAAAAACCTCATGACTTATCAAACCTTTAGGAAAGACACATCAGCGTGTCTCGTATTTATGTTTTTTATCCATAGTCAGAGGTTTCCCACATTTTTTTATAACAGGTTCAGGATTCATAGAGTGTCTGTGGGTTTGTATATCCACAGTCCCATGGACCTTTATCTGAGGAACAGTGTTGGGATGTTCTCGGTTTGGAGGTGGGATTGGGTTCTGAACTTTCCCTTCTCAAAGCGACAACATGAAACGTCATGTCATTTGGTAGGGAAGGTACAGTTCACACATATTATTCTTTTTAGAAAAAGGAGAAATATCCCTCCCCAACCATGATCAATTTTAGGTAAACTATCCGGGCATAAGCCTGTATCTTTTCTTGCAGGATGTGGAATCATTTCTCCTCCTCTATTCTTTGGTTCCAAAGACTAGTGGGGAGATTGGTGCACAAACATTTGTTACCCTTTCTCTCACTCGTTGTGCTTTGTGACCATGGGAATCCATCCTTGTGTAAGCCCCCGACCTTCATCCCTTCTTCCCTTCATTAGACACTTTTCCAATGTATAGGGACCATATGGTGGTTGTGTTGCGTCCCCTCTTCCTGGGTCACCTCAACCTCATCCACCCTACCACCATAGGCTTACACACCTCCACCATCATAGGAAGAAAAGTTTATGTGTCATTGATGAATCTAGTATATCCTCTTATCTCACACACTAATCATGACTCAAGTGGGTTTAGATATTTGTGATGATTGAAACATTTTCACAGACGCCCATGGTGAATGACCTATGACAAAACAGATTACCAATATAATTGGGATATGTAAGAAGCCTTCTCTGGGCCCGAGCACACTGGATATCCATTTCAGGAATCCAAACTTAATTCCCTTAATATGGGGATCCTCCTAAGGAATTTTCCCCAAATTAAACCCCCCAAGTCATTAAGGAATCCTTTTCAATAGGTAAGCCCAAACTCATTTCTCTCAAAGTACTATACTCTTCTATGAGTCTCATCGAACTACATGGGCTTTTATTTCCATCCACATAGGATACGTAGGAAGCCTCCTTGAGGTTGAAACCCAACATTTCAAAATTAATCAAGTTCTCCTTGAGCCATATTCCAAAAAGGGTATAATCTAAATTGGAAATCCATATCATTTCCATGTTCATTGGGCTGATTTGACGTAAGTCCCACACCAAACATTGACTGATAATGTTTCTCTTAGATGTACTTACTAAATAACATTTAACTGTATGGTTAGGTCCTTATTACATGTCCATAAATGGTATGATGTGTACCATTAAGCCAGAACTGAACTATGAGGGTTTTGATTCCTTTCACAAGGATACATAGGTATCCCATCTTATGGGTATGATCCCAATATCAAAAAAATCATTCGTCTCACTGGATGACAATAAATTCCAGGGTGCCTCACTGAGTAGCTTAAAACCAGTATCATTATAATGATTATTAATAGAATCTTGAAATAGTATATTTATAGGATTCAATGGATAGAGAACCTTAAATACATACAGATATATCCATTAATGAAGGACCTTGAATATATACAGATGATTATATATTTCACACATGTCAATAAGTGATTGTAATTTCAAGGGAAACTTATGTTATATGTAGTGAATTAATAAGGAATCATGAATTTATAAAGTGATCCCCAGAGTAGCCAAATATTCACCCAAAAAAGTCTGTGATGAGTCCAACCTCCCAACCTCTCAACGAATGGACATTCCTATGTATATTAAAGTTGAAACTTAATATATTACTACCTTTGGAAAGAAGTTCCCATTTGGATAAAGAATTGTTGTATTTTTCTGGTTTTATTAATAAATCCATTAGAAGCCACATAGAAGCAGTTATTCTTCAAACCAGAACACTTGTTTCAAGGAACTACAAACCATTTAGTTTTGAAAACCATAACTATTGCACGGCTAAAGTGCCCCAACTCCAAAAATCAGAAACACTTGTGTGCCACGTATTCCTTTCAAAGGAACTCGAGTTCCTCACTCCTGGGATGACCTATGAGTACTCTTAATGCTAGATCTAGGCCTCTCCCATGTATTACTATATAGGTTTTTCTTCACTTAAGTAAATATCAGGTCACCCAAGTCTACCTTCGAGTCCATTCAAGCACTCCTTCTCTACATGGGTTCCCCTCCATGATTCACATACTCTCTTCAGTATAAAATCCATCATGCCCTATTCAAATCCATTCATGTCAAGGCGTTTTTATAAATTGGCTCCCTTTTCAGAAAGAGATTTTGTTGAGACCTCCACCAAAACCTCTAGATTTATCAAACCACTGTGAATGACATATCATTGTGTCTTCTATTTGAATTTTTTTAATACATAGTTAGAGGCTTCCAACATTTTTTTTTACAATGGGGTAAGTTTTCATGGAGTGTCTGTGCGTTTGTATATCCACAGTCGCATGGACCTATCTCTTAGGAAGAGTATTGGGATGTTCTCAGATTGGAGGAGGGTTTGGGTCTTGGCCTCTCCCTTCTCAAAAAGACATATCGGAACCTCAGGTATTTTGGTAGGGAAGGTACGGTTCACACCTACTATTCCCTTTGAACAAAGGATAAGTCTAACTCCCCTACTAGGACCAATTTTAGGGAAACCATCCTGGTGTAAGGCCCTATATTATCTTGCATGATGTAGCATCATTTCTCCTCCTCTCTTCTTCGGTGCCAAAGACTAGAGGGGAGATGGGAACATGGAATTTCGTTGCCCTTTCCCTCTCCCATAGAGCTTTCTCACCATTGGAATCTGTCCTAGTGTATGCCCCTAACCTTCATCCCTTATTTATTTCATTGGACCCTTGTCCAATGTATCGAGAACAGAGGGAGGGCTCATCTCATTTCCCTCTTCCTCAGTCGCCTCGACCTCATCCACCCTAGCCATCGTAGGCTCCCTCTCCTCCACCAAGAGAGGAGGAAAAGTGTTTGTGTCATTGTTGAATCTTCCACATCATCTTGTTTCTCACAACGAGCATGACTCACATGGGCATAGAGATTCGTGATGATTACAACATTTTCACAAACACCCATGGTGAATGAACTACGAGAACATTGATTCCCATAACAATTAGGATATGTAGGAAGCCGTATTAAAGACCAAGCTCAATCGATATCATATTCATAAATCCAACCGTAATTCTATTAATCTGGGAATCCTCCTTATGAGTAATCCCCAAATTAAACCCCTATGTCATCAAGGAATAATTTTTAAGAAGTAATCCCAAACTCGTTTCTCTCAAATGACTACACTCTATTATGTGACTCATTGAACTAGGTGGGATTTAACTCCCATCCACATGGGATACGTAGGAGTACTCCTTGAGGTTCAAACCCAAAATTTAAAAATTAATCATGTTCTCCTTGGGACATATTCCCAATAGGGTATAATGTAACTTGGAAACCCATATCATTTCCATGTTCATTGGGCTGCTTCGACACAAGTCCTAAACCAAACAATGACTAAGGGATTTTATCTTAGATTTCCTTACCACATGACATTAAACTGTATGGATAGGTCCTTATCAGATGACCTTAAAAGGTATGATGTGTCCCATTAGGAGGCACCAAACTACGATGAATTTGATTCCTTTCACGAGGATACATAGGTAGCTCATTTAAAGGGTACAATACCACAATCAAAACAAGACTTAGTCTCCTAGGATGACAATAAATTATAGAGTTCCCTACTGTGTGTCTTAAATACCAGTATCATCATAATGATTATTAAATAAATCATGAAATATTATACTAGAGGATACCATTGATGTAGATCCTCGAATGCATACAGATAACTCCATTAATGAAGATCCTTGAATACATACTGGTGATTCTATATTTTACACATGTTAGTAAGTGATTGTAAATTCGAATGGAAACATATGTTATAATGGATAATTAATAAGGATTCCTGAAATTATAAAGAGAGTCTCGGAGTAGACAACAATTCCCCCCAATAATGGTGTGATGATTCTGACCTCCCATCCACTCGACCAATGAACATTCCTAAGTATCATAATGTTAAAACATAATGGAGGCCTACATTTATAAAGAAGGTCCCCTTTGGATAAAGAACTATTTTTATTTTCATCATCCATAAATAAATTAAATGGTAACCTCCTATAAGTAGTGATTCTTAAAACAAGAACACACATTTTATAGAACTACAAAAAAAATGGTGAACCTGACGCGAATCCTTTACCATGTTAATAATGTTAACCGCCTGTCAGGCCCAAATAAATTGATAGAGGATGGCCAGAAAAATGAATCAATTAGGCATTTATCCAGCTAAATGTTGTATCTTTAATGTTTTTTTTGTTTTCACGTTTTCTTCAGAACATCCTTCAGTCCAAAACGGCTTTCTTCAACACGACATCTACGAACATCCCAACTGCTGCTCAAGCTGGATTCTCATCCACGGGAAGGACATTATCACCCACCCAATGTCTTCAACTCTAGGTCTCTAACTTTTAAATAAATGAGTATCATAATCATGGTACAATTTTGAATTTGGTTTCTGCCCAACAATCCATTCAGGTTAATAAAAATCTTTGATCATCCGACCAATGATAACCGATGATCGAGAAGCAGACGGTGCCAACCACTGATAACAAAAATTTCAGGTACCTATTACTAGAACACAAAAACTAGTCCCTATTGTACTATAGATTAGTGGATCAAGGGGTCACTCAGGGACTCAAGTGAAGAATGAATGGGTTATTCTTGAGGACTCCTACCATCAATCACCACTAGCAGAATTGCGTGGTAGTGAACACCCAACATGATGGGGGTGTTTCTTCAGGATGTTCAGCCCATGTCATTCAAACCGTAGCATGCAAGATAATCCACCAAATAAAATGTCTGGTCAACATGGAGCAGGTTCATACCTCTCCCCCTTTGGATAATTCCATCAACCTAACTTGATGGCGGACAACGAGTGGGTACATACACCCATTCGTCCTGATTTTTCTATGCAGCAGACTCATCTAGAAGCAACCCACCAATCCTACCATATAAACGAAGTGGAGTACTGTGAACAGTCACATACAACTACTTACATGTTTTCAGCCAGTCAGAAGGCTCATTTGGCTGCATTTAAAGAAGCTCGCCAGTCCAATGTAGTGGCAACTGATAAACATGAACATACCCCTATTTACAATCACCAATTCTTCCAGTAGTATCTTCTTCCAGTATTGAATGAAGTATGTCAACCATACGTGATGGGAAAAAATCCAGCAGGCACATACACCTACTCGTGTTCATCAAGCTTTCCAATAGTCTCGTTCGATAGCAGAAGGATAAGTTAGTCAGAAAGCTTTGATGAAAAATCAGGGGAAGACCCAACACTCCGCCCCCATGCATGAGTACTGTCAATACCCATTGATAAGAAAAGGAGGACATGAGTTAGAACATACACCTACTCCAAATATAGAATGGATGTATATTTCCATTCCATCCGTTGATGACACCAAAATCAGATTATTAATGGTGAAAGGGAATACCCAAATCCCTGCCCATATTCTAGAAGCAATCCAGGATATTATAACAACTACTTCAGCAGTACTAGGGGAACAAACACATAAATATTTCCCCACATATGGGATGACACATCAGCATGCCATCTCGAAGAATATACACACCTATGTTCCTTTCCATGAGGGTCATGGGCATACTCCCCCATATCATACGGACAATATAATAGAGAATATACAACCCTTCCAAATATAGGTAATCATTCCATTCTGGTAAAAAATATAATGAAGGCACATATACTTGCCCATTATAACAACTTTTCTACATTGTGGACCCAACTAATTATAAGAGAACATCCATGAAGATGTCTCTCCAAGAACTGTTGGAAAATCATGAGTCAACCTGTGATTTGGATCGTCATAATTCTAGAGTTATTAAATCCCTCAGAAATTTATTTGTTGCAGCTCAATATCATGTCCTCTCATTACCAAATTATGGCAGTGGTAGTAGTAATTATAAAGTTCCTCATAAGACACTCTATCATGATGGATTTCTTCATGAAAATTCAGTCAATCCATAGCGCCTATCTCTGGATGAGAGCCACAGTAATTCTCCATGTGGTCGAGACCATGGAGAAAAAGGATTCCTCCCTTACTATAATCCACCATGGTGATCCTCCCCATGATGGAATTAGCTGCGAAAGTCCTCCTCGTAGTAGTATTTTGTGTTGGTATAATTGATAATGTAGTAATGAGAAAGCCCTACTATATCGAGGAACATGGAAACACAAAGCCAGTCTTGTCTGATGCATGTGTCATTGACGGGTGATACACATTCTCAACCAGAAGATATCTTAAGGGAACAATCATTCTCTAAACCTCCCTTGGGTAATTTTTCTTCTAATATAGATTATCCACTTCAGTTAATCCAATTGGAGAATCATCTAGTGAAATACAATGAAGATTTTTTCAACATGATAAGATAATTGGATAATGTAGAAAAACTAGACATGTTCTGTCCTTTCGAAAATTCTCATTATAACATTCCATAATTGATGGAAGAATATTGTATTCATTATATATATGACAAACCTGATATTTTATTACACACTTAAACATTATTTATTACATAAAAATCACTTGATACAACATAGAAGATCGAGAGGTCATCTGTCATTGGGGATTAGGAACATTACATAACAACTTAATATATAAAATAAAACATCTTATTGAAAACTTCCTTTACATGACCACTACATTTCATTGTACTTAGCATTGCATTGGAAAACATGAGGTCATGCATAAGCAAAGGGTGAGCTATAAAGACCAGTAAGGGAATAAACATGGAACAACATGAGGAAAACAATACAAGTTAGACAATATGAATATCAATAGAGCACAAGTGAAACATGAAAATAATGTCATGATAAATCATGATAATCATAACAAGGAAATGTTGCAACAATAGTTAACAAGGAATTAGCATGAGCCAATGATCAATGAACTTGGAGCATGAGTAAACCCTCATTGCACATGAAGCAGGAGTAAACCCTCATTAAAATTGAATTTGAATGAGTCAACACCCATTGAACATGACCTATCATGAAACTATACTTTACCCATTGCATTGGAGCGCTATCTGTGTGCACCCTTCTTAAACTTTTTATTTAATGCATAAGTGTGCCACATTGATCTTAAAACATGGATTCATTAAACATCATCATTTATTCCATGATTAAGCTTTGAGGAATTCATAGATGAAAGTCTATACTTAATAAGTAAATGTTGATAAAGGTGAATAACCTTGGATGATTAATGGGCATGGCATTCACTACGCAATGACATTGGCTTGAAAAAACGTGGTGCAATTTCGGTAGCATAACGGCGTGACATAAGAATTCATAAAAATATTTGATTAGAGATAAAGGGGTGTCTCATCATATGTACATGAAATGTACAGTAATGGGGTCATATATATACATGTATCAACAATTTTAATGGAATTTACATTCATGATACAAATGAATTTCTTGAATGTAAATGAGGGGAGAAAAATTCCGTTCAGAATATCGGCATAGTAACGAGTGTAAATGGGAGGCATTTTATGAGAGAGAAGGGGGTATCCCATAATTAAAAAATAAATAGTGTATTATGGGGTAGTTTTGAAACCACACCCTAATATTTATTATTGAAAATAAAATGGCATAACAACTTAACGAAAATTAGAAATAAAATAAGAAAAGAGGAAAACCCTTACTTGGAAGTGTGCTTCTAATGACTTGGGAGAGTTCTGAGAGAGGCATTATGGGAGATTGGGGAGCCTTGGGAGGATTATAGAGATATTATGGAAGTGGTTGGACAAAATCCAAAGGCTTTGAGTAAATTTTATGTGGGACCTTGGGTGGTTTTATATACAAAAGGAGAAGGAATTCTTTATAATTAAGTTTTAGACACCTTACATTAATCTAATCAAAACCACAAACCACACCACGGGTTTTGCCCATTGCTTTGTCCAAAGGGGAGTATATAACAATTTTTTATAAGGAAAATGTCTTAACTTCTTAAAATAATGGATTTGATTTTGTGGAGGTGAGTCACACTCTCATGGAAATTCATTTAAAAAGTGAAGATGTTTAATGACTCTTGAAGGGTCCACTAGTGTTTTTTAAAATATGTTGAACAAAACAAAAATAACACTATTTTAAGGGAAAAACAAATATTGGCCCAAAAATTCATTCATAGTATTTTATTATTTCACTATTGGGTCATTATTATGTCGTAAAACACATTATATATTTAAATGATATTTAATTTTTACCCAAAAATTTGATGTCTCAAAAAATTATGAAAAATTAACCATTGGATAATTCCAATGTCCTGATTCAAAAAATAATATTTATTTAATCTAAATAATTTTCTAAATATGTGAATTTTTTACATTTAAAAAAACAACCGACATATATCGAAAATTCATTGGTTTTGACAAAAACAGCTGTCAATCCTTAATAAAAATTACACTTACATTCATAATATTATATGATATATTATATTGAATAAAAATTAATTTAATAATAATAATAATAAATTTTATTAAAATATTATTTAATGCAAAAATTTATTAATTCATCAAAATATATTTCATAATTGAATATTAAATAAATATACTATTTTCACTTTAAAAACTATTTACAATGTAACAATAAGAAAATGAAAGTATATTCTTCATTATATACAAAAATAATTTAAATAATAATAGTGATAGGGTATTGTTAAATATCCCCTTAAAACACCATCATAAGACTTTAGGGTAAGTTTCGTGATGGTTACAGACTCTTGGAGTGGCTCGGATAACATTGGTCGAGTGGTAATCTCTATGAATATCCACTTCTCTCGTAGGTGGTTCTTCTTGAGATTAACATATTCTAACTCATCTGGGGTTTGGTCAAGTGAAAATCCCAATGATGACACCTCCTTTCCAAGCTCTAACAAATGGGATTCTTATGTGGAATGTCCACTGGATGAGCCCATCTCTTTGTTTGTCTGAGTAAATTGGATTTGTTAAAGCCCTATATTTTTACTAATGACGTGATCACTGTTCAAAGACTATATTAGAAACAGTCACAATTCATAACAGTAATTTAAAATATAAAAACATAAAACCAATGAAGTTCAAATTTTATATAAATATTTTACATAAAGATATAATTAACTATATCAAGAGGGATGTCCTTTAATGACTGTTTGGGTCATTATAATCTTCCCCCTTAAGAAATTTCACCTTTGAAATTTCCTTTTCCCACAATAAAACTTATGTGGGTAACTAAGCTTCATCATTTCCTCGGACTCCCCCATTGCTTATTCAAAATTTTGGTTTCACCACAACACATCGATGAGGGTAATTGTCTTATGTCATAGAACTTTTTTTCTACGATCTAATATTGTCAGTTGTTTCTCCTCGTAAGAATGATCATACTCTAGCTGTACTACCTCAAAATAGAGTACATGGGAAGGGTTTGGTATGTACTTTCTAAGTAGGTATACATGAAATACATCATGTACTTTCGACATGGTAGGTGGTAGTGCTAGCCGATAGGCACAACTCCGACACGACATGAATCTCAAAGGGGCCAATGTACCTTGGAGATAACATACCTTTCTTGTCAAACCTCGTGACCTTCTTCCATGTAGATATACATAGAAAACCCATGTATCCAACTTTGAAGTAAATGTCTCATTGACAATTATTTACATAACTCTTTTTTTGACTCTAGGATGCCTTGATATGCTGCTGAATGGTTTTCACCTTCTCCACCATTTCTTCAACCATTTCTAGTCCATGTATCTTACACTCACCGACATCTTCCCAAAACGCGTGTGTTATTCACCATTTCCCATAAAGTTCTTTATATGGTTCCATTTGGATGATTGAGGGGAAAGTGTTGTTATAAGAGAACTCAAACAGAGGAAGATGTTGATCCAATCCTTCGTTAAAGTCCATTGAGAATGCTCTCAACATGTTCTCATGTGTTTGGATAGTCTGATCGGATTGGCCATCAGTTTGAGGATGATAGGACATGCTGAATATTAGTTTAGAATTTAGATCATGTTGCAGACTCTTCTAAAACATAGAGGTGAATCATGGATCTCGATCAGACAGAATAAATATTGGTACTCCATTCGCCTTACCACTTCCCTGATATATATATGTGCATGTTGATCCAATGGTAAATCCTACAGTATTGAAATGATGTGCGTAGTCTTTTTAAGATGATCCAAAACAACCCATATTTCATTGTTGCCTTTGGATGTCTTCGGAAGTCCGGTGACAAAGTCCATGGTGATGTTCTCCCATTTTCATGTTGTAATGGGTAATTGTTGCATCATCCCCTCAGATATCTATCAATTAACCATCACATGTTGACACATAAAGAAAATTTGATGTATATTTAGTGATCTCCTTCTTCATGTTATCCAACCAATAATTCTCTCATTGATATCGATACATCTTTGGGTTTCCTGGGTGAGTAGAGAAATTTGAACTATGTGTATCATCCAAAAGTTCCTTCTTCAGCTCTGAACTTGATGGAAGACATAGTAAATTCCCAAATCACACAATTCCTTCTTCATTAAAATTGAAATATTAGAATTTCTCTCTTCTGATAGCTTCTAATTTTTATTGAATTCCCACATCATCCTTTTGAGAATCCTTTAACATTTCCAAAATGGGTGGTTGATAAATCATTTGTGAAAGGTTTGATGATGATCCCTTCATTATTATTTTCATGTATATCTTCATCAAATCTAAGAATATTGGATCCTTCTCAATTCTCAACAATGATAAAATCGATTTTTCATTTAACTTAGTGCATCTTCGGCCTTGTTCTCTTTCCCAGGGTGGTAATGGATTGAGCAGTCATAGTCATTGATTAGATATAACCATCTTCATTGGTGCATGTTCAGGTCTTTCTGTTTGAATATATACTCTAGGATTTTGTGGTCCGTATATATTTTCTACATCTCCCCAAAATATAATGCCACCAATTTTTTAAAGCGAAGATCCCTACAACCAACTCCAGATCATGTGTTGGATAATTTTTCTCATGAACAATCAATTGTCTTGATGCATAGGCAATGACTTCATCATTTTCCGTCAACACACATCCCCGACCCTTCTTTGTAGCATCCCTGATTACCACAAAATGTTTTCCACTTGTGGCTATAGTGAGCATGGGGGCAGTGACAAGCCTCCTTTTCAACTCCTTGAATCATTCTTTTCATTCATCACTCTAAGGAAACATGACTCCCTTCTGACTTGGCATGGTATGAGGGTTGGACAATCATGAGAAAATTCTCATATATCGTTGATAATATCCAACTAACCCCAAGAAGCTATGGATATTCATTACCAATGTTGGAATCATCCATCCCTCAATTGCAGCTATTTTAGAGGGATCAACATATATCCCATTGCATGAAATGATATGGCCCATGAATGGGACCCCCTTCAACCAGAACGCACATTTGATGTACATTGCATAGAGATTCTCCTTTCACAAGGTCTCTAGTACAATTCTTAGATTCTCTTCATGATCCTCCTTGGTTTTGGAGTATATTAAAATATCATCAATAAATACTACAACAAATTTGACAAGGTAATATCTAAAGACTATATTCATCAATTCCATGAATATTTATGGATCATAGGTGAGTCAGAAAGGCATTACTATGAATTAATACTGCCCATATCTTGTATAAAAAGCATTCTTGGGGATATATTATTTATTCAACCTTAATTGAAAATATCTTGACAAACAATCTACCTTTGGGAATTATAGTGCTTCCTGAAACTGATCGAACAAGCCATCAATTCGTGAGAGGGGATACTTGTTCTTTATCATGATTTTGTTAAGCTCATGATAATCGATGCAAAGGTTCATTGAACCATCCATCCACTTGATGAAGAGGACTGGTGCACCCCATGGTGATTCAATTGGGTGTATAAACCCTTTTATCCAGATTCTTCTGTGGTTGTTTCTTCAACTCCTCAATCTCCACAACAGCCATTCTATATAGAGTCATGAATATTAGAAATTCCCCAGGTATAAGATCAATTGAGAATTCAACATCTCTTCTAGGAGGAATACCAGACAATTCCTCAAGAAAAACTTCAGTGAATTCCCTCGCAATAGGAATATCCTTAAGGATGGTATCATCCTTGGACTCAACCATCTGAGCCAAATATGTGTGCTCATAGGGAATTAATATCCATTCTTGTGATAAAGGAGCTAAATAATATTCATCCTCCTCCTTGCACTTGTAATGAATCGAGGGTCAATTATCTACCTGGAGAGTGATTTTCCTCTCATGACAATTTATGTTGGTTCTATATAAGGAAAGAAAATACATAAAATGAATTGAATAAAATTCCACCAGAGGTAGTATGAAGGGGATCAAAAGTAAGTTAAATCCACGAATTATGTAAGGGGGAGTTATATTCATGGGATGCAATGATTTTCCCATTTTTTTACTCACCGACATCTTCACTTCCATGATTTTTTGGGGTGCAAGGATTTTTCTAGTAATTATTTGGGATATACAAGAATGAGTATAACCATAATCAAAAAGTACGTTCTCTACTATTGATTCAATAACTAGTGTAACTATCAAGAATTCGTTGGTGGTGTTCACTTTGGCAGTAGTGATGGAAAAAGGTCACCCTTGCTGCCTTGGAGGTTGTTGGTTGCCTCCAAAAACCCTTGTCTTAGGGCACTGATTTGCAGGATTCCCTGGTTCATTTCAGTTGTACCAATGAACAACACATTGAGGTTCGAACAGAGCTTTATTCTCTTATGTTTAACCTCATGTTTTTCTTGCGGACTGTTAATAGCCAGGTTCTCTTCTCTTCCACACCTAATTCATTTCCTCATCCCCTTCATCCAATTTTCAGGGTGCTTATTTTCACTCCTTTGGAAAGTGGGGTGTTAAATCTTCTTAGCACTATTGGATTTATCCATCAGACCCCCAGTATTGAAGTCCACATTACACTTCTTACCCCATGATACCCATGAGAATATCTGATATCCATTTCGACCTTGAGGGAACATCATAAAAATTCCTCATAGATGTCAATGTCACAGATCGATAGCGCTTTCCATAGGCTAGGTTTCATCCCACCAAATAAGCAGTCAACCATGAATTCAGGGGTAACAAAAAAACTTGAGGTGTATAATCTAATCCTTGTAATGATTTCCTCGTACACTCTAATAGATTTGTCGTCTTTTTTTCTTGAGGTAAAAGAAGTACCTCTAAATTTTAAGCTAGAGGGTGAGTGTAAAATATTTATCGAAAAACATATTCAGTAAAAGATTCCATTCCATCACCTAGATCTCCTCCATAGGCGTCATATTTTTTTATCAACATCAACCATTGATCAGATTCACCTTCCATATGATAAGCATCCAGGAGAATGTTCTCTTGTTTAGAAAATTGAATGAAGGAGAAGATCTTTTCAATGGACTTGATCCATTGTTCGGTGATTGAGGGATCATATGATCAATTAAAAGTAGGAGGCCTTTGTCTCATGAAGCTCTTGATAGTGACATTTTCTTTGTTAGGGGGGATGAACGTTCCTCTTCACCCATGTTTCTATTCCAAGTTTGAGTTAGCTAATAGAGAATCGTGACAAAGTTCACGATTCCCGCTCCCTTTGGATTTGGTATCTCATTAGAACAGTCATCGTATTGATCTTCACATCCGATGTTATCCCGAGTCCTACTATTACTGGACATTGGATGGAATAAAATTAATGTTGGGGGTAACACATAAAAGGTTAATCCAAAGACAAAAAAACGGATGAATTATAAATAGATTTTATTTCCTTAACTTAAGAAACTATTGGCTTCAGTCTATGTGATGCATGATCTACTTTCTAACATATATTGTTAGGGGATTTTTTGTCCCTTAATAATGGTTCATAATATGATTCTAAATTTACCAAATCATATCCCTTGAGAGTGTCATAACAAAGAGTGCAGCAAGGCCCGTTGTCATGAACCATTTCCTATTTGAATCTAGCTCAAAGCGGTTTTTTCGGGTTTTACCCCTAGGATACATATGTGACAGAGCTGCCTCTACCTGCTCATATCTAGACAAAGATTTATTTTTTTGATAAACCACTTACTAAAAACACACCAAAACTTAGGGATGCTTTTATTATACATAGTCTTATCTCTAAGGTATTACTTCGGTTTTCGAAGCCTAATCCCAAAAATAAGAAAACATGTCTTCTAATACCAACAATAACAACCTTGATCATTTATTACAAACATAAATATGATTTATTACATAAAAATCACTTGATACAACATATAATATCGACACGTATAGTGTCTTTGGGGATTATTAAAATTATATAACATCTTAAAATATAAAACACAACATCTTTTTGAAGACTTTCTTTTCATGACCACTACATTTCCTCATACTTAGCATTTCATCGGATAACCAGAGGACATGCATAAGAATAGGTTGATCTATAAAGCCCAATAAGGGAATAAACCTGGAATAACTTGAGGAAAAAAATAAATGTTAGACAATAGGAATATCAATAGAGTAAAATCGAAATGTGATCATAAATTCATGAGTAAGTATGATAATCATAACATGAAAATGCGGCAACAACAGTTAACATAGAATTAGCATGAGCCAAGGGTCATTGCACATGGATAATGAGTAAAACCTCCTTGCACATGAAGCATGAGTAAACCCTCATTTAACTTGAATTATGATGAGTCAACACCCATTACACATGATTTATCGTGATACTATACATTTCCTGATGCATAGGAGTGCTATGAGGGTGCACCCTTCATAAACATTTCATTTAATGCATATGTGTGCCACATGGATCATATAACATGGATTCATTAAACATCATCATTTATTCCACAATAAAGGAATGCAGAATTAATACATGAAACTCAATAATCAATAAGTAAATTTTTATAATGTTTAATACCATTGATAGTGAAATGGGCATGGTATTCACTACACAATGACATGACTTTGGATAAACGTGGTGCAATTTCTACAGCCTAACGATGAGACATAAGAATTCATAAAAATGGTTGAAGAGAGAGGAAGGGATTTGTCATCATATGTACATGAAATGGAAACTAAGGGGGTTATATAAATACATGTCCCAACAATTTTATTGTAATTTATATTCATGATACAAATGAATTTCTTGAATGTAAATGAGGAGAGAGAAATTCCTTTCAGAATTTCTGCATAGTAACGGGTGTACGTGGGAGGAATTTTATGAGAGGTAAATGGGTTTACCATCATTCAAAAATAAATATGTAAGTATGTGGGAGGTTTTAAAACATACCCCAACATTTATAATTGAAATTAAAATGGCATAACAACTTAAATAAAATTGGACAAAAATAAGAAAGCAGGAAAACTCTTACTTGGATGTGTGCTTCCAAAGGCTTGGGAAAAGCTTGAGAGAGGCATCTTGGGATCTTGGGGTGCCTTGGGTGGATTCTAAAGAGAGGATGGAGGAGTTTGTATGATCTTCAAAATCATTTAGTGAAGAGGAAGTTTGAGCTGGGTGGGTTTATATAGGAAAGGATATGGAATTCTTTTTATTTGGGTTTGGGACACCTCACAATAAACTAATCAAAACCACAAACTAGTCTATGGTTTTTGAACATTGTTTTTTCAAAATTGGATTGTAAATCAATATTTTATAAGGCCAATGGCATAAAATCTTAAAATACATGGGTTGCTTATGTGGAAGTGAGTCAAACTCTTAAGGAAATTCATTTAAAAAGTTAAAATGTTTTATAACACTAGGAGGGTCCACTAATGTTTTTTAAAATAAATTCAAAAAACCTATTATCACATTATTTTAATGGAAAAGAATATATTTTCTGAAAAAATAATTTACTGTATTTTATTACATCACTTTTGGGTCATTATGATGTCATGAAACACATTATATATTTAAACGATATTTAATTGTAAATCAAAAAATTTGATTGTCTCAAGAAATTTATGAAAAATTATCCGTTGGATAATTTCAACGTCCTGATTCCAAATATTATATACATTTTCTATAAATAATTTTCAAAATATTTGAATTTTTACTTTTAAAATAAATACCGACATTTATTGAAAATTAATGGGTTTTGACAAAAACAGCTTTCAAACCATAATAAAAATTCCAATTGCATTTGTAAAATTATATGATGATTTATATTTAATAAAAAGTAATTTATGAATAATAATAATTTTTTATTAAAATATTATTTAATTCAAAATTTTATTAATTCCTCAAAATATATTTCTTAGTTGAATATTATAAAAAATAATATTTGTGCTTTAAAAACTATTTACAAAGTTACTATAATAAAATGAAAGTATATTCTTTATTATGTACAAAAATAATGTACACAATCATAGTGCTAGGGTCTTGTTACATAACCCCTTAAAAAACTCGCATATGTCTATAGGGTAATGTGCACGATGGTGAAAGACTATTGGGGTGGCACGGATAGCATTGCTCGGGTGGTAATCTCTATCAGCTTCCACTTCTCTCATCGGTGGTTCTGCTCGAGTTTAACGTATTCTAGCTCATCTTGGTCTTGGTCAAGAGAAATCCCCTTATACACCACCTCCTTTCCGAGCTCTAACAAATGGTCTTCGTAAGGGGGAACTCTACTGGATTAGTCCATCACTTCCTTTGTCTGAGTAAATTTTATTTTTAAGGCAGTATATTTATAATAATCATGTGATCACTATTCAACAGCTATATTAGCAATGGTCACAATTCATAATAGTATTTTAAAAACCAAAAAGATAAATCCATTGAATTTCACATTTTACATAAAGAGACAATTTACTAGATCAAGAGGGATTTGCATAAATGAATGTTTGGGTCATTACAATATCCACCTCAATTTATGGAATAATATTAGTTACTTGAAAACCAATGTATTAACATATAGTGAATATGAAAATCAGTTAAAGGTAATAGATGAGTTGCAATGTCAAATTGACATGGCATCTATCTCAGTTTCCCAAAATCCAATGGTTGAAAAAACACCAGAGAACACTTTAGAATGCATGCCTTATTGCTCTAAATAGGATGCTCCAGTTAATTTCAGAAACCACATCTTCTGTTCATATCAGAGGATGGGGTGCACATGGAGCATTTCATTTCACTACATTCCAGAATTAGCAAAGTTCGTCAAAAGTGGTCTCAAGAAAAGTTAATTCCAACAGTCAACCAAAATCAATATATTTTTTATATATTTGAATGTAAGCTCAATAACAGTCCTCTACCAGCTCTCATCAAAGTCAGGCCCAATGAAAAGTAGTTTTTGAGTTACTTTTACATCATTTATTTGAGAATATTGAACAGGTATCCGGCTTAGAGGATGTGAGCCATCAGATAATGTGAATGTCTTAAATAGCACAATGATATTCTAAAACAGTTTATTTGAGTTGTTGTCGGATAATTCAACATGATAATATCCAAACCGAAATTCAAAAAATTATAAGATAAGTTGCATGAACTTCATCCATATTAGTTCAAGAACAATCCAAGCTTGAAAGGATGGGGGTCATTTTATTCTACATTCATACCCATTAAACAAATATCAGATGTTTGAAGAATAAAAATAGGAACAGCCACAGCCTGGAAGGCTGGGGGATTATTCACTTCTACAATCTCCTCCACAATGGATGTTAGGTTTCTCCAGATTAGGGAATAAGACACAAAGAGAGCACACAACTGAACTATCCTAGGATTCCATTCGGATTACTATCCGTCAAATAGCACCTGAGAATCCATCATATAGAAGAATAAAGTCTCATGGAATATATAGTGGGAGATGATCTTATAAAGATACTAACAAAAATCCATCAATGCATTATGGGTCAGTAAATGTCATTAACACCATTATATAAGATCCTCCAAAAAATTTGCATAGTTCTTTAGAATAATAAGATGAATTTATTATCCATAATACAGTACACATTGAAGAAAATGAAGAAGGTGTATATACCTGAATTTAGATGCTTGAACAGAATCTAGGTATGCCTTCAAATAACAAAATCTCCCACCCCATCTGAATGGAATATAACATGGGGAAAGGTAAAATTTAGATTGCATCTCAATATTATACTGAAGAAAGTCAATCTATTTCTCCTAAAGAGCGATTTTCACCACATGAAGTAGAAATAAAGGAGTTGAAAGGACTTAATACCGAGTCACATTGAAGCATCATTTCTGTTAAATGTAGTTATCAGGCAGGTCCTCAACATGCACATCCTGTAGGACCTTATCAACAAAGAGAATTTTTAAAAACTACAGAAGTAGATAATGAATTCCCCCCATTGGTTACACAACCATGGTGGGATCATGCACATACTGATAAGCATGTTCCCATGGGTAATCAAAAAGAAATGTCAGTACCACCACCAGTGGTATTGCTAGTCATTGCTACAGCTCAAGCTCCGGTTGATGTACTTGCATAGGTTCCATCTCACCCAGATATTCCATAAATTCTTATGAACACAATTGAGGAATTATCGATGCGATTAGAAGCTATGGAGGAACGACGTGTGCTAGTTCAGTGGGAAAAGAAAGCGTAACCTAAATGGGAGGACATGGTTTCTCCCCCACCAAATGTTATGAATTCCACGTTTATAATATTTTAATGGATTCGTGGAACTAGAAACACACTTAAGACATTTTGTTTCTTGTTGTGATCCCATGATGGGAAATCCCCAACAACAAGAAGAAGTAAAACATAGGTGTTTTATGTATTCACTACAGGGACCGACTTTTTTCTCTTATAAAAGTATACAATCTCGATCAATTATTAGATGAGAAGATCTTCGCCAGAAATTCCATCTTCAATTTATTTCAATGCTACCAAAGATGACAGTTTTTATCTTACCAATTCTAAACAAAGGGAGAATGAAAGAGTATCTGATTTTATTGTACGATGGTAAGGATTAACATATTCCTTATGATTGGAACTCCCTGAAGAAATGTTTATTCCAATTTGTGTAGAAAATATGCATGATGAGTTACAAACACCATTGATCCATGTAAAATAATCAGGATTGTTTCAAGACCTTACTTGAATTTCACAATAGATAGAACATTTTACTATATAAAATAAGGAAAAAACTCATCTAATTACATCATCACTGGGAAAGAGAATAGGGAAAGTAGTGGTTGCTGCCATCACAATCTAGCAAGCACATTTACCTGGTTCCACTTAAATACCATCATCGTATCGAAGGGCTCCACTTCTAGAGTGTCAGCAAGAATTACCACCTCATCAATATGATCAAAGAGATCAATGGTGGAAACAGTTTGGAGGAATTAAAATTCAGTGTTTATTCCATCCAGAAAAAAATGTTCTTGATTACATCATCTCAGATATGGAAAACAAATTGGTTAAATTTTGAAGGAAAAAGAAACAAAAAAACAAGGATATTAAGATCTTCCAAATTATTTTCCCTTTCACCAGATGTTATGGAATTCCTTTCAAAAGTTTTTTGTTTTCAAGTAAATCCTACAAAAACGTTAGGCTCTAGACAAGTGAAACTGAAATGTTTGGAAACTCAAGTAGCTTCTATTACTTCTAATGATCCATAGGAAGAAGAAGAATGGTAGAAAGTCAAAAGTAAAAATTGTGATAAAATATGATGATCAAATGATCAAGAAAATGATCAGTTGAAATCATTCTATTCTATGAAGATAGCTAAATCAAACGATTGTGTCTTCCACCAATCGTGTCAAATTAAAACCACTTTAATAAAAATGTCAATCCTCAAAGAATTGTGGTGATTATAAGGACAAACAGCAGTCAGAAGAAGATGAGCTTGTGTAAAGCCCAAATTTTTCCTTTACCGAGGCCGATTTCATGACATATGCTTCAAATGAATGGGCACCACCCCACCAAATGGTACATTCAGAATAGAAATATCATGCAGAATCATAATTATATGAATAATTTATCTTTTTTTATTTCAATGTTTTCCACTTAACAGATCCTTATTCCAATGGTTATTCTGATTATAATGATCTAGGTAACCTTTTACCTAATTAGGGAACCAAATGAAGAGGCCATGGTTGAGGATAAAGGGGGAGAAGTGTGTATTCTAGGAACATCCATCTTAACTCTACCCCTTCTCAAAACAATTTTACGGAAGAAACTCATGGAAGAGCCCTTTAGTGGAATCACCAAGAACTAGGAGTTTCTTCCATGCAAGATAGGTTCGATTCAAACATGATTATTTTGGAGGACCAATTAGTAGTCACACCATATTCCTCTCAGCAAGTAGATAGACCAAGTCTTTCTAATCTACCTAGGCCAAGAGTATTTCTAGCTACTGCTCTGACACATGGTACATCTTCATCAGAAGCATGAACTTCTATGACAACTACAAAACCACATTTCCATTCTAGGAAACACAGAACTCTGGACCTAATGTATGATGTTTTGAAAGAACTGGCCCATGTACTAGCCATGTTATGAATTCTGGATGCCTTGAATCTATCAAAATATCTTGGAGAAGCACTTATATTGGATTTTTCAAGTCCTCATGAGTTTGAAAAAAACGATTCTATTGCTGAGAATTATAGTATAGATAATGATCCAGCATAATTCCTTACAGTAATGTCGTTTATATTTGAAGATGAATATGATTTTGTACATGAACATATTAGATCATTCTATTTATCTGGAATGGTCAATGTCATAGAAATTTGATGAGCCTTCATTGATAATGGTTCCAGAGTCAACCTCATACATGTTCATACACATCATTGATTGGGCCTGACTGAATTTGACATATCTCCTTCCACATTAATGTTGAATGGATATTACAAACATAATAAAGAACCTATAAGAGTGATTAAAATCAGAAGTAAATTTGGAGATATTGTGTCTGATTCAGATTTTATGGTTGTTCGTCAGGACAAAACCTTTAACATTCTCCTTGGAAGGCCTTGGCTACATCAAATTGTAGCCATACCTTGGTCAACCCACCAATGTCTTAATTACTATTTCAAATATCAAATCGAGACATTTTACGGTGACAAGGGTCCATTCAAAAGATGTTAATTTCAACACATTGAGGCAGATTTTTATCACACAAAAAGAACTAGATCCATGAAAAAAGAAATAACTAGAGTTAATACACCATATTGTTTAGAAAATATTTCAGAAAACCCATTAAAACATTTGAGTACATATTATGTGTTACCCATCAACCAAATTGATATGATAAAACCAAATCCATGTACTCATCCGTTGACTTCCATAATGTCAATTACATTAACTGGGCCTGAAAAATGTGAGGAACTGTTGATTCACCAAACAGTTATGGAAGCTTAAATGGATATGTCTTCATACCACATGTTTAACTATAACAAGCCTCCAAATAGTTAATCAGTGTACAAGAAGTTGTAGAAATGTTATAGGAAGGAAAATTTGTCGATTCCCAATCCATCATCTCCTCATTATTATGACAGGAAGACCCTTCATCATCAGTTGGGTATGATATAGTGCCCTCTTCTTTCAGATGTTCAAATACTAACTCCTCCCCTAACTCTTGATTCTTTTCCCTCGTCATCTACAATGCATGTAAAAATATAAGAGGTAACACGCAATGAAGGAAATGTGGAATATCATAGGGGTAATCCTCCAATAATTGAAGAAGATGTCTCTACCAATGTGGATGAGCTTGGAAAAAATACATTTGCGTATAGAAGAAGATCCACACCCCACTCTAATTATTGTGTCCATGACTTTTAAAGAAAAAGAGGAGTATACATAATTTCTACAGAAACATCGGGATATATTTTCTTGGAACTATACTAAAATTATTGGACTTAATCCGGATGTAGCCACTCATTATTTGGGTTTCCTAGAAGAACATCATGGATTTAGGCAGGTAGCAAAAATAACACACCCAAATAATTCCTCTAAAATTATAGCTAAAGTTGATAAGATTATAAAGGATAACATTCTTTGGGATGTTCAATATCCAAAATGGAAAGACAAAATTGACCTAGTGAAAAAAATGAATGGGAAATCTAGAGTTTTCATTGATTTCAGAGATCTTATCTGGCATTGTCCTAATGATGATTTTCTAGTTCCGATTACAGATATATTAATTAATGAAACATATAGCTATGAATCTCTTTCTATCATTGATGGCTACTTTGGGTAGAATTCAATCCATATGGCCTTATAGGATGAAGCATCTACAGCCTTCAGAACCCCTCAAGGTGAATTTTTATATTAGGCAATGCCCTTTGTCTTAATGACTGCAGGTGAAACATACCAATGTGCCATGAAACATATCTTCAAACCCTTTTAGGGAAATTTTTTGAATATTATTAGTATGATTTTGTGGTCAAATCATGAAAACATTTAAATCACTTCTCTGATCTGGAGATCATATTCAATAAACATCTGCTACACAT
This sequence comes from Viscum album, assembly GCA_963277665.1. Classification (NCBI taxonomy): domain Eukaryota; kingdom Viridiplantae; phylum Streptophyta; class Magnoliopsida; order Santalales; family Viscaceae; genus Viscum; species Viscum album. The sequence continues at coordinate 1,449,574,262 of OY728140.1, read as the reverse complement.
ATTGAAGATGAACCCCCCTAAAATGTGCTTTTGGATTAACATCAGGAAATTTCCGTGGTTTCATTGTATGACATATTGGTATCTCTGTTGATCCTAATAAAAATAAATCCTTGGTACGTCACCTCCTAGAAATTTGAAATAATTTAGAGGACTACAAGGAAACTTGGACTATATTCAGTGCTTTATCACCAATTTGGAAGGAAAGTGTTTTACCTTCACTATATTAATGAAGAAGGCAGTCACCAATCAATGGAATGATGACTTCTAAGAATAATTTTATACCCTCAACAAATATCTCTTGATTACACGGGTATTAATTACACCTGTTGAAGTACGACCACTTATTCTGTATGTCACAGCTTTAGAGCACTTAGTAGGTTCCTTCCTTTCCCAAAAGAATGATGTTGGGAATGAAAACAACATTTACTATCATTGTAAAACTATTATTGATGTGGAAAATCAGTATTCATGTATTGAATAGTGTTGTCTGGAATTAATCATTGAAGTTCAGAAATTAAGACACTACCTTCAACATCATGAGTCAAATTGGTGTCTCGTAATAACCCACTCAAATTTATCCTTGGTCTTCATATTCTTATAGGGTGTCTGGCATGGTGGGTGGTTATTCTGAAATAGATTTATATCTGGTTTCTGCCTCAAAAGAAAATAAAAGGCCAAGATCTGGCTAACTTACATGCTAAACATCGATCTGCGGAAGATACATCATTGAATACTGAACATCCTAATGAATAGGTCTTCTCTATTCAACATAATTCCCAAAAATGTGTAACATCATTTCATGTTTCCTATAGAATTATAACAGTGAAGAGAATAGAAAATCCTAAACTCAACAAAGTTGGGTTAGGAATTGTCCTCATTTACCCAGAAAAGGCAGTTTTCCCTTTCTCCTTATTATTAGAAGGTGGTACCAACAATAATGCAGGATATCAATCTCTCATCACAGGTTTGGAATTGGCCCTTTAGGTTCAAGTAAATCACATAAAAGAGAATGGTGATTCAGAATTAGTAATCCAGAAATTCAATGGGGAATATTCTATCAGAAAATAATAGTTAATCCCTTTGGGTGATTACGTCATAGGTTTAATGGCTGAATTTACAACAAAGTCGACATTGTCTTATGTCCATCGATCACAAAACACCCAAGTTGATCCACTGGATAATGCTGATACAACTCTTTCAGATCCAAATCAGGATGATACAATCATTGGCATAGCCCATCTTCGTGTGGTCTCACCTTTCATTCAACCCAGAATTGAGGAAATTAATGAAATTAGACCTATTTCTAATCCATATGGTCATATCATGGGATGGAGAACACTTAGTTTGAAATACATTCAAAATGGGTAACTTCGACCATATAGGGATGAAAAAGAAAATATTTGATGATGATCAGCCAGTATTACTATTTATGATAGTTCAGACCACCATAAGATCCTTTAAAATGAGAATTTGGTGGAATCGTTCTCAGATGTATTAATGCAGAAGAAACTACAACAATCATGAAAGAAGTGGGTTTAAGAGTTTTTGGTTCCCATCAGTCTGGGCAAAGACTCTCTAATCATATCTGATGGCTAGGATACTCTTGGCCTTCAATGAAACGGGATTGTAAAGATTTCACTATGAAATTTCATGCATTCCAAATGCATGACAACTTAATTCATCAACCCCCGGACATTATACATACAACTAAATACTCTTGGACATATTCCACATGGAGAATGGATATATTAAGACCTTATCCTTGATCCATGGAAAAAAAGTTCAATTATATTCTTAATGATACTGACTTTTTCTCCAAATGGGCTGAGGAAATACCCCTCTATGAAGTCGTAGTCAAAATAATTGTTTGTTTTTTCAAAACTAATATCATCAAAATATTTGGTGTCCCTCATACTGTTTTGAAAGAAAATATTACCAATTTTTCCTATAGAGTTAAAAAAGTTATATTAGGAACATAATATCAAATCCAACTATTCATCTTGCTATCATGATGCAGACAATCGACATATAGAGGCCATCAATAAGAACTAATAAAATATACTCTAGAGCACTGTGGATAAAGATAAGAAATCATGGATTGATTAAATTTTGAATGTTATATTGACTAATAGGACTACTACTCATACTACAAACCAGGAATCTCTTATTCATTTGTATACATAATTGATGTAGTTATTCCAATTGAAATGAAACTTTTTTCACTCAAAGTGGATATATGTTATCAGATTTCTACAGAAGAGAGGTCTCAAAAATGGTTTAATGAGTTAGAATTTTTATAGGAGAAAATATTTCATACATTTCACCATTTATAAGTCTATCAGAATAGGATAGTGCCCGATTTTAACAAGAAAGTTCACCTCCAGTCATTTCTTCAAGAAGAATTGGTATTGGTCCTTAAGACTCCAATGATACCAGGAAACAAGCCTCTAAAGCATTAGTCATAGTGGGAAGGGCCTTATTCTATACATAAAATCTACTCAAATAGAACTTATCCTTGAATGTAAATGAATGGAGAGCTCATTACAACTCTAACCACTAATATATTCTTGAAGATATTCTTTGTGTAATTTCCCAAATTATTTTTCCTCATTGCAAGAATGAAAACAGCACAACCCCAAATGTCCTTACTACATGACTTAAAACTGCATAGTATGAAGTCCTACTTGAAATATGTTAAACTGTGTAATAACCATAAGCCTCCATGTTTCATGAAATTAAAATTTGTTGCATCATTGTCCTTATCGGATGACATTAAACTTCATGACACAATTTTTCCTCATTACATAACAATAATTTGTACAGTAAATGTATTCCCTATTTGGAATTAGGAGCTGCCATAAGAAAGCATCATGTACATCATTGCTAATCCTTAGTGGCACATGAGTCCCTCTCTTCCATATGTTTGAGTCTGATCTGTATAGGGAAATTTTTTCAAGAACAACGTGTGGATTGATTCTCATCTATTTGAGATACGTTGAGACGCATGTATCTCCAATCTTGGGCCCAGCCGCAATAAAATAAAAATATTTCAATTTTTCTTCTCCTGTATATGTACTAGATCTATACAATGTTCTTTTTTAAGATACATGATTTTATTTTCATACTATATTGTCTCTTAAATTTAATCATTCTTCTACAATGTCTTAAAGCTCCCCGTCTTCCATGTCATACTCGATCTGTGAGGGAAATGATTGTTTAAATAACTATGTTTGACTTGATTATCATGTATATGAGATAAGTAGAGATTACATGATCTCCAATACTTTTCCGAACCAAGATATATAAAAAACCCATTTATTCCTTATATAAGAATCAAACCTGCTTATGTAATGTTAAAATAACTATGTATGGATTTTTTCTGGCCCTCAGCAATACATAGCGACACTTGGGTTTTTTCTCTTAGTCCAGCTACAACAAGTCTTTCTTTTTTACATCGGTTCATCATCATCCTTACTGCATGATGTTAAACTACATGGAAATCTAAAATCTATATTCTTCACTTGTGTCTAATTTGCATTATAGATGAAACCCTTACCACTCCTTATTTCTCACACCAATCATAGCTCGTGTGGGAATAGGAATTGGGTAAAAGGATTCATTATATAAAAAATGTGTCTCAATTTATTATGGGGCTATCAATGTCATCACTGCATGATGTAAAATGGAATAGTATAATGTCATCACTAAATAATTTAAAAATGCATTGTATAATGTCCTCACCACATGACTGTAAAGTACACATCACAATATTAATTTAAAAGGAAAAAAAAGAAAGTCTACATTTTACATATATGTCAAATATTTGTAAAGGATGACAAATTAATTTCAAATATTGATTCAAATATTTGAAATGTGCATTGACCATAACCACATATATATTTCAAACTCTTAATCTTGAATATTACCAGATCTTCAAAATCATTCTTATTGATTCTGGTGAAAGTTTTCAAATTCATGAGAACACCTTTTCATAAATATATTGTACGTTCCCTTAGGTTTCCTTTCCTAATTTTCATACATAAAAGGTCATTCAGTTAAAAGATTCCACTATTTGGATATGCCGCATATGCCTCTGTTGGACCTTCATAATAAAACTCCCATAACGAGATTTTCAAATGATGGTAATTTCATTCTTGGTTATAGTGTCTTTGTCCCATTCTATAATTTTTGACAATATACAAGAATCTATATTTTCAAACAGTCAATCAGTTATATATGTCCCATTATCTTTCACTCGATCTAAAAGTCATCAAGACTATGGTTTACACATTTCCCACCCAATTTCATAAAAGTAATATGAAGTAACCTTGGAATCAACTGGCCACATATCATATATTGTTTCCATTTATTGTCCAAGTCATATTACGTAAAACTATAAACACCATACCTTATATATGTGTGTCACACCTTTGTATAAGTCATATTATTCTGATTCATTGGAAATCATGGCTAGAAATAACCTCTCCATATTCAGGTACCTTTCCATTTAAATCAAACATTGTTCTCTAGAAAATCGGAATCTCCATAAACATTCATCATCTTCTAGCATTAGTATGTCAAAAATTTTAAGATCTCTTCTGCTTGAATATGCAGTACATGCCCTTATGTGGACTTGCTTAAAATATTCCTAAATAATAGGTCTGTCAGTCAAAAGATTCCACTATTTGGATTTGCAGCATATACCTTAGTTATCCCTACATAATACAGCCCCCATAACGGGTTTGTTATATAATGGTAAATTCGTTCTTAGAGAAAACTTCCTCTAATTCCTTTAGCCTGTTTTCCATGTCATTCTTCAGATCTAGAAATTCCAAAACCACTGTTTACATTTTTCACTTCCATACCTATATATGGTAGTATGTTTCCAAATAAATATCAAGTAATTGGGAGTGTTTCATACCATTGGTCATAGCTAAATATATTATATTAATGCCACACAATGTCCTCACATCATGACTTAAAACGACATAGTAAAATTTCCTCACTATAAGACTTAAACCAACACAGTACAATGTCCTCCCTGCATTACATAAAACTGCACAATATAATGTCGTCACTGAATGACTTAAAACTGAACAGTACAATGTCCTCACTTTATGACTTAAGACTGCAGAGTTTAATATTATTAATTTCCCTTTATGATAAATTTTAACCATTCCTCATTCACCAAATCGATTTAAAAATGGTTTTCCTATTCTTGACATATGTCGGTATAAAATGGACCATTATTATTAAAATCATTTTCCTTGGAAAATCCAACCACTGTGGTCTTGAGTCACTCAAATCATATTTTCCATTGTCTCTCAACAGTAAAAGGTCAATCTTTTGATATCTCTTTTGCTTGAATATAAATAAAATTCACTTAGGTGGCCTTTCAAAATATAACTAAACAACAGGCCTGTCAGTCAAAAGATGCAACTATTTGACTATGCAGAATATTCCCTAGTTGTCCCTGCATAATACAACCCCCATGAAATGTTTTTCTAATAATGGTAACTTCGTTTGTGGAAGAGACACCTCTTATGTTGAAACATGTTTTCAAATTGATGACCATAAAAATCATGTCTCAAGATTATCCTTGGAAATATGTAATGAATGTTAAAATAATTCTTATACACTGAATCATGTTTGGGATCTAATTTCAAAAATTATGGCCAAAGATATTTGACCATAAACATTATCACTTTATACTCAAACATGAATGAATCTAAAATGACAATGACAAGAGACATGGTACTCACCAGATTGGGGACCCGCAATGGACACTATGAACAAATGTTGAGTCTCAGCTCATAAAAAGTAAACTTTAAATGATTTAGGTAATATTGAGTAATAAAAATTCAACAGATAAAAATTATTTGGGGATGTTCATTTCACCATATTATAAATAATATTATTCTCTCTAGGTACCATGGCTTTGGTAAAAATATAGCATCCTTCCAAAGTTGATGCATCTCAAAATCATACTAAATGATGTTAGAATGTGCCAATATGCCCTAATTTTACCTAAGAAAAAGATTATTTTCATTATGAACGAATCAAATTCTAATGGGGTGGGGGGATTTTTTTGACACCATGAAATGTGTTCGATTCATTTATCTACAAAATGTCCTCAACAAGGTTCAACAATTTTGTGGTGCAACACAGCAGATTTTATGGGGGTCAGGGACGGTTAGGAAGGCACCGGCCCAAAGGGCTGGGACCGTAGCCCTGTAGTGATCCGAAGCAAGGTTGCAGGGGCGCAACCCCCATGGTATGGATCAATTATTTTGGGTAAGTACCTAAATAGCACACATGTTACCTTCATGATAACACCTACATTCCACCATGCTGGAGAACAATGAAGAATTTATTTTTGATAAGTCCTCAAAGCGGATACCTAGTTAGGAAAAATCACTGGTGGTGAATAAAGATATATGGGAGCCACCCATCCAGTGTGCACCCACTTATGTGCCACAATTCGGTCACACATCCTACTTTTGTGCCAAATCTCATTTAACACAAGGTCATATTTTTGCCAATAAATAGGCCACCGGGGCCTTCATTTGTATAGAAAAAATTTCATGAATCCCAATTGGTGCTCTAGTCCCCCAAGTGCTTCGCCCAAGTCTTCCTAAACATTCAATGTAGTTCTTCAACACCTTTTTTGGAGGATTTCAATAAGGATAATTAGACTTAAGTCATTTTGGTGTTTGAAAACCGTAACACTTGGATGGCTAAAGTGCCCAATCTCCATAAATCAAGGAACAATTGCGTGAAACCTATTACTTTAGTTGGAACATGAGAACCCCACTTCAGGGACCACCTCTGAATACTCCGAAATACTTGATCCAAGTCTCACAAAACTATTAAGATATAAGTTGTTCATCGCTTAAGTGAATATCATGTACCCCATGTCTACTTGAGTGCCCATACTTGTGTGCCCTTCTCTAAATGGGTGGCCCTCTTGGATTACCATACTCTTTTCAGTCTAAAAGATATTAAGCCCTCTTTAAAGCCATTCACTGAAAGTATTCTTGTTCATTGGATCCCTTGTTTTAAAGGGATTCTGTTGAGACCTCCATCAAAACCTCATGACTGATCGAACCTTTGGGAAAGACACGTTAGTGTGTCTCCTATATGGGGTTGTATATCCATAGTCATAGGTTTTCCATATTTTTTTACAATGGGGTTAGTGTTCATGCAGTGTGTGTGGGTTTTTGTATCCACAGTCACGTGGACCTTTCTCCCAGGAACAATGTTGGGAAGTTCCTAGTTTGGAGGAGGCTTTGGGTCCTGACCTCTCCCTTCTCCATGGAACAACCGGAACCTCATCTCTTTTGGTAGGTAGGTCACGGTTCCCACCTACTTTTTCTTTTGAATAAAGGAGAATTATATTTACCCTACTAGGATCCATTTTAGGGAAACTATCCTGGAGTAAGCCCCTATCATTTCTGTCGGGGGAAGCATAATTGCTCCTCCACTCTTCTTTGGTTCTAAAGACTAGAGGGGAGATAGACACCAGGTATTTCCTTACAGTTCCCCTCTTTCATTGATCTTTGTCACCATGGGAAGCCATCATGGTCTTAGCCCCTAACTATCATCTCTTCTTCCATTCATTGGACCCTTGTTCAATGTAAAGTGAATAGAGGGAGGGCTCGTTGCATTGCCCTCTTCCTGGGTCGCCTTGACCTCTTCCACCCTAGTCTCCATTTGCTCACCCTCCTCCACCAGTAGATGAGAAAAAGTGTATGGGTCATTTTTTAATCGTTCACATCCTATTTTTTCTCACATCGATCATGTATCACATTGTCTTAGAGATTCGTCATCATTGAAACATTTTCACACACACCCACGGTTAATGAACTACGAGAACTCTAATTCCTCCTATAATTGGGATATGTAGGAATCATTCTTAGGGAATGAGCTCATTGGATATCATATTCAGAAATCTAACCCTAATTCCATTAATCTGAGCATCCTTCTTATGAATAGTCCACAAATTAAACCCCTAATTCATCAAGGCATCCTTAACAAGAAGTAAGTGCAAACACATTTCTCTCAAAGGTGTATACTCTATTATGTGAATCATCGAACTCTGTGGGATTTGATTCCCATCCACATGGGATATGTAGGAAGCCTCCACTAGGTTCAAACCCAACATTTCAAAATTAATCCTATTCTACTTGGGCCATATTCCCCATAGGATATAATCGAACATGGAAATTGATATCCTTTCCAAGTTCATTGGGATAATTCGGCATAAGTCCCACACAAAGCATTGAATATGTAGTTTTCTCTTAGATGTCTTTAACAGATAACATTAAATTGTATGTTTAGGTCCTTATCACATGAACATAAATGGTATTTAGTGTCCCATTAAGAAGCACTAAACTATGAGGGTTCTAATTCCATTCACAATGTTACATAGGTAGCCTATTTTATGGGTATGTTCCCAATATCAGCACAAGACATCATCTCCATGGTTGATGATAAATTCCAATGTGCCCCATTGAGTGGCATAAAAATAGTATCATCCTAATGTTGATTAAAAGAATATTGAAATATTATATTAGATGGTACCATTTATGTAGAACCTCAAATACATAAGGATATCTCCATTAATGAAGACCCTATAATACATAATGATGATTATAAATTTTACACATGTAAATAAGTGATTTAAAATTCCAAGGGAAACTTAAGTTATACAAGGAGAATTAATAAGGATTTACGAATTAATAAAGATAGTCTCAGAGTAGATAGAAATTCCTCCAAATAGTTTTTTTAGAGACCCAGTGCTTGACGTACATGGAAATTACATTAATTTTGTGGAATACTTAATACATTAAAAACCAAACGCCCAATGATCGTATTAGTTTAGTGTCTTTGGAAACACAGAACATAATCTTCTAATCATGGTTAAATATCTTCAACATCTACATAAAGAACATATATTTTTTCCTACCTAAAACCTTCTTTTATAACATGGGGGAAAAGAAAACATAAAAAGGGTGAGACCAAATTCTTATTATGGGTAAGCATTGAGAAAATAAAACAACCCATATACATTTTAACTTAAAAAAAACATGAACATAAAGATTAAACATCAAAATCTTGAGCAATGACATTAAACATGGTAGTATATAAGGCATAGATCATAATGGAACATCGATAGTGATGAAATAGCATTGGAAAAAAACATGTAATTGTGGAAAACCATTAATAACATAATATGATTTCCATAGTAGCCAAGGCATTGCTGCCAAGATCATTATAGTGAACAAATTCCATTACTGAATCAGGTTTATCTTCCATTCCAGCCCTGTATTATTGTACCAGATTTATTTTTCGTTACAGTCATGTCTATCTCATGAGATATAAATCTTTACCCAATGCATTGGAGGGAGATATAGGTCCCACCTATCTCATAATGAAATCATTCTTAAGTGTGACACAAAATAAACATAAATCATTCATCATAACCCATTGAATAATATGGGTTTCATTAACATCATCCCATCATAACATTATATATATATAAAAATGGATATCATTTCATCAAAAGAAAAATAAAACCATGAATACATTATACTTGAAACATAAACATACTATATAATGTCATCTTAGATGGGAAATAGTTATGATAAAACAGTTGAAATGAGTTCTTGAGGAAAATAACATGTCTTCTTCAAAATCATCTTCTTTTCCCAAAATTCATTGAAATTAAAAAAAAGGATTTTGTTGAAAATAGTCATGAAATCTTGTAGTGTAAACTTCATGAAAATAAGGAGTTATTAAAATTTAAAAATCTGTTAATTCCATATAAGTTAAAAAAACATTCTCCTCATACTTTTAAGGGAAAAATCCAAAAGTAACAAGTATGGTAAACAAAAAAAGACTCCTTCAATAACACAAAGTAAAAGTAAAAGTGGGGTGAAAATGTCTTTAAATATAAATGTAAGAATATTAAACACTTTATTAAAAACATTTTCATGGACATGGATGAAAAATATAACCCCAGTAAATATTTACGTATAATCAATCTCAGATAAAAATGAGATTGCAAAATTATCCCTTACCTTATGTCCAATTTCTTCCTTATGTGTTCGAGACTCCTATATAGTGGGTTTCAACTTATTATTAACTTGTAAAATATCCATAATAATATTTATGATATCATATATTATTCAATTACGACTTTATATTAACCGTTCATTTGTCAATTCCATGTTAAAGCAGCATTTTGGGTAAACTCATTTCATTTATCGTACGTTTTTCAACTTGTAGTTCTTGATATTGTTACTAATATCCTGATTTACATAATTCTAGAATGTAAACCATGATTTATATATAATATATGTTTATAATATAAATATATATGATAGATCGATAAATGGAATGAAATACACCGTTCATGTAGACGGTAGGTCGTACGTACGCATGAACGCTCTTTTCATTTCCTTATTGAATTAAATGGAATTAAGTAAATGAAACATATATATACATAAATCCAGAATAATTATTATGTAATATCATTCATGATTATTTATTATATATACGATATTACCATTCTTGAATGGTTAATCACGGAAAATGAATCTCATCGCGTTCGTGGAGACGGTAATCCGTACGTACGCATGAACGACAATATCATTCTTTTGATATTAAAATCATTTATAATTGTATGGTATATCATATATAAATAATCATAATAATGTTATATTTATTATTTATATCATTTATACCCATTATTATACCCATCCATATGATGAAATGTTTGAATAACAAACTACTCCACGACATGGAGACGGTAAGCCGTACGTATGCACGTGTGGCGACTTTTTCATTCATATGACGGGTAAAATAACTAATATGGTTGTAAAATTTTTATTATAACATAACAGTATAAAGAATATACATGATTTATTATTTTATAATGGAAACAACAAAGATTAAGCAAGTGGAAGAAGAAAGTAACTTGAAATAGGTGGTGAGATATTTGCCTCTTCTTTGGGTTCTTCCTTTTTATTTGATCAAAAGGGCTCTTTGTTTGGATTTATGACTTAAATAAGGCCTTTAGAATTAAGGTAGGTCATTTTAGAGGTTATTTGGTCAGGTTTTGGTCAAGAAAAATGGCTTTAGAGGTGTGAATTAGAGATAAGGTGGAGTTCCCTTTTATAAGAGGGGTAAGGGGCACCTTTGGAAAAACTTAAACTATTATTTTATAATTAATTCATATTTTGTTTATAAGGGCCCCAATGTAACTTATTTCGAGTCTAGGATTGGTATCGGTCGAAATACTCTCAACCAATATGTTTTGGATTAGTTTAGGTTACCATTTTAACCTTATCATTTAGATTTAACTCAAAGTTAAATAATTTTACTTTTACCGTGTCTCCTTGTATTCTTACACTATATGGTTAATAAACTTACTATAATCTTCCAATCTAACCCTAATAGGTTCATTAATGTCATATATATTATTATATATGTATTTTTTCCAAATCGTATATTTTTAGGACTATTATATCAATTAATAATATAATATCTGTTTTAAAAACTCTTTTATGTCAATTTTGACACTATTTGGTTTTTTTTCAAAATTTATAACAGAATTTTAATTTCGAAAAAATTCATAAAACCAACCCTATTTTTTTATATTAACTTATAAATTTATTTTAATTCATAAAAAGTCTGAAAATACATTTATTTAGGTATTTAAAATATCAATTATGTTAATATTTCATTAATAAGGTAATTACTGCATCATCATTGTGTCATAAATAAATTAAATTATTTAATGTCTAAAAATAAATATATATAATACCATTATGTAGGAAATCAATTTATCTTTCTAATGAATATTTATAGTCGAATTTATCTTCTATATAACCATATATAAAAAATGTTTCAGTTATTAAACATTGATTTTAACTCTTTTAACTCTTAGTTAAATAAAATAATAATAAATGTACAATTCTAATCCAAGTGGACCAAAGAGGTTCAAATTTTATTCCTAAGGCTGTTTCTGGTCGAAATAATATTTGGACATGTAAGGTAATAATAATATCATCTTTACCCTTAATTACCCTATTTACTTTTAATCGTGGTAATAAAAGTAAAAATTTATTATTCACCAAAAATTATATTTATCTTATTGAACCACATTTTACTAATGGATATTAATCGTGTCTCATGTATTTTTGAAATTTTACTCACAGAAGCGGTAAAATTTGGTTTTATATGAATTTTCAAATTCTCCTATGAGGTGGGTAAAAGACGGTGAAAATTTCAATAAAATTTTTATATATCTAAAATTATTATAAATTGACTCTAATGAAATACATTGAACATATATAGTTATTATGTGTCTATTTTTATCTAAAATAAATTTATATTATATAAAAATTTATTTAAATAAATAATTATTTTTAAACTATAACTTAGTGCTTTTCACTATTCATCAAAAATTGAATGTTTTCAATAAAATAACAGAAATTCACCCAAGGCTAATTTTGATATTCTGAATCCAAAATGAAGTCCATTTTAAAAGATAAAATTTATAAAATTTCAAAAATTGGGTATTACTATTCAAAATGGCTAGTTTATATAATATTTTAATAACATATGGTTGTTTAGTGAAACTCGGTATTGCGTACAACGCATGCTATCGAGGAAGGTTGCTCTTGCGTGTAATGAAAGTCAAGAATATTGTTGAGTATACGAAAAGATAATATGATGTTTCGTATAGTGCATAATAATATTTGGGTAGTGTACAACATAAGACATCAAATAAATTAAAAATAATATTTCTCATAAAATCTCGGGGTGTTCCATTCTACCCCACTTAAAATGAATTTCACCCTCAAAATTCGTCAGGTTTATAAATGGTTTACAACTTGAATGTTTCATTCCTAGAAACCCACATTGTAAATAGGAATAATAAAAATTAATTTTTTTAAAAAACATAACGGTTACCCAAATTAACTCATCACTGAGTTTCCACATATAATAACATAGGTGAAAATATGGATATGGAAGAGAAATATAACTATTATGTTCTGATGGAGAGTGGTAAAGAACATGGCTATGAAAAATCCAACAATCACAAAGCAATAAATTTGTGATGATCTAAGGTACCATATAGGAATTTTTTTTGTTTTTTTAAGATCATTTCCCTATAGTTGAAAAAAATTGGAATTAGTAGAAATACATAATTGATTTTGGTACAATCTTAACATTGGTCATTCCTTGAGCAACTTCCACTTAATCTCATAACGAAATGAAGTTGAATTTGTCATTCATGAAGTGTTAACAGATCATGCGATAGAATGATAGGTCATTCCATCTGTCTCAAACATAAGGTTAGAAAAAGATATATACATAAGTCCATCTAGGGTGAGATTAATCATAAATGGTTCCTAAAAATGACTTATACTTCATCTATCATACCTCTTAATAAATTAAACTTGTTTCTACTAACCAGGGACTTCCTATAGGCCAATGGTAGGCGATAAAGGCATGTCTCACTTTGGTTGTGGGTTCGATTCCCGCAACCTTGTCCGATGCGACGGGTTGTCACCCATCCTGCAGGTTGTCCTTTTTCTAAAACTACACTATTATAACATTCCAGAAATAATATCGAAAAAAAGTTTCTATCCTTAAACAATATTATCTTGTGTCCAACATAATCCATTTCAAATCTTTTGTCTTTTCCAAAATAATTCTATCCATGTTCATAGTATAAAGACAATAATTACTAGAAATTTCATCAACCAAGCATGTGAATACCATCATTTATCCCCCATATATCATAAGATATATCCTGTTGGTCACATTACAAACATTTGAATACCTTGATCATCTATTCCTTTGAAACATGAATTACCATAGAATCTTTGTTAAAACATTTATGCTATCAAAAGTCAAATCTTTCCACATACCAAAATCCAAAAATTTCTATATACTCAAACCATGATATCACTTTGTCCATATATATTCTAATTAATACTATCAAAATTTCATTATCTATTTATCTTTTCATTATGCACATATCGTCTACTTTCAGAAAAATATTTCAATCACTTTTCACGGTTACAGGTACCATTCAAAATATACATTTTGATACTTTGGGAAAAATAGTGTAACAATCCTTAGATGTTTCATTATTCCATAGTACCATACATTATTCATGATAAACATGCAATAATTCCACTACCTTCATAAACCACTAACCATGATTCAAAACTTCTTTAATCTGTTATATCATTTTTAGTCTCATTATCATCATCATCATAAATACTACCCATACGGCCATGATGATTCTCTTCATGAGACTTTCTCTTAGGCAATTGGTTTGCATAATTCCCATATATTCCACATTTAAAACATTTAACCCCTATTGATGTCTTAGAAATACCATTATCCTTGTCCATGGAGTTAACTGACTCTTTTCCTTTTCAATTACTAGCTTTGTGTCCTTCTTTTCCACACCCAAATCATCTTCGAGTTCCTTTAAAACATTCTCCTTTATGCCTCTTCCCACACAATTTACATGATGGAAATTTACCATTATTTCCTCTATGATCATCTTGAAACTCCATTATCTCTTATTATTCGTGTCAAAAAACTTACCAAGGTTGATATTATTGATCATATTATGAGATTTCTGATTAGGCATAATAACGATTTTTGGACATCCAAATCCAGTTTCATTTTGTTGCTCATGAAGAATATCATTCCATTGTCCATCATATTCTCCATTAACATGAATCCTCCTGTTTCCTGCCATTTCTTGAAACCCCAATAGAATAGTATGAGAGGAAAAATTGTACTAGAAAAACAACATAATAATGGGGGAGTACTTTCAATCTATAACATCTTAGGTTTATTTCTGTGATCGTTACCATAATTCTTGGACTATAACCTATACTTATACTTAACATTATGGACATCCCTAGACATACCTTAGAAATATATCTAGGGATCTCACTAAAGTTTTCGCATCCTAGTTTCCAAAAGTTGACTAAACCTTCACTCTAATACCAATATTGAAACCCAAATCTTTTTTTACATGGACATTACATTACTTTTTCAGAATACTTAATACATTACAAAACAAATGGCCTATGACTGTATTAGTTTAGTGTCTTTGGAAGATCAGAACATAATCTTTTAATCATGGTGAAAGATCTTCCACATCTTCATAAAGATATTCTTTTTTTCTCCTACCCAAAACCATTCTTTATATCCTGGGGGAAAAGAAAACATAAAAAGGTTGAACTAAAATGATCAGTAAGGTTAATCATGGAGAAAATAAAACAACCCAAAGACATTTTAACTTAATAAAACATGAACATAAAGTTTAAACATCAAAATCTTGAGCAATGAAATTAAACATGGTAGTACGTAAGGCATAGATCATAATAGAACATTAATAATGATAAAATATCATTGGAATAAAACATGTAATTGTGGAAAAACTATTAATCACATGACATGATTTTTATAGTAGCCAAGGCATTTCTTCCAAGACCATCATAGTGGACAATGTCCATTACTTAATCAGGTTTACCGGTCGTTCCAGCCCTATATTACTATACCGAATTTACCTACCATTACAGCAATGTCTATACCATGAGATATAAATCTTTACCCAATGCATTGGAGGGAGGTATAGGTCCCACCCATCTCATAATTAAATCATTCTTATGTGTGCCACACACAAAAAAACATAAATCATTCATTATAACCCGAAGAATAATATGGGTTTCATAAAAATTATCCCATCATAACACTATCCATATTAAACAAATGGATATAATTTCATCATAATAAAAATAAAACCATGTATACATTATACTTGAAACATAAACATACTAAATAATTTCATCTTAGATTGGAAATAGTTTTGATATAACCCTTGAAATGAGTTCTTGAGGAAAATATACTTTCTTCTTCAAAATCGTTTTCTTCTCACAAATTGGCATGAAATTTTTTAAAAAAGGATTTTATTTGTAAATAGTCATGAAATATTGTACAGTAAGCTTAATGAAAATAAGACGTTATGAAACCGTAAAAATCCATTCATGTCGTATAAGATAAAAAACATTATCCTCATACTTTTAACAGAAGAATAAACAAGTACCACGTAGGGTAATCAAAAGAAAGATTCCTTCCATAACACAAAATGAAAGTCAAAGAGGGGTAAACATTACTGTAAACATACAAGGAAGAATATTAAAAAATTTATGAAAAACATTTTTATGGACATGGATGAAAAATATAACCCCAGTAAATACTTACATATAAGAAATCTCGGATAAAAATGAGATTGCAAAATTATCCCTTACCTTATGTCCAATTTCATCTGTATATGTCTGAGACTCCTATATAGTGGGTCTTAACATATTATTAACTTTTAACATAACCATTATAATATTTATGATATCATATATTATTTAATTATGATTTTATTTTACCCGTTCATTTGTCAATTCCATGTCAAAGCAGCGTTTTGGGTAAAATCGTTTCAGTTATCGTACGTGTTTCAACTTGTTGTTCTTTATATTATTACTTATATCCTGATTTACTTAATTAAAGTACATAAAAAATGATGTATATATAATATATATTCATCATATAAATATATATGATAGATCGATAAATGGAATGAAATACACCGTCCATGGAGATGGTAGGTCATACGTACGCATGAACGCTGTTTTCGTTTCCTTATTGAATTGAATGGAATTAAGTAAATTAACCATATATGTACATAAATAAAGATTCATTATTATGTAATATCATTAATATTTATTTATTATATATACCTTATAAACATACTTGAATGGTTAATCATGGAAAATGAATCTAATCGCGTTCGTGGAGACGGTAATCCGTACGTACGCACGAGAGACAATATCATTCTTTGGATATTAAAATCATATATAATTGGATGGTATATCACATATAAATAATCATCATTATGTTATATTTATTATTTATATCATGTATACTCATTATTATACCCATCCAAATGATGAAATGATTGAATAACAAACAACACCACGACATGGAGACGATAAGCCATACGTATGAACGTGTTATGACTTTTTCATTCATAGGATGGATAAAATAACTAATATGGTTTTACAATTTTTATAATAACATCACAGTATATATAAGATACTAGAGTTATTATTTTAGAATGGAAACAACAAAGAAGGAGGATGTGGAAGAAGAAAGGTATAACAACCCATACTTTACATACATTGTTATTACTTCAAAATTGAATCACACTTATTACAACATATGACAAAACCACAAAGGACCATATAGGTATAGTGTCTTTAGAAACTGGGAAACATAAACAAATGGTTCATAAATCTTCTACAGTGTCTCCCATTTATTTCATCATATCTAGGGTCCCTTTTAGCATATTCTGCTTAATATCTATCTTCCTGACCTGGGGAAAAGAAAACATACAAAAAGGGTGAGCTCAAATGCTCAGCAAGGGAAAATAAAGGAAATAAAAATCATATCATATATTTTTGAAAATCATAACCTGCAAAAGAGATCATAATATCTTAACATGGAATAAATCATATAAGTAAAAATGAGATCCCCATAATCATAACATAAAACTTGAAACATTGTGGCATGCACACATAATCAAGGAAAATCATTTCTTGTTAGTCATGACTCATTTCCAAGACTATCTTAGCAGACAAAGTCCATTTCTGAACCGTGTTCACTCCTCGTTTCAGTACTGTATCACTGAACCAAAATAACCTTCCGTTCCAGCCATGTCTATCTCGTGAGATATAAATCTTTACCCAATGCATTGGAGGGTGATATAGGTCCCACCCATCTTATAATGAATCCTTTCTTATGTGTGCCACATAATCATAAATCATACATCATCGCATAACACATGTAACAAAAATGGGATTCTTGAAACATCATGACATCATAAAACAAATCATATAGGGTAAATGAATTCATAAAAGCAATTCCCTCAAAACATAATCAAATTAATGTAATAATAGGGATAAAAACAGAACCCTATATTATCTTAGATGGAAAATAATTTTGATAAAACATTTGAACTCTATTCTTGAGGAAAATATCATTTCTACTTCAAATAAATTTTTCCTCTCTTAACATGTCATACAATTTTAATCTAAAAGAAGTTGATTAAAAATAAGCTTGAAAACTTTTAAAGGAAGCTTCTTGGAAATAATGTTTTAAAAATCCATTCATGACGTATAAGTTAAAAAAAACATTCTTCTCGTACTTTTGTTGGAAAAGTCAAAAAGTACCTCGTACGAAAAACACCAAAAGATTCCTTTCATATCTTTTAATAAAATCTCACCGAAGGGTAAAATATGATATAAACTATTGTAGAAGGATATAAATATTACATATTGGGGAAACATGGATGTAGATGATAAAACACACCCCAGTAAATACCAAAGTATAAACAATCTCGGATAAAATGAGATTGTGATATTTTCCCTTACCTTAGGTCTGATTTGCTTTGTACATGTCCTAAGCTACTATATAATGGTTTAAATAATGTTATTGACTTATTCCAGAATCATACATATTGATATGATATCATATATGGTTATATTCTTAGCTTCTTATTAGTAATATTTCATTGTTACTTGTTACTCGGGTCTTTATTGCCTTTTGTTCTTATGTGTGTTTTGCCAAATAAATTCTTATTCTTCTTTTAAGGTTATAGATACCTTATATCCATAATGGTATTAGTGTAACATATATCATATTTATTCATTCAATTCATTTATATAATTACTATGTAATTATGATCTTGTAGAACGAGTCGCATCCCATCGGGGAGACGGTATTCCGTACGTACGCACGAGCGATGATATTGTTACCATGATTTTGGAATTGTATTTAAGTGTATTTATACTATTTTAGTATCAATATCACTTTATAATAATCATATATAGTTACTCATTACACCATTATACCCATCCTTGTAAGGTGATGGTGGAAAATAGATTACACCACGGCATGGAGACGGTATTCCGTACGTACGCACGCGCGGTGATTTCATTTTTCCGTAGGATGGATAGAAGGTGAATTAGGGTTGTTTCATATTTATAATAACATAGCAGTATGTAAGTAATACTGATGTTATTACTTTATCATGAAACAACTAAAGAATAAGAAGTTGAAGAAGAAAGAAATTGAAAAGATCGGTAATAGATATTACTTATTCTTTGAAACGACTCTTTGAATCCTCCAATTAGGGAACTAATATTGGTCTTTGAAGAAGACCAGGACCTCTAGGATTATTCTAGGGAAGTGGATAAGGGATTTTGGAAGGGGTTGTCCGAGATTGAGTGCTCAAATTGGTGTGAGGAGGAGGGGGAGGAGGTGCCCTTTTATAAGGGAGGAGAGGGGCACCTTAGGAATATCTCAAAATATTATTTTATATTAAAGTCAAAATCGGTTTATAATGGTTCTAAAGGGTCTTATTTCGAAGGTAAAGTGGGGATGGGTCTAAATCCTATCAACCAATAGGATTTAGACTAGTTTAGGTTATTATTTTAAACTTATCAATTAGATTTAACTCTAAGTTAAATAATTTAACTTTTACCGTGACTTTTTGTTTTCTTACACTATATGGTTAATAATCTTACTATAACATACCAAACGAACCCCAAGTTGTTTATTATTAATATATATATCCGTATCTAAGTTATTTGGCCGGACCTTATATTTTTAGGAAGAAAATAACAATTAATAATATAATATTTGATTTAAAAACAATTTTGTGTCAATTTTGACACTATTTGATATATGATTTTTGTGAAAGTCATAACAGAATTATATGTTCGAACCAAGTTGATTAAATCAACACTAATATATCATAGTAACCTATAAAATTAGTGGAATTAATAAAAAGTCTCAAATTATATTTATTTGATCATTTATAACATCAATTATGTTAACATTTCCTTAAAAGGGTAATTACTGCATCATCGTTGTGTCATAAATAAATTAATTTATTTAGTGTCTAAAAATTATAAATAAAATATCATTATTTAGGAAATATTTTTATCTTTCTAATGAATATTTATAGTCGAATTTATCTTATGTGTAACCCCATATTAAAATTGTTTTAGTTATTAAACTTTGATTTTAACTATTTTAACTATTCATTAAATAAAATAATATTAAATGTCATAATCTAATCCAAGTGGACCTAAATGGTCATATTATATTAATAAGGTTGTTTTTGGTCGAATTACACTTATGCAATAGAATTAGGACATGTGTTAAGGTAATAGTAATATCATATTTACCCTTAGTTACCCTATTTACTATTAACCGCGGTAAAAAAAAAGTAAAAAGTTACTATTCACCAAAAAAATTATTTTTATCTCATTGAACCACATTTTACTTACTGATATCAACCGTTTCTGTCGGATTTTCAAAATTTCATTCACAGAAGCGGTAAAATTAAGTTTTATGCAAAATTCAGTTTTTAACCTACCACTTAGTGGTTTCACTATTCATCAAAAATTGAAAGTTTTCAGAAAAATACCAAAATTTCACCCTAGGATAATTTCGGTATTCCGAATCCAAAAATGAGGTCCATTTTGAAAGATAAAATTTCAAAAAGTGGTTATTACTATTCATAATGGCTATTTTAAATAATATTTTAATAGCATATCGTCGTTTAGTGAAACTCGGTATTGCGTACAACGCAAGCTATCAAGGAAGGTCGCAATTGCGTGTAAAGTAAGTCAAGCTAGTGTGTAGTTAAAGATTCCTTTTATGATATATATATAACATAAAAACAAAATATTACTATAAAAATCTCGGGTGTTACATTCTACCCCCTTAAAAATAATTTCTCCCTCGAAATTCATCACTTTGTAACAAACAGATGAGGATACTTCTCCCTCATCATATCCTCAAGCTCCCATGTAGCTTCTTCAAGTTGGTGGTTCCTCCATAAAACGTGCACCAATCGAGTGGTCTTGTTTCGTAGGACTTTTTCACTACGATCCAGAATCTCTATCGGTTGTTCTTCATAAGAAAGATCTTGCTCCAGCGGTACATCTTCTGAGCTGAGTACATGTGAAGGATCAGGTATGTACTTTCTCAGGAGAGATACATGGAACAAATCGTGAACTTGAGAGAGATTCGGGGGAAGCGCCAATCGGTAAGCTGCCTTTCCAACACGATCCAGTATTTCAAAAGGACCGATATATCTAGGGCTCAACTTCCCCTTCTTTCCAAATCTCATAACCCTCTTCCAGGGAGATATTCGTAAGAACACTTTATCACCCACTTCAAACTCTAGGTCTTTTATTTGGTTGTCGGCATAACTTTTCTGTCGACTCTGAGCTGCTCTTATGTGTTGTTGAATAGATCTGACCTTTTCTGCCATTTCATCAACGAGATCAAGTCCTAATAGCTTTCTTTCCCCAACTTAATCCCAGCAAGTTGGAGTCCTGCATTTATTTCCATAGATAGCTTCATAAGGAGCCATCTGAATACTGGAGTGAAAGCTATTATTATAAGAAAATTCCACCAAAGGTAGGTGTTGATCCCAACCTCCTTTGAAATCCATAGAGCAAGCTCTCAACATATCTTCTAGGGTTTGAATTGTTCTCTCAGACTGACCGTCTGTCTGAGGATGATAAGCAGTGCTGAAACTCAACTCTGTATCCAGTGTATGCTGAAGACTTCGCCAGAACTTCGAGGTAAATCTCGGATCTCGATCAGATATAATAGAAATTGGTACTCCATGCAATCTTACCACTTCCTTTACATATATCCTGGAAAGCTGATCTAGAGAGAAATCCTCTCTAATAGCAATGAAGTGTGCAGACTTTGTAAGACGATCAACTATGACCCAGATAGCATTATTGCCTTTGGATGTTTTAGGAAGTCCTGTGACAAAGCCCATAGTGATATTTTCCCATTTCCATTCTGGTATGGGTAATGGTTGTAACATCCCCTTAGACTTCTGTCTCTCAGCTTTAACTTGTTGACAAACCAAGCATCGAGAGACATATTCAGCAACATCTCTTTTCATGCCATCCCACCAGAAGTACTCTTTCAGGTCCCTATACATCTTCGTGCTTCCAGGATGAATAGAAAATGAAGAACTATGAGCCTGATCCAACAGCTCCTTCTTTAATTCGGGGATGGGAGGAACACAAACCCGATTCCTGAACTTTATTATCCCATCACAATAAAGGTTGAATTCTGGAACATTTCTCACCTTCTTTTGTAACTCGATATCTTCTTTCTGTGCCTCTTTAATCTTCACATGCATAGATGGTTGAACATTCATTTGAGAAAGATAAGATTTTTCCCCTTCCATTATAATTCCAATATCCTTCCTTTGTAAATCCATAAATATTGGATCTTTTGTGATCCTCATCATGGATAAACTAGCATGGTCTTGTCGACTTAATGCATCCGCCGCCTTGTTTGCTTTCCCAGGGTGGTAATGGATTGAGCAGTCATAATCCTTAATCAGCTCCAACCATCTTCTTTGATGCATATTCAGCTCCTTTTGTGTGAAAATATACTTTAAACTATTATGATCAGTATAAATATCACCCCTTTCACCATAAAGGTAATGCCTCCAAATCGTTAATGCAATGTTTACCGCAGCTAACTCCAAATCATGTGTTGGTTAATTTTGCTCATGGATTTTCAACTGTCGTGAGGCATAAGCTATCACCATATCATTTTGCATAAGAACACACCCAAATCCCTTCTTGGATGCATCACTGTAGATCACAAACCTTTCTCCACTACAAGGCAGTGTGAGCACAGGTGCACTGGATAACCTTCTTTTCAACTCCTTGAAATTCTCTTCACATTCCTCTGTCCAAACTATCTTAACTCCTTTCCGAGTCAACTTGGTGAGTGGGTTAGATAATCATGAAAAATCTTTTACAAAACGTCGATAATATCCAGCCAAACCAAGAAAACTTCAGATCTCAGTTACTGTTGTTGGTCTCGGCCATCTTTCTATAACCTCTGTTTTCGCTGGATCCACAGATATCCCCTCTTTTGAGATTATGTGACCAAAAAATGCAACTTTTTGAATCCAAAATTCACACTTGGTAAATTTGGCATAAAGCTTATCCTTTCTCAGGGTCTTCAATATAATTCTCAAGTGATCTTCATGCTCTTCCTTGCTCTTTGAATAGACAAGAATATCGTCTATAAATACTACCAAAAATTGATCAAGACAGTCTCTAAAGACTCTATTCATTAGATCCATGAAGATAGTAGGGGAATTAGTAAGACCAAATGGCATCACTATAAATTCATATTGTCCATACCTTGTATGGAAAGATGCATTTGGTATATCCTCCCTTTTGACCCTTAATTGATGATACCCTGAATGAAGATCAATCTTGGAAAAGTATTGAGCTCCGCTTAGTTGGTCAAATAAGTCATCAATGCGTGGGAGAGGATATTTGTTCTTGATAGTGATCTTGTTAAGTTCTCGATAATCAATGCAGAGTCTCATTGATCCATCTTTCTTCTTAACAAATAGAACAATTGCTCCCCAAGGTGACGCACTAGGGAGTATGAATCCCTTATCAAGATTCTCTTGGAGTTGCTTCTTCAATTCCTACAACTCAATTGGGGCCATTCTATAAGGTGTATTTGAAATAGGCAAAGCACCCGGTACGAGTTCTATTGAAAACTCAACTTCATGATTTGGTGGAAGACCCGGTAATTCCTCCGGAAAGACATCATCAAACTCCCGTACGATGGGAATATTCTTAATCGGGAGTTTCTCACCAACCATTTGAGATAAATAACCTTCATTTAGTGGAATCAATACCCATAAAATGGAAGAAATTTCCACTGGAAGGTTATGTTCATCCTTGCATTGATAGACGATCATAGATTGATCTGGAATACGAAATGTGACTTCCCTTCTTTGGAAATTTATATGAGCTTCGTATAAAGAAGGCCAATCCATGCGAAGAATCACATCGAATTCCACTAAAGGAAGGATCACCAGATTTGCAGGAAGCACTTTCCCTCAAACATCGATCAGAGAAGAATTATAAACTTTTGATGCGATTGTTGTGCCATTAGGTGTTGTCACAGCTAACTCAACATCTAATTGTTGAAGTAATACGGTGATACCCTTAGAAAATTCTTCAGAAATAAAAGAGTGGGTGGATCCAGAATCAAATAAAACATTTTCTACTTTAGAGTGGATGATAAGTGTACCTTTAACCACTTCGTTATCGTACTCCACATCGCTGATAGAAATTGCATGTGACTTTCCTTTGTCTTTAGCCTTAAGAGTTTGTTGACGTCGACCATCATCATCAACCCTTGGATTTGGGCATTGATTGGCATAATGCCCCATCTCCTTGCACTTGAAACATTGAAGTGTAGTAGGTTCATTCTGTGTATCACTTCCTTTGTTTGCATCATTAGACATCTTCTTCCCATTATCGCGGCATTCAAATGCCCGATGACCTTCCTTTCCACATTTGAAACATTTACTTGTCCCTTTAAGACAACTCCCTCCATGTTTCTTTCCAAACTTTGAGCATAAGGGAAAGCTCATCTTCTTTTCAGTGTGCTCTTTAGATTTTCCTTTGAATTCCATTTTCCTCTTCTTATCAAACCCATATGACTGATGGGTTACTCCAATCTCTATCTCGACTTTGAGAGCACATCGAACGATTTCCTCGTAGCTACTGAAGTCCCTTATGGCTAACTCCCTTCGAAGACTTGGTTTTAAGCCACTAAAGAATCGATCGATCTTACTCTCAGGTTGGATAATAATACCAGAAGTATACCTTGCAAGTCTTGTAAAATTTGTTTCATAGGTACCAACAGATTCATCATCCCTTTTCTTCAGTTCAAGAAACTCTTTCTCCATCTTTGTTCGGAGAATACGAGGGAAGTACTTATTGAAAAATAAGTTCTTGAACTCGTCCCATTCCATGACTCAATTTCATCCCTTTTCCTCGTATTCTTAATAAGATTCCACCATTGGTCAGCATCTCCTTCCAAACGATACACTGCTAGGATGACTTTATCATGTTCAGAACATTGAAGAACTGGAAATATCTTTTCAGTAGTACTAATCCATTGTTCAGCAACTAATGGATCAGTAGACCCGCTAAAAGAAGGTGGACGCTGCCTCATGAAGGATTCAATAGAATGTTGCTCCTTCCTTTTCTCGTTTGGAGGTCCTGCATGATTCATAGCTTGAGAAAGTTGTGTGATCATGGCTATAAGATTTTGCATTCCAGCTCCCATATCGTTTGGTTGCTCAGGGGGACAATCATTGCATTGCCCATCGCATTCCGCATTAACACGGTTCCTTCGGGTTCCAGCCATTGACTAAAACCAATAAGAATAGTGTGAGCAATACTAATTATAATAGGAAAACCACATAATTAAAGAATAAAATTTTTATGCTTAAGGTCTTATCCTAGGTTATTCATGGCCATTTCTAAAACACTAAGATTGTGTTCTATGCTTAGACTTATCCTTAGGGTTCTTACTAAGGCTTTCACATCCTAGTTTCCAAAGGTTGACTATACCTTTCCTCTGATACCAACTATAACAACCCATACTTTACATACATTGTTATTACTTCAAAATTGAAGCACACTTATTACAACATACAACAAAACCACAAAGGACCGTATAGGTATAGTGTCTTTAGAAACTGGGAAACATAAACAACTGGTTCATAAATCTTCTAAAGTGTCTCCCATTTATTTCATCATATATAGGGTCCCTTTTAGCATATTCTACTTAATATCCTTCTTCTTGACCCGGGGAAAAGAAAACATACAAAAAGGGTGAGCTCAAATGCTCATCAAGGGGAAATAAAGGAAATAAAAATCATATCATATCTTTTTGAAAATCATAACCTGCAAAAGAGATCATAATATCTTAACATGGAATAAATCATAGAAGTGAAAATGAGATCCCCATAACCATAACATAAAACTTGAAACTTTGTGGAATGCACACATAATCATGGAAAATCATTTCTTGTTAGTCATGACCCATTGCCAAGACTATCTTAGCGGACAAAGTCCATTTCTGAACCGAGTTCACTCCTCGTTTCAGTCATGTATCACTGAACCGAAATAACCTTCCGTTCCAGCCATGTCTATCTCATGAGATATAAATCTTTACCCAATGCATTGGAGGGAGATATAGGTCCCACCCATCTTATAATGAATCCTTTCTTATGTGTGCCACATAATCATAAATCATGCATCATTGCATAACACATGTAACAAAAATGGGATTCTTGAAACATCATGACATCATAAAACAAGTCATATAGGGTAAATGACTTCATAAAAGTAATTCCCTCAAAACATAATCAAATCAATGTAATAATAGGTATAAAAACAGAACCCTATATTATCTTAGATGGAAAATAATTTTGATAAAACATTTGAACTCAATTCTTGAGGAAAATATCCTTTCTACTTCAAATAAATTTTTCCTCCCTTAACATGTCATACAATTTTAATCTAAAAGAAGTTGATTAAAAATAAGCATGAAAACATTTAAAGGAAGCTTCTTGGAAATAATGTTCTAAAAATCCATTCATGTCGTATAAGTTAAAAAAACATTCTTCTCGTACTTTTGTCGGAAAAGTCAAAAAGTACCTCGTACGAAAAATGCCATAAGATTCCTTTCATATCTTTTACTAAAATCTCACCGAAGGGTAAAATTTGATATAAACTATTGTAGAAGGATATAAATATTACATATTGGGGAAACATGGATGTGGATGATAAAATACACCCCAGTAAATACCAAAGTATAAAAAATCTTGGATAAAATGAGATTGTGATATTTTCCCTTACCTTAAGTCCAATTTTCTTTGTACGTGTCCGAAGCTCCTGTATAATGGTTTAAATAATGTTATTGACTTATTACAGAATCATACTTATTGATATGATATCATATATGGTCATATTCTTAGCTTCTTATTAGTAATATTTCATTGTTACTTGTTACTCGGGTCTTTATTGCCTTTTGTTCTTATGCGTGTTTTTCCGAATAAATACTTATTCTTCTTTTAAGGTTATAGATACCTTATATCCAGAATGGTATTAGTGTAACATATATCATATTTATTCATTCAATTCATTTATATAATTACTATGTAATGATGATCATGTAGAACGAGTCGCATCACATTGTGGAGACGGTATTCCGTACGTACGCACGAGCGATGATATTGTTCCCATGATCGTGAAATTGTATTTAAGAGTATTTATACTATTTAAGTTTCAATATCACTTTATAATAATCATATATAGTTACTCATTACACCTTTATACCCATCCTTGTAAGGTGATGGTGGAAAATAGATTACACCACGGCGTGGAGACGGTATTCCGTACGTACGCACGCGCGGTGATTTCATTTTTCCGTAGGATGGATTGAAGGTGAATTAGGGTTGTTTCATATTTATAATAACATATCAGTATGTATGTAATTCTGATGTTATTACTTTATCATGAAACAACTAAAGAAGAAGAAGTTTAAGAAGAAAGAAATTGAAAAGATTGGTAATGGATATTACCTCTTCTTTGAAACGCCTCTTTGAATCCTCCACTTAGGGAACTAAGATTGGTCTTTGAAGAAGACCAGGACCTCTAGGATTATTCTAGGGAAGTGGAGAAGGGATTTTGGCGAGGGTTGTCCAAGCTTGAGTGCTCAAATTGGTGTGAGGAGGAGGGGGAGGAGGTGCCCTTTTATAAGGGAGGAGAGGGGCACCTTAGGAATATCTCAAAATATTATTTTATATTAAAGGAAAAATCAGTTTATAATGGTTCCAAAGGGTCTTATTTTGAAGGTAAAGTGGGGATGGGTCGAAATCCAATAAACCAATAGGATTTAGACAAGTTTAGGTTATTATTTTAACCTTATCAATTAGATTTAACTCTATGTTAAATAATTTAACTTTTACTGTGACTTTTTGTTTTCTTACACTATATGGTTAATACACTTACTATAGCATGCCAAACGAACCCCAAGTTGTTTATTATTAATATAAATATCCTTATCTATGTCATTTGTCCGAACCATATATTTTTAGGAATAACATAACAATTAATAATATAATATTTGATTTAAAAACTATTTTGTGTCGATTTTGACACTATTTGATATATGATTTTTTTGAAAGTCATAACAGAATTATATGTTCGAACCAAGTTGATTAAATCAACACTAATATATCATAGTAACCTAGAAAATTAGTGGAATTCATAAAAAGTCTAAAATTACATTTATTTGAGCTTTTATAACATCAATTATGTTAACATTTCCTTAAAAGGGTAATTACTGCATCATCGTTGTGTCATAAATAAATTAATTTATTTAATGTCTAAAAATTATAAATAAAATATAATTATGTAAGAAATCTTTTTATATTTCTAATGAATATTTATAGTAGAATTTATCTTATGTATAACTCCATATTAAAATTGTTTTAGTTATTAAACATTGATTTTAACTATTTTAACTATTTTAACTATTCATTGAATAAAATAATATTAAATGTCATAATCTAATCCAAGTGGACCTAAATGGTCATATTATATTCATAAGGTTGTTTTTGGTCGAATTAAACTTATCCAATAGAATTAGGACATGTGTTAGGGTAATAGTAATATCACATTTACCCTTAGTTACCCTATATACTATTAACCGCGAAAAAAAAGTAAAAAGTTACTATTCACCAAAAAATTATTATTATCTCATTGAACCACATTTTACTTACTGATATCAACAGTGTCTGTCGGATTTTCGAAATTCCCTTCACAGAAGTGTTAGAATTAAGTTTTATGCAAAATTCAGTTTTTAACCTACCACTTAGTGGTTTCACTATTCATCAAAAATTGAATGTTTTCAGAAAAATACCAAAATTTCACCCTAGGCTAATTTCTGTATTCCGAATTCAAAAATGAGGTCCATTTTGAAAGATAAAATTTCAAAAAGTGGTTATTACTATTCATAACGGCTATTTTAAATAATATTTTAATAGCATATCGTCGTTTAGTGAAACTCGGTATTGCGTACAACGCAAGCTATCGAGGAAGGTCGCGATTGCGTGTAAAGTAAGTCAAGCTAGTGTGTAGTGAAAGATTCCTTTGATGATATATATATAACATAAAAAAAATATTACTCATAAAAATCTTGGGTGTTACAAAAGGAACTTCAAATAGGTGGTGAGATATTTACCTCTTTTTCGGGTTGTTCCTTTTAATTTGATCAACAGGGATCCATAGGTTGGCATTATGACTTAAGAACGTCCTCTAGGATGAAGGGAATAACGTTGAGAGGGTATAGGGTCAGTTTTTTTCCATGCCAAAATTCTTTGGAGGTTTAAATTAGAGAGAATGGGGAGTTCCCTTTTATAAGATGGGTGAGGTGCACCTTAGGAAAAACATAAAATATTATTTTATAATAAATACATATTCGGTTTATAGTGGCTCCTATGTGACTTATTTTGAGACTAGGGTGGGGATGGGTCGAACTACACTCAACAAATTGGTTTTAGAAAAGTTTAACTTACCATTTTAACCTTATCATTTAGATTTAACTTAAAGTTAAATAATTTAACTATTACAGTGTCTTCATGTATTTTTACAGTATATGGTTAATAAACTTACAATAAACTGCCAATTGAAAAGTACTTGGTTCCTTAATGTAATATATATTATTATATAAGTAGTTTTTCTGAACCATATATTTTTAGGACCATTATATAAATTAATAATAGAATATTTGTTTTAAAAACTCTTTTAGGTTAATTTTGACACTATTTGATATTTTGTTTTCTCTAAATTTATAACAGCATTATTAGTTCGAAAAAAATTAATATTACCAACTCTAATATGTTATATTAAAATAGAAAATTAGTGTTATTCATAAAAAGTATCAAATTACAATTGTTTGGGTATTTATAATATCTATTATGTTAATATTTCATGAATAAAGTAATTACTGCATCAACATTGTGTCATAAATTATTAAAATAATTTAATGGCCAAAAAATATAAATAAAATACCATTATGTGATGAGTATTTTTAGATTTTAAATTAATATTTATAGTCGAATTTATCTTATGTATAACCCTGTATTAAAAATGTTTTATTTATTAAACATTGATTTTATCTCTTTTAACTCTTCTTTAAAAAGATAATAAATTTTCTAATCTAATCCAAGTGGACCAAATAGGTTCATTTTTTATCCCTAAGGTTGTTTATGGTCTAAATAGAATTAGTACATGTGTTATGGTAATAATAATATCATTTTTACCTTTAATTGCCCTTTTTACTTTTAACCATGTTAAATAAAAGTAAAAAAGATACTATTCATCAAAAATTATTTTTATCTTATGGAACCAAATTTTACTCCTTGATATTAACCATGTCATTCGGATTTTTAAAATTTCACTCACAGAAGTGGTAAAATTAGGTTTTATGTTAACTTGCAAATTCTCATAGGAGGTGGGTAAAAGACGGTGAAAAGTTCTATAAAATTTTTATATATCTAAAATTATTATAATTTGAATCCAATGAATTAAATTGACCATATATAGATATTATGTTTCTATTTTGACCAAAAATAAATTTAAATAAAACAAATAATTATTTAAATAAAAATTCGGTCTGAAACTATAACTCAGTGTTTTTCACTATTCATCAAAAATTGAAATTTTTCAAAAAAATATAAAAAGTCACCCTAGGATAATTTTGATATTCCAAATCCAAAAATGAAGTCCATTTTGAATGATAAAATTTATAAATTTCAAAAACTTGGTATTACTATTCATAACGGCTAGTTTATATAATATTTTAATAACATACCATTCTTTAGTAAAACTTAGTATTGTGTACAACGCAAGCTATCGAGGGGGGAATCTCTTGCGTGTAATGCAAGCCAAGAATAGTGTTCAGTATACTACAAGATAATTCAGTGTTGCGTATAGTTCATGATAATCTTGGTTTAGCGTACAACACAAGACATCAACGAAATTAAAAATAATATTTCTCAGAAAATCTCGGGGTGTTACAGTTTTGATGAGTCCAACCTCCCATATTCTTGACCAATGAACACTCCTAAGTATCATAATGTTTAAATGATATGGACACCTACCTTTGGAAAGAAGGTCCCCTTTGGATAAAGAACTGTTGTAATTTTCTAGTTCCATAAATGAATCAAATGGAAATTACAAAGTAGCAGTGATTCTTAAAACCAGATCACACATTTCAAGGAACTATGAAACCTGAATATACGAAGGGATGAGAACCGTTATACTTCATGGGTGATACTAATACAACTTATAGAAAAGTTTGATCCCCAATATAGCTCGTTGGGGAGCCTGTTATAGCTTATTAAAAAGGATTAGCCTCTTTACAGCTCACATGTTAGCTCGATATAGCTTATTTGATGGGTGATCCCCATTATAGATCTCCAATTTGGAATATGGTCCCATGTTTATTCCGAAATAAATAGGTTTGAAATAGTTTTATGTATAGGATTTTCTAAGTCACAAAATTTAATTTTAATTGCATTCTATTGATTTTAATGTTTCTATTTGAAAAAAGTATGAGTGTTATTCATGTGATAATGTTTTTATTAATTTTCTCAAGGAATGTTAAATGGGTAACAATTTATTAACAAGACCAAGTTTTTCTTTTTTTTATGTCCCTTACTGATTTTTTTCTCATCCCATGGTTTAAAAATATTATGAAATGTCTTAATATTGTTAAGGAAAAATAATATTCAATGATGGATTTATTGAAGATGATCCATGAAAAGAAATCATGATTTCATTTAAATGGGATAACATTTGTGAAAAAATGGATACTGAGTATAATTGTCCACTTGTAATGCATGAGTTTACTTTGTAATTGTTTATCTAAATATTCTAAAATATATAACTTAGAAGATCCTTAATTATAATTATAGTTCAAAACACAAGAATAAGATTTGTTTAAGTCTGGTTACTTATAGTAACATTGATATTATTTATACTAAATATACTTATTTTAATGATGTTTAACTTTTCATTTGATTTTATTCAATGTTGGGGGTTATGATTTTAATTTTCTGAATGTGGTATGGAATTTCTGTGTCATCTTTATTTCTATGGGGCACATGACTTATCCTCAAATTTTTTCTTTTGTGTGTTTCATATACTTCCCATGAATTTATTTTATGTTTCTTATCAAGAAATTATGGGATATACATGTATATATATATATATATCATTTCATTTATTTCTTGGGGATATCATTTAGAAATATAAAAAATTTGTAATGGATTAATGTTATAATATTAATTTATATCAATATTGTTTTTTATTTTGTTTCATATGATGATATATTTAAATAAAAATCCCATGAAACTAAAGAAATTTATTATAATTTATCTATTTATAGAAGTTATATTTCATTATTTAAAATTCCTCCCATTATGTACTCTAAATTGTAGGAGAATATTTTAATTAAGTAATGAAATTGTTTCTATTTATATAAAAAAAATTATTCTTCTTTAATATGAATTTATTATAAAAATATGATCAATAATTCTTTTGTGATTATAAAAAATATTTTTTAAAATATATTTTTACCTGTGGATGAATTTCTATTAGTTGGAATGAATGAATCCACTTATCATTTGTCAAATGAAGTACTTTTGATTTTTACCAAAAACTTGAATGGAATAGTTGTTTCAATGTGTATGGAATAAATTATATTTTCATCCTTCATGGACACATAATAGTTTAAAGAATCATTTCCAAAAATCACATGCTGTATTAAAATAATTTTTTGACTTCAATATTGGAAAATTTATTGATTTTTAATAAGTCTTTTCTAAATGTAAATTATATATTGCTGAATAAACGTTCCAAGAAATCATTAAATTTTTTTCAATTATAGATTAAATATATTGTTATTACAAAATAATTACAGGGAATATGTTTCAATGATTCCATATTTATTTATTTTTTTGATTATTTATGTATATGGAGACATAATTTTTATAAGACCCATTTCTTTTAAATAATTTTTACTATGAATAAATGTTTATGACCCCCATTTCCTTTTTCATGTGTAATAGTAGGATAAATATTTAATGATCTATAAAATAAAAATAATGGATTATGTGATTGTTGGGACCCATAGATTTATCTAATTCATATTTTAATGATGAAATATTTATGACCATAGTGGGAACGTGGACTGTTATTAAATGTCTGAGAAGATGGTATGTAGGATGTCATCCAATGACCAAACAAGTGGGCACACTAGAGGTTATACCAACGTTGAGGTACATACATAGGTGGATATAGCTATCCTAACAATCAATTAATTTTCATGATGGGTATACCTGACAAAATTATTTCTATTAATATGTCTATGTCTCAAATATATGTCACTTTCCAAGGTTATGATCTCATGGATCATGTTCCTTGATTAAATTATTATTCATGTCTTATAAACACTAAAAATTTAGTATATGTCTCAATATTATGATATATGATAGGAATTGTGTTCTTTTAAAATGTTATTCTCATGTTCTCATACCCGTATTCTCATGTTTTCTTGATATCTCCCATGTTTGCACATACTGAGCATTTGAGGACACCCTTTAATGTATCTAAGGAAAAAAATAATATCATAACTCTATTTATTTTCATTTCAGTATACTATATGTCCACTATCATTGATATTCTGTGAGTCTGTGTGTATTGATATATTATTATTCAATTGGGTATTTTTGCTTTACTATGTATATTTAAATTTTATATATGTTAGGGACTGATTGATTAATTATCACATATACATTATGATCATGATAAGGGTTATTCATCTATTTTTTTAATGGGGTATATTTTATGGTATACACCATTCTTCATTTATGATGTGTATCTATTACCCCAATGATATGATATATCAACAACATATTTATATTAATTATAATTAATATTTCTTTTGAATTTATTTCATTAATGGGGGTTGTGATTCAATAGTTACCAAAATAATAATGGTTTATCAGACAATCTAATTTTATTTGGTATTTTGTATGTATACATTTTCACAGACAAATATTATTTAATAAATATATAATTACCCAATTTAATTTTCATCTCTTCTGGTTATTCGAGAATTTTTAATGTTATAGAAAAATTTATCACCATTTGGTACCTAAAATCGTTGATTATTATTTTTCAATAAAATATAATTTTATTTCATTATTTAGTAAAAAAATCATTTTGAACCCATGTCTTGATAATACGTTTTGATGATTTTGTTAACATTCTCCAATTACTGTTTAAAGACATTTTAGCAATTACTGTCTTCCTAAAATGTCATTTAGAAGGTATCATCCTAACTTTTTTAAATAAGGTACTATTTTGGATTTCTTGTAAATAATTAAAAAGATACTCATTTCAACATACATATAATGTAAATGAAATTTTCACCATCACAAATACTATTTAAATTGATTATTACATTACAAGTTGAAACTATTATTTTAAAATATTATTTTTTCGTAATATTATGAAATTTTATATTTTAAAAACTGATTTCTAATTTAAAAACTGTATTTTCCTTGAGAAATATTTTAATTATATTTTCATGGTATTTATATTCATTAATAAAAACCACACAATATTTAACATATATTTCACACTGGATATGTTCTATTTTATTTATTCAAAATTAACATGATATTTGAGTAAGTATCATAAAGAATTCTTAATGTTACCATAGTTTATATGCTAATGGGTTTTGGTTGTTTAAAGTTGTTATAAAAGTACGTAAAAAACATGGGTAATTTATTTTGAAAATCATAGATTAGAGGATATATATCTATGTATGAAATTGTGGACATGTCTATGCGTAGAATAAGATTAAATATATTTTTTAACATTGTTAAAATGTGGTTTTCCTAAAAATTAATCCCTTTCTAGATACTACAAGTTGATTTAGATCTTTCACAATTATATATAGGGGTAATAACATCAAATAAGAAATACTGGGCATTAACACAATCATTACCTTGTGTATGGGAATTTTCCTTGTTGTAAACTTACTTTGAAAATCCAAGGGGATATTATTTTTTCAATTCAAATATTTTTATGAACCATCATTTCATATTTTAATAGATTATGTAAATGAAAGATAAAGGTCAAAACTAATGTATTTAAGATTGAAAATATGGTTTCATTTTTGTAAAATCATATCGGTAATATTTTAAAATTAAATTTATTTTTTTTCACAACTTGTTTCTCGGTTTTAGTCAATTGAAAAAACAACACAGAATATTGGAAATAATGAATTTTTTGGATATTTATCCACAGTAGGGATATTTTTGTAGATAATTATGGTAATGAAACCGATCGGTGTTTTATAAATTTTCGTTAAAATTTTATTTGAGGAATAATACCTTCACATTTTTTTAAATATAATTACTGGTATTGGTAACATTTATGCTTTATCATATCTTTATTGATGAGGTAATTATGATTTATTTCAATTATGGAGTATTCTATGATTTATTTTAATTATTATTTGGTACAAGAATAACTCTGAAGATAGGTGATAACCTATAACATCTAGAATGGACATATGGCATAAACTAAAAACCAAAGGTTGACAATGGTTTTGTGCTTTCTACTAGCCAACACGATATATTTCGTTATAGGAAATTATTTTTTCATAAATGATATGATCGATAAATATTTTTTTATTATGGAAATCATAATATGGGAAGAAATTTTTTTATAATTACTCATACTTTTATGTATGTAATTATATTCCAAGATAATTATTTTTGTGGAGAGGTATATATAACCATTAAGATAAACATAATAGATTATTGGGTATGAATGAAAATCAATTTTTAGGGATGTAAGGTAAAAGGTATGAGATAACAATCAAGATGAAAAAATTATCTAATATTTATAATACTAAGGTTAAATGGGATTTATAATTTTTTATATGTGGAATAACATATGTTGAATGTTTAATGGCTGTTTTGAAGTAAAATAAATTATTATATTTATTTCAAGGTTTATTAATTTTTTTAATATGTTACATTAAAAAATAAATTTCATTTTCATTTAATATTAATAGACAATAGGAATAACTTTTTATTCGATGAAAGGAATTATAATCCAGTAAAATATATTTACTATGCATCATGTATAATAAGTCTATATTGGATATTTTTTATGGTGTAAGAAATTAAATGTAACTTGACCAAAGAACAACCAAATGTTGAAATTGTATTTATGAAATAGAAATATATAAATTTATAATATTTCCTTATTTTTTCATATAGATGGTAGAATAATTCATCGACCCTAGAAAAATAATCTTGGGAAAAATGATATTATATCATAATCATATCTAATTAATCAATGGGCTTTTAACTCATCATAGATTATTGATTTTTTATCATGAACATTCTCTTGATCGTTCACTTAATTTTGATTATTTCCCTCTAATTTTTTCCCCATAATGGTGTCTTGTTTCCAAACTATTTCAAAAGGGTTAAATAATTGAACCAAAAATACCCAATTGATTTGTATCCACAGGGTCATGCTTTGTAATAGTATGTACTCTTTAGGGATGTTGAACCATGATTTTTAAGAATCGAAATTGGTTGAGAGGATGAGAGTTTTGGATCATCACACCATTTTAGATGGAAATATATTCCTACTCAATGACTCTCCTTTAGATTTAATACATATTCTTGAATCATTTTTCAATTCCCATGTATGATGTGTGTCACCCCAATATTAACAGTCCATTATTATCATGTGATAAATTTAGATTCTTTTATATGAATTTTTATGTTCTTCATCAATGTAGATATCAGTATGTACTTGAGGTTCCCCATTAATGGTATCCTATTATATATTACATAGAGATTATTTTTTCAATACTACAATGATATTGGTTTTCTATCAACATAGTGAGGAACTCTAGAGTTTATATTCATCTAGGTTGATAACGGTTACTCAGAAAATTGTTGGCATCCCAGTAGACAATAATTTAATGATGTTTGGAATGAAACAAAAAAAGGACTTCCTACGTATCCTTAAAAAAAGAATCTGAACCCACATATTTTGTTTCCTCTCAATATGTAACATCAAACCTTATAACATCGTGCAATGAGGACCCAACCATATAGTTTAACGTCATGAGGCACGTACATCAAGGATAAAGGTTCGTAGTCATTTTTTAGTGTGGGAAAAATTCAAAAACTACCGAAGGAACATTGAAGTGATAAAAGATTCTAATTGGAATTAAACCCTACTATGGATGTCGCCTATAAGAACATGATTAGATTATGTGTTTTATTTCATCCTCATTGAGGTTTCCTATGTATCCGATTTTGATTGGCATCAAAGAAATTATGATCGATATGAATCACATAGAGTATATCCCTTTGAATATATTATGTTGGTAATATTCTTAGAAGGATTCCCATTGATAAAAGACTATAAGTTATATATTATCTCATTGATATTTGGAGTCATAAATCTGGGTTTACTTTTGTGGAGGATACACAGATTATGGGAAAAATGGTTTTGGTTAATTCCAAAAAGGGATACCAATTGAGTTCGGGCCCCAAGAAGGCATCTTACATATACTGGTTAAATGGAATAAGAGCTCTCATTCTTATATTGGGATTTATTACTTAGGATGATACCCATTTATCTCAAGACCTAAGTGTTGTGATCATCACTATCTTATAGGCCCATATGATTCATTCATGGTGTGATAAAAAGAGTAAGTGGATATTATGAAAAAATATCCACATTTCTTCTTACATTGGTGAAACTGGTTGAATATATGCTGGAAGTGGTTGGGTCTATGACACATCCCTCTATTCACATTAAATTGGATGAGAGTCCAAGGTAAAGGAAAGAATAAAGGTCATGGATGCAGAGTTGGAGAGGAGTAACACAAAAACCTACCATAGGAATTCATAGGGGATTAAAACATGATTTCTACCTTGAAATATTTTCCATAGAGGGATGTGGGTCTTATTCTGTGTTTACTGAAAATGAAAGTGTGATCCTTACCTTCCCTTCAATGAATTGGAGGATTTAGTACTTAGAGAAAAGAAGGGTAGGATGTGGTCCAGAACTTAATCCTCATGACTGGGAACTCCTCAATAGTATCACTAGGGTGAGGGTCCTTATGTCAATAAGAATACATACACAGATACACTATAGACCATAGACCATCCAATCAGACAAGTGTAAGGATAATTTGACCATAGGAATATATATCCAAAGGGAGGTTATGGTTGTGTGACACTTGTCATGTTTACGTAAATATGGAGGTCTTAGTGGAGCATTCAACAATGTTATTTTTTGGAAAGGAATCCAATGAAGGATGGGCCCTCCCATGAGTGCATTTGAAAAGGGATTACAGGGTGTCTCATGTTGGTCCTCAACATAGTTTCTAAAAAGAGGTGTGTCCTAAAGGTATGATGTGCTCATCCTAAAAAGAATTGAATGTTATTTGAGTGGGAAGAATAGTCCTAAATGTGTTGGATAAGCCATTGTAAATAGAATATAAGGTTTAAAATACTTTTGTGAGGGTATAAACTAAACACCATGGGTATCCTTTATTGTCTTTGGAAGAGTCTTACGTAGGTCCTTGCCTATGGGATGGGCCTCTTGCCCCATATGGGATACACTAGGAGATTTTGTGCTGCACTCTTAGAATGTAGGTGGTATGCATGTAGGTCTATTGGGGTAGGTCTTCTGGATTTTATTAAGATTATTTGATAGTTTAATATATTCATGATGATATTCATAATATTTTTTCATAAATTATTAAAATTGAATGTGTAGACCCCCCCCCCCAAAGTATTTTGTCCAAAATGAAAGAGGAGTGCCTAATCCTGAGGTATAAAGTGTAGAGAAATGATCATGAAGGACAAAAATGATGGATCACATTGATGGGTTATGCAACTTAATCATGTTGTTTCTTCATAGAGGGAATCAATTTTGCTGAGTATTGCAGACCAGCGGTTTCTATAAATACCCCCTTTCAAATTTCATCTTCTTAACTGGAAGTTTATCAATTTCTATCTCCCTATAAAGATCATTCATCTAGATATGTTGTGTTTATCATCCATCCATATTCATTTCATTGTTCTCCCATGAAGGCATCCCATGGATTTTCTTTAGGTATATCTTCCTTAGTGATGGGACTATGAGGATCCACCTCTTCAGTGCATGGTCACATTGTTGAAAGGGTTGTGTAGGCTCACCTATTTGAAAGGTCTATGAGGCACCATTTCGAGATACCTATCTGGGGAATTTCTATATATTTATTTTCATTTGTGTAAGATAAAATTTAAAACTTCATATGTCAATATTTCAACTTAATGATAGAATTCAATGCATTCATTTAGGTTGTCTAAATAATTCTTTAATGAATACAACTAAGGAAGCTATTGCATTTCAATCTGAGATGATCAAAGCCATTAGGCCATATTATTGTAACTTCATTAAGTCTTCCCTTTCCAATTAATCAATTTTTTTATTCCATATCAATGTTATTATATTCAAAGTGAATAACGATTTTTATATAGGCATAGGCTTCTTTGGTATTCTAATATTCAAGAATTTATGAAATATTTTCCAGAATCATGTTTGTGAAACATATCAATTTCTCTTGTGCTAGTACCTCAGCATGGGGCGTTACCATCACAGAAGAAATCTTACAAATTGGATTCATTTTACATCATAGTGGTTGAACCCCTAATATCAAGTCACATTTCGAATAGACAATACATTATTATTATAATTTTACCTTTCATGCTTTAAAGACAGATAGGTCTGGAAAGAATATTTGGATATCTACTCTTGAGGGGGGGGGTCAAGCTTCAGTGGATGTGGGTGTTTTGGTTAGACGAAACAGGTGCATAGTTAAGATAATTTTTGTAGGGTGTCCTTACTTATGAGACTTTTTTGGTTGAGAAGACCTATATTTATAGGAATGAAAACTCCATTCATAAATTATTGAGATGATGGTGTCCACAAGAAATTCGTTTTACATGACGCACAGTGACGTCAGCACCAGTTTGGGGGGTTTTTACAAAATATATGTGTCCCCCATTCGAGGGGAAATATATGATTAATTTATCCCACAAAAGAAAATGTGGGATGATTCATAGAGGATGTCACAATTGGACCATGAGATATTAAAAATAGTGAAGAAACCGAAGAGATGAGAAAGATCCATTTCCTAAGGCTGAAATCTATACGGAAGTGTGAATGAAGGATTTATTAAATCAAATAAAAGTGAAATGTCTAAACTACATGATTCCTAATATTTTACCCATTTCAGTTAATCGAGGTTCTTAGTAGATGATTTGGCCCAGAGTGGTGAAAAATGAGTAAAACATTCATGTTATAAGGTAAAATCCATGATTAATGTAATGTTTTTCCATCATGTCTTCCTTTCAAAGTAAATAATTATTTATTTTCTCTTAGTCCGCACATCCGAAAGTGGAATGGGGACGTTTAATTTTTTTTTGGAAAAAAATAAGTATATGGGAAGTGTATTATTTTTTCTTCCATTATTTTTGAAGGAATCAATCACTTTCTATTTCATTTATATAATGGGAATTAGCCTTTTTGAATATCAGGTCCATTCCAGGTGTTTCAGGGATGGATTATTACACATTTATGTTCATCTTGATTTCATGAATTCATTTAATTTCACTAAATTTCAATTCTTCACATTTTATAAGAGAGTATTCAGGATTCATCTTTTAAACCTGATAATGTATGAGCTGTTGAAGGAACTAAATGTAAGAGGATATTTTAACTCAATTATTGTATGGTAACCAACAAACTAGAAAATTTCTTAATGATGGTATTGAAAAGAATTGTGATTTAATTGCGTGCATCATAGCCTTCATGGAAAGTGTATCAGTAGACCATATTATAAGTTGCATTATTTCTAAGGTTTATGTTCATTATTAATTTTCTCACCAGTTTAAATGTATACAACAGCCATGAACCTTTCCCCATATTAATGTTATATAGGAAAAGCATCCAACATTATCATGACAATTAATTATCCATATGTATCAAGAGTAATCCAAAATATCCCGAATTCTACCTCCATCAAAGGAATCAATCATACTTGAGTCCGGATATGCCAAGTACTACATTTCAACATACCATCATGGGTATTTGAAAAAGGTCACATATAAGGTAGAGGGCATGAAAACATTATTTCGTGGATTAGGTGGCATAAAGGCCGGAACCCATGATTCTGTGGACGCTTTGAAGCCTTCAAAATGTTCTCATACAAATACCTCCAAGGAAGCTATGATTAAGGATATTAAAACTAATATTTCAAGGTGGTCTAGTCACAACCATCAAGATAACGTCGTTGTTTCATAAAAATATTCTTATGATGGTGTAAAGGGGACTAAAGAGGCCCTTTAGTATGAGGATTTTGAGATTTCTCTAAAGTTATCCATATCAAATCCAAAGTAAGTGTATCCCTTCTAAGTTAATTATTGGGAAAGCATGAATTGCGATATCGAGGATGCATGGGAGATTATTGAGGATGGAATTCTAAGATTTGAATTGAGTGATATAAAAGAACCCTAAAATTTTAATCCTAATAATAATTTTACTGAGGTAATGATGTACATCAACGATCTGGAAGATTTCATATAAGAAACTAATGATCAAGTATCTACATCAATGATAGTGTCCCACACTCTAGATCGAGGAGTAATTTAATGGGTAATTATTTATATAAATGGTAATGGGATATTTATATTAATAGAACTGATGCATTTTTATTTCCTTATTTATTATTTCTTTTCTTTTATCCATCATCATTAATATTGAGGGGGTTTTATTTTGAATCTTGAAAAATGAAGAGGAGGAGCAGCAACAATTTTTCCTGAGTCATGAACGTATAGGCCTATGGGAACCACAATTTAAATAATTTTTAATACCCTAGATTCCCAAGAAATATTTTCTACCGATAAAACCAAGATGGAGGAGATGATGATAGAAATTCCTAAACAGTTACCTGAGGTCCTCATGACCAAAAATAGTATTATTGTCTCCAAAATATCTTATGAAATGAAGCGAAAGAGAACATTAATTTTTTTTCTAATAATAATTCATAGTGATTATTCATGTTGTTATCTTGTATTGGAACACTCATTACACACCTTCTAGACCTTGTTTAGAGCCTCTTTCTAAATGAACCAACATTGATTTCCTCGTTTAAGGGATCTTGTACTTTTCCTTTAATGGTTGAGGATACTCTAGAAAACGTATAGATCCCAGATGATGAATATTTCACCATGATGGATCATGTTTCAAGGGTTGAAGCTATATCTAATCCCAAATAATTAAAGAGGAAAGAATTCCATGGTAATGTATGATGAATTTTTTGGATTTATTTTTTGTTTCTAACATTCCTATTCTTATAAAATTCCAGATCTTTCAGCAATAGCGGAGGCCTATAAAATAATCATTGTTGATTCACATGGTGATTCTTATGAAAAAAATGAGTATTCTAGTAATTATAAAGAAGGTTTTGGTTATTTTATTGACTCCTAAATTCAAGTAAATATCTTTAAGGAAGAAGATATTGCGGGGAGGAATGCATGTGGAGCCAATACGAGTCCCAATCAATATTTCATGGAAACCCAAAATATTGAGGATTCTCTAATATACAAAGTCTTATACTATGAAATGATGGATTAAATTAGTCAAGACATTAATATTATAAGTTCAATCATGGAGTTCTAGACATTCAAAAGGAATATCAAGGACGTGTGTTTATTAATTATGGGATTTTACATATAGAGTTGTTCTAATTTTAGCTGATATTTCTCTTTGAGTTATAACCCTTGATGATTTTCTACATAAAAAATGGTAAAGGTAATTAAATAGAATTGAATATTACTAGGTGAATGTAATAGACAACCCTAATCATTCTCCATTACTGACACTCATTTTAATATAACAATTATTTTGAATCACCATTTATGATTATCAGGTTACATGGCTAGGTCTGTGGGTGAATCTTCTACATTAGAATGATCTACAACAAAAGGTGATGCAACTATGAACTAGAAGGTAGTGGAACAAGGCACTTATTTGTGGTCATTGATTCCCGAATACATCCCTACCTGTGATAGTTTCTCTAATTCATACTTAGAGGTGTTGGATACAATCTATATCATGTGTGGCATGACATGGAAGATCATCTGAAAAATGAAATATGAGTTATCTCTAGAAGAACTATTGTGACATTTTAGCCAACTTCCATCCCTATTTGGAAAGATGGGGTTTGGTGGTGTTGA
Source organism: Viscum album (assembly GCA_963277665.1). Taxonomy (NCBI): domain Eukaryota; kingdom Viridiplantae; phylum Streptophyta; class Magnoliopsida; order Santalales; family Viscaceae; genus Viscum; species Viscum album. The sequence goes on along the minus strand of OY728140.1, from coordinate 1,449,530,815 downwards.
TTAGTTTCTAATGTATAATTTTGTGAATAATTTCATTCACTGAAATGAGAAATAACATAAACATCAGGAACTCCTTATAAAGGATAAACTATTTAGAAACATTGATGGTTTTTTAGCTTCACTATCCTAGGTAGAGGACACCATAATAAAAATATGGAGAATTAAAAAAATCATGGAGAAAACTATTGAAGTGTCACATAAATATTAGTAATTGGATTCTACTCAAGATGGATGTGAAAAACTCGACCAATAAATTGGTGTATCCCAATGATAAGGGGATGCTAATATTGTGGCTAACGAGGAACCGCTTTTTGATGCTGAGGATTATATAGTTGGATGACTTACTGAGCTTCAACAAGTATATTATAGGGATTGGGAGGCTATCATATTGATAATGAGTTATGTAGAAGGATTCTTTTAATATATGATATATATACTCTATTTTGGATATTTTCCCCTTGATTTTTCTCTAGTAATGAAAATAATTTTTTGTTTGATCATATCTGTGTTTTTTCCTACATTCAAATTCTAATCAAATAAAAAATACAAATTTCAATAGTATCACATATAAAAATCTGATTATCATAATTATAATGATAGGGATGGTTCTTTTTGACATTTACCTAACCAATGGGTCTAATGAGAATAGTTTGACTATTAATAGGTTCATATAGAAAACACTACATACAAGTTTTAATTTATCTCATCAACTAAATTCTATCCTATGAACAATATGATATAGAAATAGTGGGTGACACATGGATTTTACTTAGGCCTACCACTTTGAGTTTTATGCCAAATAATATTTGTGCCTTTTATGTTTTCTCTATCCATATTTCCTAAACCATACAAAACATAAGTCTAGTGAGCTGAAAATCAAATTATTTCTAAGTTCCATTTTTTTTATCCTGGTGAGTACTCAATATTTTTAGGCAGCTTAATGTCATGACATTTGACTAATAAATCTAGTGTTTTAGGTCAACAAATGTTGGCAATGATTTTTGAGATTATAATCATGGCAAGGCTTGATGGTTATTAATATTTCGATATTCATCAGTTACCTCCAAGGGGAATTGTGAACCAGAATATATTATGTTTTCCAAAACAATAACATGAAATATGTGAATATAAGAGAATTCCGACTGAATGAATTTACACCTACCTGAAAAAACCATTTCGGGGGGTTTTATTCATGTCCTACTATGGTACATACTATATTGTGATGTAATGGTATCCTTCGGCTGACATGATAGTTATGTGGGTTCCTAATGCAAGGAAAACTGGGGAACTAACTGAATAGTCTGGTAAAGGAGTTCTTAAGAATTATAATTTTCTATTACTGATAAAAATGTTTAATATTTGGATGTCTCAAGACCAAATTGGGTGTATTTTCAAAAGAAATATTAATGATAATAAATGAATCATATGTACCAACATAGTTCATGAATAGTAAGTCTATCCTTTAAAGATTTGGCATATATAAGAGGGTAATTTTTTTATCCAACCAATATAATGGGGAAAAATCTACTTTTCTGAAAAATGATGGAGTTATCATGAAGTGTAATGTTGTGTGTGTAAGACATTATTCTGTAAAATTCAATGTCATGATATATAGATTATAATTATATATACTTTAATTTCATGAAATAAATAAATAATCTATGCATTTTAAATTCATGCAAAACCAAAAAAAATTAGGATGATTAAAGTCATGTTGTAAGGACATTATGGGGGGATATCATTTAAATACATTATCATTGGTAGAAAAGGTTGATGATTTTCAAATTACTTTTAATTTATTTTAAAATGTTCTACCATGCAAAGTATTAATGTATAAAATTAAAAGCTATGATTTGTGGATTCTTGGAACTGAAGGATGTTATGGGGAAAATGGGTTATGATGTTAGAGGAGGTCTCTCCCAAGAAAAAATATTCCTCTGATTGAAAAAATATTTATGGGGGATGTTTTATGAAAGGACCAATACGAAACATAATTCATAGTAAATATTATCATACTTTGGTTTAAAAACTGGTTATGAGTGATATTTTATGCAAGGAAAACTATGACACATACTGCATGGTTAGGAAAAAAAGCTCTAGAGAATTGTATCATTCTATTGTTAACATATGATGAATGTTTTGGATATTTGAATCTCACGATGATGAAATTTTTTTTTATGGAGGAATGTTCTTTAATATGGGAGAGGTGTTCCATTTAATTATTTACAAAGAATTTTTGGGTTACATTCTCTAGAAAGGTATGATCCAAATGAAGTATGTATAGTGATTTTAGTTGTAGTTCATATGACTAGGACCACAATATTATAGAAAAAATGGATGTTACATGATCAAATTTCATAATATTAATCCATTATCCATTGAACATATGTTTTTTGGAAATTAAAACCATTTTCCTCAGTTCTTTTATGTTGTGAGAAAGGAGATCAGACAAATAAGAAGAGGATACCATTTATTTTAAATTGTAGGTTCTAGCAAACCATCATCAAAATTGTAAAGGTAGACAAGAGTCTTCACATAATGAAAAACATACAACAATTATAAAACCTCATAATGATGCATTTTTTTTGTGATCTTCCATCTAGGGAACATACTTCATAGGCCAAAAAATGCATCATCTATCTGACAGACCCCTTATTGGGGAAACTAATGCAAGGCTAACCGAGGTGCATACTACCTGGTTAGGGAAAGTGACACTCAAGTATCAGAAATTATACAATCAGGAGGTATGTAATGGATATTAATATTTAAATTTATTCAATATTAGAAGTATGAAATGAAAAACAAGGCATTGATCAATGATTAAAGGAATCACTGGACATATACTAGCTCGGTATTTTAAATCGATTGCATAGATTTGAGTCATATGTAGAAGGGGTAAATCTCTTGTTTCCTTGGGGGTTCTCTCCTAATATGACTCAATATAATGTCTTTTACATAGTTTTTTATATTGGAGAGTTGAATTTTCATTTACCTCGTTATTGTGTATAGGGATTCAGTCCTATGATTCACTACGTATGTCAATGGAATGTGGATTGATACACAAGTAGTTCATGAAGGACCATGTAGTGTACCTTCATCCACCCAGGATGTTTAGTGTGACATTTGTGGTCTTTCAGGTAGGGATAATATAGATTCAATGAGAATATATACTCCTTAAATATTAATATAAATCATTTAACAAACTCTTAAGACCATGTGAGCTCTTCCTAGTAGGAGAAACAATGTGAGGTGAAAGATTCTAATTTAGCACAAAGGTAACACATTTAAAGGATATTTGAATTTCAATTATGTGGTGGCTGACCCAATATATAGGATATGGGTGTCATAAAATATCTCATTGTGATGAGAATAAAGAAATACATAGTTAATAATATTCCTCCTCGTATAATGTCATGTTGTATGTAAAAATATGAAATGACGTGAAAGGATGTGAACATTTAAGATAAAGAAGGGTATACACCTCGGGTGTAACTATTTATCTCTTTGGGATGATACTTTTTACACACATGGTCCATTATATTCTCCTTATCATGGTCATATTCACACATTATATGTAAAGGGGAATTATGATTTAATCATGGCTAAACTCGTGATAGGTGATCCAGGTTTCACTTTGTATCTTGATGGGGTATGAATCAAGACATACCTAGTTCTTGGAGGTTGTTCCCCAAGATGATCAAATTTTCACATGGGTAAGGGGAATTTTGATAACTTTTAATCTGATGGGTTGTCATAAAACATGACTTCCACGCATCACTACATATCTCTTTGTAATGATAATCAAGCCACAAGTCCAGAAAATTTTCCCTATGTAGATCTGATTCATCCGTGATGAAAATAGAGGTGTTTCCTTATTCAATACCATGTCTAGACCAAGGATTACAGATCTCGGAATCAGTATGCATATTTAGGGGTAAATGATCAAGGATCTCATAGATCTTGATTATGGTTCACCACAACAACTGATTTTTGTTGTGAGGAAGGGGATTTAATATTTTTTAGATATTTTCTAGGATAATGGTTAGGATCAAGACACAAATTGGTATAATAATAAATCCATATATAATAATAGATTTCCAAGTATATATTTGGCTCATACATATGGAAAAGGTAATTTTTTCATTATGGTCATGGTTGGGCTAGAGATTCGAGATCTGGGAATCACTATGTATCTCATTGGAATTAAAATAAATATACACAGTTCTTGTTGAACCATGAAGTTATCATAATTCAGTGAGGACATGGGCCACTTAACATGAACAATTTTTTGTAGCTGGACTAGTTGAAAAGCCTCAGGTGTCACTATGTATCTTTCTGGGGAAATAATGAAGAAACACATAGTTCTTGACTGTTATTCCGCATGAAGGGATGATCTAAACACATGGAGGAATGGGGATCAACTTCCACTAAGGAATGTAAATGATATGAGTGATGTTTACATATGGAATATGATCATATTTTGAGGTAAACAAGGAGTTTTTACTATTGTTTTCATGGAGACTTATTAATATCAAATAAGGGAGATGGTATCCATATAGTTTAATGTCATGTTGTGAGGACAAATGGTGTTATATATTTAATATCATGCAGCTAACACAAACACAATCTGATTACAAAAAGTACTTATTTAGGAATCATTGAATTTTATAGAGTTGTAGTGAGTTCCCCATCCGTTAAGAATAAAAAATAATCTCCATTATACTAAACCTTATGTATGAAGTATGGTCCCTCCCGCACTGGATCAAGAGTCTTTGGAGTCTTTCATGGAATCATTAGATTTTAAGGACCAATACCAATTATCCTTAGAGGAATGAAGGAAGTATGAACTTCCTGGTAATGTCCTTTGAAATATGGTATTGATATACCTCCAAGTGATGCAAGGGTTTCAATCATTTTGAGCCCAGTCCCTCCATCACATCCAGCCATTTCTAGGATTTCTCATCTATGGATAGATGGTCATAAATTGAAATACATACTGATCGAAATAGGGACTCAATGTGAAATAATTTCTTATGTTTTGTACACCACTTGTATTTGGTTTCACATGTTGTAGTATGAGTTGTAGTGTGATAAGATCATAAGTAATGTAAGAGTTTTTCATTCCAATATGTATTACTTTTCCCTCATATTTTTTAATATTTTTGAAATGGTCTTGATAATTACCTCTAATTGTCAAATTGCCACTTCATGATTATGGGATGAGTGGATGGATTTGATATTTCATCTGGGATATCGATTATTCATGTCAATATAACAAATATTAGGGTTGTTCTTTATCAATTAGTTTTGATGGAAAAGAAATCTTGTAATCATATTGGTTTTGAATAAGCATGTGATGATATTGTACCTAACATATTTGAGATGTATTGCGTCATCCAATTTGGAGAAAAAGTCAGTTGTATTGGGTATGTACTTAAAAATCATATCTATATCTAGAGTATATGTTACAACAATGTCCTTTCCCCATGTGGAAAATGGCTATGTGTATTTAGCTGTATATAGTAACTCTAATGGTTGATGAATTAAATTGGAATGCACATGGAAGGGATCACACTTATTAGTGAATTATATGAAACAATGAGTCATCAAAAAAGAAGAAGAATCCAAGCCTTTACATTTTATCAGAATGTTTATACCCAAATTAGTGAGTACCATAGGCTCCTCTATGTACATATTCCATTACAATTACAGTCTCTTCTCAATCAAAATATCTAAGAAGGAATCCATAATATCCTCTCTTTTACATAAATTTATGGTGATTTGGGCCATCCTAAAGTGTTAAATTAGCCACTCATCACCAAATATGCTATCTTACAACCCTATCCATTGGAATTACTCCATCTTGGATACATTCCATGTTGGGTTTCATTTGTCACATTGTACGACCAAAAGGCTCAGGTATGTGACTTATTTTATCAATATCTTCTTCCCTAATCCAAAAAAGGAGAAACCATTCAATTATGGGAAATGATATTAAATGTTTTATCTTGATTTAGATCTACCAAATTTGTAGTTGTATTTTCCAATGCATTTTCCTGAGCATTCTATGATCACAGAACATGAGTCCATCATGTCTCTTAAGGGAATTATTCAATTAACCCACAGATATAGTCACATAAGGTGATTAAATCTTCTTACAAGATAACATAATATCCACTGATCATATTGACTACAAATACTAAATCACCATTCAACTATGGGTCCTTCACTGGTACTTGGATCTCTAATTCTTGGCATGTAATATTAGCCTAATATTCTACCCCATTGATGGTACCACATTCTAATTACATAAAGGTGTATGAATATACATCTTTTTCTAGGAAGATAAACATAATTAATAACCCCACTTTTTTGTTATTATAGTCATACATTCTCTTACGATTAGGACTTTTAGAAGCATGGTAATTTTTTTTACCATTTTCAAAGTCTTTCTTGATTAGAGAAGATTTCTTCATAAGGGAATTAAGTTTTTAATGATAACTTTTTTAAAGATGGGTGATTAGTAAGGGAATAATCCAATTCATAACCTTTTACTACATTCTAAGGAACAAAATGTATATCAAATAGCTACAAGATAACTACCCATCATGTCATAAGTCTTATATGAATATGGAGATAGAGGATATACATGAGTGGGATATCGTGAGAATCAATGTTAATCTCTTGGTGCTACAGGTAGTGGTTAAACTTCTGAGTGGAAATTATTAACTCCACGAATGTATTCTCAATATCTGAACATCACGTATCTGAATCATTCAAGGTTCTACTAAGATTATAAATCATATTTTCAGTCATATAAAAATTCTATTAAGAATGTAAAGCACCTAAGGATCATTCCATGAATATCATGTATAGAAAGATAGGTGTTCCTTCAATAAGTGGAAATATTAATAGTGGGATGAATATGTATTTATTTAGGGTATATAATGATACTTTATAATCATTTATCCACTAATTAGTGATCCCCTTATTCATAAATTTGTTTAAATGATAAAACTTTCTTGTGAGTTTGGTTATGAAGCCCCGAATGTTGTACAAGCATCCTTTAATTCCTCTCAACTCATTAATGTTTTGAGTAGGTGAATTTACATGGATAGATGAATACTTCTCAAGATCACCATCGATTAATTGATGGAATACAATGATGTTGAGAAATTTTCTTGAGGATACACTGAAATAACACAGAAAATGGTTCATCATTATATTATACTATAAAATCATGCTAAACATGGTCTCTAAGTCAGCCTAATGATCAGAACGTTGTAAGAATTCTACCACAGGATCATTGATATATCATTTGAAAAATTATCCCAAGAGTCTATGAATATGTGATTAATATCATGTTGGTATGTGGCACTGACATTCTTCAAGACAATAGCCATTACTGGATAATGGACTACTATTATAGGGTCTCTAATGGTTGTGTCTTCTTCATCTTCTTGTTCCATCTTGATTAACTTGTTCCTAGAGTATCCTTCCCTGAAAAATCAGTCTTGGTAGCCATTTTTTTTCATTAAAAAGTTTTTTGATATTAATAGGGAAGTAATATTTTGGAAAATTCATATTGTGATCATTAAAATCAATGCAAACACTTATTTCCCCATTCATAAATTTAATAGGGACAATGTTGGCTATTCATTTGGGGTACAAACCCTATCAGATGATTTCATCATTTATGAGTTTCTCTTTTTCATCCTCAATCATGAGTTTGTGGGTCAAGTTCATCATCATGTCTTATTGTTTTTATCCCCTATGATTTTCTAGAAAACCCATCTGATGGGTGGAAACTTTGGGGTCATATCCTATCATATCTGTGTAATTATAGGGAAACACATCCCGGTGACTACTTAGTATGAATTTGTATACCCTATTTTCTTCAGGACACATGGACCCGCTAATTAGAGTATTCAATATATCTCGTTTTGTTCTTAGATTTATTTATATGTGTTTATCCATAGTAGAGAATACACCTTTCAGAAAAGCTAAAAGAGCGCCCCTACTACCTTCTTTTGTTCCTCTTCTTCATCATGCTCTTCTGTTTGTGCCTATTGAATAGGAGGATATGAAAAAAAAATACTCAAAGAGAATATTGGAATAACCATTCATACATCTAGAGGATAATGCAATCATTTATGGCTCACATGCTTTATGGAAGACTTTTTGGAGTCCTGAGGGAAAAATGGGGGACTAAAAATGAGTCTCTTCCCTGTTTTCCTTTTGTCACACCAACTTTTCCCAGTATGGATGATGTAACAAACCATTTTTAAATCTCATGGGATTGAATGAATAAATTTTCATTCAGGATTTCATTATCATTAGTTGGTTTGATAACTTCTTCAGTGTCTTCATAGTGAACAATCAAGATTGATATTATGGAAGACAGAAAATGAAAATTTGAATTCTGTCACATTTTTGAAATTTGATTAATTGGAAGCATGTAATCTACACTAATCTTCCTAAAAGGGTTATATGGGAGCATTACCAAGACATATGGGGAATTGATTTAGGCATCTTCATTTTCAATTGACGGTTTCCCTTAATTGTGATATAACCATGTATCAATGTACTGTGTTTCTTAGGATTTTAATGGGTCATTGTCACTATATAATTCCCCAATTTTACTATGGAAAGAATATTGGAGATAGTGGAGGTATGAAGAAGGATGGCATGCATGCTGATATAGCCAAGGTCATCCCTATATAACATGGAAAGATGTGTCCTATTGGACCACCAAGAACCCATAGCAAGACACAAGATCTCAGAACTGAGGTTTGAGTGTGATATTTTCAAGAGGCTCTTGATCATTCTTTTCATAGCACTAAAACATGAGATTGGAGGGAGACAAGTGGGATTCATTGAGTCTTGTTGGAAATGATTCTTCATAGGGGTCAGGTTGACTCCTAATCCATTTTCAACAAAGGATATTTAGATATAAGTGTTGTTTAACCTTCCATATATATGTAAGTGTCTGACATGTCGTTGAATGAGAGCACATTCATCATGTTTGGTTAAGGAAATTGACATAGGTAATTATGTATGATCATTCCCTCCCTGATATAATTCCTCAATGATGGCCTCGACATCAAATTCTTGGGGGCTTTATATGTCCCCAATGAGTTCTTTCCAGATTTATTTTCATAGAATTAGAGCATTGAAGAATGGAAACATAGCCCACACCTAGGCTAGTTTCTTCAAGACATCATATTTTTGGTCCAAAGACCTACAGTTTCTGAAACGAATATTCTTTTTTAGGACCCATAGGAGATGATGCTCATAATGTGGACGGATTGTCTCCTATAAAAGGAGTTGGATTTTCTTCTCTATTTGGTGTATTTTTTCAGCTTGGACTACCATTCATTTGTCATGACCTGCCTTCTTCAAGATGAGGGAAGGGACATCAAAGTGCCAGACCATTCCTTCCTCATGTTGACAAAGAGATGATGACCCTCAAGTCCCATCATCGATAAGACCCAATGTTTCAACTAGCACCATTGGTATATAATATCACACAAAAAGGAAAGGAATTATCCTTTCTATAGAACAAGATAAGTTGATAATATGGTAAATCCCATTCAACTCATAATAGAAAATGTAAATGTGAATCCAAAACTAATTCCCACATGCATGTTCAAAATTAAATATAATACAATGTATAATGAAATCTCTAAGGTAAAAGTACAAAAAGAAAATAACTAGGTAGTGACAGAAACTAATCCTAATGCATGAGATTTTATGGTCATGTATGGTCCTCAAATTCCCCCTTGAAACCTGAACATAATTTTATATACATTGGGTGAGCATACAAGTATACTTTGTAGGGAAAAATAAATCCATCCATGCATAAGTGAGGGATAGTACTAATGTCCCAATGAAAAAACAATAGAACCCAAAGGAACCTACCAAAAAAGTATTAACCATCCCAGCCTCACCAAGCCACACTCACTAAATCACACAAGTCAAGAAAAGTAATAGTATAATAAAATTGATATTTGGGTACCCATACCACTTTTCCACTTGTTATATCCTCATTCCTAACATCTAATGTCTTGAAGATACCATTATTCCCATATGTAGTTTCACTACCACAAACTTCTTGCACTAACCTGGGACTCAAACCATAGACAGTACCTTACACAAACACATGAGCCACCACAACCACACCAATCACCCGAAGACACCAGATCCACATCTCGAAGACACTTGTGAATGAAAACCCAGCTCAAAAAAACCTAGGCCTTTCATCTTCAAAAAAACCTCACCCAATGAATCGTGGACTATGGTAAGACTCATGCCCTTACAACCTACCCGAATACACTCGATCATTAAGAACCCATAAGAGGGTGTGAGGAAAGAAGTCTGTAACCATTCATACATCCTTCCACTAGGATATCGGGAAGGACACCCTCTCCCGTGAAAGGGAGTTGTTCAGAACATCGTTCTCATCAAGGGTGGGGTGGTTAAAGAATTTACAAGAAACATAAATATATAAATATATATAGTTAAAAACACTCACCCTAACTTATGGGTTTCCAAACATGTTAGCATCCCACACAAACCACCTTTGTATCTACCCCTATAGGAAAAACCACACAAACAACCACAATAAAACACATGCCAAATCCATTTTCATTGAACCAGTTCCCATTTATTAATTACGGTGTTTAATTTAATTTGTTCTATCACTACCCAGGGAAACTAACAATCACAAAATTTTCAACCATTCTCAGCTTACTACTGGACTTCATTCTTCAAAACTATACCACATAATCCTTCTCTCAAAACCCATTCCTATAGCCCTGATGTCTAAACAGTTTCCTAGGGAAGTCCCAATTCATTGCAAGTCCATATCCACATAGATTCTCTAATACGCAAGGTCACACTGTGATCACAACACAACAAAGGCAGTTCAGATGCATAAAATTCCATCCATTCCATAAAAATTATATCTCGCATACTCGAAAGATAAATTATCACTTGTAACAAAACACAAACCAAGACCACACTTACTATAATTAACCCCATCCCCACTTCAAAATCATATAACACCCTTCTCATAGATACCAATCCTCTGAACAACCTTTTACCCATAACCGTTCGCCGAAGACAAGAACCACACCACCGAAATGAGGTTACAAAACTCCACAGAGCAAAGCACTTAGCCACACCTACAAACAAGATATGTATGTATTTAGTTTTAACCAGAAGATGCTCTTTACTTCCCCTTAATTATAAATTGGGTGATCACATAGTAGGCTTGATCCTAATGAATTAATTTTTGTATCCATGTATATGTGGTTTAAAATGTTTTCCATGTTTTTGACCATTTTATCAAATCATCACAACAAAATAGAACATCAATAGTGAAAAAGAAATCACCCCCAACAACCATGATTTTTAGAAGTCATAAATCCATGAAAACCTAATTAGAATCAAACATAACAAATAAAATAGGCAATCAACATCAAACCACTCTCTACCCGTTATATTATTTACCCTTGATAGCTTCTGATCTCATCTACTTCTTGTTTATTTCTCATTTAATGAAACATAATAATTCATTCCTCATAATAAATCACTATTATAAACACCCCACATGGTGAAAAATTATAGAGATACATAAGAAAATCCTACTTGTATTGTAAAAGGATTGAGGTTCCTCAGTGTGCCCAAAACAAGATTCGCGTGAACATTAATGAAGAACTCCTAGAAAACTAAATAGGGGGGATCTAGCATAATCATACAACGTGACTAGGGAAGAAGAGTCTACACTCACCAAGGGGAAAAATAAAACACATAAAAATGGAAATATCATGGATTTGATAATTCTGATCCTATTATAAAGGATGAATGATATGAAAAGACATCCTCTTGTGATCGTGGCCAAGATCTTATGGTTTGGGTATCTCAAATTGCCGGGGACATTAGTATATTTAATGACATAATAAATACCCTTTAAAACGCCCATAAAATGCTCAAATAAGAATTTAAACATGTTCTATGTCAAATAAAATGTATGTGGAGAGAAATTGAACATCATGGGAAATCTAGGAAAACTGGAAATGAGTCATCGATGAGTGAGTCACCAATGCTGAACCACTGACGAGTGAGCTACCAACGAGACCTATCAACACTTAGATATAGACGTTGAGCCACCGGCGTTGAGTTATTGACACTATATCCTACAGACACAATGACCTAACAAAACCTCAACATACTAACGCCTTAACCTACCGACACCCTAGAAACAATTATTATGATTCCCTAGACGCACCAATGATGTCACCCTAAACTCACCGATACTGACACACCTAAATCACTAACATTGACGCCCTCAACTCACTGATTCCTACCCCCTTGAATCACCGATGCAGATGGTGCTCACTCACTGACACCGACACCCCTAACCCACTGATACAAATCCCATGAATCATCGACACATAATGATACCAACACAATGACATGCTGAAACACTAGAATGTCTATTCACTTACATGTTGACACATTGACATGTTAGCGCCCTAACAGGCTGATGGAAAAAAACTAGAAATTAAGAAAACTCTTGAAGATCATCACCAACTTCTCACCGGACACCTCAAACTCTAGAGTTTCCCAAAGTAAGGTCATAGAGAAATCAACTTTATGAATCCCATGCCATCCATAGTGGAGTCAATAGCTTTGGTAGCCTACTCAGATTTGATAGCTGCGGATTCTCTTGTAGTACCCATTCACTCAACCAGTTCATGTGCAGCTTCGTAAACATCTGTAAAAGGAAGAACCCTTGTCCCGCAAGCTGCTATTCTGACACCAGGTTAGAGAACCAGCTCTTCGTCTTCATCTAATTAAAAATCACAAATCTCTTGTCTGTATGTGGCATTTGACACCGTTATTGATTCATTTCCCGAAAACATGCCATTCGATGCAACTATGGAATCTTATTATCATACTGCTCTTGATCCTGCTAATGCTATTTGATACTGCAAATTACTTTTTTTGATTCACTTGCACAACACATTCTTTCTAACAGCCTCGTTGTTGTCCAATCCCTGAGGGCCTGTTAGCAAGTATTTCAAGAAACCTCTCGCCAAGACTAGTTGCGCTTGGCTTTCAAAAAAACTAGTCTTGTCTTGATGACGAGAAGGATTTGATAATAGAAAAAATGTACTCTACCATATTTGTACACCTTTAGAGTAATTTTTCTAAGAATGATGAATCCGTGAAGACAGAGGGTGTAGACAGGTTAGAGTTATTATAACAGGCTGATTGATGTCCTATCTATTGAGGAGCAGATAACATGGATCCGGAGGAAGATTAGCTTTCCGGAAAGAAAAAAGGTACTCTACCATACATATCATCAATAGAAAAAGAAAGAGTGGGGCCCTTCTGAGTCAGCTCACAGGTATCCAAAGGCAACTACTTGCTTGTGTTTGAAGACTCTTCTTCTGTTCGCCTGCATTATTCTTCCCCGACAGATCGACTTGGTATTTGTATTTCAAAGAGTCACCCTCCTCCCATTCAGAATAGCCTGATCGGGTATTTGTTTCAAGTCCGCTTTCAAAGTCTGTCTTGGTCGCCCCTTGTCTTCCGTCGAGGTTGAAAGAAGAATTTCATTTAGAGTAGGTCAGTTAATTCATGAAGGACAGCTGAGAAAGAGAGGTGGGCTTGTAATCTGATGCGGGAAGTTGTTGGATTGGTGTCAATACAGATTGGTGGATAGATCGTCTCGTTCGCCTGGTTGTGCGATGTATGGATTCAGTCATGATGTTCCTTGGCGGCGGCTAAGATGCGGATTTCGGTTCTACATCAATGGTAGAGGTCTTGGAGTATACAAGGACTGCGGCTGAAGTGAAGGCTGAAGAGAGTTCTTCTACCAGTGGGCGTGAAGGTGGGTTTCTCTAGGTAGGCTCGACCTTTGTACGATACTAAAGTAGTGAGGAGCACGATGTAAGGGCGGGAGGGTCAGGTGGGTTTCTCAAACTATTCTCATCCCTGGTAATTTAAAAACTAACCTATAGGAAGGGTTTGAACAAATATCCCTTAAGATACTTAACATTGTCCAGAAACATGGATTACGGAGCTCCTTCATTCATGTCAACATACTATCCGCTATGGGAGGCATTTTCATGACCGCAATTGTTTAATCACATCCACATTAATGGATCTTGATTGGAGATCCAGTTCCCCCCGCCACATAGTTAGGACTTTTTCACACAAATCAGAGAACATGGAAATGACTTTTCATACAACAAGAAAGGATAAACATTTCATCGTAAGAAATTTACAAAAAAACAGAAGAGAAACTCAAAAATGCTCTGGGTACTGCTCACACATTTTTGCTTCTCTCTAACAAGTACTCTCCTCGAGGCCACCATTCCCCCATAACAGACAAACTGAAGGAATGGTCCATCCATGCAACACATTTTCCTCAAAATCCTCGATTCTTACTAGTCACTCAATGAATGGCGCATTGTCATCGATATCCAACTCCCCCCTCCCCCCGCCCGTCAATGATTTTGGAGCCATCATGTATATACCGACGAAGTTGAGAGGCATGTAAAAAACATGGATCTTATCTAACCGTGGAGTAAACACCAGCTGATATTCCACCTTGACAAATCATCCCAACACCTCGAATCTCTTGATGAACCTGGGAGATATTTTTATTACCTTACCAAATCTTGATTGTACACATTGAGGAGAAACCATCAAGAATAAATTTTACCACACCTCTAACTCCAAAGGACTCCTCTTATGATTGACATATATCTTTTCTTCGGTACTGATCCACCTTCATCCTCTCACACACAAGATGATCCTTCTATATTGGGCTCATCACTACCTATCCTCTATGAAGGGTTGCTTCCCCTACCTCTGTACAACATACGGTTGAATGACACTATCTTCTATTAAGGGATTCTAATGGATCCATGATAATGGTAGGTTGATAGATATTTTTGTAAGCAAACTCTACCAGGGTAATGTTTTGTACCTGCAATCCCCCGAAGACCAAAACACATGCTAGAAGCATATCCTACAATGTCTTGATGGTCCTTTTTGTCTACCTATCCATATATGGGTGTAAAGTGGCGCTAATGAATAAATGGGTGCCAAAAGAATGTTGCGATCACCTCCATACTCATGACATAAAATGTGTATCCGGATACAATACAATGGATCTCGGAACACCATGTGAATGCACCAACTCATCCATATACATATTTGTCAAGGAATATAATGTGCTCGACTACTTTATTTCCATAATGTGATCCAACATTGTCCACATGTCTATTACATCCGAAATGGAACTGCATCCTCCTTGATCCTTGGGTAATTCATTGAGGAAATCCATCAATATGTCACTCCAATTCTACTTGGAAACATATATGTGATGTAATTGACCACTGGGAACAAGGTGATCGTCTTTCACATATTGACACAGTAGGAACCTTTCCACAAAATCATCCACATCCCTCTTCACCCAGGGCTACCAAAAATACTCCCTTAGGCCTCGGTACATCTTCGTGACTCCTGGATGCATTGACAAAGGTGAGTTATAGAAATAACAGAGAAATCCCTCACACATTTCCAATGTAATAAATAGCTTACCACAGAAAAACAGCTGATTATAGCTATCCTCTGACCATAATTCCATATATTCACCTTGGATAATGCGATGATTCATCATATCAGTTGCCCATTCTCCCCCATCAGACTTCTCTACCTCCCAAATCAAGGAAGACTACACTGTCATCTGAAACAGATATCCTCTTCCATTGTCCACCCCAACATCCAGGCACAAAGTGGAGAACTCTTGTGATACATTCCATTAAGTTGTGAATTCCTAAAATACCACCTTATGCTACTTTCTGGTCAAGGCTTCGACTACCACTTTCCTCTTCCCTATGGTGATTTATATTTAGAAGTCATAGTCCTGGAGAAACTTCATCCACCATCACTATCAAAATTTTAGGTCTCACTGGGAGATGACATACCTCGGGATATTCTGATCTATGAAGACCAAAAAGTGCTTCTCGATAAGGTTATGCTGCCCCAAAATCAATGCAAACATGACTGTTGTAATTTCTAGATCATTGTGGAATTATTATGTTCGTTAAGGCGTAACTTCTTATAGACATAATAGATTTATCCTCACTCCTTCATCGATACACATTCCAATCCAAGGCTTGAAGCATCACAAAACACCAAAAACATCACCCCTTACTCTGGAAACCTAAGAATTGGGGGAACTGACTAGATTCCCCTTCAGATTACTGAAATATACCTGACACTACTCACTACACACAAATCCTAGGACATTACTAGTCAAATCATTCAATGGAGATGCAACTCAAGAGAATTCTGGAACAAACCTCTGTTAATATCGCACGATACCAAGGAAGCATAAAACCTATACCAAATTCAAGGGTTCATTCCATGAAACAACTAATTTTAACTTTGACAGGTCCACTGTTATCCCTTGAGGATACACCACAAGTACATGGAAGTAAAACTCTTGTGTCTAGAACATCCACTTAGACAACTTTCTATAAATCTGGTGGTGTTAGAGGGCCTCTAAGACAGTCCTCATATGCTCAGTGTGCTCCTCCACTGACCTCGAGTATATCAGGATATCATCAATGAACACGAACATGAAATCGTCCAGGTAATCATAGAAATTATATTTCATGGTCCCCATGAACATAGCTGGTGCATTCAGGATACCAATGTTAATGAACACGAACTCTATGTTCCCATTCTTGCACCTAAAAGCAGTCTTTAGGGTGTTTCCCTCCTTTACCCTCAACTGGTGATATCCAGAATGTAGACCAACCATAGAGAACCATCCTCCACCCTTTAGCTGGTAAAAATTATCATGTATTCTTAGAAGGGGTAATGTTTCTTTACCCTCACCTTATTTAGTCTCTTATTGTCTATGTATAGTCTCAGATCACTATCCGCCTTCTTCGAGAACAAGAATAGGGCACCCCACTATGACACACATTGCGGGATAAAACTCTTCTTCATGATGTTTTCAACTTGAATCTGTAACTCTTGTAACTAAAAAGGTGACATTTGATAGGGATATATCATTATTAGACGGTCACAAAGTTGAAGGTCTATCCCCATCTCTACGTATTGTCGAAGTAGTTGAGTTACAACCTCGTTGGTTAAAACATCCAATATCTCACTGATAGCCCCTGAAAAATCCACTATATCTATATCTTATAATCGCACTAACCTTTCATCCAACAAGGGATGACGTGGCTCCACATGATGGCTTCCTTCCTGACAACTCCACTTTCAAATGAAAGCTACACACTAGTCGCCCACATCTAAGAACCCAACTCTTATCTGAAATCATTTGATAATAGCATGAATATAAAAAACCATATGATACCTAGGATGAAATCCTATGGGTGAAACTATAGAATAAGAGGATCCCCACTCAACGGATGTGTCCCCAACAATAGTCTTCATCCTCGAGAAACATCAAACTAGCTAGTCTGGCCTCTAATTGGCATTCTCAATTCTATGGGAATGTGAGGTCTTTATATGTCTAGAACTATGGAATGGAGTATATGGGGGGGGGGAAAGAGTGAGGATCTCATGAATCAAACAAGGAATACATAGGGTTACTAAATAGACTGATCATACCCCCAAAAACCTCCATCCCCAATATGACTTCTACCTGCATGGTGTGCAACTACACACTCCAAGATTCTCTACATATCTGTTATCGACCGCCTCCCTGACCATTCATGGGTTATGGTCCCTAAGGGGTTACCAATGGTCAACCTCTCCTAGAACCATATACCCTCAGTGGAGTGGGAGCTCACTGCCCTTGCTGCTGGAAGGGATTTTCTAGAAACTTATGCTACTGAGATGGGCACTGAACCGGACCACCCCCACTATATAATGATCAGACTCAGAACTACTTCCCAAGAATTCAATGACATCCATAGATAAAGAACCTAGGTCCCGAGCCAACATGGAATCTGAGAGGACCCAGATATCATAACTAGAACTACTGAGGACCCCTCCCTGCAGGCCAAAACCATTATAGTCCTGACGCCAAATAAATTCTTTAGAAGGATTTCCCTTTGACAAACTCGTTTGTCTCCACCCTTTGGGAACACCTATTAGCGAGTGCATTGTTTCTCTACCTCATCATTCTTCTGATACTATATGTATATCTATATAATGTAATGGGTAACAACTTAATGAATAGATTGTCGGAGTGCCTCCTCTAAGCATCTTGCTCAGGACTCCTCATTTGGGAAGAGATAGGGTGTGAAGCTTAGAAATACTTGAACTTGATCCCATATTCCCTCATAGACATAATCACATGCTGGAGGGAGAGTATATCCTTCCTCTTCTCAACCTTCATCATGGAAGAAATTAATTCCTCCCTGATATCCCTTTCAAAGTCATCCCATGAGTCTTTAGTTTTATTCCTCTCCCTAAGGTAAACCATCCACTACTGACACATTGCTCCTCGTATCTAACTATCTACTAAAGGAAAAAATACTTGTTCAAATCCCAGATCATGTTGAATTTGATCACCAACTACTTGAGACAACATTTTGTCTCTATGTCTAAGAAGCTTCCCTCATACATCCCTCGAGTCTTCTGCTGAAAGGTGCAAAGAATCTTCTACCACTGGCCATCTTACTCTTCTCAAACGGCCCACTGCTGACCAACCAGGTCGACCTATTGGGAATCAGCTTCTCGTACCAATCCAATAAGATTTTTGGGTGTAATAAATGAAAAATTAAACAACAATCACAAATGCCCAAGTACTATGGAAAATTTCATTTAATATTGTATTAACTCATTATTTACATTAAATTTCCAAAACATCGAAGATCTATAAGAAATAAATTAATTATGATGCATGTTCCTTTCATAGGGTCTCTTCCCTAAAATTGGTGTAGCCTCACTTCGTTGTTCAGTAGGTCCAGAGTCCTTGAATCGGATCATGGGGATCCCTAAAATCATGTGTCCAAGCTAGTCTTCCCTAGCCTATTTTGCATTCCATTATTTACTAACACTATTTCCCTCCCATCTAATACAATCTTTAATGTTCCTAACTATGATCTACATCATATCTCTCAAACTACAAATACCTTCCCTTGATAACATTTTTTCCTAAACCTCTTTCATCAGGATGAGGGATGGGACATAAAAGTAAAACTCCCTTCCTTCATCTAGTTTAATGAGAGATAATGACCCCCCAAGTCATGCCATTGATAGGCCTCAGAGTGGAGACTAGCACCAAGGGTATAGAATCTCACACAGAAACGGATGGAATTACTTTTTTTATTGAAAAATATTGGGAGATATGATGTTAAATCCAATACAACTCAAAATAAAAAATGTAAAGGTAAATCCAAAACCCATTCCCACATGCATGTTAAAAAGAAAATCCAATACAAAGTAGAATAAAAACCCCAATGGAAAAGTAAAAAAAAAAGAAAATAACTAGTTAATGACATCAACCAATCCTATCTCCCGGTCCAGTAAGGTTCATCACGGTCCTCGAAGTCCTCCTAGAAACGTGAAAACAGTTTTATATACACAGGGTGATCATTCAAGTATACTCTATAGGTAAAACTAAATCCACATGTTCACAAGTGATGGAACATACTAATGTCACTGTGACAAAACAATAGAACCTCACGGTACCTACCAAGGAGTACTAACCAAACCATCCGTACCAAGGAAGACTCACCAAATAATGCATGTCAAGTAAAGTAATAGTATAGTCATATTGATATTTTGGTACCCTCCACCACTTTCACACTAGTCTAATTCTCATTCATAATATCTAACATCTTGTTTTTACCACTCATCCCATACATAGTACCACTTACCGAACCTACCAGCACTCACTAGGGCCTCAAAAAACAGACAATCCTACCCATAGACACAAGGGCCACAAAAGCCACACCACTCATCTGAATACACTTGCATCTTATCCCGGTGACTCTTAAAAAACAAAGCAATGTTTCAACCACCTAGGACTATCATATACAACAAACCCTCCCCCAGTGAATCTTGGAATATGGTAATCAAAAGACATTACATATTTCTCTGATATACTCAATAAGTAAGAACCTGGAAGAGGGTGTAAGGAAGAAAGTTAGTATCCATCCATCCATCCTCCCACTAGGATGTTGGGAAAGACACCATCACCAATGAAATGGAGTTGTTCTACATATAGTGATCATCAATGTTGGGGTGCGTATAGAAATCACAAGAAACTATAATATATATATATATATGTGTGTGTGTGTGTGTGGTGTGTGTGTGTGTAAACAATCACTCTCTCCATCCTATGGGTTTCAAAACCATCAATTATCCCACACAAACCACATTTTATGCCACCCTTATATGCACAACCACATGAATAGACACAATAAAACACATGAATAACCCCTTTTCATTAAACCTAATTCCATTTATTAATTCATGGGTTCAATTTATTTTGTTCCAGCACCACCCGGGGATAATAGAAATCCCAACATCTATTACCATTCTCAACCTACTTCTGACTATCATTCTTCAAAAAAATACCACACAATACTTCCATCACAAGCCAGTCCTGTATCACTTCTGGAAAAACAATTTCCCAATGTAGTCAAATTTTATTGCATTTCAATATCCACACACTAGTCCCACCTCCCATCATCGCACCATGACCAAAACACAGAAATGGAAGTTCAGCTATATACATGTTCATTTATTCCACAATCAATCAATCTTGAAGACTAAGAAGCCAACTCACCACCTCTACCAAAGGATGAATTATTCCCACACTAACTACCATTAACCCCATCCCAACAGCACATTCATACCACATCAATTTCATAAGTCCCACTCATCTACCCAAACTAGTAACCACAATCGTGCTCCCAATAATGTCACCATAGAACTCACAAAATGGTAAAACAATATCTATAAAACACTGCACTCAGCCACACATATCAATAAAACGTTTATATATTCAGTTTTATCTAGTAGAGGTTCTTTAATTACACTTAATTATAACCGCGACGATCACAAAATAGGCTTCATAAATGGAAATTTATTTATTTAACTAGTTATATGTGGTTTAAACTATTTTTCATGTTCTTCCAATTTTATCAAAGCATTAGAAAAAAATAGAACATCACTGGTGCACAAGAAAAGACAACGAAGGACCATGATTTTCTAAAGTCATATATCCACATCAAATATAACATAATCAAATATAAAAAATAAAACATGTGGTCAACATCTAGCAACTATCTACCTATTATTTTATTTATCATCGTTATCTATTGATAATATGTGCATCTTGTTTATTTCACATTTTAAGAAGATTATTCAGACATTTATAATATGAAATGACTAGTACACCCACACCGTATGATTAAAAATTAATGAGAGATATAATAAATCCCTAATTTGGTGATAAAAGTATTTAGGTTCCTCCTAGCACCAAGAACAGGGGTGGAAGGGGCTCTAACACAGGTGCACGACTTGTATAGGGAGGAAGGATCTCCGAACATCAATGGGATATAGAAAAATCACAAAAAGATATGATCCCAAATTTGAAGAGTTAGATCCTATTTTAAAGGATGAACGGTTTTAAAAGACATCATCGTGGGATTGTGGTCAAGATCAAACAGTTGGGGTATCTCAAATCTCACGTGGTTTTATTATATTTAAATATATATTAAATATCTATTAAAATTAAAAAATAAGGCTTTAATATTTATTTACGTACAATAAAACATAAGATGAGATAAATAGGAAAACATGGAAAAACTAGGAAAACATCAAATGAGTCACTGATGGGTGAGTTACTGACATTGATCCATAGAAGGGTGAGCCACTGACATGACATACTGATGATGAGATACCAATGCTGAGCCATAGACACTGAGCTACCCATTACACATTCTATTGAAACAATGACCAACTGATGTCCTAACCAACTGATGACCAAGACTCATTGATGCCTACACCCTCAACTCACTGTTTCTGACACCCTTGAGTCACGGATGCTGACCTCATTGACTCCCCAACATGGACCCGCCTGAATGACAGATTCTGAAGCCCTTGAGTCACCGATGTTGATTCCCCTGAATCATGGACACCGACACCTTTGAATCACTAATACTGAAACCCCTATCTGACGGATGCACTAACACGCCTACACACTAACATTCTGACACAATAATATGCCAATGCACTAACATGTCAATGGAAAAAATGGATATTTGGAAAACTCTTGATATGGGCCACAGATAACTCACATAACACCTAAAATCAGGTATTTTCACAATGGATGTCTCTGGGGAAATCTGGGTTATTACATCTTCTAAGGAGTCGGGGGTGTATCCTCAAATCAGATATCCTTGATAACCATATCTATGTATACCCTTTCATGTGTGGACAAATATATTCCTTGTTACTGTTGGGATCATTGGAGAGGTTTCCCATGAATTTCAGCTATGTAGATAGTTTTTGTGGGTGTTTGGTTAATGTGGTCAATCCTAGAATGACCATGTCTTCCCCTATATCCTCGAAATGGATTACCTCTTCTCCTAGTTACCGAATCAAGTGTAAGGAAATCGGGTTCATAATCAAAATCATCACTTGAGTAGTGATCAATTATGTGAATAACATTAATATAACCAAATACCATCTATTCATATGATGATTATTTTCCCTAGGAGTTCAACTCATATTTTACCATTTTTTGGGGTGGTGCCCATATTTTTGAGATATTCATCATAAAATATACTAAGATCAACAAAAACATTGGTTTGACTTGATGTCAACTTCTTCAAAATTCTCTTTATACTTCTAGCAATGTCACTTCTTTGAGGATGGGCCTTCCATGTCCAAGATTTTGATTATGTTGTCTTTTCATTAGTGGAAGAAGGAGAAGGAATAACCTATTTTTCAACTATTATCATATAATTACATGATATTGATTGATTGTTTCTCTGACCATTTAGTAACCAAAATTCAACACACCCTTACTTTTAGCTAATTTTCATTCACATTACGCCTTTGTATTGGTAATAGAAACATATTCAACCTGGGATGGGAAGTTTTTTAGTTTCACGTTCCCAAATCAACCATCATTATTGAATTTCCATAAAAAAACTCTATTGTATGGGATTCCACTACCTTTTATGGAAGTGGAAATAGTTTGGGAGATCCTAGTCACCTTCATTGTCAGGATTCTTGAGCTTTAGGATCTAGACTAAGTTGTTTTCCAATGATGAGATGAAGTAGTCAAGGACATAGTCATTTATTAAAGAATATACCATTTTTTTAGCCTCTAAATATTATTCAACCTTTGATCACATTGATCATCTTCATTAGGTAGTCATTTCTATTGACGTTTAAGATGTGGATCCTTTTGGTATTGTGCAATCATTGTGGGGGGAGTGGGTACATGGGTCTACATATGTGTATCTGTAGAATCACATTCTTCCAATTACCATTCATTGAGTTTATGGAATTACATGAGAATTGGATTTCATCTAAAATATTGGGTTTTCAAGTAGTTGAGAAATTGATAGTAGGTCTCAAAACCATCAGGATAATTTTATAGGGATCAATGTTGTTTGCAACTTGTCACAGAAATTTTCAACAGAGATAGGCAACAACACTACTTGAGGGAGCTATAGGTTCAAGGAGAAATTCAATCCTTTCCATCGAGAAATGAAGTATGAGATGCCTTAAGTTTCCCATTTTTCAGAGTATGTTAGATCAATGACTACATTCTTCTATAGTGTTGAGAAAAAATGAAATTGTAACTTCAAAGGAAGATCTTCCCATTCAGTAATTGATCGAGACTACAAACTATGGTGCCATATAAAGGCCTCTCCTAAAATGGATTCACGATGCATATGAGTTTCACTACTTCTTTATACTTTGGTTACCCCATCATGGATTTAAGAAGAGATATTAAATGTATCAAGTTCATCTCTAGACCCCATGAGCTATTGGAAATCGGTACTACAGAATTCCAAAATATTGGTGGAGGAGGTGTAGGATCCCCCAATTAAGGGTAATCCTTCTTTTAGGAAATTATTGGAGCATATTGTTCTTAAAAGGATTCCAATAATGTTGTGGATTATTTAATAGTGTTCATAATTATTATAAGAATATACAAATGGGTTGGGACCTAAATAGGTGTGGAAGATGGAGCCTGAATGGGTGTTGCGACTTGTAGGACCACTAGTGGTGACACCACTAGTATATTACGTGGATAGCCAATTAGGTAAGGCATGTAAGGATGTTCCTACCAATATTTTGGTTATGTACCGAATTTATGTAATTTGTGATCTTCTATTGTAGAATTCCAATATATTAGTGGTTGTTTTCCAACATTGAGTTGATGTTCCCAGTCTGCTTCTATAGTAACGGCAATCCCTCTTTAATTATATTCACCAACTTGAAGTTCAAGAAGAGTGTATTTTGGGTATAATATCTAGCAAGAATGATTCATCAGATTAACTCTTTATTGAGTCTTATCAACTCTAACATTTCCACCTCTATTTGATAAAATTATTCCTCTAGAAAAATTGATTGCAGTTACATAGGGGGAGTGAGACATGGTGTTGCCCTTACTTTTTCCATCATTAGTATCAATTCGAGGAATTATAGGTTGATTATTTGAGGGGATACCCATATTTTTTATGAGTCTTTGGATTTGGGTACATACACCACCAACATTCATTTTGGTGCGTACTATTTCATTAATATGAAATCTTCTTCAGAAACGTCTAAATAAGACTTATGTTCTTGAGGGTATTAAATGATGGAATTGATTTCATTCACTGATGTGTTGTGTATCATAGGAAATATACTAGTATTTCTATGGGATCACCTTCTTATATTCCCTCCACAAAATCTTTTCCTCTTCCTCATTAGTTCCTAAGGAACTGTTTGATAAATAGTAACCAGAAGGGAATTCCCAAATAGCTCAGTTCTTTGTTTTCCAAGTGATTTCATTAGGTCACATAATGGGATAAATTGAGGGGATACAATCTATGGTATCTTCCACAATCATGAGAATGTTAATTCCTACTGAGAAGGGGATTGTTGAGTTCATAAATCCCAATTCTCTGAGGGCTGGGGTTTTTCCAGTTCGTCCTTTAGAACACTTTCGGCTTGTAATGAGGGTCTCAAGAGTTGGGTTAATAAAGCCCCCAGTCCTGTGGGTTGGGGTTGTTCTTGAACTACTATGTATGATAATACTATAAGTGCTCTATTGATTTTACATATTTTTCTACAAACGTGGGATGTGTTCGTGATTTGGTATTTACATAAATTATACATTTTGGAAGAATTGTTTTTATATTTCTAATATTTCATCAATATGAAGACTAACATCCTTTATGTGGGGTTCTTGGTCAATGTTCTCATATGATTGATTCAAATTCTTCTCTACAACCAAATCTCTTCTTATCTAATGTTGTTCAATGATATTCAGGTCCTATTCATGTTGAGCATATCTTAGGTCATGAATACATTCCATTTTTTGTAGCTATCATGGGGAAATTATATGATGTGATGCCACCATTGGAGGTATTTTCTAGCTTGGTAGCACAGTGAAATGAAATAATCCAAGTACAAACCATCATCTGATATAGAGACCATATGGGGAATATACGATATTCTTTATGAACCCCATTAATTCAATGAGGAAGTCACGTTAATGGGATCCTTACTCATTCTCTATCATTGGATATCATGAATCCATATGATATTAATGGTCAATTTGGCATTGTAACCCCATGATTACCTTGATGTCAGTTTTATAATCATTGTATCATAAATCTTTTTATTTTAAGTGATGAATTGTTTTCCATATTCTTAGGTATATATCATGAATGAAGTCTTCCACCAAACCTCTAGAATTATCTATTGAGAGTTGGAAAAAGCCAGATAATGAACGGTATGTTGTCTTAATCTAGTTTTTTCTTCATTTTTAGCATATTTTCATCATCTTTTACCAGAGGTTCCTCGACCTGGTCCAACCAGAGTTGATGCTTCACTTTCGTTTTACCATAGGGAATAGTATTGGTTGGGATTCCCTCTTCTACGTTGGAATGAAAACGAAATAAGGTTGAGTTGAGAATTAATTTCTCCTTGTTAAATATTTTAGTTGAGAATGGATTCCACCTACCAGCGATAAGGAATCATACATGAATAACATTGTATTTGTATGTGCCACATAATAAGAGGGATTTTTCATCACTACATTGTCAATTGGGGAAATATTTTATCAATGAAAATCACTACTACAGATAGAATTGTAGTGACCTCCATCTTGTGATGGACCATCATTGTGTATTATATCAAGTGGATGAAGCTATTTCGTAATGGTTTTTATTCTTCATGTAGGGTTGTCAAGGCTCACATTAAGAGATAGGCACTCATGGTCGAACAAATCTTTTCCAAAAAGAAATACTTCATGGTGTAGTGTCTAATGATGAACATCAGAACAAATGATATTCCTCTAATAATTTGGGAATGTGAGTGTAGGATTTTGAGTCGAAATAGGTAAAAATATCAGGGATCGTGAACTCTAGCATTATGCAGACCCAGATCATATATCAGATCTTGATTATCTAAAAGTTATTGATGGGATATATTTTTTTGACTTATTACAAGAAGTTAGGGCCACTGTATGGGAGAAGTGATCATCATGGGAAGGATTATGTGCCTGCCTTTGTGTAACCATTATAATAGGTCAATTAACCCCAATTGGAATGGTTTTATATTCATGATCCTATTATCCATATAATATGGTGGATTTTTTCCCACGATGCTCCTAGACATGAGCTGATTTATGTCTCTGTTAGGGGTTGTTAAACTGATAAACTACCCCATTCAAGGGGATAGAGTAATGTGACTCTTACTTGGGAACTACTTTAATCTCCATTATGATCTAATATAAGTCTATATGATGAGGGAACGAATTTCAATCTACACTTTTACCATTTAAAATATATGATTGTTGACCTCAATGACTGTAATGGGGATATACATGCATTCCAAATCGGGAGTAGTGGTATATTACTGATCTTATCATTCCATTCCTTCCATTGGATAGTGATATTACTCATGCATGGGGAAAAATATTTGAGTCTTCCCATTAATTTTCTTCAATATTTTCTAACTAATTTTCAAGTGTGCTACCAGACATGCCTTCTGGATTTCTAGATTAATGTTTGTATGTGTTTGTGCATGGTCATTATTTTTTTTTCAAACATGGTCAAAAAACAACATTTAGTTCTTCCGGAAGAGTCAATTAGCAAGCTTGT
The DNA here is from genome assembly GCA_963277665.1 of Viscum album. Classification (NCBI taxonomy): domain Eukaryota; kingdom Viridiplantae; phylum Streptophyta; class Magnoliopsida; order Santalales; family Viscaceae; genus Viscum; species Viscum album. The sequence goes on along the minus strand of OY728140.1, from coordinate 1,449,503,456 downwards.
TTGGTGTAGGTAGGTTTATGCTCATTCTCAAAGGTTTCCAAAAATATTTGTTTGTAAAATATCCTTGAATTCCACCATTCAATTTGTGTCAGATGGCTGAATGAAGGGGAAATGGTTTCTTTTCGTACTCATTCATTCCCACCAAACTCGGTAGGTTGGAATCTCCAGATGGGTCAAAGGTGTGAACCTACTCCATTTTGGCCGATTATCATCCCCAAAGGGCCTTCTTTCATGACCACGTATGAGGGATCTGGGTTGGAAACCAAAGGACAACCACTAATCATGTGGAAAAATATCTTTTAGCGATGTGCGTGAATATGATTATACATTAGAAAATTGATAATCTCCCATAAGTCTCTTGGATGAGGCTATAGGTCGCTAATTTATCTACCTTCCTAAAATATGGGAGGGACTAGTTTTTCATTTTAGGGATAAGATCCCAAAAATGGTTGAAGAACAGGACATTCATTCAATATTTATCGGGATGTTGGTGGTGTTGGTTAAGCTATAGGTATTTTCAAGTGGCCTCCGTGTTTGGGATCATACAGTTTTTACTATACCCTCGGACCATTGTGTTTGATACCTATAATTAATTATCCTAAGTTAGTGATGAAATCCTTCATGCGGGTGAAGATCTAGCCTGAGAAAAAGTCAGGAAATTCAATAGTTAAATGTATAAGGAGGTCATTGGATCAAAGTGATTTGAAGGACGGATGTGCATGTTTATTTGAGAATACCAAGTAATTTTCACTATAAATAAAGAATATCACATGAGTGAACACATGGATGATTTATTTCCATATCATGCCCTCATTTCAATTTGATAGTATAAGGGGACAAACATGAAGGTTATATGATCATTGTGATTTTGAATTCATGTTTGGTTCACAATTTTTTTATTCCATCATATTTCAAGCCACGTGATAGTTATCTATTTCTGAATGGTCTCCAATAGATTAATTCATGGAACTTAATACAACCAATGGTTCTATATTCATAGAGAGCTTATTTTCGAAGACATTCACTCATTATGGATATTAACGTACGATTCTTAAAAACTCGCATTGGTTGAGTGGAAGAGCGATTTCAATCACCAAACCCTTTTTGGGGGAAATTATTTCCAACATAGTACTCTCTTATAGATTTATGATATTTTTATGAATGATTCAATAATTCCCAAGTATTATGTTGGTCACCCCAATATTAGAAATCAAATATTAGCATGTGGGTAATTTATAATAATCTATATGTATCTGAGGTTATTCATCAATTGGGGTATGTGTATTTATCTGAGGTTCTCTGTTGATGTTATACTATTTTATAATACATAGACATTATTTTTTAGTTACTACAATGGTAATATTTTTCAACCCACATAGTGAGGGGCTCCTGTGTTTATTATCATTCATGTAGAAAAAGTTCAATCTGGAATTCATTTTCATCTAGGGATATGGTAATTGTTTGATGTTGGGATCAAACCCATAGTGGGATTCCTAAGTATCCTTTTTAAAAGAATCAGAAACCACGTAGTTAGGTCCTTCTAGATAGTTCACATAATTCCATTTAAGGTTGTGTGATTAGGAAAAATTCTTACATTCTAACATATTTTGGAAATGAAATTTAGGAAGAATGTGGCTAGTGAATGTTTAGTGTGGGACTTATGTAGAAACAACACAAGTAACATGGATGCGATATTAATTTCATGGTTTAATTAGACACTATTGGGGATATGAATTATAAGGAAATGTTTAGCATTGGAAATGGGTTTAAACCATAGAGAGGCCTCTAAAAAATCCCATTTTATGGGAATCAAATCCTACACACATTAGTATGTCTTGTTTGGAATAATTTCCATTTGAGAGTATTATGTTAGGCTTATTCCAGAGGAGGGTCCCTTTAAAAAAACATATGTAATATATTATCTCATGATGATTTTGATGATTTACATGCAGCTTACTCTAGAAGAGGATACCCATACACATGGAATTAGGATTGGGGTCTATTCCTAAGGATGATACCCATTTACATCAGGCCCCGGGAGGGATTCTTACATATCCTGGTTATCTGGAATTAGTGTTTTCATGGTTGAATGGGGTTTTATTCCTATAGAGTATAAACATTGATATGGGGAATCAGGTGGACGGTGTGGATGTCGTGATCATCACTAACTTCTAAACCACGTGATTCATGGTCATTTTTAGCAGTAAGAGGAAGTGGAAGAATTTAAAAATCAATAAATTTTAATCCAGCATGACTGGAAGAGGCCATGGATACAATTGAAAAGGATGGAGCTATGAAACATTCCTCTCATCACATTAAATTTGATAAGAGTCCAAGATAATGGAAGGAATGCTGGTCACGGTTGTGGATGTGGATAAGAGAAATACTAAAACCTTCCATAGAATAGGTAGGTGACTTACACAAGGATTTCTAACATGTAATTTGTTTGGAAGTGGGTGGATTATATCATTACATGTTGAATGGAAATTAATTTGTGACCTTACCCTCCATGTAGGGATACATAACATCCATGCCTTATAGATGAGAACATATGAATATGGTTAAAACCCTAATCCCTTATACTGTGAACTCCTCAAGACATTCCCTATGGTAGGGTCCTTGTGAAAATAGGCATACATACCGGAATTCAACCCGAGATCCCTAATAAGTCATCAAAAAATGTGAATGTATACTTTTATAAAAGAAATACATACCCAAATAGAGAACATGTTGGTGTGCCCCTCACCAATGTTGTGGGAATTTGGGGTTTTTGGTGGTGGCATTAACATGGACCATTTCAAACAAGGGATCCATGGATGGATTGTCCATTCCATGAGTGTTTTTAAGGGGGATTAAAGGATTTCTTGCATAGTTCCTAGGCATAGGTTCTTGGAATAAGTGTGCCACACAGGTGTGCCACACATGCCCTAGGAGGAACTGAATGTTATTTTTATATGAGGGATATTCATATGTGAGCTAGTTGAACCTCAAGAAATAGACTACTGGGGAAACATCACTTTGGTGTGTCATGAATTTAAACACCCTAGGTATCCTCTGGTGTCTTTGGATGAGTATCATGTAGTTCCTTTCTTATGTTGGGGGCATCGAGACGGTTAATTATTCCTATGGTTGAAGGATCCTTGAACATGTATATTATATTTCAGGCCATAAAGGGATATTTATCTTAATTTTACCCTTAATATCTCATCAATAATGTTTTATAGATCTATCTAAGAAATTATGAGGGACCTAGGAGAAGGTGTTGTGTAATGAGAGAAAAAAAGTTTCATAGATTTTCAGTCCCTAAAATGAGTAGCCCAATGATTATATTAATAAGAATGTATAGGACCTATTGAAATGAAGTTGTTGGAATATTTCCATGTAAAAGGTCCATGGTGGAGCTATCCTATATATAGTTTCAAAGGTTAGTTTTAGTCCTAGGTCCTTAGCATTGCAATCTTGCGTAGGATTTTGGTGTAGGGGTTGAAACCTTCTAGGATGAACTGGCAGGAGCTGCACTGTCCTCATAACTCAATGGTGGTATACACATAGATCCATTGAGATAGGTCTTCAAGATTATATTATGATTCATTGAAACTTTAACATATTCACGATGATAATCGTAATCTATTTACCTTCATTTATTAAATGTGAGTGTCAATAGTGATCAATGATGTCGACCACTACACATAATTATATTTACTTTTCTTCAACATCCATAATTTCAACTATCACCAATGATATCCAACATGGAATCATAGTTTTCTTCCATATAACATATTCATTTCCCATTCAATATTTTCTGGAAGAAAATTTAATAATCTTATTACGATTTGGGTTTTCAAAGAAGAAAATTTCAATTAAAAACCCTTTTTTATAGAAAAAATCACGAATTATGAATATAAAATTTACTGAATGTGGATATAATTTAAAATATTCAGATTTTAGAATAATATAATTATGATTAATTTCATATAAAACACACAACACTGAGCATAAAAGATAACAAAAATATATTATTTAACTATGAATTTTATAACATAACCATTAAATTTGATGTATGAATTGGAATAATTTTTTTGATAATTATGTTTAAATATTTAAATTATGAAAATATTATAGAAAATATAGACTCAGTTTTAAGTAAAGTAAATGTATTCATCAAAAATACATTTTCTTCAACAATTCTATTAAATAATTTTTTGATAAAATAAATTTTTTGAGAATTTCATTTGATAAAATTAATATAATATTTTAAATGGGAATTTAAAAAATTCTATTATTGTGAAATTTTGTTCTGTTTTTGAAAGTCATGGGGTTTCAATGAATAATTAAAAATATTGGTTTCGGTAAAACTTTTATTTTAGGTAATTAAATATACTAATTTTAAATTCTCATTTTATTAAATTATATTGCAATTAAAAAATTATTTGTTAGTTTTACTTAATCTATTAAATTAATAATGCATCATTTTTATACAACATTTTAGTATAATTATATTTTTAGGCCTCAAAACATTTTTATGATAAATATTTTCATGTTCAAAATGACATTCCATCTTCATTAATTAAATTAATGATTTATATGAAATAAATATATTATATATATTAATTTAAATCAATATAATTTTTTTTCTAGTCACATATTTAATATATTTCCCTCTTATGTCTAAAAATGCATTTCTTAAAAAAATACTCTTTAATAGGTTCTTTGGATTTATTTTTATGTTATATTATATGATATATATGTATTGAATATCATAAAATTTAATCCAAATTTGAAATATAAATAATTAATATTATATTATAATCACAACTTAGTTTTTTCCCATATTCAATATTAAAAAGAGTAAAATTGATTTATCATAATTAAGGTTTATATGGTGTTTTTTGTGTTACATAGACCATTGTTATAATTAATTTTCCACAAATATAAGATTTTAATCTGTTAAATTTTATTTGATATGTTTAATATATAAGTCCAAATTATTTAATAATGATCATTTTTAAGATTAAATTAGAAGTTACCATGTTAAGAAAAAGTAATCAGAGTGGAGAAAACAAAAATGAAAAAAGTATGTAAACATAGAGGACAATGGAATGAAATGTTTAAATTCATTTCAATTTTTATGTAAGAGATGTGGATCACCCTTATCATCCATAAGAAATTTTATTTGTTAATTTTGGAGGATCTTAGGGTGGGAGTGACTTCCCATTATTTAATTGTTTGGGGTATTTACAATAATACCACTCATATCTAATTATAAAATGGCACAAATCTAGTAACTTAATCCTGCATATCAATCAATTTATGTGAACATAAAAAAATATCTTACAGACATTCTTAGTAACATTATAGAGCTACTGGTATTTCCAAATGGCCTACCCAAGGGTCCCTAATAAGGAATCCAAATGAGATTTTTTCTAAAATAAAGTAATAGTCTTCACTAAACTTCTTATTTACATCTTATTTGTCGCAAAATAATGTGAATTAGAAATTAAAATATAATAAAATAACTATCCAACATAAACTTGTATATTATTTTGTTTATTGAAAGTGTTTTGGAGAAAGAATGTTCTAGAAGATCCCCATGTTTATGATATAATATAGCCAATGCTGAAAATGATCCATTTATTTTTTTCATTACATGAATTCACATCATGTTCATAATTTCTCTATAATATGAATATTCATCTGGGCCTATGAATGAATATGGGAGGGGGTTATTAGTTTGTTACCAAAAATTATAATTGGTTTCTCAATTTTTAATCTTTTGTAAAAAAAACACCAACAGTTCCCACATCCATGAGTCAGTACAGACCTACTTTTCAAAGGCATACGAGCTTTTTGGATGAAGTTTCCAGATCAGTGTGAATCACTAAGAGGGGGAAAAGGTGAATCAATGATTCCATTAAATATTTTTTACTAATTGTTTATTTCCAATTAATCCTCTATGGCTGGTTAAAGCCTCGATCCACTCTTGTTGTGTCTCTCAACCTTACCTTGAATGATGTTGAAAATGTAAAGGCACTAAACGCAAGGATTTACAAGGTTTGGTTCAAAGACATACTCTTTGTTTTGTTGGTAATTCACCCCAACACAGAATCTACACTATAATTATGTTAGTAATTAAAATGGTTGATACAGAGTCCTATTATATCTCTCTTTAGTCCCACATGTGGTTCTATGTACTACTTCCCACAGTGTTACTGGAGTCCCTCTGAATAATTCTTTTCATCCTTGAATCTGACCAGGTTTTTCTATCTCTCAAGTCACATGAGCAGCTTCCTTGTTTAAGTTCTTCTTTGATTCACTGTAAATGATCATATGATCATCCCACATAGGATTGTTGAATAACACTAGCATGTGTATCCCTTAAATAATCTTCAATAGCCTTTGGTAAGGTCTTACTAGACTTGTTCAATATTTCTGATCACTTTAGTTGATCATTTATCAGTCTCAACAATGTTTTGGAAATTAAATAATATTAGGATGAAGACCTATAGTAACTAAGATGTGTTCCAATGGTGCACAAATCATCTTCAAGAATATAATATAAAAGTATAATCTTTCACAATATCACTACTGTCTTTCTTCATGGATTCTAATTTACTAAACCCACAAATAAAATGACATTCTATACTCTGTCTTGCATTATTCTCAATACACATTCACTTCACGCTAGGGTTTCATGGGATACAATACCACTTATATTTGGATATCTCATTTTATTCTTCTTTGGTGCAATTATTGAATACACTATGACTTCTCTTAGTTTTATAGGAAAGAATCTCATACAGGTATGAGATTATTAAAACACAGATGACCAACTCACTTTTCATCATAAGAATTATTCATTCGTCATGAATGAGTTTCATCGAATTTCTTCTTCTTGTTTACACATGTGCACTTACCATATTTATTCTCATTTTATGTATATTCATGTGTGAATGTGCATTCATGCATGCACAATACTATTCTTATTAGTGTGAGAACCTCAAAAGATAAAAAAATTTGAGTTTACACACACAATCTCTTCTCTTTCGTCTTTTCTCATTCTCTTTTTTTGGGTCTTAGAACACACCTTCACTTGTTATATTTAATTTGGGAATATGATATGTGTTTTATTTTTATTCCTTCCCTATTATTCCCATGTTCACACACCCATTGTTCTTATGTTTTCATGTACATGAAATCCACCAAGCATGGAGTCTCCTTTTTCTTCTAATTTCACACACAAACCGTATGAGAATGTGGATGGTGTATGTGTGGGTTTTTCATATCAAAGGGTAATTAAAGCCTGGTCCTCAGGCATGTGTTCCGTTTTGTGGAAACACAAGGAATCGGGTTCTTATTCTTCTTGAAAAACATGAGGCATGAGTTCTCCCTCTTTCTGGAATAGGGTGCCTGAGAGTCTCCTTCACAGAACCTGAGAGGTTCAGGGTTTTGTCCACCCAAGAGAAAAAAAGGGTTAAAGTACACTGGTTGTTTTACCTGCGGTCTACTCCTCACAAAGGCATAGTGAGGGTTCAAATAACCTATCACGTACCAATGGAAAATTATCACAGGGGGTGTGAGTTTATTCGTGAACCAGGGGGTTTGAGTTTATTATCTTAACGAAAGTAATGAGCAGCTTCTTTCACAAACCAAGAGGTTCTCTCTTCTCCTCCACACAAGGGGCACATGGGACTCCTTAGATTAAAATATGCGTGGAATCCTCATGCCTTTTGCGAACCAGAGGGGTTTGTGGTTGCTCTGTTTCTTTGGAGAAACAGGAGAACCCTTCTTTGAGAATGGAAGCAACTTATTTTGGCTCAGGGGTCCTCCTTTTATTGGAAGAGGATGCATGTTTAAATACAAGTGAGATTCTAATGTATTAAATTATTTGAATACAATTTATCTTCGGTTTGGGTATTTAAAATGAGGATATTTGATACACCACACATCTCAGTTTTTTTTTGTTCAGCTCGAATTCACCATTTCAGGTGGGTGTCCTCACATGCATCTGTTTTTGAACGCATGAAAATATTTCCTTTGTAAATTGAACAACACAGCCTTAAAAAATTGTTTTCTCTCGTCTTAGGTGGATTTCTTATTTCAGACGTATGCATGCAATATTTAATTCATGCATGAGTTTTGTTCTTCTATATTATCACCGAGGTATTGAAATGGGCTTCAATGGTGGCCGAAGTTATGAGATCAATACTCGGCTTGAATATTGGTTCACGGGTGGAGCTCGGGTGTCCAGAGGTGGAAGAAAACCACAGTGGAGTGATCAAACTTCCACGATTTAAACCGCACATGGTGCAGATAGATGTTTGGTGGATATTGGATCCCGAGACGTAGGATGTGTTGTGCGACCATTATCAGACGTGTGATAAGATCATCCTCTAGGATATCCTCCTTGTTTTTTAAACATATCTCACATCCAAACGGAGGCACGGGCATGGATCATTTATAATAATAGCTGCCCATACCACATCTCATAATTATCCTCCTCCTTTCATGGTACTTCCCCATATCGAGTTCAACATACGGGCACGCTCTTAGCACCCACTCTGCTCCTCAGGCGCACACATACCACCCACGCTAGACGGGTTGATCACCAGGAGGCACCTACGGCCTTATAAATGCCCCACGCACACTTTTCTTATGCGATGTTGGCCTTGAGGGATTCCCTTGAGTATGGATGACCCACAGGTCCACCAAGTGCTTGAGGTGAGGACCTCATCTGGCCCTCAATTGTTGGCTTCTTTTTGAAAAATTCTTATAAAAAATGTTCCGACATAATAAACTAAAATGCATAGACACCCTCAACTATAAAATTCCCCATTTCATTGACTTTTTTTCTTCAAAACATCATCATGCTTCTGTAATTTGTTTTGATCCAATCATGGATGATGCATGGATCATTTGTTAATTACTCAGGAATTAAGTCATAAAGCATGGCCATCATTAATGAGTCATTAGATGGATCTTCATTCTCCTCATGAAATTGAGTATTTCATGGTATTCTTCAATTGTTGTAACAATGTATCAATTTTATACAAGTCTGGGAACTTAAAAATAGTTCTATAATCATCATAGTTGTATCCTCTTGGAGAATTTTTCTACTATAGTATTCAACTCTTTGATTCAACCACAATTCTCCAAAGCTTGACCAACTTCATCATCATTAACATTCATTCACATATTGACTTCTCGTTTCCAACAAATACAACTCTTATTCACTTCAATCCATATTGAAAAGAAATGATAATATTATTCACTTCAATCTCCCCATTTTTATTTTTTTCATTATCACATAAGAACACTTGGAATGGGTCAGTATGTGTTCCAAACATTTATCCCCGTTATTGGAAACCAAATGCAAAGGTGTTAGTGGGGTCCCTTCAAAAACATGTCCTCCACAATTTGAATAATATCTTTTGGGATGTTTCTGATATAGGGATGATGTCACATCGTTCACTTAGAAAAGAGCCTTTAGTTATTCAAATCCTAGTCTACATGGGACAACCCAGTGTAAAAAACAAGAGATATATGACCAAGGTTTTCAGTTCTATCCCTAAACAACCATACATGTGATATCATGCTCAGAATGGTTCAATTCATAACAAATAGATTGGATATTATCTGAATTATCAATGAAATGATAAATCCTTCACATACTTCACCAATCATATATAAAATTTTAGTGAAAGATAATGCTCCCCCTTTCATCCCATCTTGTCATCAATCATGAACTCCCCCTTAATTGACATGATATAAATAATTAAGAACAATGGATGAAAGTTTGATTGGAATACATCAGTTTCATATTCATGAGATGATATGAATTTCAATAGTTTTTCTTGACATAATCCTTGATAGCATCCCCTTCATTTTTTTCTCCACCTAATGGGGTTCACACACTTTGATTTTCCTTAGTGGAAAATTATCATCATAAGATCTTCAAGATATTCATATTGGTTCTGTACCACTATGGAACACTATAAGTAATTATCATATAATAAATGATGAGTCTAACTTGTAGTTATCCACAATGTTCATTCAATTGTAATTTTTAGAATGGAGTTCATCATCAATTCCCTTCAATGTAATAACACATATAAAACAAAAATATAATGGAATTAGATGGAAAACTTGTGAGATTATTAATAGAAGAACTAGGGATGAGAATATTCTCTCAACACGAGAACTCCTTTCCTTACAGCTCTAAAGTGTTTGGTACTTTTATTGTTGATGTCTCCATTACATTTGGAATTTTTATTTTCCATTGTTATCATGGATTCTTTTCTTCCATTCACCATCAACTTGTGTGGATAGTTTTACATAACTTCCAGATGTAGTGAAGTAGCTTTTGGTTGATGTTGTATAATTTTCTCCATTTGTCCAAGTAAAGAAGTTAAACATTTATTTTCGTGATTTCCAACCATATTTCAGCTTACACACAGTATTTGTGAGACACTTGGGATATCATGTATTGAAATACCCTTATGAAATTCGATTTCTCCATCTTGTGAAATGACATGTTTTATCTTTTCTTTACCATTATCTAGTATTTCATCATCAATTATTTGCAGTTATATAGAAATTTGAAAATGATTTGTCCAGATAACAAAAAAATCCTTCTAACCATTTTCTTATTTAGAGCATTCACATGGTTTCTTCATTGTCTTTATGTTACCTTTCCATTTAACTTATTAATATTATCTTCATGAATGTCTTACGTCAATCCCATTTTGCTCTGTATTGATTCTCTCTTTATTGTAAGCATTATTCCATTCATTACCATGGCTTGTTTGCAGTGATCCTTGGTATGATATTTCTTTCCACAATAGAAGGATCATTTCTTGGTTAAGATTTCATTCTTAAAATCCGGCTTGAAATTATTCTCAGGAATAATTTCTTTCATTTGTTTCTTGAATTAATTTCAATTCATATTCCCAATAGAGGACTTTTCAACTCCTTTTTCTTTCTCCTTCCATTGATATGGTCTATGCTTCTTATCGATATAGGTCTGAGGCATGGTATGAGTAAACTAGCACTAATCATAATTGTGACCAATTCTGCTGGAATAATCATTGAAGACATTAAGATACTCAAATTTTTCTTGATTGAAAATTTCTTCATTGTCTTTATTTTCAGCACTTTATTTGAAGGACGCTTTAATTCTTCACATCTATTTTCCCTAAATGTAGGTCATCCACATTCTTCATATTCTGACATATTATGCCAGAAATCGTTGGCATTATTCCCAAACAACCAAAAACACCTATAATAGCCAATAAATATACTACTTTTTCTTGTACTTTCAGTCGATCTAGATTCAGTGATTTTTTGTTTTTGGAATTATCTTTATTTCATTAGAGCATCCTTTTTGGAGTTTCACTTCTTAACTACTCCAATATACACCCTTGAGGTTTTGATGGGTGTATTGTCATTTTTATCAATCCACATCTTCCGTGCTTTTGCCTTTCAACCTGTAATTACAGATGAAGCTGGATTAGTAGAAATTGAAATAAATTGGTTTTGGGATACCTTCTTCTTGGAGGATATTTCAATTGGATTAGTGGATGATTTTAAATTTCTCTTGGAATCATATTCCCAAATAAAAACATGAGTCATAGAATCCCTTGTTTTATCTCTTTGAGATGTTCCATCATGGGGTGATTTATGATTCTTCAATTTCATTTCGAGCTCTAAACACATCATGTTGAGGGAGTTCTTCTCATCCACAACTGATCTCAGTTCACATTCCTGATTCTCCTTTAGCATTGTTATTTTCTCTTCATGCACATTTCTTAGTTGATCCAAAGGGATGTAAATCTCCTTTATCGTTTTGGATTTGTATCCTAGTTGAGAAGCATTGATGACCAATGAGAAATTGAGAAGCTTCTCTAATTCATGAAAAGATTATACAAATACAATCTCAAAGAATTAATTCACACAAATACTTCCCAACAATTCATGAGTTTCTTGAGCATGTCTTTCATTGAAAAGTTAAAATGTTTCTTCCATTTCATTCACAATTTTTTTGAGAGTGTTAGATATTACAATCGTTTTAGCCAATGCTTCTTCCATGGAATTAGATTCTTCTTCCAGCTGTATTTTTTCATTTTGAGGAGGAATAATTCTTCAAGCAATGTGTTTTTACACATCTCTTGGGAATTTCTTCAGATGATATTTGAATAGAGTCTGAGATCACTAATTGATCTATCATCATAACAACTTGAGAAGGCTTAATCAGAAGAACAATATGTATTATCACATGATGTATCTTTCATATTAATTTTATTAGAATGTGTCTCTCCATTAGTAGTAATATGCTTCTTCATCTTCCTTTCATATTTCTTTATTTTATTTTTCTGAGTCTTGGCAGAAATCTCCCTTTGAGCTTTCTCATTCATCTCCTCAAATCTGCACCTCATAAATACTCCCTTTGATCTTTTATAGGTAACCTACCTCTCATACCAATTGAAGTTCCTAGATCAGTGTGTATCACTGAGAGGGTGAGGGGTGAATCGATGATACATTTAAAACATTTTTATAATTGATTATTTTCAATTAAACCTCTATGTTTGGTTAAATCCATGACCCACTCTTCTTCCGTCTCTCTGCCTTACCTCGAATGATTATGTAAATGTAAAGGAACTGAACACAAGGATTTACATGGTTCAGTTCTATTACCAACTCCTTGCCGTGTTGGTTATTCACCCCAAAACAGATTTCCCACTATAATTTTATTAGTAATTATAATGGTTAATACAAATTCCCCCAATATCTCTCTCGATTCCCACAAGAAGTTCATTATACTACATCCAACAGTGTTACCAGAGTCCCAGAGTCCTGCTTCAGAGTCCCACTGAGGACTTATTCTCCTCCCTGAATATCATTGGGTTCTTCTTTCTCTCAATTCAAATGAGAAGATTATTTATTTAATTTATTATTTGATTCAATATAGATGATCTTATGATCTTCCCACACATGATTTATGAAACAAAACAAACTATGTATCTCTTTTTGAATCATCAAAAACCATTGGTAAGGCCTTGTTGGCCTTGATCAATATTTCAGATCACTTGAGTTGATCATTCCTTGGTCTCACCAATGCTCTGGAAATTATTTTATCTTATGATGAAAATATGGCCTCACTAAGATGTGTGACATTGGTGCACACCAATTCTTCATGAATATAATATGAAAGTATAATCTCTCACAATATCACTAGCATCTTTCTTCTTGGATTCGCAATTACTGAACACTCAGATTGAAGGACTTCTTTAAATATGTCTGGTTTTAGTCTCAAAACACATTCACTTCATGCATGCATTGTTTTAGATTAAATGCATATTGTAATTGGATATCTCAGTTTCTTCTTCATCATTATTGAAATTATTAAATGCACTAAGACTTATTATTATTTACTTGGAAGGAATCACATACAATTATATAATTATTCAAACACTGAGTATCAGCTCACATTGCATCATTTGAAATTTTTAGGCTTTATGCATGAGTTTCCTGACATTGGTTCTTCTTATTTACACAGGTCCACTAACAATCATGATTATTCCTCTAAGATTCTTCACGTGTGCATGTGCATGCATGCATGGATACACAATCAAATTCTACTTTTTGTGAAAACCTCTAGGATAAAAGACTTTGTGCACACACACAAAAAATCACTTCTATTTCTCATTTTCTCTTTATCTTCCTTTGGGACATAGTAGACACACACTTTTTCTTTTCAATTTGGGTACAAAGGGGTGTTTTATTATTATTGTTTCCTCATTATTCAAATGTTAACAGACACATTGGTCTCATGTTTTCATGCACCTTAAATCCACCATGAATTCACTCTATTTTTCATATTCTTTCACACATAACACATATGAGTATGTGGATGGTGTATGTGTGATTATTTCTTCTCAATAGGTTATCAAAGCCTCAACCTCATGCATGTGTTCTTTTTTGTGAAAAAACAAGGCCTCAAGTTCTTCCTCTTTGGCAAAAAAATATAAGGCTCAAGTTCTCCCTCTTTCACCTTTGGGGTGTGCGAGAGTCTCCATCACATAACATGAGAGGTTCTTGGTTCATTCATCGCATGAGAAAACCAATGGTGCAAGTGCAGTAGTTGTTTTACCCGTGGGATACTCCTCATAAAGATACAATGTGGGTTCAAATATCCTAACACGTGATAGTAGAAAATTTTCATAGAGGGTACATGTTATTTCACAAACCAGGGGGTTCACATTTCTTTTCTTCATGCAAGGGATGTGTGGATTCTTTCATGAACCAAGGGGGTCTCTCTTCTCCTCCTCACAAGGGTTGCACGAGACTACATCACGTAAGAGATTCATTGAAACCTCCTACCATTCGTAAACTAGAGGGGTTCACGGTTGCTATATTTCTTTATAGAAAAAGGAGAACCTTTAATCAAGATTGGAAGAAACATGTTTTCACTCAGGGGTCCTCCTTTTATAGGCAATGTATGTGTGTTTAAATCCTTTTGAGATTCCGTAGTATTGAATTCTTTGAATTCCCATGATCTTCAGTTTGAGTATTTCAAATGAAGATATGAGATACACTACATAACTTAGTTTCTTTTTTGTCATCCTGAATTGCTCATTTCACGTGACACTCCTCACCTGCATGCATTTTAGAATGAATTAAAATATTATCTTTCTACATCGAACAACATGGATTCAACAACTTTGTTTTCTCTTGGCCTATGTGGATTTATCATTTTATTCGCATGCATGAAAATTTTAATGAATTCATGAGTTCGATTCGTCTAGAAGATCACCATGGGCATGAAATCAGCTTCAACGGTGGCCATGGTGATGAGTTCGATTCTTGGCTTGAATAATAGTTCATGGGTGGAGCTCAGGTGTCCGGAGGTTGAAGAAAACCTCATTGGAGAGATCAAAAAGCCATAATTTAAACACCACACATCACTGATTGGTGTGCGGTGGAGATCAGATCATTAGACGGGGGATGTGTCATGCAACTGAGATCTCACACGAGATCAAATGAGTGTCTAGGATTTCCTCTCCATTTTTAAACCCATCCCACATCGAAATAGAGACACATGGGCGGCTCATTTATAAGACAAAACGCCCCAACCACAGCTCAGAATTCTCCTCTTCCCTCAACGGTATACCCTCATACCGTGTTCACCCTATGAGTGCACTCTTAGCACTAACTCTTCTCCTTGGGTGCACACCTATAGTCCACGCTGTTGGGTTTCATCACTGTGCGGCACCTGCGGGCTTATACACGGCACGCGCACAATGGCCTCTTGTAAGGCTAGCCTAGCGGGCATCCCTTTAGCGCGATTGACCCATGAGTAACACATGTGATTGAGGTGAGGACCTCAGCTATCCCTCTACAGTTGGATACATTTTTATACAGTCTCATAAAAAATGTTCCAACAATATAAACTAAAATTCATTGCCACATTTAACTATCAAAGCCCCTTCTTCATTGTCTTTTGTTTTTTCTTCAAAACATCATCATGCTTCTTTAGGTGGTTTTCATTGAATCATGTATGATGCATGAATCATTTGATAATTCCACATATATTAAGGCATAATGCATGTCCTTAATAAATGATTAATTGGATGGATCTTCTTTCTCCTAATGCAATTGAGTATTTCATGGTCTTCTTCAAGTGCTATAACAAAGTATCACCTTGATACAATTATTGGAAAAAAAACTAGTTCTAAAATTGTAAGAGTTGTATCCAATTAGAGAATTGATCAAGTGTAGTATTCAATGATTTGAATCAACAAAAATTCTCCAAGGCTTCACCAAAATCTTCATCATATTATTTCCTTCACATATTGACTTATCATTGTCAAAAAATACAACCCTTATGCACTTCAATCCATATTTACAAAAAATTAAACTCTTGTGAATTTCATTTGGTTTCACACCCAATGGAACTTCAGAACATACATTATTAGTGAATATGAGGGTTGTTCTTATCATGACATTTTGTCGTAGATTTTTTCTGATCCGTGACAATATTATGGATTTTAGATATATTTAGTGAATCTATTCCAAATCAAGATATAGAACTAGTTACCCTAAAATAATGATCAAGGGTTGAATCCTTTTATCTGTAGGGGGGTCAATTAAAATTTACATCTCAATACATATGATTATCTTCATCCATTCCATATATTTCTTTGAAATGGGAAGAATATTATGTTTTGAAGCCATATCACCATGAAATATAGCCTTCGCCACCATCAATATATGTGAGTAATATTTTTGGGATGGGATTGAACCACAATGATGAATCCAATGAATATGTTTATAAAAAGAATAAAAACCCATATAAATAATTAAAATTATTATGATGATCCTCATGATGAGAGTTCTTATACATTTTATCACTACACCCAGATGTTGATGACAAGGTTTAGATAGGTGACCTATGTATCCTACATAAGATAGTAATTAGAGTCACCGTAGTTCAATGTTCTATTGGGACATACCTTGAGGTGTATTACCTAGTATAGGGAAATTAAATTATTCCATTGAATGTGTATTACACTCAATGCTTACCCATGATGGGTGGAAATTTATGATGAGAAAAATATGATCATTGCATGTCTCTAAGGCCACATGGGTCAGTCTTAGTGTGAGAAATAAGGGATAACAAGTGATATGTACCATCACATATGTATTAAGGACTTGTGAACTTAAGAAACCATTTGGAATGTCTAATATGTAGAGCATTACTTAATAAGGTGTCATATGTATCTTATTTATATAAAGAATAAAATTTCTCGTAGTTGAGATAACTATTCAATATACTGATATATGAGTGAAATTGGTTTACCCATTAGATATTTTGGGTCCCAAGGGTTTTAATGATGGAAACAGAGAGGGGCTTACACCAAGGTAGATGCCCACTAGAGGTTTATCATTAAGACAGAATCATACATAAACAATTTGGATAGGGATTTGAGTTCTTATAGTTTATTCATATTCACAATATGTTGATGGATGAGGTAGGTATATGAAACCATGGGAGGGTTTGGGTCTCATTGGTAATAATTTCAGAGAAATTGTGAGTCATACGCCGAGGTGGATTCCCTTTTGAGTGAACTCCTTAGTAAGGCATACAATATATCCTTCATGGAATGGAATCAATGTTCTTGTAAATTAGTTGGGGGTATGCCCCAATATTCCCACTATATAAGGGTATCATTTCCTATTTTTTCATCCTGAAATTTAGTTATTGTATTTATGACATGTCTAAGGTATCTTTAGGATATTTCTCTATATGTAAGTGTGACATGTGTGAGGATTTTTTTACCTGGATAGGTTTCCTAGAAGACATGTCTAAAAAAATCACATGATCCATTTTACTCATCTAGAGGACATCTAATTATCTAGATGGAATTTATATGAAGTTTTAGAATGATCGGGGAATATAGTTCTGGAGAAAATTACATTACCAAATGACATACAAGGACTTGGTTGTGTGAACAAGCAAACATTTTTGGTGGAATTCACATGTCCTAGACAACATGATGGGAGTACTCAAGGATACATGGGTGAAATGAACTTATACTGCCCCATAACATGGGTCAAATATATACAGGACATAAAAATATCTATCTTGAAATCATGGTTGAATATCCAAGTCTTAGATGACATTACCTAGTGTCACCTCATGAATTTCCCAGGATTTTGAAGTGGAGTCACTTGATCTAAATGGCATGTCTGCAGGGTCTTCCATGACATGGGTGACATTCCATGGCCATATCACAAGATCTATATTGGTCTTTTGAATCCAATGAAGATTTAATATTTTCCACGATTTAATAATTCCTACTTTTTCCTTTTTATTTTAATTTCAATCTACTTTTCAAATTTTCAACACAGTTTGTCAATAACTAGTGTTGGGAAAAAATCCCTCAAGGCATCATTGAAGTATTTTTTAGGTGATTGTGTTTGTTGACAAAGTGATCATATGTGTTATTATTATTGACAATGCAAACCATGACATACAAATTTGTTGACAAAGAGGATTTCATGATGGAATGTCGGGTTCAAGAACTGAGGTCAATGATCCATGTTTGATTCAAGAACGTTGACAAAAGCGATGGATGATCTGGGGGCGGTACAAAAAGAACAGATACAAGGTGGCGCCATTTTCCAGTGTTTTCCATATTTTTGGGCCAAAAAATCGACAAATGAAGAGAAGTTTTTTTGGCAAAGGAACTTGCACGCCAAGGACTTGGAATATAGGAAACTTGCACACCATATGTTTTTCAATATCAGAAGATCAAAATATGTCAAAGGAAATAGGTTCGCGCATGATTGGGAGTTGGCTGCGGAAGTGTCTAGGAGGACAGAGGACCTGCGCGCCGAGACTCAGTCGCGTAGGTGACTTGCGCGCCGTCGCGCAGGGTGGTCAATTTGCCTATAAGTACTAGACCACCCCTCTTCATTTATCACCGGAGGTCAACACTTTGAGAAATCAGATCTCCCATCACGCATGTGTGGTGGTCGTGTAAGTGGTGTGTGGGTCGTGAAGGTTAAGTTGTGCGCCGGTGGTTGAATTTGCACGCCGATTGGTAGTTGTGCGCCAATATTGGTTTGGGTGTAAAAGGAAGAGAGTTGCGCTAGTTTGGAGTTTGGGAAGATTGTGTCACGCAAGTGTCTGAGGTGGACTTGCGTGCCTGTTGTGACTTGCACGCAGATACTTGTGTGCTGAGATTGACTTGCGCGCCAAGTAAGGTTTAGTTCCGGCAGTGATTTTCGGGCTCCGTGAAAGCTGGAAGTTTTCCCAATACCTTTGGTGAAAAGAGATATTCATCTATGGGTGAAAGTTTTACTTCAACAGAGAATCTACATACAGAGGAAGATGCATTATTTCATTCAAATGAAGAGACCTACAGGTCTATAAACTGTGAGTGGATCCTTTCCGGAGCAGTGAGCAAAAGAAGAGGGCGAAAGTGATCCTCTCCATCGGCAGTGAGCCAGAAAGAGAGAAACAGGGAGTGACCCTTGGGAAAGCAGTGAGCTGACCCTAAAATTTGTAAAGGTAGTGAGGACGAGCATAGAAGTGATCTAGCCCAAACCATTGTAGCCACATCTAGTGAAGAATAGTGGAATTAGGTACGACCAGCAACTTGTCAGCGTAAGATCCTTGGATGTAGCCCAGTGAGCGTGAACCAAGTAAAAATCTATGTGTCTGCCCACTTACTTCCTTGCGTTGCATTTAAAGCATCATCATCAGATAAAGAAGAAAATAAGTGATCATAATAAACACAAAAGTGAAAACTAAGTGACCCTTGTAATAAAGATGTCAAGATCCATTGGGGTAGAAAGAACTTTGAAAAAGATTATCCATACCCTGATTCACCCCCCCCCCCCTCTCATGGTATATAGGCCCTTATTGGTCCTAACAATTCGTATCAGAGGGATGGTTGCTTTTATCTGATTTGTTTCCTCAGACTTGGTGTAGTCGATCTGTGTGGTTAAATAATCAGTCTTCTCTTATCTTGGTGTGTCATGGAAAAGGGAAAAACATCAAAGTAGAATCAGAATTCGGGTGGTATTCCTCAGTGTGTAAGTGTGTATGGAAAAAGTGCGATTCAATTAATAGAATCAAATAGCTTACTGAAAGAAGTCATGGATTAATTTTATAGGGAAAAGATTGATTCGATCAATCAAGATGTTGGAATGAGTGAAGTACATGAACATCAAAGTGATACTGAAACAACTGATGATGATGAAGTTTTGATAAGGAAGCCACCGGTAGATGTTGTCAACATGACAAAGATATTGGACTGTAAATTGGATGAAGAAGTAAAATCTAAAGATATCCAGATAAACCTATTGGACGTTGAGTTCAACAAGCTAAGAGGCTTAAATCAAAGTCTTATTGATGTGGATACTGACCTAAAGGAGAAGAATGATTCTCAATGTGGAGAACTACGAAAGGTGGCTAAAATTAATGGAAAACAAAAGGCTGGTGATTATGAAGAAAATGAAAAGTCAGAAGAAGTTTAGAATCTGAAAGATAGAAATGATGATCTAGCAACACAGTTGTCTGAAGAAGTTCAGAAGAATCAAAGGCTACAACAAGAGAATGAATCTATCACTGAATCTTTTTCTAATGAAAAATTTAAAGTAATGAAGCAAGGTGACATGGTAGAAAATCTCACACGGGAACTAGAAGATGAGTTGAGTAGAGGGGAGAATCTCATAAAAGAACTCAATGCTCAACTTGAATCAATAAATAAGAAGATTCAACAATTAGATAAAGTAATAGAGAAATCCATGAATGAAATGGAGATATCAAGGGACAAAGGAAATCCTAAGTTGAAGGATGCACTGAACTTACTATTTGATTGTCCTTTGGAAGGTGATTTTAAAGTGAAAAGGAAGTATGAGATTTCTGAGGAGAAACAACAAAATATTTTCTCAGCTCAAAGACCATATAACTTGGGAAAATTTGGCCTTGGATTTGATGAATCCCCTTCCATGCATGATAGAATACGAGCCATGAATAATTCCAGTAGTGGAGAAAAACTTATAGGTTCTGAAGATAGGCCTAAGAGGAAAGTTACAAAAAGAAGTGATGACATGTGCTTTTTCTATGGGATTCATGGTCACATGTCAAGATTCTGTTCAGAGGCTCTGGAATACATCTCAGGCTGTGAAAACAGAAACATTACTAAATCAGAGAATAAGAAGAAGCATCATGAGAAATCAGACAGAAGATTCTCTCAGAGGAAAGCATCCACTAGATGTTATTACAGTGGAAGAATGAGACACACCATGTGTATGTGTCAGGAAGCTCAAGAGCCCGGTGTTAGAATAAGAACTCAAGGTGTATCATCATCTCGACATAGAAGTGACGAAATGAGGTATGCCTTTGATGGAAAATGTTTTATATGTTCAGATTATGGGCATTTGGAAAGAAATTGTAGCAAGAAGAACACGAGAAGGGAAAAGGAAATCAAAAGGAGATTGTCGACTCCAATGATGCATAATGAGAAATTCTATCCTGAGAGACAATGTTCCAAGGAGAAGTATATGCTTAGAGGCTCAGGGGAATCACATGGTGCTGAATGAATGGTGTATCATTCACGTCATTTTTTATACTCAAAACACCTTTCAAGGAAATAATGTGAACAAACCTGGAAGATTAAGGGGAGATCTACTCCAACTGTGATAAAGAAGAATAAATGTCCAATGGAGGACTCACCACCAGTGAAAAAGAGTGTGGTGACTCAGACATCTGATAAAAGAAAGATGGACAAATAATGTAATGAAACATTTGCAGGTCGTGTTCCACAGTGAAAACTGGAAGAAGATGCAAGATCCATACAATTGTGGAAGAAGAAAGGGAAGATGGAAAGAAAAAATATTCCTGCTTAGAGGAGGAATCAAGGGAAATGGAATTTTAGTGGAATATCAAAGAAAGAAATGTGTACTAGTGGGTTTAAACCCCAAATGTTGAGAAAGGCCAGGCCTACAAAATCTTCATATCAGAAAAAGTCTCAGCATGCAGGTAATGAATGCTTAGTCATATGGACAGAGTAGTTGAAGTTGGCCAGGTAGCTAGAGGAAGTAAGGAAGTAATGTGATGCTCTGCAAGAATGAATCAAAGGGTTGACCCATCAGGATCAACCACAATCCTCATCTTGAGGAGTCCAGAAGAAGCCCCTCTCCCTATGAATATAAATGCAATTAACTGATGATTCATGTGTTTCAAGATTTAGGGAGATGCAATCCATGGGGAAGTGGAATCTAAAGTTGCAAACAGGAGAAGTGATGTTCTCCAGATTTTTAATTGGCTCAAATAATGCACAATAGTTGAAGAAGAAAGAGAGCAACAGAGCACAATAAGAAGTGATTGTGTTATTAACATTATCTCTTGTTTCCTACACCGAGTTTCAACTCAGTAGGCTTAGATATTTTGTTAATGGATCAACTTTGAGTGGAATATGTGAACAAATGATGTAGGAGGAAAAGAATAGTTATGGGTCTAAACTATTGGGCCTAACAACTGGAATAGTTGGATATCACAGCGGGAGCATTCTATATCATAATTAGATGCATGATCTCAATATGATATGAAGGATGAATGTTTATCCTCATGAAGAATGATTGGTGGAAAAGCATCACATAGAGGTATTCATGATTATCTATTTTGTTCTAACAATGTGGTATCAACTGACTGCTTTCAGGATACCAAGAAGCTGTGAGAGAAAATCAAAGGTGTGTCAACAAAAATATGAGAGAATATGATCAATGAAATGACGTCATTGAATAACTACACAGATAAAAGTATCTGAAAGAAATGAAGCCACTGAAAAATGAGTCAGTGAAAAATTTCCTAATGAAAGTGCGGATGAAGAAAGAAACACATGGGGAGAAGAAGTGGCTGATTCTGATTCAGAAGAAGACACTGATGATGAACAAGAATGTGTCAAGTATGTGTCTACAAGGAAGCTAAAGAGCTGAGTTGAAACTAATAAACAGAATATCATTGTTGATCAGGCATCTCCAGTTCAGACTAGAATAATGAAGTCACTACAGCAGACATCATTCCTATCTCACGTAGAGCTGAAATGCTTTGCTGATGCAGCTGAAGATGAAAATTGGGTTCTGGATTTGAATGAAGAGCTTGGACAAATTGAGAAGAACTAGACATGGTAGATTGTTTTGAGGCCAGTAGATAATAATTTCATCAAAACTAAATGGGTCAATCCCAACAAGATGAATGAAGATGGCATAGTGATTTGGAACAAAGAATGACTAGTGTGAATGGGATACTCCCAGATAGAGGGAATATATGTTGATGAGACATTTGCACTAGTTGCAAGGCTAGAGACAATCATATTTTTTTTCCATAGTAGTGCAAAGAAAGTTCAAAGTGATCCAAATGGATGTGAAATCAGCATTCATGAATGGAGTTCTGGAAGAGGAGGTGTATATTGAGCAGCCAGATGGTTTTCTCATTCAAGAGGATGATAACAAAGTTTGTAGGCTAAAGAAGGCGTTGTATGGGCTGAATGAAGCACCAAGGGCATGGTACTCAAGACTTGATCAGTACTTAATGAAGCTTGGTTTTTAGCATGGGGGATTTGATTAGAATATTTATTTCATCAATGAAAGTAATCAAAGTATGATGGTGTTGGTTTATGTCGATGACGTAATATTTGGCATATCAAATGACGCTCAGTGCATAAAAGTTTCAGAATTTATGAAAAATGAGTTTGAAATGTCAATGATTGGAGAGCTAACATTTCTCTTTGTCTTACAGGTGACACAAGGAAGTAATGGAACATTCATTTCTCAATCCAAATACGCCAAAGAGGTTTTGAGAATGTTTGGAATGGAGAATTACAAGGATATGAAGACTCCGATTGCTACCTGGATAAAATTATCAAAAGATGAAGATGGAAAGGCAGTTAATATCACAAAATACAGGTAAATTATTGGATGATTGTTGTACTTGACTGCAACAATGCCTGATATTGTTTTCGCCACATGCCAAGCAGCAAGATATCAAAGTCATCCCAAGGAAGGCCACATGCTTGCAGTGAAAAGAATACCTTAGTATATCCAGGGCACAATGGATTTTGGCTTGACATATACTGACAAATCTCAGACAGAGTTATTGGGATATACTGATGCAGACTGGTCCGGTTCAGCAGATG
Organism: Viscum album; assembly: GCA_963277665.1. Lineage (NCBI taxonomy): Eukaryota > Viridiplantae > Streptophyta > Magnoliopsida > Santalales > Viscaceae > Viscum > Viscum album. The sequence continues at coordinate 1,449,479,751 of OY728140.1, read as the reverse complement.
ATAGAAAATCAACGTTAGGTGGTGCATTCTATCTTGGTGGACTATTTATTTCTTAGTTAAGAAAGAATTAGGATTGTATTCTGTTGAGCACCTCAAAAGCTGAATATATTGTGGCCACTCAATCATGCACACAGTTATTGTGGATGATGCAGCAGCTTGATGATATGGGAGTTGAGGTGAAGTCTCTAATTGGAATCCAGTGCGACAACTCAAGTGCTATAAATCTTAGCAAAAATCCCGTCCATCATTCAAGGACAATTCACATTGAGATTAAGTATCATGTAATCAAGAAGAAGGTGGAAAAAGGACTTGTGAAGTTGGTGTATGTGCCTACAGAGTTACAGGTTGCAAATATTCTAACAAAGGCCTTACCCAAGGAAGCATTTGAAAGGCATCGACTGAATCTGGGAGTTCAGTCAATTCCACGCACTTAAAAGCATGTGGATGTGGAACAACCTCCCCCTCTTCCCGAGGTATGATGTGTTTTTTCCTCATGTGCTGATATGTGTTCTCTATTCTGTTACAGACTACAAAGGAGTGACCATTGGGTTCGTTGACAAAGGGGGATAAAATAGTGATTGTTCAAGGGAGAGAGAGTGTAGAAATTTGATAAATCATGATTGATATGGGGAGACGCTGACCAGTGAAGCAGTCAGATAGGGGGAGAAATGGGAAAGGGGGAGATTTTTATATCTGACGATGCTAGAAGTGATCGATCAAAGTATAGATATCACGACAGCTGAGGATCGTGATAAAAGAAGAAGAGTGGTGTTGGAGAGTGGTAAGAATATTTTCAAACAAAAATTGGCCTTCCAATAAGTCCTTCAACAATTGGTATCAGTTTCGTAAAAATTGGTATCAGTTTGGTGTCAATAGTGGATGTCAGAGATGAAGTGATTCATTGATGAACTTTTCATTTACTCTTGTTTCTCACGCCGAGTGTTGCTCATGTGGGTTTAGAGTATGTATTGAGTAAATCCTTGATCGCTATCAGAACCGAAACAGGCGAATGGTGGATAAAGAATTAATGCTGTATCTTTTTATGGAAGAGTTTTCAACAAACCAAAAGGGGGAGATTTATGGGAAAAAATCCCTCAAGGCATCATTGAAGTATTTTTGAGGTGATTGTGTTTGTTGACAAAGTGAACATATGTGTTGTGATTGTTGAAAATGCAAACCATGACATTCAAATTTATTGACAAAGAGGATTTCATGATGGAATGTCAAGTTCAAGAGTTGAGGTCAACGATCCATGTTTGATTCAAGAACGTCAACAAATTAGATGGATGATCTGGAGGCGGTACAAAAAGAACAAATACAAGGTGGCGTTGTTTTCCAGTGTTTGACAAATTTTTGGGCCAGAAAATCCACTAATGATGAAAAGTGTTTTTGGAAAGGGGGCTTGCGCGCCGAGGACATGGAGTATAGGAAACTTGCACACCATATGTTTTTCAAGATCAGAAAATCAAAATATGGAAAAGGAAACAGGTTCGCGCAAGTTTGGGAGTTGGTCGCGCAAGTGTCTAGGAGGACATGAGACTTGCGCACTGAGACTGGTTCGCACAGGTGACTTGCGCGCCATCGCATAGGGTGGTCAATTTTCCTATAAATATTGGACCACCCCTCTTCATTTATCACTGGAGTTCAACACTTTGATAAATAAGAGATCCCGTCGCGCAGGTGTGGTGGTCGCGCAAGTGGTGTGTGGGTCGCGAAGGTGAAGTTGTGCGCTGGTGGTTGAAGTTGTACGCCGGTTGGCAGTTGCACAACAATATTTGTTTGGGCGTAAAATGAAGAGAGTCACGCAAGTTTGGAGTAGAGGAAGATTATGTCGTTCAAGTGTCTGAGGTGGACTTGCGCGCCCATTGTGACTTGCTCGTCGTTACTTGCGCACCGATATTGACTTGCGCGCCAAGTAAGGTTTAGTTCCGGCAGTGATTTTCGGGCTGTGTGGGAGCTGGAAGTTATCCCGATACCTTTGGTGCAAAGAGATATTCATCTACGGGTGAAAGTTATACTTCAACAGAGCATCTACATACAGAGAATGATGCATTATTTCATTCAAATGAAGAAACCTACAGGTCTATAAACTTTGAGTGGATCCTTTCTAGAGCTGTGAGTAAAGGAAGAGGAAGAAGGTGATCCTCTCCACTGGCAGTGAGCCAGAGAGAGAGAAACAAGGAGTGACCATTGGGAAAGCAGTGAGCTGACCCTAAAATTTGTAAAGGCAGCGAGCATGGGCATAGAAGTGATCTAGCCCGAACCACTGTATCCACATCTAGTGAAGAATAGTGGAATTAGGTACGACTGACAACATGTTGGCGTATACTCCTTGGACGTAGCCCAGTGAGGGTGAACCAATTAAAAATCTATGTGTCTGCCTGCTTACTTCCCTGCATTGCATTTAAAGCATCATCATCAGATAAAGAAGAAAATAAGTGATCATAATAAACACACAAGTGTAAACAAAGTGAACCTTGTAATGGAGAGGTCAAGATCCAGTGGGGCAAAAACAACTTTGAAAAATATTATCCATACCCTGATTCACCCCCCCCCCCCTCTTAGGGTATATAGGCCCTTATTGGTCCTAACAATTAGTATCAGAGGGACGGTTGCTTTTATCATATTTTTTTTGCTCAGACTTGGTGTAGTAGATCCGTGTGGTTAAATAATCAGTCTACTCTTATCTCGGTGTGTCATGGAAAAGGGAAAAACATCAAAGAAGAGTCAGAAGTCGGGTGGTATTCCTCGGTGTGGAAGTGTGTATGGAACAAGTGGGATTCAATTAAAAGAATCAAACAGCTTACTGAAAGAAGGCCTGGATGAATCTGATAGAGAAAAGTTTGATTCACTCAATCAAGATATTGGAATGAGTGAAGTACATGAACATCCAAGTGATACCGAAACAACTGATTATGAAGAAGTTTTGAGAAGTAAGCCACCAGTAGATGTTGTCAACATGACAAAGAAATTGGACCGAAAATTGGATGAAGATGTAAAATCTAAAGATATCCGGATAAACGTATTGTAGATTGAGGTCAACAAGATAAAAGGATTAAGCCAAAGGCTTATTCATGAGGCTACGGACCTAAAGGAGAAGAATGATTCTCAATGTGAAGAACTTCAAAAGGTGGCTAAAATGATTGGAAAACAAAAGGCTAGTGATTATGAAGAAAATCAAAAGTCAGATGAAGTTCAAAATCTAAAAGCTAGAACTGATGATATAGCAACACAGTTGTCTAAAGAAGTTCAGAAGAATCAAAGGCTACAACAATAGAATGAATCTGTCACTAAATCTGTTTCTGAGGAAAAATTTAAAGTAATGAAGCAAGGTGACATGGTAGAAAAGATCACACCGAAACTAGAAGATGAGTTGAGTAGAGGGAATAATCTCATAAAAGAACTCAATGCTCAACTTGAATCAATAAATAATAAGATTCCACAATTGGAGGAAGTAATAGAGAAATCCATGAATGAAATAGAGATATCAAGGAAAAAAGGAAAACCTAAGTTGAAGGATGCACTGCACTTACTATTCGATTATACATCAGAAGTTGATGATAAAGTGAAATGGAAGTATGAGATTTCTGAGGAGAAACAACATAATATTTTCTTAGCTCAAAGACCATATAGCTTGGAAAAATCTGGCATTGGATTTGATGAATCCCCTCCCGTGCATGATAGAATGCGAGCCATGAATTGTTCCAGGAGTGGATAAAAACATATAGGTGCTGAAGATAGGCCTAAGAGGACAGTTACAAAAAGAAGTGATGACATGTGCTTTTTCTGTGGGATTTATGGTCACACGTCAAGCTTCTGTTCAGAGGCTCTGGAATACATCTCAGGCTGTGAAAACAGAAACCTTACTAAATTGGAGAAATATAAGAAGTATCATGAGAAATCAGAGAGAAGAGTCTCTCAGAGGAAAGAATCCATTAGATGCTATTACTGTGGAAGAATGGGACACACCATGAGTATGTGTCAGGAAGCTCAAGAGCCCCGTGTTAGAAGAAGAAATCAATGTGTATCAGCATCTTGACATAGAAGTGATGAAATGAGGTATTACTTTGATGGAAAATGTTTTATATGTTTAGATTATGGGCATTTGGAAAGATATTGCAGCAAGAAGAAGACATGAAGTTAAAGGGAAATCGAAAGGAGATTCTTGACTCCAATGATGCATAATGAGAAATTCTAAACTGAGAGACAAAGTGGCAAGGAGAAGAATACGCTTAGAGCCTAAGGGGAATCACATGGAGCTGAAGGAATGGTGTATCATTCACCTCATCTGTTGTACTCAAAACAACTCTCAAGGAAATAATGTGAACAAACCTGGAAGATTAAGGGGAGATCTACTCCAGCTGTGATAAAGAAGAATAAATGTTCAATGGAGGACTCACCAATAGTGAAAATGAGTGTGGTGACTCAGACATCTGATAAAAAAAGATGAGCAAATAATGTAATGAATAATTCGCAGGTCGTGTTCCACAGTGAAAACTGGAAGAAGATGCAAGATCCTTGCAATGGTGGAAGAAGCAAGGGAAGATGGAAAGAAAAGATATTCCTGCTCCGAGTAGAAATCAAGGGAGATGGAATTTTAGTGGAAAATCAAAGACAGAAATTTTTACTAGTGGGATTAATCCCCAAATGGTGAGAATGGCCAGGCCTACAGAATCTTCATATCAGAAAAAGACTCAACATGCAGGTAATGAATGCTTAGTCATATGGCCAGGGCAGTTGAAGTTGGCCAGGCAGCTAGAGGAAGCAAGGAAGGAATGTGATGCTATGAAAGAAAGTATCAAAGGGTTGACCCATCAGGATCAATCACAATCCTCATCTTGAGGAGTCCAGAATAAGCCTCTCTACCTATGAATTTAAATGCAATTAACTGATGTTTCTTGTGTGTCAGGCTTTAGGGAGATGCAATCCATGGGGAAGTAGCATCAAAAGATGCAAAGTGGAGAAGTGATGTGCTCCAGATTTTTAATTGGCTCAAATCAGGCACAACAGTTGAAGAAGAAAGAGAGAAATTGATAACAATAGGAAGTGATTGTGTTATTAACACTATCTCTTGTTTCCTACACCAAGTTTCAACTCAGTAGGCTTAGAGATTTTGTTAATGGGTCAACTCTGAGTGGAAGATGAGAAGAAATGATGCAGGAAGAAAAGAATATTTATGTGTCTAATCTGTTGGGCCTATCAATTGGAATAGTTGGATAACACAACAGGAGCATTCTATATCAAAATCAGATGCATGATCTCAATATGATATGAAGGATGAATGTTTATGATCATGAAGAATGATTGGTGGAAAAGCAGCAACACAGAGGTTTTCATGATTATTTATTTTTTTATAACAATGTGGTATCAACTGACTACTTTGAGGATACCAGGAAGCTGCGAGAGAAAATCAAAGGTGTGTCAACAAAAATCTGAGAGAATATGTTCAAATAAATGACATCATTGAACAATGACACAGATAAAAGTAGCTGAAAGAAATGAAGCCACTGAAAAATGAGTCAATGAACAATTTCCTAATGAAAGTGTTGAGGAAGAAAGAAACACAGGGGGAGAAGAAGTGGATGATGCTGATTCAGAAGAAGACACTGATGATGAACAAGAATGTGTCATGTATGTGTCTACAAGGAATCCAAAGAGCTGAGTTAAAACTGATAGACAGAATATCATTGTTGATCTGGCAGCTCCAGTTCAGACTAGAATAATGAAGTCACTACAGCAGACATCATTCCTATCTCAGGTAGAGATGAAATGATTTGCTGATACAGTTGAAGATGAAAACTAGGTTCAGGCTTTGAATGAAGAGCTCGTCCAAATTGAGAAGAACCAGACATGGGAGATTGTTTCGAGGCCAATAGATAAGAATTTCATCATAACTAAATGGGTCTATCGCAACAAGATGAATGAAGATGGAACAGTGATTCGGAACAAATCATGACTAGTGTGCATGGGATACTCCCAGATATAGCGAATAGATGTTGATGAGACATTTGCACCAGTTTCAAGGCTAGAGACAATCGGATTATTTTTTTCCATAGTAGTGCAATGAAAGTTCAAAATGTTCCAGATGGATGTGAAATCTGCACTCATGACTGGAGTTCTAGAATAGGAGGTGTATATTGATCAGCCAGATGGTTTTATCATTCATGAGGATGAGAACAATGTTTGTAGGCTGAAGAAGGCGTTGTATTTGCTGAAACAAGCACCAAGGGCATGGTACTCAATACTTGATCAGTACTTAAAGAAGCTTGGTTTTCAGCATGGGGGAGTTGATTACAATCTTTATTTCTGCAATGAAAGTAATCAATGGATGATGGTGTTGGTTTATGTCTGTTAAATAATATTTGGCGGATCAAATGAAAATCAGTGCAGATAATTTACAAAATTCATGAAAAATAAGTTTGAAATGACAATTATTGGAGAGCTAACATTTTTCCTTGGCTTACAGGTGACACAAGGAAGTAATGGAACTGTAATTTCTCAATCCAAATATGCCATAGAAGTTTTGAGAAGGTTTGGAATGGATAATTCCAATGAGATTAAGACTCTGGTTGCTACCTGGATGAAATTATCAAAAGATGTAGATGTAAAGGCAGTTAATATCACAAAATACTGGCAAATTATTAGAAGTTTGTTGTACTCGACTGCAACAAGGCCTAATATTGTTTTCGCCACATGCCAAGCAGCAAGATATCAGAGTAATCCCAAGGAAGGCCACATGCTTCTAGTGAAAAAAAATACTTTGGTATATCTAGGGCACAGTGGATTTCGGATTGACATATACTAACAAATATCAAATAGAGTTATTGGGATATACTGATGCAGACTGGGCCGGTTCAGCAGATGATAGAAAATCAACGTCAGGTGGTGCATTCTATCTTGGTGGGCTATGTTTTTCTTGGTTAAGCAAGAAGTAGTATTGTATTTCATTGAGCACCGTAGAAGCTAAATATATTGCGTCTACTCAATCATGCACACAATTATTGTGGATGAAGCAGCAGCTTGAAGATATGGGAGTTGAAGTGAAGTCTCCGATCGGAATCTAGTGCGACATCTCAAGTGCTATAAATCTTATCAAAAATCCCATCCATCATTCAAGGACAAATCACATTGAGATTAAGTATCATTTCATCAAAGAGAAGGTGGAACAAGGACTTGTGAAGTTGGTGTATGTTCCTACAGAGTTACAGGTTGCAGATATTCTGACAAAGGCCTTACCCAAGGAATAATTTGAAAGGCATCAACTGTCTCTAAGAGTTCAGTCAATTCCCCGCACTTAAAAGAATGTGGATGTGGAACACCCTCCCCCTCTCCCCGAGGTATGATGTGTTTTTCCCTCATGTGCTGATATGTGTTCTCTACGCTGTTACAGACTACAAAGGAGTGACCTTTGGGTTCGTTGACAAAGGGAGAGAAAATAGGGATTGTTCAAGGGGGAGACAGTGTGGCAATTTGATAAATCATGATTGATACGGGGAGACGCTGACCAGTGGAGCAGCCAGATAGTGGGAGAAATGAGAAAGGGGGAGATTTTTAAATCTGACGATGCTAGAAGTTATCGATCAAAGGATAGATATCACGACATCTGAGGATCGTGATAAAAGCATAAGAGTGGTGTTGGAGAGTGGTAAGAATATTTTCAAACAAAAATTGGTCTTCCAACAAGTCCTTCAACAATTGGTATCAGTTTCGTACAAATTGGTATCAGTTTGGTGTCAACAGTGGATGTTATAGATGAAGTGATTCATTGATGAACTTTTCATTTACTCTTGTTTCTCACACCGAGCATGGCTCATGTGAGCTTAGAGTATTTGTTGAGTAAATCCTTGATCGCTATCAGAATCACAAAAGGCGAATGGTGGCTGAAGAATTAATGTTGTATCTTTTTATTGAAGAGTTTTCAACAAACCCAAAGGGAGAGATTCTTGGGAAAAAATCCCTCAAGGAATCATTGAAGTATTTTTGAGGTGATTGTGTTCGTTCACAATGTGAACATATGTGTTGTGATTGTTGAAAATGCAAACCATGACATTCAAAATTGTTAAAAAAGAGAATTTCCTAATGGAATGTCAGGTTCAAGAGCTGAGGTCAACGATCCATGTTTGATTCAAGAACGTCGACAAAAGAGATGGATGATCTGGAGGTGGTACAAAAAGAACAGAAACAAGGTGGCGCCATTTTCCAGTGTTTTCCAAATTTTTGGGCCAAAAAATTGAAAAATGAAGAAAAGTGTTTTTGGAAAAGGGACTTGCACGCCGAGGACATGGAGTATAGGAAAATTGGGCACCATATGTTTTTCAAGATCAGAATATCAAAATATGGCAAAGGAAACATGTTCGCGCAAGTTTGGTAGTTGGTCGCGCAAGTGTCTAGGAGGACAGAAGACTTGTGCGCCAAGACTGGGTCACGCAGGTGACTTGCACGCCATCGCACAGGGTGGGCAATTTGCCTATAAATACTTGACAAACCATCTTCATTTTTCACAAGAGTTCAACACTTTGAGAAATCAGAGCTCTCGCCGCACATGTGTGGTGGTCGCGCAAGTGGTGTGTGGGTCGCGAAGGTGAAGTTGCGCACCGGTGGTTGAAGTTGCGCACCGGTTGGCAGTTGCACACCAATATTGGTTTGGGTGTAAAAGGAAGAGAGTCACGCAAGTTTGGAGTAGAGGAAGATTATGTTGCGCAAGTTTCTGAGGTGGACTTGCGTGCCCATTGTGACTTGCATGCTGATACTTGCGCGCCAAGATTGACTTGCGCGCCAAGTAAGGTTTAGTTCCGGCAGTGATTTTCGAGCTGCGTGGAAGCTGGAAGTTTTCCCGATACATTCGGTGCAAAGAGATATTCATCTACGAATGAAAGTTTTACTTTAACAGAGCATATACATACAGAAGAAGATACATTATTTCATTCAAATGAAGATACATACAGGTCTATAAACTATGAGTGGATCCTTTCCGAAGTAGTGAGAAAAGGAAGAGAAGAAGGTGATCCTCTCCAGCGGTAGTGAGCCGGAGAGAGAAAAAACAGGGAGTGACCCTTGGGAAAGCAGTGAGTTGACCCTAAAATTTGTGAAGGCAGTGAGCCTAGGCATAGAAGTGATCTAGCCCGAACCATTGTATCCACATCTACTAAAGAATAGTGGAATTAGGTATGACCAGAAATTTGTCGGCATATGCTCCTTGGACGTAGCCCAGTGAGGGTGAACCAAGTAAAAATCTTTGTGTCTGCCTGCTTACTTCCCTGCATTGCATTTAAAGCATCATCATCAGATAAAGAATAAAATAATTGATCATAATAAACATACAAGTGAAAAGGATGTGACCCTTGTAATAAAGTGGTCAAGATCCAGTGGGGTAGGAAGAAATTTGAAAAAGATTATCCATACCCTGATTCACCCCCCCTCTCAGGTTATATAGGCCTTTATTGGTCCTAACAACTAGATTATATCAGGATTCATGTGTTGTAGTTGACTTGTGGGAACTCCTTTGTATAATCATTATGACATTCTAGACATCATTTTTTCATACCAATAGAGTGATCATTAAAATATCATTTTCATGTTTCCTTATTGCTTATTTCATTCCACATGAATTCCATTATAGAAAGAATATATAATCACTCAAATTTGTTCTCCATGAAGTCCACACATATGATCTCATGTTGTAGTTGTTATCATAGACTTTTTTTTGTTTTGATGGAGGGTTATACAGGCCTCAATTAATTATTAATATGATTCTATTTGTGCGCTGTCTCTTTAAAATATGTGTTGTATTTTGTGGAGGCATTCTTGTATCAGTCACTTATCCTGATCCTTCCATGGGTCATCTATAGAGCCGAATAATGATATTGACGATGAGAATAATATTAAATTTACATGTCTATCAAACCCCATAATATCAGTGTAATTTAAGCTAACAATGATTAAATTTCAACGATAATCCAAAATTCCAGGAAAACATGTATGTGTGTCTTCCTTAGATCCAGATACCAATTGAAAAGCTTCTGTGTGTTCAAATATTACTCATATAGTGATCATTCTGAGGAAAAAAAATCTTTTCAAGGAGACTCATGTGATCAATAGTGATTAATCTTGGTGTATAACACCATTTTTAATGAATATTATAAAGTCATCCCTTACAATGAAAAATTCTCCCCTTCAATTTCACATTTCATCCATATTGCTCAAGGACAATAGATCTTGTCATTTCATGAGAGCATTTTTAGGGATAATCACTCTCCTTGTTTGTTATGTGTCGACTGGTAAATGATGGATCTCACGGGGAGCTCTGAAGATTTCCTTGAATGACTACTATACTTTCCCATATATCCACAGTAGTATCATATTCTTGTAATGGAATGTATGATTTCCTCCATTATTTTAGTTGGCATACCAAATTTATCTATCATAATAAGGTCTACATATTTCCAGGGGCATCCCATGGACATTCAAATCTCATGAGTAGGTCAAATGAATATCAACTTATTTATCCTTCAAATGAGGATTAACCTTTTAAAATAAATAAGTAATAAAGGGCTCAATATGATTGTCATAAATCTATCAGAATAAAATTCACATGGTTTGGAGAAGAATTCCAGAAACCCTATATGTGATCAACATCAATTATATTGAAGACGACATAAATACATTGGGTCATATATAAGGGTAATGGTGTGATCTTGAGTTGGTTAAATTTTGTACATGATATGACCACAAAAACATTTCGTGGTCATGAGATTTAGTTTCCTGCTATCAAATACGTGACCCATATAATTCATCCTCTTTTCCGTCATTTGATTTCTAATGAAAATATTATTCATACTTTAGGTATTTTTCATATTATATATTTTTCAATTTTTATTTAGCAGGAGTTAAAAATTTATCCCCATTATGAGTGACATCTACAAGGAATAGGGATTCGTTATTAGGAATGTAAATTAATACCAAATTACTTAGGGCTACCACACATTGGTGTTTCATGAGTCATTTGGGACCCAAGGTGACCTTTGGTATTCTTTGTTGTTCCCTATAAATAGGGTTGTGAGGGGAGGGTCATTTAATTAGTGTCCTCAAATCCAAGAGCTGTTTTAGTTCCTCTTCTATCATAAATACTTTGCATGACCATGATGTAATATGTATTTTAGAATCCTCTCTACAAGAACTAATCAAAATATATGATCCTTAGAAAACCCCCAAAACCCTTTCATGAGGTTCATTCATGAGATTTGATTTCACATTTCTCATCATCCCATCACTTATTCGAAATAATCTATAATAATATCTTGCTAACTAAGTTATCCATAACCTATGTACTTATCCTTACATATTTCTTGTAAGATCAACATGATCAACATGGTCAATCATGTGATCAATCAATCATTATGTGGTTTGTCTCACCATCTCATGATCATATTATTACATGTTTTATAAATTACTATGTGGTAATGAGATACACCATCGGTAATGAGATTTGTGAGTCATTTATGGGTCATGTGCTTCCTGATACCTGTAGCAGGTCATGGGGTCACACATCTGTTCATTGTATTTGAAATTCAATTGATGATATCTGATTCATATGCCTCTTTTAGTGGGTTTTCTCAATCATCACCCATTTATTCGATTATTCTGTAGAAATGTGTAGTCAGACTGACATGATTTTTATGAATTATAACTTCGACCCTATGTATATTCTATGCTTTTACAATAAGGGTTGGTTATGGAATCTCCAATATAAATTTCTATATTATCACATATCCCATCAGATTTCAATATATGGATTTGGTCTATGAGAGTATTCATTTATTCCCTCTACTGAAAACAATCTTCCATACAACTACCTATCATCCTCCCTGTATTTTTTTCAGTTTATGTATTTTGAATGTAGTACATTAGTAGTGAGAAATCCTAATTGTTATTCTACATGTTTTAGGACTCTCCACAGGGTTCAGATGATTGAAATTTTTCCACCATCCCATATCTCAATGTTATTTGATCTTATTTGTCTCAACAGTAAATGATCCATGATGTGGATGGATTTAAAAATGGTACACTCTAGTATATGGATATTTTTTTATGAATGGGTTTTGTGTTTGGGGTCAGAGAGACCTACTCATATTTTTTCAATCAACTACATGATGTTCACCTATATGAGACATCATGGGCTTCACAGTTATTGATATATCACCAACTAAACTTTTCAAATTTATTATTAGTCGTTGTTTCCCTATAATTAATTCCTTTAATATATCCCATGGGGAGTAAGGGACATTCTTATATGTCATTGACCAGTTGGGGGGGATAACTCCACCAAGGGCAATGTATGATGATTTTATTCCTGTCATAGATGTTTGGTATGACCCCAAACAAACTCTGACCATGAAAAGGTACATGCATTACATTGTGAAATATAATCTAAGGATCGGTATAAATCAATGATCCTTCATCACCTATAAGGGATGGATACAAATACATCCCTAGAATCACAATACTCAACCAAATTCTATAATCCCTCACTTATTCCCTTCATGGAATGTCCATTATAGTGCTTGATCATATTATTAAATCCGTAAGGTCAGAGTCCAAAATACCTGGTGCTACTAGGTGGGACTAGAAATATACCCATACCATAGTCCGGAAATGTTTTTAGACATGTTATTAATAGAAGGAATTTCCCACCTAGAGACACAAGCTGGGAATTCAAGTGAGCATTTTGGTGATGGAATCTATATTAGATGAGGGTAAGACCCTTAAATTAGATGTACCTACTTTTATCACCTATACTGAGTCCTAGTCCATAGTCAACATTGAATCATTCTTTACCATATTGATAACCCTTTAACATTTTTATTTTTCTGAATATGGGAGCATTTTTGATGCTACACATACCCTTAATAACTGAGAACCATGATTCCACATTTTCCCCACAGTTGTTGAATTTTTATGTAATTATTTGACGCATATATTTTCTTATGAGTTCTTTTGAATTATAATTTGGTATGTTTATTTTATCTATATTTTTTATCCCACACCTATGGGGCCAGTTATCGATAATTGTGGCCTCCATCTTGATTAATAGTGATACAAATTATATCTTTGGGATGTGGTTCTCAATACCCATGTATACGAGATTATTATTATTGATAATTATACACCTTACTAGTTGTTTTTCCTATTCGGTTCTATCCATAGTGTTTTAAATCTCCCTTTTGAAGGCATATGGAGATAATGAAATCCAGTATTATCTTTCAGTGTGCGATTTTATTGGTTTTCAAAGACACAAATTCAAAGATTATCCTTCTGATTATAGGTTTTCGTATCTTTCGTGTTTAGGATTATTCCCATTCCTAGAAATATTTCTATCATTTTTGTGTGACAAATATATTGGTTCACCTACTGAAAAAATCATGTTGTAGACTGACCCTCTAATCAATATAAACAATTGAGTTGATTTATTATTCAGGTGTGATTTTGAAGAATCATTCTCATCCTACCATGGAACATATCTTGTATAGATTATAATTTATTGAGTAATATGGTTCTGAAATATGAGTTAATTTGATCCATGAATTGAGAGAAAATCATAGTGGAATTCTACTCTTGCTTCTACTTTATCACATTAGAATGTTTCCCCATATGATGTACCTACCGAAGTGGTTGTAGTGGACATGGAATGATATATGATAATCTATTATAATATCCACACCTTGATTTCTAAGACTCCTCTAAAAAAATATCACAACCATGAGGGGATCCATAGTTATCTCGTTCATGATTTGGTTCTAGGATGTTTTAACCCCTGAAAAATATATGATAACATGTTACAAATTATCTAGAACCAAACAAAACTACATGATAGTGAGATGGGTCTGTGTTGTTTTGATGATGAATGTTTTATAGACAATCACTGAGGTAATAACTATACAAAAATGGGAGAATACGTGACACAACCTCTCAATTACGAATTAAGAAATATATCATGATTGTAGAAATAATAGAATATGAATTGTGTGAACCTATCTCTAGATCCCATCACATGGATTTTTCATCTTTAATAGTGACTAGTTATAATTGATCTGGAAAGTTACCCTATTTTATTGATACCCTTCATTTAATGGAGGTGAATGAGGTGAAAGAGAAAACAACACTTAATTAGTCCATTGACAGTTCTCTCAATGCAATGGTGTTCTTGGAAAACTCTCCCAATAAAATATTTCTATAATCTGCTGACCTATATGTTTTGTTTTGATGGAATCCACAAACGAGATATAAAATGTAGTGATTATCATTTTTTTCATCTTATAAATGAATAAAATCTCTAAAAATTACATGTTGTTGTCCATTGTTCTTTTATTCATGTTGTATATGAAATTTCATTGATCTGATGTTGTATTAATCATCAATGATACCGTCATATTTTATAATATCTAAAACTAAATGTATATATTTAGTTGTTTATATCACATCATATTTTTCTCCTGAAATGGGATAAAAATTCCAATTTAAATGATATTACTTGTTGATCTATTTGGTCTAGTTGTCTTGACATTACCAGATTTAGAATGAAAAATTGGGTTTAATATATTTCATAGAGGGATATTTATCTATCTTTCATAAATGTTAGTGGACTTAGAGTGTTTATTATGGTTTTTTAGAGACCAATAAACATCCATTCATGGTTTAAATATTTTCATTCATATTCAACGTAAATTTTTATTAAGAATCAGTTATATGGGAAGAGTTAGTGGGTGTTGACTCAGCTTTTTCTCATTCGTACCTCTTATGGGTATTATCCTGACATATTTTATGCCATTTCACTTTTATTACTGCTCAATATTTCATGGGGAACACAGATTTCATGCCTAGTGATTAGAGGCTTGATTTTTTAACAGGATACTCATTTCATGTCTTCATCATGGAAATCATTTTGTCTCTTTTATTTTTCTATTATATGGTCATCAAAACTAGACCAAAATAATGCTCTAGTTTATGGTATTCGATCAAGGACCTTCAAATACACAATTTAATGGAAATATATCGAATAAAATTCAATGTTATGTATTAGTATCTCCAAGATTGGACCACCTATTTGGGGTATTTTAGGACTTTTTAGCATGTACTTCCAATTTTTATTGTTTCGGGCCTCCTAACTCAGACCACCTATTGCTGTAATATACAGACTCTTAAATCCTACATTTTTTTTGTTTTGTTTTAGGGTCTCCTAGCATAGAGAAGATACTGTTCTATTATTATTTTTTTATCATGGATGTTATATTTTTTTTGTTTTGGGCCAGCTACCTAGGACACCTTATTATTTTAGTTTGGGTGATTTTAACTTAGACCCTATATTTTGGTAGCTTAGGGTCTTTTAGCTCGGACCATCTGTTATTGTAGTCATTAGTATTTTATCTCGAAACACATCTTTTTAGTAGTTTAGGTTATTCTAGAACAGGCTTTAATGATCCATATATTTTAATTACATGCCTCCATAATTTTATTAATTAATATAGAACGTAATATACTTGATGAGGATGATAGAAATCACCCAAAGTAGCTGAGTTCTTCTGTGTTATCTTAGAAGCTAATGATTATTAGATTTCCCTTCCTTCAAGGATGATATTCCTATAGTTGGTAGGTAAAATACCCTATAAATCAATATAATGGTCAGTCATAGATTTCCATCCCTTATCCAATGTTCAAGGAAGATTTTTTAGGTGGTATTTGTGAATGATATAATATTATGTAAGTTGAGTGCACCGGGACTGATGTATTATTGGCCATGTATTTTCATAACTAAATAGATTGAATTTATTGAAATATAATGGTTAATACTTACAAAGGATAGACCATAACACCCTTTGGTTTTGAGTTATTCCAAAGAGTTATCGAGGGTTGTAAGGATTTAATTTCCTTTCCAAGATCAAGGATGTGCATCTAATTGGAAGGTCTATGTACTTATGAAGGAGACCATAACGGTTATAAGAATTGTCTAGTAGAGGTGATCTTAATCATTTTTGAGGGACATGAAATATTTTTTGATGAATCAAATTTGTAGAGGACAAAGTGGGGTACCAATAAATTATCTTGGATGGGTTCTAGAAACCTTGGTAAGTATTGCATTATGTTGGGAGGCTCATGACTCATTCTATGTGGTCTCGATTCACTAGGAGCGTGGCATCAAATGGCCTAAGAATGGATTGTTTCATTATTTCTTTGAGAATTAGTATAATTAGTGGTTATGTAGCATAAATGATGTGACATTTCACGAGTAATATGGTGATGGGGGTTGTAAACCCTGGACTAAAGCCCTAATGACTTGATTAATGATATGTGAAAATCGTTTTAGGGATGAATGAGAACATGCTTGGGGTACTATGTTCTTACATGGTGACATTCAACTCACAAAGAAAATGTATCCCTTCTTGTAGGGATATAATTCTATTGGTTATGAGGTCAATGATTTTATACATTAATATAATGGACAAATAGAGAGATCTATTTTCATTTAAAAGGGATATGATTTTTTTTTTAGAAAACCTGAGGAACTCAAAATATTAATTTTTTATTTTTTTAACGTAATATTTAATAAGGGTTTTTCAACCTAACGTTTTTTTCACTTAGTGAACACATTATCATGGTGAGGAAATGTGAAATTTCATTATTCTAAATTTTACCTAGACCAGGGGGTCCATCAAGTACGAAATTTTTTTTACCAGGGAAACAAATTTATACCTATGATTTTTATGCCTATTGTGCTTATGATATTACATTAAGCTAAACAATAGACATAAAAATTTTAGTGATGATAGAGTTAAGTCATTCTCCGGAAAAAATTATCAGTTATATTACTAGGTTATATTTTTGACTCCATTACTAAAAGATTTAGGTTATAAAAAATTGGATCATCAAAGGCTAATGTTTAATGTGTTAGAGAATTGACCAATGTTCACATAGTTTATGTTCAACATAAAAATGGAATTGTTGTGTGGTTTATGTTAAATGAAAACCTATTTAGGATACTCGAGGTAAAGAGTACTTGTTGACACTATGTTCTATCAACGATTCTAATAAATGACAAAGGGGAATACCTTTAAAAGAAAATTGGAATACATGAATAAAATCTAGATTTTCAAAGGCATGAGTTTTGTGTCACCTTAGTCATACCAAAAGGGTGTCAGCGTTCAAACTACTTGCGAGCCCCAAAATCCAGTGCATCCTACTTGAGTACCCAAACTCATTTTCCCAAGTCCTGGTTTTGGCCTATAATGAGATTCTTGGGGCCTTATTTGTAAGAATGGATTTATCTTAAGCCAAATTGCTGCTCTGGTCAACCTAGTACTTCTCCCTACTCTTCCGAAATTATCAAGGTAGTTCTTCAAATACTTGAATGGAGTATTTAATGGATCATCATTGAAAATAAGTCCTTTTAGTGTTTTAAAACCATAAAAAGTGTGCACCTAATATGCCCAACCACCCTAAATTAGAAATACTTACACACCACTTATTCCTTTTACAGGAACTTCATATCCCCACCTCTAGGAGCACCTATGAATACCCCTAATGGATTGAGCTAAGTATCTCCCATGTATTACCATACAGTTTTTTTCACTTATGTGAATATAAGGTCACCCAATCCTACTTGAGCACCCATACTTTCACGCCATTACCAACATGGGGACCCCTCATTGATTCAATTACTCTCTTCAGTATAAAAGCCATCAAGACCTCTTCAAAACTCTTCATTGATTGTATTATTCTTCATTAGATCCCTTTTTTGAAATAGATTATGTTGAGACCTCTATCAAAACCTCCAGACTTATAAACCCTTTGTGAATGGCACATCAACGTTTCATCTTATTTGGGTTTTTTATCCACGGTTAGAGGATTCCCAAATTTGTTTGACAATGGGGTTAGGAATCATGGAGTGTCAGCATTCCATACCGGAGCAGATACATACCTT
Organism: Viscum album; assembly: GCA_963277665.1. NCBI lineage: Eukaryota > Viridiplantae > Streptophyta > Magnoliopsida > Santalales > Viscaceae > Viscum > Viscum album. Next base: position 1,449,461,780 of record OY728140.1, on the reverse strand, counting down.
TGTTCCATTCCCTAAGGGTTATGGGGCATAATCCCCCATATCATACAGAGAACAATATCTGGAACATAAACCCTTTCCAACTAGTGGTAATCAGTCCATTCCGGTAACCAATCCAAGGCAGGAACATACACATACCAATGATAACCAATTTTCCTAGAAAGTGACCCCAACTAAGTGCAAGAGATCATCAAAGAAGAATTCCCATCAAACACATTTTGAAAATCAATATTCAAACATCAATTTGGCTCCTCTTAATGCAGGATTTCTTCATACCCTAATATATTTATCTGGTGTATCTCAAGATCTTATCCTATCATTACAAAATTATGGGAGTGGTAGTAGTAATTCTGATATTCCTCATCAGACATGTCATCATGATGTTTTTTTCAGGAAACTTCGGTCAGTCCAGAGCGCTTATCTCTGGATGAGAGCCACGGAAACCCTCCGTGCGGCCCGAAGACCAAGTAAAAAAGTGGATTCATCCCTTGATATAATACACCATGGTGATCCTCCCAATGATGTAATTCGCAGCAAAATTACACTCACTAGTTGTATTTTCCATTTTCTTAAAAATTATACAATTGATAATCTAGAGATGACAAATCCCTCCTATCTCAAGGGACTTGCAACCACAAGGTCAGTCATGTATTATTCTTTATCATTGAAGGGTGAAACACTTTCTCAACTGAAGGACTTCTTAGAAGAATAGTCATTCTCCAAACCTCCCTTGGATCATTTTTCTTCTAAAATTGAGAATCCACTTTGGTTAGACCATGTGAAAAATCTATAGTAAATGATGATGAATTTATGTTAAAAATGAGAAAAAAATTGGGTAATGGGGAAATTCCAGTCATGTTCTAGCCCATGGAAAATTCATTGTATAACATTTCTAAATTGATGGTAGATGATTGAATTCATGATATGCTCCTCAACTTATGGAAGAATATTTTTCATTTGAAAAACAAATAATTACTAAATGATTAATATCGAAATAATGTAAAGGTAATAGATGGGTTGTAACGCCAAATTGACTTGGAATCTCTCTCAGTTTCCCAACATCCAAAGCCTGAAAAACAGCAGAGAAGACTTCAACATGCATGCATAAATGCTCTAAAAGGGATCTTCCAATTAATTTCTGACACCCCATCTGGTGTTCGTATCCGAGGATGGGGCGCACATGGATCATTGCATTTCACTACACTAAAAAACCAGAAATTTCTGCAAAATGTGGTCACATGAGATGTTTTTTCCCTTGTTTGGCTACAATCAATAGATTTTGTATGTAATCTAATGTATGTTAAAGAACATGACTCAACAAGTTCACATAAATGTGATATGAGCGGTCATCAAATGATGCACCCAGCTAATGTCTGAAACAAAATTTTCAAAATTAGAAGATTAGTTGCACGAATCTCAGCCATAGTTGTTCAAGAATCACCCCAGCTTGCAAGAAAGGGGGATCAGTTTATTAAACCATAAAATTAATTAAAAAATTTCAATGATTTTATGAAAAATAATAGGAAAATCCTCATCCCATAAGGCTAGGGGATATTTTACAACTACAATACCCTCCTGAACAGAATTCACTTTTCTCTCGATTGGGGAAGAAGTCACAAAGAGAGCGTACAACTGAAATATCTGATGATTCCATTCAGGTCACTATCTTTCAAACAGCTCTAGAGAGCCCATCATATATGAGAATGATGTCTCATGGAAGATACAGAGGGAGATGATCATATAAATATATTGACAGAATGACATCAATTTATTATATTTTAGTAAATGTAATTAACACCACTGTAGAAGATCCACAAGAAAATGAGTCTAGTTCAGGGGAATTAGTAGATTAAGTTCTTATCCATAATATGGTATGCACTGAGGAAAAAAGAAAAAGGTATACATAACCAAAATCAGAGGCACACTCATAATCTAGGTATGCCTTCAAATAACCAACTCCCACCCATCAGAAAGGAATCTAACAAGGGGAAAGGTAATAGTCAAATTGCATCACACTTTTCCACTAGAGAGGGTCAATATCATTCTCTTGAAGAGATATTTTCACAACAAGAAGTGGAAATGAAGGCATTGTGAAGACTCAATATAGTGTTACTTCGAACGAGCTTTTCTACTAGACGTACTTATCATGAAGATCCTCAACATTCACATCCTGTTGCATCTCCTTAGCAAAGATGATTTTTTGTAACTATGGATGTGGATAATGAATTTCCTCCATTGGATGCACAACCAAGGCAGGATCAAATACAACAAAATAGGAATGTTCCAATGGGTTATCCATGGCAAAAACCAGCACCACCACTAGTGGTTTTGCGGGACATTGTATCAAATTTGGCTCCAGTTTCTTTACCTGCATGGGTTCCAGCTCATTCGTGTATTCCCCAAATTCTTATGAACACAACAAAGGCATTAATGAATCGTTTGGAAACTATGGAGGAATTGAGTGTCCTTGCTCAGCTAGAAAAGAAAGTTAATCCTGAATGGGTGGACCTGATTCCTCCCCCACCAATTTTTATAAATTCCTTGTTTCCAATATTTAATGACTCTGGAGATCCAGAACTACACTAAACACATTTCATTTCTCTTTGTGACCCCATGATGGGAACTCTTCAACAACAAGAAGTAGTAATGCTCATTTGTTTTGTGCAATAACTACAGGGACTGGATTTTGCTTGGCATACAAGTTTACAATCTCAATCAATTACTGGATGAGAAGATCTCTGGTAGAAATTCATTCCACAATTTAGCTCAATGAAACTAAAGATGAACGTTTTTTATCTAACAATTATAAAAAAAGACAATGAAATAGTTTCATGATTCATTGCACACTAGAAAGTATTAACATATTCCGTATTTCTTGCACTCCCTCAAGACGATATGCTTCCAATTTTTGTGGAAAATCTATATGATGAGTTACGCACACCATTGGTCCCTTTAATGTACATAGGAGGGTTTCGAGACCTTGCATCAATTTATCAACAGATAAAAGATTCTATTATAGAGACTAAGTATAAAATTCATGTAATTTCATCAGTTCGGGGAAGGAGAATTGGGAAAGCATAGGTTGCTATCGTTACACTCAAGAAAGAACTTATACCTACTTCCACTCCAAAACCATCATCATATCGAAGGGATCCACCTCCAGAGCAACAGCAGCAATGACTGCCTAGTCAATATGATCAAAGATTAAAAATTAAGAGTTAGTTTGAGGAATTATAAAATAAATTTTAGTTGTTTGAGAACGAACAATTTCCAGGAAACTTCATTTCAACCCTGGAAAACAAATTGGTTCAGTTGCGAAGGCCGAAAACCAAAACAATTTTGTAGATAATGATCTTATGAATTAATGTCCCTTTCACCAGATTTTCGGGCATTCCATTAAGGGGTGATTTTTTTAATGGACCTCCTACAAAAAATGGTAGACTCTGGACAAGTTAATCTGAAATGTTTGTCAGCTCAAGTAGTATGAGTTAGTGTTTCTGATCCATGGGATGAAAGAGAATGGCATGAAGTCAAAAGTAAAAACATATAGAAATATAATGATAGGATGATCAGTACAATGATCAACCAAACTGATTTAATTTTACGAACATATTTGAAACAACTAAATGTGTCTTCTGACACTTCTGTCATAGTAAAACCACCTTCATCAAAAGTTCAATCCTTAAAGAAGGTAGGTGATCAGAATGAACAAGAGCAGTTAGAAGAAGATGATCTCATGTCAAGGCCAATGTTGTTCATGAACCTAGTATATTTCATGCAATATGCTTCAAAATTAAGGGCACCTCCCCACCAAACAGCAAAACCTAAACCAACCTGTGATGCCAAATCTTCATCAGATGAAGAATTGATCTTTGGTTCTGTCAACGTTATCCACTTAACAGATCCTTATAACAGGGGTGATTCTGATTATAATGATCTAGAGTTCCTTGTACCTAATTAGGGAACTAGAAGGAGTGGCCAAGGTCCGGGATATAGGGAAAGTCATGGGAATTATAGAAACCACCATTTTAATTCTACCCCTACATTATAAATTTATGCAGCAGAACTAGTTGATGATCCCTTCAGTGGGATCAACAAGACCAAGGTGTTTATTCAATGAAAGATAGGTTCAGTTCTAACATGAATATTTTAGAGGTCCGATTAGATGTCACACCATCTTATTACCAGCAGGTAGATAGACCTAGTCAGTCTAATCTACCAAATCCATGAGAAATTTCATCTTCTTCTCTAAAACAGGGTACATATACATCAGAAGCATCATCTTCTAAGTCACCTACGAAACCAAATTTCCATACTGGGAAACATAGACCTCTGGATTAAAAGTATGATTTTTTGAAACAACTGGTAAAATTACCAGCAATTTTATCAATTCTGGATGCATTGAATCTGTCAAAAGATCTTCCAGAAGGACTTTTTGACGCGTTCTCATGTCCCCAAGAGTTTGAAACTAAAGTTGATGTGGCTAAGCTTTACCGTATTGAGAATGATCCTGTAGAATGGCATGTTGTCATAACTTTTATAGATAAAGACTAAGATGATGTTGTAGATGGAAATATCATACACTTGTTTTTATCTGGAAAGGTCAATGACATAGACATATGATGAGCCTTCATTGGTAATAGCTCTAGATTCAACATCATTCATGTTCATACACTTCGTCGAATGAGCCTGATTGAATCTTGAATTATCCACGTCCACATTAATGTTTCAAGGATATGAAAAGAATGAGCAATAACCTCTAGGTGGGATTACACTTAGAATGCAATTTGGTGATCTTATGTCAAATACATATTTCATGGTTGTTGGACACAACCTTCAATATTCTTCATGGAATGCCTTGGATTCTTCAACATGCGGCCATACCATCACAATACAACCAATGTAATATATACTATTTTAATGGTAAAATAAGGACATTTTATGGTGATAAGGATCCAATCAAAATGTGTTAATATCAATACATTGAGGGTGAGTTTCATCACACAAAAGGAACGTGGTCCATGATGACGGAAATTACTACAGTTAATGCTCCAAATGTTTTGGAAAAAGATTCCAGCAATCCCATTCATAAATATGAGTATAGATTATGTGCTACCCATCATGGGTAAAACCAACTCTTTGAACTGATCCAATAACTTCCATAATGTTAATTTCGGAAATTGAGGACGACTACATGAGAGAAATTATTGAATCACTAAGCAGTGAATGAAGCTTAAATGGATATGTCTTCATATCATCTATTGAACTACATATAGCATCTCCTTTTTCAATCAGAGTAGAATATGTTGTATCTATGTTAGTGGAAGAAAAAGATTTTGATTCCCAATCCATCATCTCTTCGTTATTTCCAAAAGAAGGCCCTTCATCATCAGTAGGGTCAGATATACTGGCCACTTTTTCATGATGGTCAAATACTGACTCCTACCCAAACTCTGCATGTTATTCCTTGTCATCTACTACGAAAGTAAAAATAGAAGAGGAAACATGTAATAAAGAAGAAGAGGAATTTCTCGTGGATGCTCCCCTAATATTTTTTTAATGTGTCTCTACGACTATGGATGAGCTCAGAGAAATAAATCTAGGTATAGAGGAAGATCCATTCCCCCACTCTAATTAGTGCACCCATGACTTATGAAGAGAAATAGTGGTATACATCCTTTCTAAAGCAACTTCAAGACATATTTTCTTGGAATATAAAAAAATTATGGGCCTTAGTCCTGATGTAGCCACTCATCTTTTGGGTTTTCCATAAGAACATTGCAAATTCTAGTAGGCAGCAAGAAGACCCACCCTACTAATTCCTCTGAAATTGAAGCTGATGTTGATTAGATTATAATGGTGAACTTTTTCAGGGATGTTCAATTTCCCAAATGGATGGATAATATTGTCCCAGTGAAAAAGAAGAATGGAAAAATCATAATTTTCATTGATCTCAGACATCTTAACTGATATTATCTTAAATGTGATTTTCTAGATCCGATTATAGAGATTTTAATTGATGAAACAACCTGCTATAAAGCTCATTCCTTAATGGATGGATACTATTGTAATAATCAAATCTATGTGGCACAAGAGGATGAAGAATCTATATCCTTCAGAGCCGCTCAAGGTATGTTTTTCTATTAGGTAATACCCTTTGGATTAAAGAATTCAGGTGGAACATCCCAATGTTCCATGCACTATATCTTCAAACACATTAAGGGAATTTTTTAATGTTATGTGCATTATTTGGTGGTCAAATATAGACAAAGTTCCAATCACTTTCTGATCTAGAAACCATATTCAATAAACTTTTGCAACATTATTTGAAGATGGACCCTTTACAATGGGCTTTTGGGGTAACCTCGGGAAGTTTCGTGGCTTCAGTGTAATCCATCAGGGCATCAATGTTGATACTGAGAAAAACAAATACTTGGTTTTTCACCTCCTCTAAATTTGAAATAATTAAGAGGAGTTCAAGGAAAATTGCCATATATTCAGCGCTTTATCATCAATTTGGCAAGAAAGTGTTTTACCTTCACCAGATTAATGATGAAGGGAGTCTCTTATCGATGGAATGAAGAATTCCAAAAATCATTTGATACCCTCAATAAATATCTATTTATTCCACTAGTATAAATGCCACCTGTTGAAGGGAGATAACTTATTCTCTATGTGACAGCTACAAAGTGATCACTGGGTGCCTTTCTTGCCCAAAAAATTGATGCTAGGAATGAAAATAGTCATTAATATCTCAGTTTAAATATGCTTGATGTGGAAAATTGGTTATAAAGTATTGAACAATGTTTTCTATAATTAATCAATACAGTTACAAAATTAAGACACTACCTGCTACATCAAAAGGTCCAATTGGTGTCTCACAAAAACCCACTCAAATTTATCCTTAGTCGCCCTATGCTTACAGGGCATCTAGAATGGTGGGCGGTAATTGTGAAATAGTTTCTTATCCAGTTTGTGCCTTAGAAGGAAATACAATTCCATGCTCTGGCTGACTTCCTTGCTGAAAATCCATATGTGGAGGATACATCCTTAAACACTGGACTTCTTGATAAAGAGGTCTTCTTTATTCAACACAGTTCCCAAACAACGAATATGTACATTGATGGTTTCCAACATGGAAGATATTGGAAAACCCTAAATTCAACCAATTTTGGTTAGGAATTGTCCTTATTTCCCCAGAAAAGGCAGTATTTCCTTATTCATTCATATTATTAGAAGGTGGTACCAACAATGAGGTAGAATATAAAGCTCTGATCACAGGTTTGGAATTGATCCTTCTGGTTCAAGTGAATCAATTAAAAGTGGAATGTTATTCAGAATTAGTAATCAAGAAAATCAATAGGGAATATTCTATCAAAAAAGAATATTTAATCCCTTTGTGTGATTATGTTAGATGGTTAATTGCTGAATTTCCCTTCGAGAAGACATTGTCTTTGGTCCCTTGATCTCAAATTCCCATGTTGATGCACTGGCTAATGCAGATATAGCTCTAGAAGATCCAAATAGAGATGAAAAAACCATTATCATTGCCCATCATCTAGTTGTGTCACCTTTAGTTAAACCCATAATAGAGAAAATTAATGATATTAGCCCTATTCTAGAGCCATATGGCCAAAACAGAGGATGGAGAACACTCATTGTGGAATACCTTCAAAATGGGGTACTTACACAAGATAGGGCTGAAAAAGAACAGATCTGAAGACGAGTAGACAATTCTACTCTTTATGATAGTGCAGACCACCAAAAAATAAATCAAAAACAAGGATTAGATGAAATCATCCTCAGATGTATTGATGGAAAAGAAACTGAAGTTGTAATGAAAGAAGTGCATTCAAGAGTTTGTGGTTCCCATTAGTCTAGGCACAAATTCTCTGATCAGATCCCAAGGCTCGAATACTTTTGTCCTTCAATGATACAAGATTGTATAAATCTCACTATGAAATGTCATCCTTGCCAACTGCATTCCAACTTAAATCATCAACCCTTGAACTTTCCAGATACAGCTAAATACTCTTGGCCATTTGACACAAGGTGAATTAATGTAGTAGGACCTTATTCTCCAGACCAGACTAATCAGTTCAGGTATATTCATTTTTCTACTGAATTTTTCTCCTAATGGGATGAGGCAATTCCTTTAAATGAATCCAAATCCCAAACCACTGTTAGTTTTGTAAAAACTAATATCATCACCAGATTTGGTGTGCCTCATATTATTTTGATGGACAATGAAACCAATATTTTTTTTTGATGTAAAAAAGTTATACATGGAACATAATATCAAATCCAACCATTAATCCCACTATCATGCAGTGTCCAATGGAATGATAGAGGACTTTAATAAGTACCTATCAAAAATACTTCAGATGATGGTGGATAAAGATAAGAAATCATGGCTTCATAAAATTTTGAATACTTTATGGGCTTATCGGACTAATACCTATACTACAACCCATGAAACTCTTTATTCATTGGTATATGGAACAAAAGTAGTTTTGACAACCGAAATGAAATTTCATTCAATCATAGATTCAATATATGATTAGTGTCTATAGATGGAAGGTCTTAAAAATGTTTTAATGAGCTGGAACTATTAGCTGTGAAATGATTTCATGCTTTTCATCAATTATAAGTCTATCAAAACAGAATAATGAAGGATTTTAGCAATAACATTTTCCAACGATCATTTTTTCAAGGAGAATTGGTATTGGTCCTCAAGACTCAAATTATACTAGGAAAGAAACATCCAATGTTTCAACCAAAGTGGGAAGGACCTTATTCTATACATAAGGTATACTCAAATCGAGAGTATTCCTTAATCTCAATGGATGGAGAGAACATTACAACTTAATCCAATAAAATATTCATGAAGGAATACATTGTGTAATTGCACATACCACTTGTCCTCACTAAAAGACTGAAAGCTTCATAGCCCTAAAATATCTTTACATTAAGACATAAACTGCACAGTAAAAATTCCTAGTTTCTATACATTAAATTGTGTAACAACCATTAACGTCCATACCGCATGACATTAAAATTCATACCATCTTTGTCCTTATCTCACAACATTAAACAGCATAACACAATTTATCCTCATTACATAACATTAAATTGTACCATTAATGTCTTCTCTATTTCACATTTGAAGCATCCATAAGCAAGCATCATGGACAACATTGTCAATCCTTAGTGGAACATGAGTCCCTCTCCTCCCTATGTCTGAGTATAATCTACATAGAGAGCTTGATACAAGAACTATGTGTGGCTTGATTCCAATCTATTTGAGATACATAGAGACTCCTTGATCTCCAATATTGGGCCTATCTGTATTCATAAAATATATATTTCCCTTTTTTTATTCTCTTGTATATGAACTAGATCTATAAAACATGCTCTTTTAAGATACATGATTTGATTTTTGTATTATCGTGTGTCTTAAATTTAATCATTCTTCCAAAATATGTTTAATCCATCCTCTCCCATGTCAAATTCTATTTGTGTCGGAAGTTATTGTTTAATGAACTATGTACCGCTTGATTATCATCTATATGAGATACATAGAGATGCCTAGATCTTCAATCTTAGGCCCAATCAAGATATAAAAAACCCCCTTTATTCCTTATATAAGAATCATACTTTCTTAGGGAATGTTTAATGAACTAGGTATGATGTGATTATTGTCCTAAACAAGACACATAGTGGCACTTGTATTTTTATCCCTTAGTCCAACTACAAAAAGTCTTCCTTTTCACATCGGTTCATATTCGTCCTTACCGCATAACGTTAAACTGCATGGAAATTTAACACCCATATTCTTCACTTGTGTCACCTGTTGTGTTATATAAGTAACCCTTCATTCTCTTTATTTCTCACATCGATCATAGTTCACGCGGGATAAAGAATTAAGTAAAACGAATATTTATATAAATAAGGTGACTTAATTTCTTGTGGTATAATCATTGTCCTCACTGCATGAATTAAAACTGCACAATATAATGTCATCACTCCAGGACTTAAAACTGCACAGAATAATCTCCTCACTGCATGACTTAAAACTGCACAGTATAATGACTTTGTTGAATGACATTAAACTTCACCTCACAATATTAATTCAAAATGGAAAAAATAAAGTCTCCAATTTACATTTGAGTTTGATCTATCTTAAGGATGTCATATTCATGACAAATATTGATTAAAATTTTTATAATGTACATTGAGCATAACCCCCTCATATATTTAACACTCTTAATCTATTATATTTCAAGATCTTCATAATATATCTTAAAGTTTCTAGTGAAAGAGTTTCTAATACATTATTAATATTTAACTTGACTATGCAGTATGTTCCCTTAGGTGTTCATGCATAATTTTCCTAATTAAAAGGTATGTCAATCAAAAGATGCCACTAGTTGGTTATGCAGAAAATTCCCTAATAGGCCCTGTATAATATAGCCCCCATAATCGGTTTGTTAAATGATGGTAATTTCATTTTTGGTTATAGGGTATTTTCATCATCAAACTTTGATGACAATATATAATATTTTTTTTTAAACAATCACTCAGGTATACTTTTCGAATTATCTTTCTCTAGATCTGAAACTATTCAGGACCATGGTTTACATATTTCCTGATGCATGTGTTCAATGTAATATAAAATAACCTTGGAGTCACTGGGCCACATAACATATATTATTTCCATTTCTGGTCATAGTTTATGACTTAAATCTACAAACACCACAACTTTTACATTTGGGTCAGACCTACATAAAAGTCATATTCCTATGATTCATTGGAAATCTTGGTTGGAGATACCCTCTCTAAATTCAAGAACCATTCTCCACATCCCAAACTCTGTACTTTGTAAAATCTGAATGTTTATAAACATTCTTCGGCTTTTAGCAATAGAATGTCAAAAATCATAAGAGCTCTTTTGAATGACTATGCAGTATGTGCCCTTAGGTGGCCTTGCATACGTTGCCTACATAATGGGCCTATTAGTCAAAAGATGCCATTATTTGGCTATTCAGCATATGCCCCACTTTTCCCTACATAATACATCCCCCGTAATAGGTTTGTTAAATAATGGTAACATAATTCTTGGAAATGATATCCTATAATGCATTTATCATTTTCTCCATTTCAATCTTCATATCTAGAAATTCTGAAACCCTAATTTAACATTTTCCCTTCCTTACCTAAATATGAAAGTATGTTTCCAAAAAAATTATCAAGAAATTGGTTGAGTTTCATACCATTGGTCAAAAAAATACATTAAATAAAAGAAACACTATATCATCACTACATTACATAAAACTGCCCAGTATAATGTCCTCACTCCATGACTTAAAAATGCACAGTATAATGTCCTCACTCCATGCAAAAAACTGCACTTTTTTAAGCATGAAATTCCCCTTTTCTAATAAATTTATACCATCATTCATACACAAAATTTGTATAGAAGTGATTTTCCTATTCATGACATATGTCGGCACAAAACAGAACTTTCATTTTTAAAACCCCTTTCCTTGGAAAAACCACCCACTGTGGTCTTCAATGACCTGAACTTTATTTTCCATTTTCTATCAAAAGTAAAATGTTAAATCCCAAAGTGCACTTTTTCTTGACTATGCAGTACGTTCCCATAGGTGTCTATGTATAATTTTCTAACATAACGGGACTATCTGTCAAAAGATTCCACTATTTGGATATGCAGCATATTCCCTAGTTAGACCTTCATAATATAACACTTGTAAAAAGTTTTTCATATAATGGAAGCATCATTCTTGGAAATGAATATTCATATGTTGATACAGGTTTTAAATATGGTGACCATAAAAACATGGCTAAAGATTCGGCTTGAAAACATTTAATGAATATTTAATCAATTAATAGCCACTAATTATTGTTTGGCATCTAGTTTTAAAATTTATGGTCAATGCTATATCAACCATTAACATTATTATTTTTATAGTCCAATATACATGGCTCTAAACTACTAATGGACGTGGTACTCACTAGATTGAGAACCTGAAAAATGAATTATGAACAAAATTCAAGTCCCAGCTCACCAAACATACATTTTGTATGATTTAGATAATATTGAACAATGTAAAGACAAAAGTTACAAAGTTTTTGGGGTTGTCCATGAAAACCTATCAAAAATCAGACTATTCTTACTAATCCCAATGGTATAAGTAAAACATAGGAAGTTAGTGGGAATGAAAGCACACATGATTGATGACAAAATGCTTTCATTTATGAAAATTTTTATAGAAGAACATCTATAAATTGGAGTCTCTCCCTTGTTAGATATTGGAAATTATAAAATGATTTATACATAATTCCTCATTTGATTGACAACCTATTTAGCCCCATCAGCTACCTATTGAAGCTCATTTATTTGACTAGATCCACTCATTTCTACATGACAAAGTGTTTCTCTAGCACATGAAATGGATTTTTCACATTCTTTCTAGAATTAACATAATGATATGTGATGATGTTCACAATCCCCTATAATAATGCCTAAATATTATTTAAGGTGTAGCTGCTGGACAGTCATTTCATTCATTTTCTACTTCAGTATAATCGACATTGTAGTATGATTAGCCTCATCGTGGGACATCCTTACTTGAAACTCTTCAATTTTGATCGAAAGTTTGGATTTTATTATTTCTTGTTGATTCTTTTTTCGTTGTTTCCACCTATGAATAATCTCTTTCACCATAGTATAAATTCAATTGTATTTGAATCCTCCAATTCCCATCACGATAAATAGAGATTAAATTCATGGAATTCATAAAGGTAGTTCCTCAAGAGGAATTTTAGATATTATCTTTGATATGTTTATCAAAGACTTGTGGCATGAAAGATGAAGAGGCTTCTGCAGTTGTGGGTCTGATTTAGAGTCACGATCATAAGGAGTGATTTATCCTGGGATTGATGAACTTAATGAAGTGCCATGTTCTTCTCTATAATGAACAATGGTTGCATCACCATCCAATATTGTTTGTAAAAATGAAAATCCTTCACCTTCATATTTATCCATTGAAGTTGATAGACCTATATTTTAAATCAATAATTATGGTTATAGATAGATTCAAGAAATAAAAAATGGGAATGCAATCACAATTGTTTTATCTCTTACCTAAAAGTAGGTCAACATCATGAGAAGAATCCTCCCCAATATTTTTAGTTTCATGGATATTGTTTCATGGATCTGGATGATGAGTTATATCTTTAATGTTCCAAGAATCCTCAGAATAAATCTCAAAATGTATTCCATCTCATGATCTACCTGATCTAATGTATCTGAAATGATGGGATTGATATTAATATCAATACATATTTCAAGTATCGTTGCGGAAGCGGTTATTTTACATGAAACTTCATATTTCAACCCACCATGGTTAGAACGTTCATCATAATAAGATTAATAGGATGAATAATGAAAACTGACATCCAATTGATTCTATAGAAGGAACTCCAAAATATTCTAAATCATTTTTTATATAAACATGTTCTAACACTTTGTCAAAATACATGCCAATGTTCATCAATTCACCGAATGATATCTTAGATCCTAGGATTGTCTCACAAGTTGGAGCACATGACGTGTTTTCTTCGCAACCTTCCGCTAGTAACCATTGATCCCAAGTAGCTTCAACATCAATAGTTTTTGGGTCAGAGTTAGTTGTTTCCAAATGTTTTGGTGCATGTGATGAACCAAAAATATCACAAAATGGATGTTATTTGTTGTTACATTTGATGCATTATGATATATTGTTGATTTACCATAATCCACCTCTCATCTGATAGTAAGAACATGATCAATGTTGGTAACATTAGTTGGTTCTTCAGGCCTCTATGCCTCCTCAAGAACCATCATATTGGTTGGAATTTTTGCCTTTTCAATAGCACACCGCATTGTTTCTTGAAGCATATCAGTAGTTTCCTTTACAGAAGAAAAGAAATAATCCCATGTAATTCCATTAAGTGTAAACCATTGTTTTCATGAATAATAACTAAAATTCATGATTGTTAGGAATAAATAACTCTATTATGAAAGCGCTTAACCATAGATCTCTTAATTCAGTGCTTTTTCTTCATAGACTTCTAAGGAGGGCTTACATAATGATCTCAAAAGACATGTATTGGAGATCCTTATGTCCTCTCTATTTCATCCTCCATGGCTTGTTGGCCCAAAGATATCTCCCTTGATTCACAGGGTGATCTGGTAGCTTCAAGAGCTGTGCCTCCAAGGATATACTATGGTAAAGTAACTTCAAATGACTTTACCTTAACAAGATGTATGTTAAGAGAATATTTACCCTATATAACATTTTTTTTACTAATTTTAAAATTCAAAATCATTAGATAATGTGAGAGAAAGGAAAATTACATCTTTATAATCTACTATGTCACGCCATTCTTTGTCTGTTGAAGGACTAATCCATTTATGGTACCACGATCTATCATTTCCTTCACACATATTTTCATATGAATTGATTAATTAGTGGAATATATAAGAATTTACAGCTCTCGAATGTTGGTCCCCACCCTATTGTGTTTATATTTAAAAAAATTTAGAAGAAGCTCATAAAACCCCTACTTCTGTAATATGTAGCCCTTCATGCAGATCCATCCACATGTTTTCAGCATCATTGTATTGAATCTTCCATGTTTGAAGAGCCTCTGGTCGTATATATTCAGTGTGTATGTCAGAGGGTTGTGAAGAGGATCCTAAAACCATGTATTTGAGTTTCATCCCAATATCCATAGTCACAAAGGAGAGATGAGAAAATGGAACTCATCTCTCTTCAGAATGATGGCAACCGGATCACATCTCTCTTACTACTTCTCTACACCCCAACTTGGGGGACCCCGTGATTTAATACCCCTTCATGGAAATATGAAACCCAGTTTTTCGCATACCAGATAGTCAATATTCTTACTACATCAGTAGAAGGTAAATTAAAAACATCCCCAATCTTCTCTGCAGATTTCAAAAACCATAGTTGCCAGGAAACCATCATGTGTTGCTCTAATTTGACATGAATAGGAGGGGATATAGTATTCTATTCTAAACATTTTAATTGATGTTAAAATCTATAAGTTTCATGGGCCTCACATATGATTTCTTCTTCGATTCTGGTGGCCAACATGCCATCTCTGCTAGCTAGAATATATGCCTTCAATTCCAAATTGGTTTTCCCATCATCAACAAAATTACCTGTAGGTGGATTACCATAAGGGATGAGATTTACCACCATATACATGCTCCTTATAGAATTTATGTCATAAAAGTTCCATGACAAGAGGAATTATGAGAGAAGGACTGAACAGATGGTCAGAAGGGACTTCCACAACCTGTACCCTACTTTGTACATCATAAAATATGAATTGAGTAGTGATCCATCCCCATAGTACCTGGAATGGTCCCTCTATTCTAATGGGAGTCTTAACATTGTAAATATGCAGAAAAATGTTATGAATCTTGCAAAAACAAGAGTAGAAAACCCTACCATCCTTTTCTCCACCAACATGGCTACAATAAAATGGTTCATGGTCTCACACCTCCTTTGGATTCTGAGACTGATAACAAATAGAAACTGAGCAACATGTCCACAAAACCTACTAGAAATGTGATTGCAATAATTTTTGTGTTGAATTCATATCCCTATTTTTCAAATTCTCCTTCCTCCAACTATGGTTATAGGGTGTCAAGAGTACCTATCTTCTTTTACCTTGTATAGCTGGTCTGAAAGGTATAAGTTGGCCACTTTTCCATCTTCTTTATCCAAAATATTTCCATTCATTCCTCTGGATGAGTATATCTCCTGGAACAATACTTCATGGTGTTCGTGTTTCTATGTTTTGTTAAATATTTTCATCAACTCACGAATCAAAGAAGGTGTCTTCAACGATTCACTCCATATCACCTTGGGAAGAATAAGCTCATCATACATGTCTCCATGGATTGGATCTCCGGAAATCATGTGAACATCCCACAAGCTGATGCCTACCTCACCGTGTGTTAAATAGAAGGAGTTAGACTCTGTTCTCCTTCGCCTTAATAATTCTTTTACGAAATCATCATTCTTATACACATAAGTTTTACTAACCCAGATGGCCTCATAAATTAAAAAACCTTTCAAGTCATATGTTAATTCTACAGTGGAATTATGAACCCAGTATGCCCACATCCATGTGGGTTTTACACCTCCACCGGGGTGAAAATCCCAACTTTTCTTCCATCCCTAGGACCGATCCACCTAGGAATTTTGAAATATGGATGAATAACAATGTGGTTGCTGCTCGGGTGCGTGGGCCTTCAAATATGGAACACACTGGCTGTGATGCATAATATGATCCTTCTCTGTTGTCCCAGAATTAGAAAATGTTCCTCTAACAGAATCATTTGCTGATGAGAAGTTGGTATAATCTTGAAACCACGAATGTGGGAAATAGTTAATTGGATCTGGAATATTGACATCCTTCATATGGACATAACTATACAAAGGTAGATAGGTGCTTCAAGGAATGTTAACATGATACTTCTTCTAATATTTTTCTAAGTTTAGAAGGGTGGTATCACAAAACTCAAAGGTATTATGATTGAGGACATTCATCATGTCATCAATCCTCTTGATTGTGAGATCATCTACAATCCCAATTATTTGGAGAGCTATTATACCTGTAAAAAGTATAGAAATCATATTTTTAAGTAAGTTCATTTTTTTTGTGTTTTTTACAAAAAACATGGCTAGGGAATTAAGTTAGCATGTATAAACATGGCACGCAATTATATGTCAGCGTGAAAGTATGGCACCCAAACTATAGAGTGAAACTAAAAAACATACAGAAGAAGCATGTCGACACATAAGCGTCTTAGTGATAGAAGTCTTGCACGCTGAGAGATAAAATTTTGGAAGTTGTAAGGTTTCTTGTGGAATTGACACCACTATATATAGGTGATTAATGTAACCTTGTTCACCAAATTCTTGTTCTCTTCAAGCATTCTCAACCAGTTGTCTCACACAAACAACACTTACGCACCCCAGTTGTATCCTATTTATCATTCATTTGTTTACCTAAGTACATGTCCTCTTTTCATTATAGATCCAAATATGAGGGGGACTTTTGTTGACACTCTATTCCATCAAAGAGTCTAAAAATGAGAAATGGAATTACCTTAGAATGACAATGGGAAAATACATGATGAAAATCGAGATTTGGAAAGGCATGATTTTTGGGTCGCCTTAGTCAGACCAAAAGGGCGTCGGCACACAACCTACTTGAGCGTCCCAAAATGTCACGTAGCCTACTTACATGCCCATAATCCTTTCTCCCAATGTTCTATTTTTTACTATTAATAGACCATTCAGGCCTACATTTTTATGAAAGAATTTACATGAAGCCCAATTACTGCTCTAGTCTCCCTAGTACTTATCCCGAGTCTTGCAAAATTGTCAAGGTATTTATTCAACAAATTGATAGGAGGATTTAAAGGAGGATCATTGGACTTGAGACTTTTTAGTGTTTGACAACTATAACACTTGCACACCGAAATCACCCAACATTCCTAAATTAGAAATACATGCATTCCACCTATTCCTTATACATGAACTTGAGTGCCCCACTTCTCGGATCCCATATGAATACCCATGATGTCTTGAGATAAGTCTCAACCAAGTATTACCATACAGGTTGTTTTTTGATTAAGTGAATATCAGGTTGCCCAAGCCTACATTTGCACCCATACTTGTGCAACGATACCTACTTGGTCACCCCTCATTGATTCATTACTCTATTAAGTCTAAAATATATCAATCATTCTTCAAATACATTCATGGAAGGTATTCTTGTTCATTGGATCTCTTTTTTAAAAGGTATTAAATTGATACCTCCACCAAAACCTCCTGATTTATCAAACCATTGAGAAAGGCACATCAACCAGTCTTTTATTTGGGTTTGTATATCCATAGTCAAGGGTATCACACATTTGGTTTGAAATGGTTTTAGGAGTAATGAAGCGTCTATGGGGTTTTATATCCACATTCATATGAACCATTTTCCTAGGAACAATGCTGGGAAGTTTCTGGTTCTAAGAATAAGGGATTGGGTCCTGACCTCTCACTAATCAGAGAGCCAGAACCTCAAATTTTTTGTAGGGAAGTTAAGGTTCAAGCTTTCATTATCATTCAAGAAAAGGACAGGTATCCCTCCCCTACTAGGAATAAATTTTGGGTATCCATCCTGGTGTAATCCCCTAACCTTCATCCCTTCTTCCTTTCATTGGACCCTTGTCCAATGTAAAGAGAAAAGAGGGAGGGTGCCTTAACCTAGTCCACCTTAGCTGGCATAGGCTCACCCACCTCCACTAGCTAAGGAGTAAAAGTGTGAAGTTTCATTGTTGAATCTCTCCCATCCTCTTCTTTCTCAGACCAAACATGAATCATATGGGATTAAAGATTCATGATGATTACAACATTTACACAAACACCCATGGCGAGGGAACAACAAGAACTCGTATTCCTATTCAAAATAGGATACGTCGGAAGCCCTTTCTAAGATCGAGATCACTGATATCCACTTTATGAATCCAGTGCTTATTCTCATAATCTGGGCATCCTTCTTAGGAACAAGACCCAAATTAAACTCATAAGTCATCTATGCATCCTTTTCAGGAAGTAAGCAATAACTCATTTCTCTCAAAGAACCATACCCTCCTATGAGACTCATCAAACTATGCGGGCTTTGATTCCCATCCACATAGGATACGTATAAAGCCTCTTTGAGGTTCAAACCGTACATTTCAAAATAAATCTATTCTCCTTGGGCCTTATTCCCAACAGGATCTAATCTAACATGGAAACCCATTTCTATTCCAAGTTCATTGGGTTGTTTCTGCATAAGTTCCACACCAAACATTGAATAAGAACCTTTCACTTAGATTTCCTTACCACATGACATTAAACCATATTGTTTGGTCTTTATATCATACCATTAAAAGGTTTGATGTGTCCCATTAAGTGGCACTGATCTACGGGGGTTATTATTCATTTCAAAAGAATATGTAGTTATCCCATTTCATGGGTAAGATCCCACTATCAAAGAAAGGCTTCGTCTCCTTGGATGACAACAATTTCTATAGTTCCCCGATGAGTGGCTTAAAAACTATAGTGATGATAACAAGAATATTGAAATAGTATATTAGAGGATACTATTGATGGAGAACATCAAATACATATGAATATATTCATTAATGAGGAACCTTGAATGCATACTGATGATTCTAAATTTTACACATGTTAATAAGTGATTGTAAATTCCAAGGGAAACTTATGTTATGCTGGGTGAATTAATAACGATTCATGAAAATATATTAAATATACCAAGAGAGTCCTAGAGTAGAGAATAATTCCCCCCAAAATGTTGTGATGAGTCCAACCACCCATCATCTCGACTAATGTATGTTCTTAAGTATCATAAATTTCGAAGATAAAAAGCACCTTCCTTTGGAAAGAAGGTCCCCTTCCGACAGAGAACTGTTGGATGTTTCCAGTTCCAAGAATAAATCCATTGGAAATCGCCTGGATGAATTGATTCTTAAAACTATAACACACGTTTCATGAAACTATGAAACTAAACTCCATCATCATTTTGAGTATGAGATGAAAATATTATATATCATGGACCTAGATTCTCATATCAGGAGTAATGATATGTGAAATTCATGATGGGGATATCCCAATAGAAACGTGGGTTTTCAGTTCTTCCATGATCATTCTAGGCTCACAAGGATTAGAAATCCCTTAGTATAGGGAAAAGTAGCCTCTGTTTGGTAGTTTTAAGACTTTATGAATAGTAGGTATGGAAAAATAGAGGGATCTCTTTTTTTTCCACAGTCAATGAAATGTTTCCAATAATATACGATGATCAAGAAAAGATATGTGGAATATAGTTTTTGTTTCATTGAAATACGAATGAATATACCCATTATCTAGTTTACCATGGAAATTATTTTATGGTCCATGGATATGTAATGATGATTGGTGATGGAATTCATATTTTAAATTCCTATAGTTTGTAGCTATTTGTTGTGTCATTTATTATCATGAAAAAGTATATTTTCCTTTATTTTTAATGTCATGTGGTATGGATTTTTTCCATTCCTTGTAGTTCAATGTCATTTGGTATAGACATGGGAACCAATATAAAAATTGTGAAAGATATCATTCGGGACACTTTTTAGTAGTTATGGGAATTTATATTTAGGGATAATATTTCGTCCATGCGTGGGATTTTTGGTGGGTAGCCATATGTTAGAGACCTTTTTGTGGAGATTTATAATCTAATCAAGAAATCCATATATAGATTATAGTCATTCATAGACTTAATGAGACTCTTTTACTTGAATATCATTATAAATAGGTTAATGCTACTTCTATAGTCACCTCAATGTGATGAACTTTTGTATTTCAGTTTGTCAACATTTTACTATAAAATATACTTCATGGTTGTGTCATCCTGAGTTTATTGGTAGGTTCCCTATGATCATATAATCCTGGCTCAACTTGAGAACCAAGAGACAACTGAGTTATTGATTGAGTTGTGTGATAATGGGTCTATGAAATCATGCTGCCTAGCTCCAGTCAACATATTATTAGGGGTGTTATTTTATAATTTTTACATTGAGTATTGATAGAGGAATAGGGATTTGAGTATCTCTATATATCCTATAATGATAAGTATCAATACATATTACACACTTTCTTGAAAACTACATTCTTAGTTCTGACCCACACATTGGTATGTGGACATTTTTTATGTATATTTCATAGTTGTAACCACGATTCTATATCTGTGAATCACTATATATCATGTGATGAAATGAATCAATACACTTGTAGTTCTTGAATGGAAAATGCTCCATAATGGTCTAACATATACACATCATGGGAACTATTACCATTGATTTTTGCAGTTTGACCCATGATTAGATATACGGGTTTCAATATGTAGCATGTTTTGATGGGAATCAATCTATAAAAAGTTCTTCAGATACCATGTAGTTTAATATAAAATGAAAAGGAAATTGGTTCCCTGATTTGAAATGGAAATATTGTGTCTGGACCTAGAATATAGATATGGGTGTCACTGTGTATTCTAAAATTGTAGGAATTAAGGAATATGTAGTCTTTTAATGGGAAACCCATCATGTTGTTCTGACACATACTCATTGGTGGGAATTGTTCTGATTTATTATTTGTAGTTAGACCCAATAATAGAGATCTTAAGATCAACACATATACTATGATGTATGGAATAATGAAACTAAAATTTCATTAATTGAGGTGTGGTGGGGGAATGACACCAATTAAAGTGGTCCAATCATGAAATCTCTTAATTAATATATTATTTAATTTCTTAATATAGACATCAACTATTCATTTAAACATTATGTATAAAATATTTGTGGTTTTCCAATTATGTTCTTGAATATAGAACCATGCTAAACTAGTCATGGGCTATAATTTCACAATATTGTAGGGAATCCATATGAAAAATTCATAATACCACGTGATCTATACTCAGTGTGAGAATAAAGGGATGAAAATTGTTTCTCTCAACACATATTGGAAATAAGGGGGGTAGACATGGGAATTTTTTATCACGTGGTGGATGGGATGACATTTTGGACATCAGAATATCTACGTATCTTAATGGAATGATAATATGGATTTATGTAATTCTATATGTCCATATTTTTTAACAATATATATAAAGGAATCTATACATGCATTTTAACAACTTTTGAAAAAGAATAAGGTGACTTTACCTGATGAAATGTCATATATGGACCCAATAAAAGAAATTGGGAATCCCTACATATATTTTAATGGAATAAATCAAGAAAAATCTAGTTATTCAAAATCCATATAGTTCCACATCATATAGCATGGAAATCATTCATGTAGTTTGAAATCATGCGGTAATGATGAATGATACCTAATTTGAAATGATGTCCTGAGCATAGTCACATAGTCTGATTTTATGTTATTGTGAAGGATAAATTGTCGCTAAAAACATGATTTCGACTAGGGCATGAATACATGTCTGCTGATGTCAATATCCACATATATTTAATGAATAGGGAGACTCTATATATCGATCTAACTTGCACACAAGGATGAGGGAACTTCATTTCTTGTTTCTCAAATCTAGATCATGTGAGGTGAATCGTCATTATAATGATGCCTAAAATATAGTTTACTATCACGTGGTGAGGATGAAATCTCAACAGTTTATTGTAATGTTCTAAAGAAACGTCATCATGTTTAACATCAGGTGACTAGGATTGAATATGATGTGAATATTAATGTCTTACTACAAGGACTTCGTCAATAAAATTTATCTTCACGTGGTCAAGACATTTATTTTAATTATAGATATGAATTGTATTACTTAAGAAACCTATTATTTTTATGGGAATGTTCTGTTCCCTTTCTATTGTGTACAAAAGGTAGGATCCATTATAATATACCATATTTAGGATGTATGGCCCTTCATATTTTGGTTCTAGATTTGAAGGATTCATACCATGAATCATTTGTGATATCTGAACCAATACATGTTCACCTTGAAGGAATGAATGATGGAGAAATGATTTAATTTAGGCATTGAAATTCTATTATGATGGAATTTTAGGTTGAAATTTTACACAAACTTTTCATATTTATTATATCTTATTCATTCAACCTCTTTTGCATCTGGTAATCATCTGATAGTTCTCAATACATAACTATATGATAGAAACATTTTTTTCTATTTCTTTGGGATATAAAATCGTCAATTTATGTATATTAATTTAATAAAATTGTTAAAATTTAATTTTTATCTTGTTTTGTGATAGGATATACTATTTAATAAAAAACAATGGTGAAAAGGAAACATTGAATATTTTGGTGAAATTTTATTTCATGAAGCTGATGATATTCTTCATCCTGATTTCCATGGTGGGTATTACCTCATCCCATTTAGAAAATTTATTTCAGAGTGGTAAGGATGTAATTAAACTACATAGTTGTGGCTGGGGGATTTGGACCAACAACATCCATTCTCCAAATAGAATGTAGTGAAGAATATTTAAATGCATATTGAAATTTTGGGGGTTCATGAGTAATGTTTTCATGAATACGGTAGGAATGACATTTCTCAGTGAAGTCCAAAAAGCACCATATCATTGTTTTTCTTGTAGTAACCATACATCCATATTTTAAGGTAGAAAATAGTCCTAGATTGATGAACACTGCAAGAATATGCATTGAATACTTCTATCTTAGATATAATATATCTTCCCTCTATGTATATGAGTAGGCTTCCATTTAATCCTTTCATTTAGAGTGCTATTTTCTGTTTTGACCCATCCCAAATAGTGAATTCCACTGTAAGGTGCTCAATGTGTTCCCCTCTATATCATTTAGTCAGGAGAGACCCAATTTTTAGATAATTAATTTTTAGCTTCACCTGTCCATCGGTTGATACCAATTTATCACACTATAGGTCTGTGTTTATTTAAATGATTTATTCTATATCACAGATGATGATAAATGATACCATCCTTCGGTGCATGATGTCGAAAATAAAATCTGCTTTATTTTGTCCATCTAGAATGTGAAATGCATTATCCAACCCATTAGTGTTAGCATTATAATAATTAGGGAGATGATGTAATTTGTTTTCAAAAGGTAACTATATCATCATTCTTCTATCATAGTCAGTGAGTGGGGAAAATTCATACATTCTAATAGAATATTAACTATTGATATTATTTTTCACTTACTCAAAATCACTTTTTCTATATTGATAGGATATTTGTAGTAGTACTTATTCTTCTAAGCTGGTGATGATGTCATGGTATCCAACCACATTATTCATATAGCCTTTATATGGTGAGAGTGTGTAGGAAAAAAATTTATTTTTCTGTGGAAATTATAAAATCGTTATGTCAACCTGATTGGGCCTTAGGTTTTTCATTATTTTTCTAAGAGGACATCAATAGGAACTATCATAATATATCCCCCATGTTTATGAAGTTTCAGGGTATACAAAAGATATCTATCTAAAAATATCCGGTCCACTAGTGTACATTATATGGTGGTATGTTCCTGAAGGAAGTCATCCAGGGACTTCTCATTCACTAATGTTTTGGACATGAACTGGATGTCAAAATGATACCAAATAAATTACCATAAATCCACACACATCATCCACATAATATTGCCATCAATATAAATATGTTGGTCGATATGAGATGAAAGTGTAATTCTGGTTTTTTTATGTAATTCCTTATCATTTTGAATTTAAAGATGAGTATGAGGAAGTTCTTATAGACATTGAAATACTGGTTCTATGTATATAGAAATGTTTGGATGAGGTATTCGAGACCATTATCATTCAGTAGAATATATTTCTCCAGGATGAGATTACTATGTGATATTTCAATGTAGTCCCTATATAAGATGAGTTGATTCCCTTCCACTAATTTCATTATGAACATTGGGTAAAGAAAGAAATTAATGAGACTCTGATATGAATCATAGTAGTCCTAATCACATTGGTAGGTCACCCAATTATTCATTATCATTGTGAAGGGAAGATATTCTCCTTCGATATATTCTATAGAAAGAAATATCAATGTGAGGTTCACATATAACCCCTCAGTTTTTTGAGATTTTCAGTGGGTGACATATCCAACATTGAACTGTCATTTTCATGGTCGCCAAAAATGAAGATTTTAAAGAAATTTTTTTTTATTAATTTCCCAAATGTTACCCCAAAGGACTATTTTAGTGGTTTCATCTTCAAATGATGTTTCCAAAACCTAAAGAAAATTTTTTGATGATCCATGAGGTAATCACATCAGGGTCATGATTTTACCATCAAGTTGTTGACATGATATATTTCCATTCAACCAATTAAAAAATTATGGAAGTGATTCATGGAATGTTGATATGTAGGATAAGTTTTCTTTATCCCAATAGGACTGACCTAGTAAAATAAGATCCCCTAAGGTGCTCTGAAGGAATGTACACCTCTTCATCAAGGGACATAATTAATTAATTATACCTTGAGTACCAATCCATTATATAAATGTCTTTGAATAAAGTTATTTATTGATCTTGAGTTCAGTGATTCTTAAAGGAAAATAATCCTTTGTTAAGATCCAATTAGGTACTCTAAAATCTATGCATACCCATATTTCTCAATACATTTTATTTAATGGAAAATGTTTGCCCTCCATCTTGGGTATTATTCCTCCCAAAAAAATTTGTTTGATAAATTTTTCATCATCCCACTCTACATTAGTATCATGATATGGGTTTAGCCTCAAGGAAACTTTCTAAAACATCAATGGTCATAGTGTTTGACTAGATAGAGTTTGGACACATTAGGGTTCATCCTTTTCATTTCTTAATAATTCAAAGAAATCACATATCGATGATGATTTAGAAATGTAATGTATCTCTCCCACTCCTAAAGAGGAGTGGTGTTACTAATCAATGTAGTCCACACATATTATTATTTATCCATATTTACCTATATGTTATCATCAAATATTGTGGTGATGGATTCCTCATATGTATGAGGGGCCTTCCTGAGGTCATCCTCTTCTTCTTCCCTCTATGAGCCTACATAGGCATTTGTAGACATGATATGAAATATATGGGAATCTTTGTCACTTTTTGGATGAGAAATTCAAGGTGCCAAGAAATTTTCATTCTAAACTACCAGATTCATTATAGTGTGATTTATGAGATGATGATTTTCTTCTACACTGTCACTATGGATTGGAGGAGCATGGTCATTTATAAATTAGTTGACTACCTCGACCAACTTAATGTTTAGCACATAACAACTATCGAGCATACTCCAATGATTCATAGTGATGGTACCTAATCCATTAGTGGATACAACCAACATATTTTCATAAAACATTTGTTCATTACCAAAGCATTAATAGAATCATGCCTCAGAATATACGTCTTCATAATAGTCAAAGGTATAATTTTCAATATCTAGTATTTAAAACATCCCATTGATCAGATATTTCATGAAATAGTGAAATGATTAATGTATCACTGTGTGCATATGATTCCAAGATATTACATGTAAGAAATTTTATGTTGTGTCTTTCTAGATCACTAAAAATTCAGTTTAATATGTGAGAGTCCAAAACTAAGTATCGCGCTTGATCATCCAAAGAAACATTAGATCTATCTTATTATAAAATTGAATGGAAATATCTATTTGATATATGTATCCCTCTCTATATCCCAAACATAAAATTTCATATATTGTGAGGATGTAGATCCCATAACCATTTCCAATAAGAGAAATTTAAATGTTGATATCATTTTGTTTTTCTAAAACATATAGTGGTATGATGTATCCCGGTATAACATCATCCCAATCCAACTATTTAAATGAGATGGAGATATGGAATTATTATGATATAGTAACCACATGATATTATTTCTCTATAATTAATTCTATATCAAACACTTGGGGACATTGGAGGGCCCCAACGAGTGCCTATATGAGTTCTTTGAAAAAATAGAGTACATCCATGATTGATATTTCTTCTCGGATAAACCAAAACTATTAATGAATTTCATAATTTGGTGAATGTTATATATAATTCCTGATTTTGTGTGCTACTTGTTGAGTGGATTAGGAGATGAGGTGATTGAGGATCATAGGTCTGGTTCTTCAATAAATGTCGTTGTTTCATCTGCTACCTATGGTGTAGTCCACACCAACCATCCCCTTTGTATTGACAGATTATACAATCAAAACCCGGCCATTAGATCATGTAATATTTCTAGGTTTTGACACTCTCTGATGGGATTTGTGAAACCATAATGTTTTATTGATCTCACTAGAGTTCTTTCCCATAGTTTTCTACTACATATATTTATTCCATGGTTAAGTGATAGAGATAGTGGGTCTGACCATGCTTTCACTTTCCTCGGTATCCTCGGGTCATGAAAAATTTTGTGTGATGGAACTCGTTCTATGGATATCTCAAGAAAAAAGTCTACAAGAGTCAGAGATTCTGTATAAGATAAATATAAATCTCAATATATTTTCTATTATTTTTTATGGTGATTACGTCCACCTATAGAGGGTATATTTTTTATCCACCCTTGGTGTAGGAACTGTTATGGTTTTATAAACTTGTGCTCTCATAGTAATATGAGATCGATCTACTATCTATTAGTTCATCCAGTTGTCAAACATCTACCCACCCTTTTCAAGAATGTTTTTCCAATAAATATATTCTACTGACTATGTGATAGTTATATAGGGCTCATGTTCCATACGATTCTCCAACATCACCTATCAAAAATTGATAATTATTTGGGCTATGTATTTGAAGATGGAGAAATTATAAATGATGTAACATAGCCTTCTATAGATATGGTATTTTTTAAGATGGTAAATGTGCAAGTCCATCTTGTGTTTCCTAGGATATGGAAGATTGAGTAGGTTATTTTCCATGGATCTATGGAAAAAATCAGGGAATTTCTCATCTAACAAGGATTATTCTTTATTTATCGACTCATAAAATCATGGAAATCCGTGATATCCTTTTTCTCATGTCGAGGGTGATTTTTCTATATCATTCACTCAAAGGGAGGCACTATGTGATTCAATATCTTCCATTTCTATTTAATGGGTTATACTATTAATTTAATGGTAGTAGAGTAATCACCTTCTTTTTCTATCCTTTTCCCTTATAATCACGGTATGTGAGAAGATATTTCTCAAGTCCATTGATACATCCTGAATATTTCATCTATATTAGGGACGCCTTCACCTCATCATAATGATATTCAGCATCTAGTTATATAAAAATATCAGTCATGAGAGTGATGTTGATTTAATATGTTAATCCATAGCATATGGTTATGATGTTGGACAAACTCTCATCATAACATTACATATAGTTTATCTGGTCAATGGTTTCATTATATTAAGAGTATTGATGAATAAATAAATTAATTTAGAATGAATTTCTTCACATCTTATTGATGATCCTTATAGATGTATTCTATACCAAAAAATGGTTGGCCCTATAATATTCTATACAAAAAACCATCTTGTTGACCCCCTTTTGATCATGATGGCCCATCATTGGACCACCTATGGATACGATGTTAGTGAGATATTGTTCTGGATCCCTAACAAAATCAATGGTAGTGATGGTAGTATTTATGAAATTTTTTGGGGGAAATGTTCCATTTACCCATTCAATATATAGATTCATTTCAAGATACACTATTCATAGTTACATTCTATAACATCAATTCAAGAATCAATAGATGCAATAGAATTGACTAGTTATAAGCGTATTACATTACAGATTGTCTTCCATATGTAGAGATCCAACAGGTCTTGATGTGGTGGACCTATTTTTATATACCAATAATTTTCTATTCATCCTAAGACGAGATGTTTTCTCTAGTGGGGGATATACTATCATCAAAATAAAGGTAAGTAAATATCATCAATGAATTATTCATATATTCTATCTAGATACCTGGAGCACGAGTCTATCAAATGATCATGTTCCACACTTCCTAATATATTGGATCATTCTTGACATATGAGATGAGGGAAATTTTTCTCATTTTGATGAAGATAGAAAATGGGAATTTTTCCCCTTATTAGAATCCAATTGATGTGTATGTGATTTTGAATCTAATTCTAAAATTATAAAAACTTTTACTCCATGGATGTAATTTTTATTGTTAAGATTAATGAGTGGTATATGATAACTTAATTCCGATTATCCTTTGTTTTATTCCCCAACAGAGGTATGAAATCAATATTCATTGGTAAAATGTTATGGATTGTCCTCTGGTTTCATATGTGTCCATCCATAATCGGTTCATCTAGATTACCCTAATTATGATGTTTATATTTCATATTGTATCTCACTACATTTTATTAGGATTCATATTATTTGTTGCATTGATAGTGAAGAAATTCATAGAGGTGTATTAAGAAGTTACAATTATCCAATCACTATCAATACAATAAGGTGATTGCGCAATTCTTGCAACAGATTCATTTTCTAATCCAAGTTGTTATTCTATTTTTGGATTATATCCCCTGTAGGGATTAATTTCCATCTCCATATGATCCTACTGTCTCAGCCTTTGAGTATTGACCCTAAGGGAGTATCTTTCCATTATTTCCTAATAGGACCAAAATATCAAATGTTAATTTTTTTGTGGGAGTAATGGGTGGGATACCAACCATTGATATTTACCTCCTAAATTGTAGAAGACTAGTTACCCCTACTGTGTTGACGATGATAAAAATTCCACCATCCATGTTGGATGGGTATTATTCATGGACATAATTATATTTTTGGATTCTATTTTTGAGGATCTGATGATTATTTTGGAGAAATTAACATATGTTGGTGTGGAAATTTAAATGAAAATGGACCCAACATTGTGGGATGGGGTTGATATTTAACGACCTAGGATTTCTCCAGGTCCCTGTTGAGGTGTGATGAACATGGTGATAGAGATTGAGATAGATATTTCCCCATCATTATGGTATGGGGTTGATTTACTACTACTACTAATATATATTAAATAATCTTTGGGAATTATAACTTGATGGGTTGGGAAGAATGTAAATATCCACCTGGTCCAATAGAATCAATTCTCTCTAGGATGATTCTCGAGATGCTGTTATTATGACCCATTTTATTTGAAACAAATGTTATCTCTTATTACTTGGGTGAAATGGAATTCTATGCTGGGATTCATTTCATATGGGACGTTTTTGGGTTTTCAACAACATTTAATTTTTTGTTTGAAATGTACTCCAATTTTTTGGGTGGACCAGTTTAAATATTAGACTAAAGTCTACTCCCTAAATTGATGAAGATATGTAATATTTAATGTATGTAAATTCTGCTGTAGTTCTTACTGGCTTAGTTGTTACCCAATCCCCTGATCTCATGATAGTATTATAAGTAACATGATTCCATATATAGTGGATCTTCTATTATAAGGGTACCATGATGTAATAATATCAATTATTTAACCATTCTAAAATATAGAGGCATGATGATTCTTTTGATGATCAGTTGTTAAATAGTTTTGATGTGACGGTGGAAAGAGTGTTATATATTTGTGATGTTTTTTTTCGGGTTTTAGATCATAATACATGGAGATATCATCTCATTGATTATAAAAACAGAGTATATTTATGGTCTAAAGGTGACCCTCATATCTTTGAAAATATATGTTTTTAAACATCAATCACTGATGAATTTTTCCATGTATCATCATATATGTAAAGAAATAAATAATTGTCTAACTCTTTTGTGATATGATATTTATAATTGGAGAGCATTCAAAACATTTTTGGGAGGTTATTTCTTGACAACTATCTCCATATATCAATATAGCAATTTCAAATCTCATATTTACATGTACCCACCTTATCATACCATACTGATCACTTCTCTAGTTCACATACTAACCATGTTGAAGGGTTTCTTGTAGTTATGGGTTACTATATAGGTTTTACCTTGAAGTATCGATTTCCTCTATATAAAAAGATGTATGGGTTTTGAGAAACTCTATATATAGAGTTTTCTATGAAGGGGAATGATTTCCTTTTCATAGGGAGATACCACGGTGGGGATGTTTGTCATGAAGGACATCATGAGTAGATTCCATGTGATCCATATCCACACAACCACAAGGAATAATATTGCAGTAACTATCACCTTCCTCTCTTAGTGAAGAGTTGATATTCCCTTGAGTTGTTTATGATATGTGTCGAACAACATCAAGGACACTAACATTTAGTACACCAGATATATGATCCACATTCTACATCATGGAAAGAATATAGTAACCTAAATTTTGGGGTTGTGCAGTGATATGAGCCTACATTATGATGAAAGTTGGTGTTATTTGATAACCATATGGTTCTATAGGAATATCATCCATCTACATAGAAACTACTAAATTATTCCGACATGATTTCGTATTATCATTATCATTATGAGCCTATGTGTGTGTGGTTTATAGAATATACAGGTTATCCTTGGCTGATGGGAATGTATGACCCTAGTCCAAATATTCCTTCCTTGTTGAAATAAGCTGACGTGCCTCTTGAATCAAATAAGGGATATGAGTCTCCCCCTTAACGGATTCTTTTTCTAAGGGTTTAGTAATTTTCAGTGGAATTAGGGATATAATCCTTTATTCTGTGAGATACTAATATATTCTATGTAGCTTCACTAATAGGAACATCAGTCTTCCCCAAGTAAATTTCCACTCACACTTAGTGATCCTTGGTTGGAATTATAGTATGATCCTGGTTTGGTACCTTGGGAGTATTCCTATAGTCTTTTACAAAATTAATACAGTATTTTTCAAAGGCATGTGTCATACTCAAATAGTGATCGCCTATTGAAATGGGAACAAGATCCATGTTTGGTGTATTTGGTGTCTGAATCTAGTATTGTTTGATAGAAACATGAGCATATGCAGATGCTTTTACCTCTCTCACATGGTGACCCTAGATTGAATTTGAAAATAAGAGTACTCTTGTTCGATTAGAGTATTCTAGTTGTTTTTTTATTAGTAATAGGAGAATTTTCTCAGGCATGTGCAACACTCACTTGGTGAGCCTAAGACCGAATTGAAATATGATCATGATATAGTTCCATGTTCTTTAACAGAATATGAAAATATATCCTCATGGATTAGAGAACTAATTTATAAATAATATTTATATGATCATTATTCATAATGATCAGAGTGATGTTCCACCCTGGATATCTGGATATGAATATTTTCTTCTCCATAGATTTTTAATAGTGTTATAAAAGGTTGGATGGGTTCATCAGTTTTTTCCAAAATTTCAATACATTATAGGAAAGTGTGTGTAGTAATATAGGACTACTAATTTTATGTTCTTCAATATTTACTAGAATATATCTTCATTTGATGTAGGAATAAGAACACACTTCTATCATCCTTGTTCTGTCATAATATTCCATTGGAATTCATGTACAATTAAAGGGATATGCGAATCCCCAAGGATTTCTAGATGAATATGTTTATAGACATGATCTGAGTGAGTAGGAATATGAAATTACACTTTGGATAGTAAAATAATATGTTGTTGGGATTTATCAGTAGATGTGGGGACATCATATCACTCCTAGTTATCCTTATTTTTTCATGCCTGATTCAAGTACCAGTGTTTTCAAGCATGACTGTCCTATGTGGGAATGTGTCGATAGGTTCCCTTTGACTGTGACTTAGGGGATCTAGTGGGATTTGGTTGGGTATAATGGTCTAAAGGATCACTAATTAATAACTATTTAACCTTAATGGTGTCATGGTAGACTCTTTGATCCACATTCTGTAGATATAGAAGGTGCTAAATTTCAAGCTCCAGGGGTAATATTTGGACGCAATTGGTGGTCCTCACAACTTCCATTAGTTTCACCAAATACTTTTTTGGACGATGCAGAATCATCCGTTTCATCATTTTGAAAACAATGTGTGAAGAATTTATGGTAGATATTATACTATGTTTGTTTTATTTAGGGACCATTTCATTATCTATTAGGATATGAAGGAGTGGGGTGGGTGAAGTCATTATTCAACCCAAAGGGGTCTTATAAATATATGAATTTCTTGAACTATAACTATAATATGAAACAATCATTTATCAGGCGTGGTTTGTGATATAATATTCTATATTTATGAAGACAATGAGGAATAATGACACTAATTTGTGCATAATCTCACGTATAATACATTCATAATCAAATATTCACATGTAACAGAATTATCACTTTTTTATTCGTGGTTCATCTATTTAATGCATGTTGACATATCATTGTCAGGATGGAAATATATAATGAGAACATTTGTTAAATTTGGTCAAACAATATAATTTTCATTTGAGAGATTTGTATTAAGACCACAATTATTGTTTCTAAGAATGATTTTTTTCATGGTTCCCCGTGTTTTGGGGACATGATTCCCAATTCCAGTAAGGACCCAGTAAATATTTCATTACATGATTTCACATTATATTTTTCATATATATTTTCATTTAATTATCTTGGATATGAATAATGTATTTTGGGTGTTGTGAACATTTCAAAATCCTTCTTATATTGTTTACATTTTTTAAATATACAATATAAGTTCCTAATGTTTTTGAACATCCTTAATGAAGTATTTACCTACATTCCAAAGGTAGATGGTCATTTTGTATTTTATACATAATGGATTTTATGAACACGCCTTGGTCTATAGGATGAGAATTCTATCCCATCACCTCTTATTGATGGGGGATTGTTACTCACTCTGTGACTCAGTTAATGATTTTAGAGATGTTGTTGAATCTCTTTCTAATAACGATTTATAAATGGTTACCATAAAAATGATAATTTGTTTAATACTTTTATTTGTAGTGGGGATTATCATAAAAATTCCATCGTAATATATAAATAGAACATAATACATTCAAATATATATATAGAAATGGTTAGTTTCATATGTACTGAAGTTGTATCAATAGGCACTCCGTAGTTCACTTCCATCCATGGAGGCAATTAATATATTGAGGATCAAATTGAACCACTTTAAGGAATCCTTCATATCATATTTTTAAAAATAATCATACAATCAAATTTAAATCACACTATTCAGTTTAACATGACTCGTAGAGGACATAAATGAAGGAACATAATCATAATATATTGAGTTTAGGACAGAAGGAGGCATCATTTATGTTCTTCTTATGAAATTAACTAGATACAATATAGCTTGATGCATCGTCGGGACATACCATGAGGTGGATTCCATCATGCAGGATAAATCATGTTATTCAAGTAAATGGGGAATTCATGATAATGTTTTCTTATCTAGGGAAAATTCATGATGTGAATGAAATAATCATTGATAATCACTAAACCCATATGACCCATTCTCACTGTGAGAAGCAAGGGATGATATGTGAGTATTCTCATAACATATGAATTCAAGATATATTCATTGAGGGAGCCCTATAGTATATTTCACATTAATTTGGGGTTATGGGAAGGAATACTACAATCCAATTTGTAGGATTATTCATATTTATCTTATTTTATTTGACTTATCAATCCACTAATGGATTATGAAGAAATATGCACATGTTGTAGAGTTTGGGTCCCATCAGGTTGTATGTTTGGAACATTGAGGGGATTGCAACGAGGTGTATTAGAACAAGATATTAGGCATTAGAAAGGTGTCCTACATATCCTATATACATATGAAATAGAGTTATCATAGTTTAGTAATATTATCAATCCAATTATGGATGTAACAGTTAGATAAAACCATTATAGGGTTTCAATTCTATAGAAATGAATTTCCGATACATAATGATGATTACACCGAGATGGATTATCATTTTAGGATTGGTCTTATGTAGTATTCCTATATTTCCTTCTTGGATTGGAATTTGTTATCTTATATTTTAGTTGGTGGTATGCATGAATAATCCCACTAGACAAGGTTACCATGTCCTAGGGAATTTTCAGGAAATGTCATGGTTATCTACCTCACATGTCCATGGTGTTTTAATAACATGTATGAAAAGGTCTGTATGACATATTTTAGGATTTATGGACATATGAGAGTTTCTAAAATACATTTTCAATACCATCAGAAGATCTATTTGACTCTTTTGGAAAAAATATCATGATATAGATGGCATGTCTATGAGGACATCACATGAAAATTGTAAATATATTATTAGTACATATCATGACATGTATGACAATCCCATATGGTATCATGTGACCTCGATATATTTTATAGAGGACTTTATAATACCTTTGTGACATGATGACAGGTACCCTAGAGAATTGGGTGATATTCCCATGGGATACCACATGACATGGGTGACATTTTTTTAGGACATTACAAGATCTATCTTTGAATCATAGAGGAATTATGAAGACTTATATTAATTGAACCTGTGTTACTAAATGTATTTTTATAAATTTAAAAGAAGTATCACATGATATAAATTTTATGTTTGGAGGGTGTTTAATGATTTAGGCTACATGTCACGGTGCTTTCACATGATCTGGGTTGGCCCTAAAATGCACACAAAACTTTTGTATCTATATTTATGTAATAATTCATCCTTCTTACTAATTTTCATGAATTTTTGTCATATGATCCTTATAGTTTTTCAGTAAGTGTATTATTTTAGTTTCTGAATGACCTAGTTGAAAAGAGGAACCGCATTCACATAATATAGTTATCAAATTAGAAGTACTTCACATGACCTGTAGTGTGATCATGTGAGGCTCATATTTATACCACCTGAACAAAGGTCCTTCTACAGATTTTTCTACGTAGAAGACCAATGTGATCATGAGACCTTCCACTCTGAGAAGTCCACTCATGTGCTCTCATGTAGTTCATGTCATCATGGGTCTTCTTTTGTGCTGAGGGGGAAGGATTTATTCATATCACCGCCTTATTTATAATTTTACACTTTTGAAACATGTTATGAATATATCATCTAGGTTTAGTATAGTAGTTCTTATATCATTCTCTTCACATGATCTCATCGTGGGTCATCCATGTATTTTTATTATTTCATGGATCATGAAAATGGTGTTCCTTCTACTTGTTTACCAGTCATTAGCCAATCCAAGGGGGTTTCCCTAACCATTTTGACATGTGAAGGATCTTTAGAAAGCTTATAAAAACATGTATATGATTTTTCATGAGATCGGGATGCTCTTGGAAAGTCTTTCGCATGATTGAGGATGACTCATCGAAGGTTCTTCCTGAGATAAAGGCATCTTGATAAAGGGGACCCGTGTGGTCAATGGTGATCTACTAGGGAATATAAAACCCATACAAATAAATTTCATCATATAATCCCATCACAATAATATTTTTACATTTCCCATTTTTCCTTCTCTATTTGACAAGGTTAGAAAATCTTGTGAACATGTTTGAGTGTTTTTAGTGAAAATCGCCCTCCTTGTATGTGATGAATCACATGATCAAGGATTGATCTTATCGAGTGGAACCTGAATACCATAGGTGATCTGTATTATTTTCAATGTAGCCCCAAGGGAATCATATTCATGTATTGGGGTTTTTGAGGTCCATCGCATGATTGATGTGGCATTACAATACATTATGATGTGAAAAGGTCAACATAATTATGGGATCCCTATTAGTTCATGAAAATTGAATTATTATACTACATGAATATCAATGTAACTAACCTTCTCATGAGTCTTAATCCTTTAAAATTTTTATTTTATAAGTGGTTATATATTCTTTTCATGGATTTTTAGTTGAAATGTATCACTGTTCATATAATCAACACTTTCCACGAAAACCACACACAAACAAGAGTATTATTAATAAAGATCCACATAATCATAATAATAACATATGATATGTTTGATACATTCTCATAAACATTATATGAACATAAAATCACATTTTATTTTGAAGGTTATTTGATCCGTATAATTTGAATGTATTCTCTCCCTTAGTTTGGTTGAAAATTGATATTCACTCTTTAGGTAGTTCATAAATTATATAATTTCCAATACAGATTTAGAGGTTATAAAAGATTGGATATTTATAAATATCCTTATCCAATTAATGAGACATAATGAAATTGGCATGGTCTATGATTGAGTTCCACATCATGAATCGATGTAATCTATTTTCCATCATCGACTAACATAGAAGGTCAATGTAGTGATAATAATGAGGGATATATATGATAAATATGAAAATATAATAATTATTTAAAATTAATATGTCATGAAATTCCTTATACTTTTATCCGTTAAGGTAATGATATCATTTATAATTCGTATGTATGACCCACCTTCTACACAAATAGATGTGATTCAGTTTCAATGTAAAATTTTTGTTAATGAAAATAATAATGTTTCTAATTAATAAAAATGTTATTTATAACAATGATCTTATAACACCCTAAATATTTTATGGTATGTATCTCTTAATGACTTTCAATTCAATAGATATCCTATATTGCATGAAGAACTGTGTTTTTTTAAATAAAACAAGGTTATTATAGGAGATATTCATAACCTATACATTAAACATAAAATTTCCACTTCAGTGTTTTAAATTTAAAAAAACGGATATACATGATTGGGATCAGGGTGATATTGGGAGTCTGATAGAATAAAGATAATTTTTAGTGAATAGTTACTTATCGGTATAAATAGTAACATACCCTTAAGAACAATAACCTATCCTTTTGAATAGTATCATGACCCTTGTGTATTATAACCTTACCCATGAAAGTGTAAATAACATTTATGGACCTTAAAAATAAAGAAAAATGTTTTATGTGTTGGAATTTTTGGATTAAATGATTATTTTAATTAAAAAATTAATTTTCTCATATATTGAAATTTATTTTGAAAAAATGGAGTTTATTTTTGTATTCTACATGTCAATGAATTGATAGGGTGATTTTTCAAGATTTTCATGAAATACATGAATTATTTTTGAATAGTAAAATACATTAATTTACAATATTAATACATTATTATCCTCACAATTTCTTATCTTATGGTGAAATAATAAATGAATGAAGATAATATTATGAAAATCCTCCACCAAACCACTATAAATAACACCCCTCACACCTTCATTCATTCACACCTTTCAATATTCAATCAATGCATAAATTATGATCATATATTTCCCTAAGAACCTACACCATATACAATAGACCTTGGTCTCCTCAAAAGACCAAATACTCTCCCATAAAGAGTATCTCAAAGGAAGATTGATTGAAGAAGTAAATTCCACTTTTCAATTCTTTTGTTTTCTTTTCAAGTTCATATTTTATCTCTTCTATTACAAACTATTCTCATCCAAATGTTATGATAAAAACATTACCATATATTTAATGAAATTGTTTTTATGATAATAGAATATGTCATCAACATCTCTTCTTTTTCATCATTTTATACTATATATTAACGCATCATCTGAGTATGTAAATTTATCACGTTTAAGGATAAAGAGTTTACAATTTTCAATACTATCTTCAATACTGGTCATGAATGGTTTTTAATGGTAGAACCATATCATAATATATTTATTTTATCTTTTGTAATGTTCTATAAATCCTTACACACTAAAAATATTAAATAATAATACAAATCAAGTTCATTGTGCACAAAAGCTCCAATTTAATCCAAACGTTTATCATTAAATTTTATCTAATGAGTCATCCTAGAGGTATATAACCAATATAATTATAAGATAATTTATATATATGTAATTTCACTACTAATATTTATACTAACAATCTTTGAGGTTTAACAAAATTTCAAACGAACTTCCATTCCTGAATATATGTAAACTAAACATGAAAACCAAGGAATAAAATGCTTCCAAAACAATAAAATTGAACCTCTTAACCACCACAAAAAGGCCAATAATGAACCTAATAAGGTTATAATATACCAATTACATGTAGATGTGGATACATAATTTTTAATTAATGAATCTAAATTTCATTATTTAGGTCATTAAGATAAATCTAATAACACATTCGAAGATAAGGTAAGGGATATCTTAACTCATTTTCCATTCATTGAGTTAAACATCCTTATCATTGGTTATATATTTTAAAACATATTTGTGAATTTAATATAATTATTTTATACTATATATACACTTGTATTGTGTGTGTTTATATTTTTCACACATAATTATGTCATTGATTCATCCTCACTCTAATGATACGATCATTGAATGAGGTTCCTCAACTAACTTTTTTTTCCGTGAGATTTCTACTGTTTTCCAGTTATTTCATGTATGCGGTATATGTTTACTACAATTTAATAGATAATATCATGATTATATTTATATTATTGGTATTCAATTATTCGTATGATGATTATTAAGTCGATTGATTACAATATTGTAAGGGACATGGTTTCAGTTTCCATTTCATTGGGATTTACTTGGTATTGTGCACCTAATAATTCTTATTTGGTGTAACTACTACCATTTTGATATCAGTTTTCATTTGAAATTGTATTTAAATTATTTATACATATTATTCCTACATTTAATTGATTATTTTATTACCCATATACCATTTTACATAAAGTGGAATGTTTCTTTGACTATGGAACTATTGATGAATATATATCCTCTCCTCAATATGGATATTTAAAATGCATATTATTATTTTATTAAATATTTGTTTAAATAATGGTTTGGACTAGTTGTGACATGTAGGGCCCATTATAGCCCCTTTATTCATTGACAGGTTTCATAAGGCAAACTAGCTATAAACAAACACTTGAGTTTGATTCTAAAAATCAAATGGGTTTCTACCCACAGAGATGAACCGTCATAGCGGTATGGTGGTCCATATTCTAGATACATGATGTCAAAATAATAAGAAATATGTTTATTAATTATTTAGTTATTTAAATCTACGAGGATTTCACTTTCAAAAAATCTATGGAGGCATATTTATTCTAATATTATTAGTGGAATGTGTTTTCATGTAATCATCATGTCGTATTAGTCATGTCTAATTTATTACAATTCATTTATTATTTATTTATTATTCAAATTTATATAAATATCATTGATAATTTGAGATCACCCTTATTTTATTTCAATTACCCATGTTATGAAGAATATAACCTTGAATAAAATTTCATGGAGTCATTTTATTTTAAAATATTATGTTTCATGTTGTATTTTCTATCATTCCAAAGGTACTTTGGGTATCAAGTATGTAATTTGGTCTTCCAAAACTGCTAATCTAATTAGTCCTCCAACATTGAATTTTTTATAATCACGCCAATATAATGATTTATTTCCCAATATTGGGGTGTTACGGTTCATAGTGATACAAATATAATTCCAGAGATGATGGATCAATATCCTACTTGAATGTTCTGGAGCTTATGTGAATTGAAATTCAATATAAATCGATGTAGTTAACACATGAACCATTCGAAATAATAATATATTATAAACAAACAAGTGATTATATATTATAATAAAATAATATATGATATTAAAAAAATATCGGTCTACTACAAAATA
Source organism: Viscum album (assembly GCA_963277665.1). NCBI lineage: Eukaryota > Viridiplantae > Streptophyta > Magnoliopsida > Santalales > Viscaceae > Viscum > Viscum album. The sequence continues at coordinate 1,449,421,536 of OY728140.1, read as the reverse complement.
ATGACCAATTTGAAACCATTATAAATGAGGTTAAAACATGATCAGCTAAATAGAAAGTTGATTTAAGATATTTCATCTCAACATCCATTCCATTGAGACATATTTTCTAATATGAAACTATCAACTTTTTTATTATGTGTATACTTCTTAAATGCTTTTATTTATCATGAGTAAATTTATATTCATTATGGATAATGTATAAATACATTTATAACCATTCTATGAGTCAAAAAAATTATTCTTACCGTTTAGGTAAAAATCTAATTTACAACCTCACTTTCTTTTGGTATTTGTTTTAGTACCAATGAAGGAATCATAATTTTTTTACTATATAATATAAAATAATATAATTAAACCAAAGTTATTTAATGATAATTCATATGTTCTATATACATTTACTATCTCTAGTAAATTATTAATGAAAATAATTGTATATTATAAAAATGTAATTTTTTCACATTAAATTGGGTATATTTTTCTTTAATTTACATGTTTCTAAAATTTTCATTACACAATACAATTAATTTATTCACACAATTTATTAATAAAATGTTAAATTATCCATGAAATATAATTATTTTTATGAATTATATTTATTGTATGTCTCAAAAAGGGGTTTTTCAATTTAATAAGATAAAATTAATATATTTTTTATATATATATGATGATAACAGACTTCAATTCTACCATATGCATTTTATAAAATTTATCTTCTTCTACATGTTTTTAGATCACCCTTAGGTAAAATAGAATGAGTTACTCCATCAAAAAGTACCACTTCATTAATTTATATTCTAGTGAGTTATTAATGTGTGAAATATTCTATAATAGAAATATAATGTGATAATTCTGTAAGGTCATTTACTATAACCAAAATAACATATTCACTTTATATATTTCTGAGATTTATATAAAAATTTCTATCTTGGTGTTTTAATTATTATATTCTAGTATAGTTAATGGGTTTCCCATATATTTATACATATATTTCTCATACATAACTTACTGAAATATGATAAACTATGATATATACCATTAAGTAACTCTTTTTATGATTTCCCACTAGAATTGATCATTCAGAACACTAATAATTTTCATACATCATGTATTAATAAATAATGATGATTTTTGAGAATAGAGTAATTAATCCATATTCATGATTGGTTTTAATGGAGCACGTAGACGGTTCCAAAAACATACCCTTACATTATAATTATTTTTGAAATTAAGAACATTTCTTATATAATTTCTCTCTCCATATCTTCTTTCTCTACCTCCTTAAACTCACATGGATATATTTTTTAATAGTAATTTGAGAAAGATAAAATCTATCATAATGATTAAAGATTACAAGGTTATTATTTTTTCAATATAGTGATATATTGGTAAATTTTTATCCTTATTATATAAAATATTTTATGATCCTTTGCACTCAATGAATCATCCACATTATATACATTCCCATGATGATAATGTATGATGTAGTTATACTAATGAATTTACTCCAACCATATTCTTTGATGCATAGTTATCTCTATATAATTGAAAATATATTATAATAAAATATTATCATTATACATATCACACCATTATCTATAAAGATAATTCCTCCGTATATTTATTAAAATAATTATTGGATCTAACATCAAATTATCAGTTGGGTATTTTTTTCATTAACATTTAATTATCACGACGAATAGCTATAACCATATCATTCATTATCAAGTCAAATATTGTTACCTTATTGGATTCATCATTATATTCCATGTGCCCTTATCCAATACATGGTACAGTAAGCACAGGTGCACTGAAAAACCTTCTATTTACCTCCTTGAAATTATATTCACATTCAAATATCCACAATATCATAACACCATTCCTTTTAAAATTGGTGATTGTATTAATCATTCATGATAAACATCCATCATAATTTTTTGGATCTATCTATCCCTATAAAACTAATGATTTTAGTTATTTTGGATGGTGTATCCCATTGATAGATAAATTATTTTTGGAACTATCTAAGGAAATACTGTCATTGGATATTATAGGAACTGTAAATGAAACATTATATTTATAAAATTAAACTTGGTTAATTTTTTATAATAAAATAACCTTCATATGTGTTTTTAGTAAAATTATAAAATGATATATATTATGTTCAATTATCATTTAATATATATAAATATCATCCATAATGACTACAGAAATTAAAAAAGGTAATATATAATAACTTTTCATAAGATATATTTTGTATCAAGGAATTAGAAATTCCACATGGCATTAATAAAAATTATCAATTAATACTCTATGTGTGGTATGGGATATTATTTATATAGTACAATAAAACAATTAATGTATGAGATATATAATGAAGATCAATATTTGAAAAGTACTGTGAAACATGTCAATAATCAAAAATAATAATTGATGTTAGTTATATGATATTTTACTCATTATAGTGATATAGTTATGTTCCTCAAAATAATTAAAATGATTCATTTAACCATTATTTTTTATAACAAAAAAATAGGTGCATTATATGGTGTTTTACAGGGGAATATAAATCCCTTATCAACATTCTCCTGGATTGCATTCTTCAAATTATTCAACTCAACTAGATATATTATATAATTTAATTTAATTTTTTTTAAAACTATATATGAGTTCTATTGAAATATCAAAATCATGACATTGTTGAATACTATGAATCTAAATTCAAAATATATTAACAACCTACCGTAAAATAAGAATTCCATCAATTTTGATTTCCTCAACACAGGTATGGGATAGATACCCTGAATGTATAATAATTAAAGAACACAATATTTATTTTATTTCCATTGTAGGTTCATATTAATCCATAAACTGATAAAAAATAATAGATTCATTCAAATTAGAAAATGTGATATCAATTACATGGTAATTAATATGGGTTTCATATGATGAAATCTAATATATGACTAGAATCACATCAAATTCACCTAAATGGAAAAATACATGATTTTATTGAATCAAATTCACATAGATAGTGATCAGATAATAATTATAGACTAAGATGTTAGCATCGTACTTTTAGCATATTTCACAAACTCAATATCTTATCATTGATCAGGTATATTTGTATCCCTAGAATATTTCTATTTAATATAAAATACATTTCAGATCAAGAATAAAATAATAAATTAGATTTTCTATAGTGGATGAAATTTGAAAATACCACCAAATTATTCTCATAAAACACTTAAATAGTCATGATCACATGATATATACCATTATCTACGTGATTAAGTGGGGTTTGAAAATATCCATCATCATAAACCTTTATATTGTACACATGTTGGCCTAATTTCAACAGTGATTTAATATGTAACAGTAGATAATATATCGTTCATTCTATAAAAAATCCTATCTATTCACTACATAATCTCACTTTTTATATCAATTCATCTTTCTATTACCAAATAATCATTGTTTACATACATAAAATATTTACTAATACACTAAAAAATTTCATCCATATATTCATTCACAAAGTTATCATTAAATGAATCTCATATTGAAATTCCCAACATTTTTAATATTATAAATTATTTTTAATTCAATCATTATTTTCTTATAAAAACCATGAGATTAATGACTAACTCTAATCACCATTCCTACATTGATTTTACATCAAATGATTTATTAATAGTTGATAATTTACTATGTGGATAAAACCATTAAGAAACTTATTTTTAATCCACTATGTAATCAATCAACCATACATTTATGTTGTTTGATAATACAAGAAGCATACCTCAAAAGTCGTGTAAAATTTACTTCATTTATGGTGATGGAATAAATCTTCTTATTATTTAGCTCAAGGAATTACTTCTAAATTTTTGTAAAAACTTAAAATGAAAGTACATGTTGATAATGGGATATTAAACACATTAAATTATAATGATTCAATTTTATTCATTTTATTCATGTTCTTGATACTGGCCAACAATTGATCTTTTTCGTCATTTTCTAAAAAATATCCAAAATATATTTTCTCATGATCCATACATTGGAGGGTAAAAAATATATATTCTGTGTTAATGGTGTGTGGTGCTACAACTTGAGGATATGAAGAAACACAAAAAGAAGGTTCATTTTTTCCTTAGCATGTAATCAATAGAATGTTGTTTCCTAATTTTCTTTTCTGGATGATCTTCATTATTCAAGGATTGATGAATTTTTTAAATCATTGAAATGATTATTTGCATTTTGTATCCCATAAATTTGTCTTCCCTCTATGGGAAATAATTACATTATACTTCACATTCATCAATCACATAATTCCTTTAGGATTTATCCATTAACTAGGTAATGAATTATTTTCGAAACATTATTCATTAGGGAAAGCCATAAAATATCTACATTTGAAAAACAATAATATTTTATCTAATAATTAAATAATCTATATATTTCCTAACAATTTTTCCCATACCATTTCCTAGTGTTGAATAAATATTTCAATAATAATAAATATTGAGCCCCGTACTTTTGAAATATATGTATTACATATTATTAGATTAATATTTAACACCGAAAATTATTGACCAAGATATAATTGTATAGGTTTTGTGTATTTGGAAACATGTATACTTAAAATACTTGGTCATAAGAGATTAACATCATCTCTCACTTAGTCCTACAAAAATAGACCCCTTATAGGTCATATAAAACCTCAAATCATTATTTGTATCATTTGAAAGAGAAACTCAAGAAAGGGGGTGGTTATATGTAATTTTTGGGTAAAAAGGACATCTCAATAGTCATTTAAGAATAACATGAGAATAAGTGTATCATAACATTATCATAGAGAATCCCACAATGTCACAAATCATAATAATATATCATTGATTAAAACATGGGTGTTCATAATACATAGAACTTAAAGTAATCAAAGTACATGAGTTATGAGAAACAACATAGACATGAGATAGATGTTTGTGGTATTCACATAATAAAAGAAATCTATTACATAGGAAATAGACATTTCTAATACAATCATTGTTTTGTGGTTTGGCATTCCATAAAATAAGATCCATATTAATAGATGAATATAAAGATATTCATATTGAAAATATATCTTACTAGACTGGCCTCACTCACCATTATAGTCCTTATTATATCTTGAGATACCCATCATTGACCAATATATTAGAGGGATATATAATTAAATGAAAACCTATCACATAATGAAAATAATAAATTTATATGCCTCACTTATTTAAATATTCATCATAATGTAATCCATGTAAAAGAATTAGGCTTTATATATTTTTTTAACACATTGAAAAGACACTGATTTAATCAAGGATCTACAATATCTTATTAAACTATTTGGAATGAAATCATTTTCAGATAATAATCCCTAAATCACATTAACAATAATCCACCCAAAAAAATAATTTTTTTACTGTATCATAAGACCATATCCTAAGAAAAATTTTTGTACCATGAAATGTTGTTATAATAGATGAAAAAATATATTAAAAGATAAGAATTAAATTTCATGAGGATAATACCATTCCTACGTCTAAATAAATTTTTTAAAATAATTTTATTAAAAATAATAAGAAAATGATTATATCAAAATTGAAAAATGGAATAATATAAAAGATTCTAAAAACTATTGATATGTTATGGTGGTATGAACTTTCGTTAATTCCATGTACATTGAAACAAATATTCCATTCACATTATTATTATTAATTAAATCTTAGTTTGTTAGAAAAAATATGAATATTCCATTTATTTTTGAAAAAAAATCTAATTATGTGTTAAAATAACCTTAAATAAACATATAAGGATAATAAAATTATTGATGAAATAAAATTATAAAAAATTGAGTTCGATGAAAAATATTTATGTCCAAACTAAAATGTAACATAGGTTTTCCATAACAGAATTATTTCTCTATGTTGTTTACATAAAGAGAGTAAAATGAATATAAAATTGAATCACATATAAATAACTTGAGTAGAATAGTAGTAAATTGATTAATCATATTTTAAACATAAAATTTAAATATTGAATACTTAATCATAAACAATCCTATAAAATTGTGAGATTGTAACAAAAATTACATGCCTTAACATTGAATTTCAGCAAAATTTATATAACCTCATCTATAATAAAACAAATATTATACATATATACCACATTTTTTTAAATAACTATTATATCATATATCATCCACATATAACATTTAAAAACCCATTTATTAATAAATCATTATTAAATTTAATGTTCCCATGTGTTAACTGTTTCATTTTTTATGAACATTTCTATTAAGTAGTTCAATTAAATTTTTATTGGAAATTTTCGCATCATAAAAAAATTTAATAGTGATGTAAATTACACATATATTTACTATTAATTTTTTTAGTTCCGTCCATAAATGGGAGATATAAAAATTTATATCCCACCATCCATATAGATGGTTGGCTGTATATACCCATTAATGTTGATTCCATTTTTTGAATGATGGAATGAAATAATGGTAAAAATAAATTCACCACTAAAAATTGAAATTATTATATCATACATATCATGTGAATGAATTGAACAAATAATTATAACCATCCATGATTTATGTTGATGGAAGAGTAATTATATTGTGACCAGTAAGTGATAGTCCACATATACACATAGATGAAACAAGAATATTTAATTTCATGGAATATGGGATGGATTTTCATGGGATACTAATAAATTTAATTTAGAATATAATGTAAAGTAATGTAACTGTTTTATAATTACTGTCATAGATTTATCATATGTAAAATCTGTAATCAAATTGAATGTACTCGGAAAAATGTATACATATTCATTGAGAAGCTTCTTCTTACATACACCTTATGATTTGATGGATGTTTTTCTTGGAGGAAAATAAGATCTAGGTTGTATGTTTATAAACTATGACATTATTATATTATGTATTTTTTTATAATTAAGATGAAAAATATATGATGATGATAGGATAATTGGTTCCTATTTTTATGTTGAGATATGGTCACTATGTGAATTAAATAATGCATGATATTAATATAAATTACTTTTAATGTTCATGAGGCTCCAAATTTATATATTTAGAACATAGGATGAGGATACATTGAAATAAAATCTTCCAAAAATATTTAGAAGAGCTTCTGTTATTCTTATTCCCTTATCTCTTAGTGTTAACCAACTGTTAATCATTTGGAGAATTTCCGCAATGTAAATTCTTTTAACATATTACATATTAAAAATGATACAATGATTATATATGAGACCCACTAATGAACCACCATTGTTATGTGAAACCATATCACATTAAGTTTTTTGATGATAGGTTTTTTATAAAATTTAAAATAATTTAAAAAAAATTGTTTGTTAAAAAATATATTTAATTTAATTTTGGGAATTATTCACTAAATTTGATATAAAATTAATAAATACGGCAATATAAATAAAAGATGAATTTTATAAATTTTTTAAAAATGTTATATAAATCTAAAAAGTTAATGGGTAACTATAAATCACCAAAAAAAAAATTTTATTTTTTAAAATCATATAAAATATTTTTCTACTACTAACACATGCCATATTTCAAAAATGTGTAATAATTTAAGGTATTTATTTCATTCCATAGATTGAAGATAAATTACCATGAAATTTAAGAATAAATCGTATTTAATAATTGTAGGACCCCAGGACACCCTGATAGGGGAGGGGTGAATCAGGGTGTCATCTTTTTCTTCTTAAAGTTGTGGATCTTGTTCCCACGTTGGTAGGAACTACTTAAACCTGTGTGATGGATATGATCAGCAATAAAACATTCACATGCAAAGAGATAACACATCAATTTTACTTGGTTCACCACTAAGGGCTACGTCCAAAGAGAATACGTTGACAAGTTTCCGGTCTTACCAAATTCCACTAATCTTCTCTAGTTGTGGATTACAATGGTTTGAGAATAGTCACTATTTCCCAGGCTCACGGCCTTTACAACATGTTCAGGGATAGCTCACTGTGTCCCTCGGGTCACTCCTGTTGACTCCCCTGGCTCACCACCATTGTTAAAGTCACGCTCAGTTTATAGACGTGAAGGTCTCTTCAATATATTTTCATTGAAGTCTTTGTCTCCTGTTCAGCATGAGACTTTGCTTGTATCAGAGTCCTGAGTTGATGCTCTTTTGTATTCAACCTTCAATTTTAGTGAAATAACTAAATTCACTAAATCTTCTTCTTCTCTTCCTTTGATTCTCAATACTAACACCTGAGTGTATTGATATATTCCCCTCTTTCTGTGCAGATCTGATTCTAGTGTCATGAACCGTTCTTCTTCTCTTCAAAAAGCACAATGAGGATGTTAAACACCAGTCATGTGTGTTCAGTACCACTTCTCTTCATAAAATCAGATTGTTCATTGATCTTCCGTCTATTCAAATGAATACATCATCTGTTGCACAGAAGGTATAGAGAAATCATTCAGCTTTTGTGCAGCTCAAAAAAAATATGGGTGTACTATAACAGCACCTGGCGCTCTTCTCTAAGCCTAGCATTCAAGTCCCAATACGGCACGCAAGTCTTCGGCACGCAGGTTTAAACTAGCGCGCAGGTATCACCAAACCACCTGCGTGAAAATGTCTTCTTCAACTTCTAACATGCGCGACACACTTCCTTCGACGCCCAAACCACCTTGGGTGCGCAACCAAGAATCGGCACGCAACATCAAACACTGGCGCGCAAGTCTACCTGTGCGACCCCACACTACTTGCGCAACTACCACACCTATGCGACGAGAGCTCTGATTTTTATAATTGTTGAACTCCGTGGCAAATGAGAAGGGTGGTCTAGTATTTATAGGCATTTGGAACTCCATGCGCGATGGTGCGCAAGTCTCCCCTCGGCGCGCAAGTCACGACACGCAAGTCTCTTCCCCTGCAAGCCACTTCTGCGACCAACTTCCAAACTTGCACAACCCTCCTTCCTTTTCCATATTTTGAGTTTCTGATCTTGAAAAACAAAAGGCTCGTAAGTTCCCAAGTGTTCTAGGCATCGGCGCGCAAGTCTACCTACGCGACCAGCCCAATACTTCCATGACACTTATCCCTTTGCCATAAATTGATGTTCTGATCTTGAAAAACATATAGCGTGCAAGTTCCATATCCTTAAAATACATGGCGCGCAAGTCTCTTTTCCAAAATCACTTTTCTTTAGTTGTCGATTTTTAGTTCCAAAAATTTGGCAAACACTGGGAAACGGAGCCACCTTGTATCTGCACTTTTTGTCTGCCTCCAGACCATCTATTACTTTGTCGATGTTTCTTGAATAAAACATGGATCATTATCCACAGCCCTTGAACTTCACATGCCACTATGGAATCTCCTTTTTCAACAAATTTGTATGTTGTTTGTTTCCTTTTTCAACAAGAACGATCACCTCAAAATCACTTCTTCTTGGTGATTTGTATCCTTCATCAACTCTTCTGCTTTTATCACAGACTCCACTATTGTGATATGTATTCTTTGAAGGCATAGATTTAGCTTCATCATCTTCTATGACAATGTGATGTGCATGGCTATCTCAGAATTCCAATCCCCGCATGGCCATCTTAGCATTCCAATCATTTGCACATTGTCTTCGTCATCAACCATCATGATCTACTTCATGCAAACCGTATGATTCAATTCGTCAGGAATTCTCTTGCATGGTTCTCATGCAATCATTAGTAATTTCATGGTCTTCATCAAAAAACCATGGTTCTCATGCAATAATGATGAATTTCATGGTCTTCATCCAAAAACCCCATTCTTCTTTAATCATCCTCATATGGATTACACCTCACATTCTTCATTGTTGTAACCAATGTATCACCTTTGACACATGTTCTCTGAAGTTATGATCAGTACACCAATCATCTGAATTACCATTCCTCTATTTCATTGGAGTACTTCTTGATCTCCATCATTTTGATCTTCATTGACAATTGTTGAAAACAAATAAAACATTATACACAAAGTGGTTCCAACAATAAATTAAATTATTTCCAAAGATATCCTATTTTATTAATCACTTAATTTTTCTAAAATTATTTTGAAGTGAGTGACATATTATATTTATTATATTAATAAAATTTTATAATGGTTAAAATAAAAGATAAATGGAACCATGTAAAAATATGATACAAAACATGAGTAAAGAATATCTACACTCATTAAATTTGATAAATTAATGTTTTTTTGTAATTTTAATGACATATCCCAATGCTTTAACCATATTTTATAACTTTTACCCATAACAAGCATTATTATTTTAATGATTTTTCTATTTATTAAGGACAAATACTAACTATATGAAAATATTAATATTATGATTTAAAAATTTAAGTTCAAATTTTCAAATTAATGCATTAAAAATTGATTAAATTAATTATATAATTTTTTTAATGAATTATATAACAACCATTATTGAGGAAACTATATTTTTTTACGATATACTAGCATTAACAAATTTAGTACATATATATAAGAATATTTTATTTATCTAAAACAATTATACATATTTTTTCAATGAAAAATTCTTATTAACTACACCAAGTTAATGAAAATGTAAAAATGGTATACTATGTGACCTTTCAATTGGAATTGGTGTTGCGTGTATCACAAGATATATAGAATTTTTAATTTATTTGAAGAAATATATTTCATGAAATCTATAGGTGTTATAATAGGCCTTAAAAAATAATATTGAATACTGATTTGATTTACATTAACATTATTCTTCTTCTATCATGTTTGTTGACAAGTTTTTGTTTTTATGTTATTATATTTACTTTTATCGGAAATTGTTATCTTGAATCATAAATCTACCATATTTTAAACACTCATTAATCATTCACTTTAGAATATATGGGGGAATTTTTCTATCAATAAGAATATGATACTTCATAACTTACATAAATGTATGATTTTCACATATATTTTACCATTTTTTTATGCTTTCTTAGTATCATAAGATTTCATGATGATGATATAAAATATATATATATATATATAATAAATATTTTAAATTATTATAGAAATTTTTCTATATATTAATTTGTGTTCTTATTTATTTATTGAATATTAAGCTAAAATTTTACATTTGGAGAATATCAAAGTTTGATGGAGTGATATTGGAATTATTAGGGTAGAATTAGTCTATATGGAATCAGGTGATAAGTTTTTCATAGACATAATAGATATGTATATTTTTTGAATCATCGAAAATAATTTTTAATATGTTATGATGACCTGAATGATAATGTTTTATGATTGTGTTACCGATGATCTTTTGTATATGATTCCTAGTTAAACAATTTATTATGGTTGTATTTGGAAGTTTTCTTGATATTTCATTTAGGTGAAATTAGTCATTTAATGAATATTTTAATATAATAAATTTCCTAATATTTTCATAATAATTTTTTACATTATATATTCTTCCAGTAAAAAATCGTATGATACAAAATGTAAAAAAATTTATAATCAATAACATATTTATAATATTAGACCATAAATATATTTATAAAATTAATTATATTTAAAAATACAGGTTTTATATATATTAGAAAAAGTGAAGTAATTTCATTTATATTTTGGATATAAATTTTTGATGATGTTGAGAATAAAACCCCATTTGTTCCAATGCTATTACATTTTATTTTTTTCCTATCGATATGATGATAAATAAATATACTAAAATCTATGTTATGTATTATAGATGAAAATATAAAGCAGTGTGTGTATCTAATTTTCTAAAATGAAAATATGCGAAAAAGAAATGTTTCCAAATTAGAAAATCATGTGATACTATTTTTATGTTCAAAATTTGATTCAACGAAATGTAAATAGTGGTGATAGTAATTTATTTTGATAAAACATTTGTTTTGATGATAATATTTTAATATTAATGAATGAATTATTCAACCCATCATCTTTTTCATGTATTTTTTTAACAATAATATTCTAGGGTTACTATAGAATTAATTTTTTTATTAAGAGAAACACAAAAAAGTTAAAATGGATGAATTTATAAATACTTGTAGAGATCATTATCATAATGTGATTTCAAGCAAAAATATTTTTTATACAATTTTGAGGAGAATAAATATTCTTCCTTTTTTATATTTTTATCAAATGACGGGTTTCATTTCCATTCCTTTTCAATTTCATAATATCATTTTCATTAACTATTTGACATCAATTGTCCATAATATAGTAAGTTGAACTAATATAGACAAATTAAATGTAAAATAACGTATATGAAATTTAAAAAAAATTATTTCAAATATTTTATGATTTATAATAAATTTAAATTCATTGATATATTTTTATAATATTTATATTTCTTATGATAACATAGAAATATAAATTAAAACCATAATTTTCGGGAGATTTTAATTATATTATTTTCCAAAATTCAGTTTTATCTGTAAAAATTTGATCTTAATTAACATTAAATTCGTTTAATTACATTTAAAATGTGATTTAGAATATTGGAATTTTTATATAATAGAATTTAATAGAATGATCTAGTTAAATTTATAATATTTTAACTATAAAAATATATAAAATTTCTAAGATAATTATATTTATTATTTGGAAAATATTTTTTGAAATTGATTTAAAAATGATTCAATTTTTAAATGTGTTTCTATTTAGATTTAAGAAATTAACTTATTTTTAGTAAAACAAATTTTATTGGAATTTAATTGTTCAATATAATTAAGAAAAAAAGTATATAACATTTATAATTCACTATTATTCTCCTGAAAACTTATTCTTTACTATACTCATGTAGTTTTTTAAAATAATGTGTAATAATAAATTTATAAATTTATAAACATTTCATCATTTATGGAATTAAAAGTTATATACATAAAATAATATTTTTTACATAATTTGTAATTATCTATTTATGAATCTATGAATTTACTCCTAATTGTAAATTATATCATCATTTTCATATTTCACATTTTTGTTATTTTATTTTACAAAATGATATTTTATATTGTTCATCATAGATCCATATCTGAATTATGAGTAATATCATTAATTAAATAATGGGATAATAATCTTATCAAACATTGGATTTTGATTATGATATCAATATGTAGTTGTTAAATTACAGATGTTTATTTTTGAAAAACATATATCATATAGATAACCATCGTATGATGGGGTAATTACCAATTTATTGGTATATCATTCATCCTAATAATGATAAATTCTATACAATGTTGGTGTGTTATGTTTGATTTTGAAACATTGGGTATCTAAAATTATTGTCAGTCTGTATGTTAGTTCTAAAATTATTGAGAAATAAAACAAGGTTCAATATATGAGTCAAAACATCGGAAAAATTTATTTGATTCTAGATGTTGATTATTATACCCACTTATAAAAATTCAATAATATATTGGATTCCTTTGACCCAAATGTTGTCAGAAATGTGAAAATAATATCAAAACTCTATTATTATCTATGAGAAACTGGTTAATATTATTATAAATGTATTTATAACCCATATGAAATATGCAAAGTTACGCTAAACATAATAATTTTAATTAAAAATACATTTAAAATTTTAAGATAATAATAAAGAGAGAAATGAATTAAAATTATTATCAACTTTATGGTGAGTCATGTAATAAATATTGGGATCTATAAAAGGATTTACTATGAATATAACCCAATTTTGAATAAAAATTTTGGATGAAAAATTATATTTAATCGATTAATTATTTCCAAAAACTATTTCTATGGTAATATTATCTACTATATGAATATAAACTAGTAAGAATCATTTAATTCAAAATGAATTACTATATTAACATTAAAAACAAATATAAAATTATAAAATTTATATGTGCTCCCATGATCATTGAATATATTTTGTGAGAAAAACTAATAGATCATGTTGAATCACATACATGTTTGTATGGCCATTTTATACAACTTGGACTAAAACCCCGACACCATTAAAAAATAAATAACATTATATAATAAATGGATGATAAAATATGGCACATTTTAATGAATATATATCTTATGAAAATATATCATTATAGTATAAAATAATAACATATTACAATCTATATAATGACTTTAAAAATACAATAATCTTTCACTGATGATAGATATCTTAATTTATAATATAATAAATATAATTCTATAAATGATTTATAAAATTTTATGTACATTATTCTAATAAAAACCTCTAATATTCTGTTGAGAGATAAAATACCTATTTCATCCCATAAGAACAGTATATAAAAAAATATTTTAAGAAACAAAATTGAGTAATGTTTTTATTGACATACTATATAATTCAATGTATAATATTAAAAATTATTTAATTCAATGATATGCCACAATTTAAGGAAATAAATATATGTTCATATATATTACCCAAATATAACATAATTTTCATTCTATTTATAATAGAAATAAAATATTTTATACAATAACAATTTACATAATGAATAACACATTAGATAAGTTTAAACAATTTTAGATATGAAGTGGTTGGTAAATTGAATAATAAATTAATCCACTATAAAATATGATGATTATAATTTTATATTAAATGAAACAAAAAATTAAAAATTTTGTATGTAACAAAGTAGAATTATTGGGAATAATATTACTAATAGGAAAACATTTTCACGATATGTTAATGAAATACATGATACATCCTTTCAAACCTATGATTTAATTCATAGAGTAGATGAATATATAAATAAGTTAGTATCAATATAATATGTTCATTGATATCTTTTAGAAATTCTTATAAATTCACCATTTAAATTTTTTCATTTAATATTTTTTTTGTAAAATATTCAAAAGTAAATTTTCACGAAAAAAGTAAGATATTATATTTTTTATGTAATCATCCCATGAGGGGTGTACATTGTGATAAAAAAATACCAGGTATACAAAAATATCATGTAACATATTGTACTTTATGTGATTTTGTGAATGTAAAGTTTTGTAAAATATATAATGATATTTTTTTGGTGTAAATTCGTTTCCACTGAGAATGTTTTCTATTTTTGGATATAAATACTTTATTTCAATAATATTAAACCATTAAATTTATAATATATTTATAATTTTTTTACAATGAACTTATGTTGGATACCCTACCTCAGTTTCTATTTAGGTACTTAAAAATGATCAAAACATATTCAAGATAACAATGGGATAGAAACAATAGGTTTTTTTTATCAAGAAATACCCTTTTTTTAATATTTCAATTTATAAATAGTATAAAAACCAAATTTCTACCATTACTACATCATTAGTGGGACATTTATGGATTAAAAATAAAATCTCACTAAAATATTATCCAATAAAAATTGATATAGTGATAAAATATGAAAATTTAAATAAATAATAAATTAAATAAATTTTTTCACACATCTCACAATAAATGTATCAAAACTTACATGTGATGGAAAACATATAATAACATATTTATCAAATTATGGAATTAATAATTTTTGGTTTAAGTGGATACTACATTAAATGAAATAAAATCATTGATAGAAAATATCAAACAAAATAAAAATATTAAATCTCATACCGAACTTTAACTTCTGAATGATCATCACTTTCAACTACAAAAAATGAACATTATTCCAAAAATAACACACTATGTTTAGGAAAATCATCTAGAGAATTTGTAAATTTGATCACCAAAGATATATAAACATCCTAAGTATTTATATAACAAGAGATAAGTATATACTATTTTCTTTTCATTTACATTGTATATAAAAAACTTATACATTTGAATATATTACATGTTATTTTGTAAATTGACTATCAAAATAACTTTTAGTATATTATGAAAAGGCATCTAACATGGGACCTTTAAATAAAATACATTAATTTGATAAATTATCTTTTATAAATTAAAATAAAGCATTCAATGAATAACTATAAGATTAAATTATATTTCATGATAGAATATAAATAAATATTATATATATATATATTATTTTATTATTATGTTTAACGATATAAATAAATACACACATCCATTCTTCTGTAATCACTCTAAATTTAGTTAAGGAAGGTTGAATTGAACTATTTTTAATAAATTAAAAATAAAACCCCATTTTGAGACATGGTAAGTAAGAAAGTATTCATTTTTTAATAAATCATTCTTTCACATGTTAGAACTATATATTTTTTATAAAGAGAGAAATTATTTTTGTTATATTCCCCGTAATATAATTCTGCAATTATAATATAATAATAATTTTATGAATAAAAGAAAATATAAACCCACACATTTACCATAAAACTTATAATAAAAACCCACCATGCGATAATAATAAATCAACTATCATGGTAACACCTAGGAACGATAGTTATAATAATGATAAAATGGTTATAAAACCCATCAAATTTTTATGTTTGATGTGGTCCTGCATGTAAAATATTGTTGTACCCTAGGTTGACTATCTAAGAAGAAACATACCCTATACAGACCATTATACATATTCAGGGCTAGTATCTAGAGTGTAATTATAATCTAGATTATTAGTCAGGCCAATATAATAACCCAATTTAACAAAGGATACCTATGACACATAGTAGAGGTGTATAATAAAAATAAAACATAGAGTAATATAAAACATAAACACAAATAATAACACACATCTACATCCAATAACCATTTATAGAATAATCCATTTAATTTTTTAAAATTAATTAAACCCCAATAATAATACTACTTAACCAATATATTCATATTACTTTTATAATAAGTTTCAAACAAAGGTTAAAAAGCTAAATTTGATGTCATTTGGAGTCAAATAATATTTTTTTATTTGGTTGTGGTTATGTGAAGTTATAATAATTATAGAGGGTAATATGGTTTCATTAATTTATAGATATTTTTTATTATAATATCACCTGACATACAAAAGTTGCACACCATAAAAGAATGGATATATAAAAATAATTAGTATTTTATGAGTGAGAATATATTCTCATAGGTGGATTGAATTATTAATTTATTTTGATTCTAGGGTACATGAAATAAGATCACTTGAAAATTCTTTTCTCATATATTAACACACTCATTTAATATTATACTAGTTGAGAAAAATAATATAAATTAAATAAAGCTATGAATTTTTAATCCATGATGATAAATGTCAATTTTAAAAAAATATTTAATCTTGTATTTAATGAAATAATAATAAATATATTAATCATTAATTTAATAGATCATTAGACTCTATATGAAAAAAGAAAAGGATAAAGGTCCCTAAATATTATCATATATGATGTTTAGAAACAAAAACAAATGTTACCCTATGAAATAAAATTTCATTTTACATTACTTCTATAATTTGGAGGAAATTGATATAAAAACTCATCATTTATAATATATTCTATGTTTCCACGCTATTTTTTCAAAATCAATAGAATTATAATAATATTGATTTCATGAAATTATATCTAATTTCATGTGGTTTATCAGTAAATATTAACTACATAAAACTTGATTAATAATGGAGATTTAATAGGAAATAATCAATTTTTTGATTTTTAATGAATATGGTGTTCTTTTTGATTGGTATTTTAGGTAAATAAATTTGAAATGGGATTTAAGAAGATTTATTTTGAAGTTTGGAAATGGAATTAGATAAAAACTGATCAGATAATGTAAGGATATGCTAGGATAATAATGAATGTTTTCATTAAAAATCAATAATTGGTGAATTATTTGGGTCTAGAATATTCTAGGATGAATGTTAGGTCTGTTTATTGAACATAACCTTTATTATATCCCACTTTCATTTTATTGAGTGGTAATGATAAAGTGGTTATTATGAGTCTATTTTATCGCATCATGATTCACTATTATTTATCAACCCATGTTCCAATATGTTAAACAATTTTAGTATTATAAATTTAAAATATAATATTAAATTTCAATTATCTTATGAACTATATTTCAAATTTTAAAAAAATTTAAAAGTTTAAATTTAATCTTTTTTTATTTTTACCAAATATGGATGTGATTTAGAGAGGCCACAATGATGTTATTGCAATATTATCCTGACCTCACGGAATCTTAAACACACACATTCACTGACTAACTCATTATAAATATTTATTACAATATATTCAGACGATTATTTCAGTTGTTCCATATAGATGGGGAACATAACTATTAAAATGGACCAAATTTCAATTTATGTTTCATTAAGCCTGAATGATTTGATATCTCCAAAAAGTTTTATCTTTATAACGTTAAGAGTATAAATTAATATTTTGAAAGTATTTATGATTCTATATTTTAAATTGATAAATCAATTTATAGGATTGTAACCAATCATTTTTCCTATAATTTAGTTTATTTAGTGTTTATTTATTTCGTTTTAAAAATACAATGAAAAATAATTTTTTTATTGAGAAATATAGCTGAAAACAGTTAGTATCCAATTTACATTGAAAATAAAATTTGATACAAAATATTACTCTCAATATATAATATTTTATCGAACCACATAACCTCCTATAGAGATAAATGATGAATTTAGTGTTTAATACATTTGTTCTCTTCCTCTGGATGGGGAGTTAAATTTTGTACGATCATTACAAGGACCCTTTAATATGGACTGTGTTTTTCAAAAATTTATTTAAACTGGTTTGGTGAAAAAAAATTTAGATTAATTTCATATAGTTTTATCATAATAATTTTGATATTTTATTTCAATGTTTTGTTATGATTAAATGAATTAGGTTCCATATAATTACTGATTGATTTGATATAGAAAGTTTTATTCTTTTGTTGTTCTGATTTTATAACAGATTTGTCCTTTTTTCTCTCTAATATAACTTATATTAATTTTTTTCTCTCAATCCATATATATGATCTAATATATTAAAAAATTATTTTCTTTTTCCATGGTTAAATATAGGTGCACTGTTGTAACGGTAAATGAGGGGAATCAAGATATTTATTAACAACAACATGATCATTATATTAGTCCAATTTTTTGAATAATGAACTATAATATTTTTAGTGAACATGAAGTGATATTATTATAACATAAATCTTAAACCCCATTCAACATATAAAATATTAAATGAAATAGCTTATTTGATTACATTGAAACTAAATTTAAAAATAAAATGTTTTCAATTTTTTAAATTATCATTTAAAATACATAATTTATAAAATCAAGAATGCATAATTAATGACCTTGGTTCTACCATATACCAAAAAATTTCTTTAATATCCAATTTAATTTGAGACTATGTTAGCATATTTATAAACAAATTATAAAGGTATTTATAATTTTTACTATTTATTTTTTATGAATTTTTTTTATTTAAAGAGAATATTCATTTCCTTCTACATAACTATATTTATATATAGTTTCTTATTTTGATTTTTTATGTATGAATTATTCAATTAACATTCTTATTTGGGTACAGTATATCCTCTTGTACATGAATTAAAGAGAATAAAAGGACATAAACATCAAGAAACTAAAAGATATCGTTTGATTGAAAACTCACAACCCATTTCCAACCATCTAAGCACTTATTCCTATGGAACCGATGTTAAAACTGAAATTTACATATATAATATAGATAAAAATACATAAAAATGAATTTTTTTTCTAATGATGATAATAAACTTCTTTATACTAAAAAAAGGATAGTAACCAATCATTAGACTATAATCTAATCTATATCATTTATTTAAAAAAATTAGATACATATTAATATGAAACACAAAAAAAAAGTTAAATTAATTCAATATTATTTTCTCAAAACTAGAAACCTTAAAATTATGTCGAGGAAATTGTATTTTTTCGTCCCCTTAAAAATAATGTTCAAAGGACTCATGATAGTTTGATAGCTCCATAATTTTAGGGTATGATGGTATGAAATGTTTGTTTCATGGAAAAAATTTCCCAACCTATAAAACAATAGAATGTAAAAAAATTGAATAGGAAAATTTAATTGTGAAAGTATTCAAGAACTCTAAGAGGAATTTAAATATATTGAGTCTGTTGTCTATAATAACTAATAGGTGATCAATTATTTTTTAAATATTATTATGATGGTTTAATTTTAATTTATACGATTAAGAATGGTGTCATTTTTAGTCTGACCAATATGAAAAAAAAATTATGTTAGAGACAGCATAAAAAACAAGTTTGAGAATATAAACATTTTTTTAATGTCTCGTATACTCATAAGTGGAGTCAATGAGGTGTAGAGTTCCAATTTTTTGAAAAACATGGATGAAATTTTTGAAGAAGAAAGTACATTACACCCAAAAGATTCTATTTCCAATGAGAAGTATGAGCATCACATTCTTAATATCTATATAAAATGTTACAATTACAACAACTATTCTGAAAAAATACATCATTTTCTAGACTCTTCTATGATTTTTTGGTAATATTATCTATATTTATATACATAAAACTACTAAGAATGAACTAGACTACACATCCAAATCATAATGGAATGATAACTAATCTTTTTTAATATGGGGTCTTCTAACAAACCTCATCTGTAAAAAGACCACCTCGGGCATGATATTAATACTCTACTACCACCAAAAAATCAACAAACATTTCAAATAGAATTCCAAGAACACCCCCTAAAAGTTTAAAATATCATTAATGAAATAAAGAAAATTATTTTGGAATATTATATACCATAAAAAAACAAACACCAAATTTAATACAGGTCTTAAAAACTCAATTCGGATATTCTTCAAACACAACGGAGGAAATAAAAAGTCACGAGTTAAGTATGCTTCCTTATAAATAAATAAAAAACCCTAGGTATGGGGAAAATTAAATTATCTTATTTTATGAATTGGTATACAACTAAAAATAAAAATGGATTTCTATTGGAGTCATCCATTTATAGGGAAACAATAATTCTATCCACCCCTAAATATATATATTTATATAAGGAAAATACATGTACCCAAGAGATAAACAATAATGGAATGATAATGTCATCTTTTGAACCACATATTCCATTTATAAAAATAGAAAAACTACCTTTAGAACCAAAATAATTTGAACAACATAATAAAAAAATTAAAAAAATCAAAAAATAGTTGGTTTTACCATGATAAATAATTACAAAAAAAATTCAAAAAAGTAAATTAATTTCCCCATGATTAATGTTGTGATTATAATTACTCTATTAAAAATGTATTTTATGGATTTGAATACGAAATGATGATTATTTCAAGGACATAAAATGGTTATATTTTTTATAAATAAAATCTTATTTATTTATCCATAAATTCATTATAAATTATAGAATATTTGAATGTAAATAATTTTATGTTCCATTTGGAGTATTTTTTTTATGTGATCAATGATTTTTGAGCCTCAATAAATGTGTCTTATAAATAAATTATCTTATCGTTGAAGTTTAGGTAGAAATATTATAATGGTATTTTTTTCAACATGACAACCATATACCATATAACCTTATGGTGTGCAACATATTGTTCTTATGATAATTGGAAAATAATTTTTAGAGATAATTTATATGTTCTTTAAATTGATTATCAAATGATGAATTAAAATGCGAAAATTATATTGGGGACAAAATTTCATGAAATATACCTGAAAATTAATTAAACTATATAACTATATATTTTTTGTGTACTCCATTTTAGAAATTATCCAGTTCAACTTCCTTGATTCTCTAAACCATTCATTAGAAGAAACTTATTGTCAATTAATTGATTTAATTTTTTCACTCCCTTTCCTCACTAAACATCTCTTCCTATTGCATATTCACATATATCATTTTAGTTATTTATATTGACATAATGTAATGATTCATGTTTTCATTTCTGTAATATTTTTAAAATATTTCATACATCTATGTATGTTTATGATATCATAAATAATGGAATTTTAAAATGATTGTTGACTCTAAAATTATAATTTATATTGAATCAATAATTGGGAAGATGTTTAATTAGTTGATTGATTGTATATATGATATTTTTACCATAAAATAATTAGTGTATATTATCAACCTCATGTATCTTGAATTAACCCAACATTGACATTAAATAATATATTCATTTAATAACGAGTATTGACTAATTACTAGTCATTATTGAAGATTTCCATGCTCTGTATTATGAAATCAAATTTCATAACATGTCGAGCGAGTGAAAACAATATATTTCAAAATAAAATGATTTATATCCATTAAATTTTAAAATATATATTTATGTGTATAATTATTCTTGATTTTGAGGCTAATCTTGTTATGTAATCACAACTTCATCAAATCCCTAACCTCCTTAATCATATTGATATAGTGGTAAGAAAAATATTATTAATTTTGACAATATATATTATCAGCATTATATAATGTTTTAATACATTACATATTACTCCTAAAAATAATGGTCTTATTTTTATTCATAATGATCTTAATTAATTATTTCTCTAATGAGTGAACAAATACATATTGTTTCTAAATATACAACCTCAAGACTAAAAATTTAACACAAATGACACATTTTACATTATTATTAATTATTATATGTTGAAACGGTTATCTGTTAACCCTCATTATTTTTTCCCTAATAGGTTCTGAAGATAACTCCATATTCATACAACTACTGTGTAGTAGATAAAGAAAAAATTTACATGAAATTTTAGTTCTTTTTTATATTATAGGATTCAACATGGCTTATATAATAACCCATTATCTTTACAACATTATATGGTTAGTATTTTCATGGATTGCCTAGATAATTCCCATTGGTATTTATTAATTGTTTCGCTATTTGTTATTCATCCTTTAATGATTTTTTATAATATCTCTTCTTTATATCATTTGTGTATTTAATATTATAATTTTTTTAAAATATAAAAAAATTTAATTTGTCGTGGAAAATATAAATTTTTTTCTATTTTTTATAAACGGATACTATCCAGGTTGGTATGAAAAAAATAAGATATATATTCCTTACCCTACACTAATTTTTCTAAGGGTGTTTATCGATTTCTGGGATATTATTTTTTTATCATATATTTAAACAATTTTTTTTAAATCATAAATTTTACCAAATAACATTTCAAAATAGTATTGAACTTTTTTAGTGTATAATAGAAAATGAAACATAATGATTTGATAAATTATCTCACATCACCAGCAATCATCCATATACATAGGTGGGGTGTGGCCATTAAAATCATGTATGATACCTCTAACTATTCTTATTGTGTTTTCCTTTTACAACTCATAGATCAAATCTCTTATTCCAGTATATATTTTTCTATCACTATAGCCCATACAAAATAAAACTATTCCATTTCATAAATATATTCTTTACAATAAATTTATATTTGGATAATTTTCATTCATTTACTCTTTTTGTTAATGTAGAGGTATTTTTAACAATTCAAAATTAAAATCTCACACCTCCTAGTTAGATTGATAATACGTAGGGATAAGATAATTCCGTAGCATACTACCACAAGAAACCGTAGGATGGAAATAAATTCCAAGTTCTTGAAGAACATTGGGAGATTATTTTCAATTTGTAATGAAAGAACTTACATAAAAATAGAAAAAGATAATCTAGTAATCTGTATAGGGAATAAAGATACAATACACCTAATGTAATCCTAAATTATTAATCAAAATATCATGTTAACTATGAAAATATAGGATATTAATAAAAATGTTTAGAAGTATCAAAACCAAAAGGCAATTAAATCCCTACAATATCCAATCTCACAATCTACATTACTCATAAACAAAATCAAGAAGAATTACTGTGGAAATGAGATAACATTCATTTACCAATGTCTTGATAGATGAAATTTGTAAATGAAAAAATGTTCCAAAAACATTGGTGAGTATAAATTAAGTATGACATTCCACAATACATCCAATCTCAAGAAACTAGGAAAAGAATTGGTTATCAATTTTATATAGAAGTTTTTAAAAGTGGTTGGAATAGTTTATATCAAATCCAAATACAATATCTGTGAATTAAATTATCAAATCATTTAACACATTAATATTTATTGTTTAATACCTATTCCATGTTTACAAACACAAACACACAAGATTTTGATGTGAAAATTCCACAATCATGAGTGGTCTCTTTCCTTTTGACAAAGTTATCACTAGGTTGATAATCTACTTTTTCCAAAAAAGACACAAGACCCAAATCCTCGGTCACATTATTGTAACCTAATACTACAAGACCCTTATTTAGGGTCATATAAATAGTAATGATCTATTTCGAACCATTTCTCCAAAAAATAAAATTTTCATTTACCATAAACCCTTATTCTCTCATAAACAAATTTAGTTAAATTGGTCATGTGCATAAAACCATTTTAATAAAATTAAAAATGTCATTTTAAAATTATAATCCAAAAATATTTTTTGAAAAAAAATTAAAATTTCAATAACATCAATACCAAAATGAAACGGTGATTCCAAAAATTAATCGTACACTGGTTGAAAAAAAAATTATACAATTTTTTTAATAAAAAATAAACATACATGTTCATAAACACATTTAGTTAAATAAGTTGTGTGCATAAAACCATTTCAATAAAATTAAAACTATCATTTTAAAATTATAATCCAAAAATATTTATTGAAAATAAAATTAAAATTTCAACAATATCAACACCAAAATGAAAATGTGATTCCCATAATGAATCACACACTATTTGAAAACAAATTATAGAAATTTATTTAATCAAAACTGAACATCCATGTTCTTGAAGAAATGGACATAAGGGAGAATCCAACCACTTTTTAATGGTTGGGTAAAATAAAGAACACGACTTATATCAACATGATCAATCATTGGATCACAATTCCTTTGATATATCTAACAAAATCTCATCATAATTAAATTTATAAAATTTATATCAATTCATTATTGACTAGATATATGGATATGAGAGAGGTAATATCCATTTATCTATTATGAAAATCTAATGTGAGAGAACATATGACAAACTAATGATTCTAGATCTTGAACCCACTTTTATTCACCTATGAATTTATTTTAGATAGATATGTAAACACTCTCAAACCATATGAGGGAGATTAATTACATATATTTGGATATAGGAATGATTCTGATGGCATCTGGATTTAATTCTAATTATAACCACCACTATCATGGTCAAAACATTATGGAACATGGTTAGGTTCTGCATTTTGTAAAACTTTGAGGAATCCATACTATTTTATTATCTTAAGAACACCCCTCTCATGGTTGACTTGCACAATTAGTCGAACTATGTTCCAAACATGAATTTATATCTTTTTCAAATTAATTTTCAATAATGAGGCACTATCATGGTTTCCTTATATCATGAACCGAACATGATCCTTCCTTGTCACACCCAATATATTTTCCACAGTTTCATAGAGGTGGTTCATAGTTTCTAAAATTCATTAACAAACTATGAACATCCACAAAACCATCCAAAATATATCTAAACCACTTTAAACATCCCAATTATTGTCCCTTAAATATATTATTCTAAAAAATAAAATAATGTTTATATGTCTTTAATCGTCGGTCCTAAAACAACCATAAAATATTTTATGAAGAAGCTTGATGCTAAAAGATTCATTATTATATGGATTCTCCTACTTCACAAGTTTGAAATAATGACTTAATATAAATATGGAAGTAAACATTTGTAGTATATTATATAATATGAAGTTCCATTTATTAGGATAATGAATCATCTATTAAATATCCATTTTTAAAACTATTAACCGATGAGAACATTTAAATTTTTCGTTATACTATCCCATGATATCTTCAAATTGGTAAACATATTAGTTTCCTCATAAGATCCTACTAAAATAAAAAAAAGACATTTTGATAGTATTATGAGTAAGTATAGATATTACATTTTGGGGGACCTTAATTTGTTGATAATTGATCATGAAAAATTCAAATGATGATGTTTACACAACAAAGAGTTAATGTTTTCTCCCATGATCTACCAACTATTGTATTTTGGGATCACTTTTTTCCAAATTTAGCAGCACAAAACTTCATAGACACTAGGTTTTTTAAATTAAATTATTTCATGGTTGTACTAATTTTTTGATTTCATATTAAATATGATAATTTCATTAATTGTTTTTAAAAGGAATGATATTACCTAAAAACTAGGAATTGAGATGATATAATTTATTGTTGGGGTATTAATTTAATTAGAAACCTTCCAAGCTGTATTTTAATTGTGGTTACTCTTCTTATAGTGGATTAAATAATCAAATGGATGGAGGAAGAGGGGATACTAACCTATGAATATCGACTAGTTGAAAAATTTATAAGATCAAAAATTTATTAGATTTTTTGTTTTATATGGTTTATCACTATGGATTAGAGTTCTCATTTTGGTATCTGAATCATTTAAAAAATATTACATAATAATCAGATTTTTTGTAATGTATATACAATTTATAAACCATACACTAATGGAAAATAAATATTTTAAATTGGGTAGTTATGAAAATGTGGGAACATTTTTACATCCAAATATAAAATATTAGAGTTTTCCAAAATATTATCACATGGGATATTTCTCAACTTTTAAAACCACAAATATTTTACCATCTAGAATTAACATTATAAAAAATTGGAACCTATGAGTATTGTTAGAGAATAATTTATATCATTATAAAAAAATATAATATAAATCACTTATATATAAATGAAAATTAGAAGTTATGGATACCTATTGTTAAGGAATTGTGATTTTAATCATATAAGATTTAAAAAATATATACGATGAGAACTAAGGATTCCCATGAACTTTTCATACTTTATCTCTATTTCAAAAATTGAAAAAATAAATATAATTATAATGAAATGCCAAAGGTTAACCAATCTTATATTCATTAACAAATGTTTAGTCCATAAATTGTGAGTAATAATTATCATTTTGAGGGTTTTTATATTAAAAATGATAAAATTTAAAAAACTTATTTTTAATTGGTAGTGAATAATGAGGGGGAAAGTAAAAAAATTCATTATTTGGGGGAGGAAATCCTCTTTCATGAATAAATATATTAATGAAAACTATCATGTTTATCCTCGTGTCCATCATTTTATTTAATTTTAGTGTGGCCACTAAAAAATCTAGGTGTTTGGTGGTATACATTCCAGAATTAGTTACAAAATATTTCATATTTTAATATTATCTTTTTGTATGTTATTTTAAAAAATATTTCCCTGTTTATCCTCAACCTATTCAAAATTATCATTTTTTCTAAAATAATTATATTAAATGACCATATAATCATCTATTTTTTTTAAATAAATATAAAATTATCATTTTCAATAATTATTTAAAATTTCTTGGAAGATTATTTCCACTATGGAATGAATATTTAGAAACAAATTTAATATTAATAGAATATTTAATTGTAATTAGTAATTTCTAACTGATATAATCAGTTGTATCACAATAAAATCCTTGAGATTCAAATACTCTGTATGTTAGTCATTGTTGGGTTAATTATGTCACTCGATATAAGAAAATAATTATCAAGAACCGAAAAATGTCTATATATTCTACATAATCAAGTTTGTTAACTATCCAGTAATTAATTATATTTGACATTCTAAGATTATTTTACTATTCATGATTTATATATATGATTAATTTCATTGTTGTAGTGGATACACTTTTTAGTTATTCTTAATTTTTTGTGGAGAAAATTAAAATTAAATATAAACATAAAAAAACATTAAATTAAAAATAATAAACATATAATTCATAAAAAATTCATTAAAACCAAGAATTCATAAGTTATTTTGTTTTGGTAATTTTATTAAAAATGATTTATGTTTGGTTTTGTTGAAAAAAACATCTAAGCAGAATTTTATTAATTAAATTTACTTATTAAATTAAATATGGAGTGAAAAGAATGATATTGAATTCAAATAAAAATTTGAGGTTTTAGTTGGATATATTACTCCAGAAGATCATTTCAAATAATAATATCATAAATATCCATTAATTTTATTCATATAATACTTATGAGTAACTCATTTCCATGTAAACTGAGATTAAATCATTGTTATGGTTCATCTTTTTCTTACCGTACAACCATGAATAACATTAACTCAGAATGTTAAATCATCAAAAACTAGGGAATATATAGACGAATCATTTTCTAAATTATAAATTTTACCTTGAGAGAAAATTATTAGGTATGGGTTGGTGATCACATATATTCACTATTATTTTTCCACCAATACACTACTGCGTTAAACTATTTATGTTTTGAAAATTTCAAATATAATAATCAATTTCACATAAAATTGGATTAAATTATATAAAAGTTAAATAATATTAAAAATTATCATTTCCTTGTTTTTATTTTTCAATCGTACAGAGCTTTTAATTTCAGTGTCAAGGAGGAAGATGACGTAAAAAGGGATAAACTAAAAAGACCAACTTGAACGCATGTCCACTGAATCACACATTATGAAATATTTTTGAATCAAAATATATTGAAATTTTTTTAGTAGATCATTGAATATATGGGATAGAAATAATATAAATAGACTAAAGAAAAATCCATAAAATATTTAGCTAGAATGGCGGGATCTCTTAATAAAAATGAATCATTATGAGGTTAACAATACAACATGATAGTTTGAAAATATATATGAAATTAAAGATGTTGAATGGGAACCAAATATTAATGGATTATGTCCCAAATTCCTTACAGAAATTCCTCTATTCATTCGAAGTATATATAAGGCTATTTACTAGTATAATTTTACTAGATGAGTGATCGATAAATATAAGTGTAAAAGAAACCACATCCCATTTTCTTGTGTAAATATACATTATCCTCATAATTTTAATATTGTATTAGGGGTATGGATACACTATGTTTTAGATCCAATTTTTTCTTATCATCAACCATTGATATTTGAACCCTATATACTCTTTAATAGATCAATAATGAACATGGATATCTATACGATCCTTCTTCTACTCCCGATGGTGATATAAAAGGTGAGTGATAATTACAACAATGTTATAAAGTTAGATAAGGAGTTTTGGAAGTTTATATAATAATTTTTTAAATAAATTTTATAATAATTTTTTATTAATATGTAAACATGTTTCCTCTCTGAATTTTTAATTTTTGTGTGGTTGATTGAAACCCTTTTTATTTGATAACATGTTAAAGTGATATTTTATGTGGAAATCTTGTGTTTCTTAGATTATAAAACATATGGGTGATTTTTTTAATTAAAAATTACATGATATATCAATATTATTTTTTAAATATGATTCCATATATTAGGTATAAACCTTTTAAAAGTGATTAGAGTGTCAACGGTTGGATCTTGGTGTTTTATTTTAAATGGAAAAGAGGGGAATTGACATCTTCAGCACCCTCAGCCATAGAAATAAATTACAACATATTTTTTTAAAATTAGTTATCCAAGATGTGTAGTGATATTGAATTGATAAATATTATATATAATTATAGATCCCTCTTCAATTTATAAATGGTTAATATATTCTATTATGTTATTTTATTTAAAATTATCAATTAGAATCCCCAACTTTTCAATTTGTATATTTTAAAATATTATTTAAAATTCACACATTAATCAAGTTATTTTATTTTACAAATGAACGAATTATTTACTATAATAAAAAGTTTATATAAAAATTATTTAATTTAACATGTAATTATATTGTGTTAAAATGATCATAGACCATGTTTTCAATATTTATATAAAAAACGATTAGAGGAGGAAACAATTTTTTCATAAATGATTTATAATATGTTCTCCATTGACATATCACAGTGTTGGTGAACCATGAAAAATCTCATAGTCTATTCTATTTATAATTGGATATAAAATTATGTAATTATATAATCAAAATTAAAGAATATTATTTTAATTATAAACAAGATTACATGATCTATTTATAGTTTTAGACATGAATAAAAATTAGACAACAAATTGCATACCTCTCCCCTTATATTTGGGAGTATTTTTTGATCTTAATTATAAAAAATTGGACTGGAATTTTCATGTTATTTAATATTTTACCTTTTATATAATTTATTAATCGTGGAGAATATTTTCAATAAAAATCGACTAATGTTATTTTTTATTCAATTTTCATTCATTGTAGTAAAATGTTACCAAATTAATAATCTCTTTGGTTACATGTTTTCTCATTATCATTTCATGGAATACATGTTAATGAACCAATATAATTTTCATTGTTAGAATTAAATAATAAATTTATGAATGATGATTGAAAATATAATAATTCCATAATTGGATACCCGAATATTCTGATATAAATGAATTTTCGGATTTATAATTGAACTAAAATAATTTGGGATATTATTGACTACATTTATGAAGGTTAAAAAAGGGAATGAAAAAAAGATATTGGTTCTATCATAATATATTTGCTGATTTAATGATGATATTATTTGATAATATAGAGTGTTTATTCAAATGGTTTATTAAATATATTGGGGATATTTTTTGAATTTTTTAACAGATGAATGATATTTAATTTAATTAAAAATATAATAAAAATATTACAAAAAATTTAAATTCCAAATATGATGTAATTTAATGATGCAATTCATTCGGAACTATCACTTTATTATCTATATAGTAATATTGTGACATATTAAATGCATGTAATATAATAAATTTCTTTAAAAATTAATTAAATGAAATGAAATTCAAATATTCAGTGTAGTACGAGATTTAAAATACTAAAAATGAAGAATAATATATTAGTGATTATTTATTTTTGTCCTATAATAATGATGTTTTACGTGGGAGATTAATTGATAAGAAATATTTATCATGATTTTATTTGGAATTGTTGGGAATATTTTGACTTGGTGTCCAAACTTATTTAATAGTGAAAATAGTGAGATTAAATTCATAAAACATAAAAAATATGTGCTCCACTTTAAGGATCATAAAATTAGGAAATTCATGTGCGATGAACCTTCAGAAAGATGTGTTATTAGATAAAGATGAATATAATTTTGAGGTAGATCCATTAAAATGTTTTTAATATGTGTTCATCATAGATGTAAATGTCTCATTAATGGTTACTGAAGATGACATCCATATATGAGGTAATGTTTTTAAAAAAACTAGAGTGAGTTGTTGATATCAAAGATGTGTTAGAAGGGAATCATAAGAATAATGATATATAAATAATAAATAAAAGTAAGAATGGAATACTATGGAATGAATATCCATGTTATGTTAGTGATATTGATGTATAAATAACTGAAAAATAAAATATTATTTTGTAATAATAAAATAATTAGGATAAACATGAAATAACAATGAATTTTTGAAAAAATATTATGGAGAAGGATATTATCAATGATTATATTAATATTACTATTAATGATACAAGAAATTATATTTTTAAATTATAAAAAAATAAATTGTGTTAAAAAATATTAGATATTTGTAGATATGGTAGAATCATA
The DNA here is from genome assembly GCA_963277665.1 of Viscum album. Taxonomy (NCBI): domain Eukaryota; kingdom Viridiplantae; phylum Streptophyta; class Magnoliopsida; order Santalales; family Viscaceae; genus Viscum; species Viscum album. The sequence continues at coordinate 1,449,389,905 of OY728140.1, read as the reverse complement.
AAATTTCCCTCTATAAAGTATCAATTTTTTAAATTAGTAAAAAATTATCTTATTTAATTGAGGTACACATTTATATTAATGTTGAAGATATTATAGTTTAATAATAGTGAATTTAAATTCTTCTCTAATATTGAAAATAGAAATTCATTAGATGGATATAGTATCATTTATACAGTCTTTTGGAATAGATCTGTTGATTGCCTTAATAGGAGAGGAAATGGTTTTTATGGTGTTCAAATATATATGGATATAATGATACTAAAAAAGGATTGGAATATGGATTTTACACATTATAATGAGAAGAATATTACATAATTTCTAGTATTGAAGAAAATTAAGATAGATTTACATATCCATCAAATCATTAAATACATTTATTGAAATAGATTAAGTAGAATATGATGGATAATGATTTTTCTTACTGAGAATGGTTTTAAATCTAGGAAAATCTATATTAACTGGATCATTTTTAGTGGGTGTTAAATATTTATGGGGGGAAACATTAATCATCTCATAAATTTAAATGGAAGGGTTGATTGAATGGATATATTTTGAAATCATGTATCATTGGTAATAAAAGTTGGTGACACAAGTATCTTGGATGGGATATTATTTGTCGAATACTAACATTCACTATATTAATGGTCCCTACACAAAAACAGTTCAATGTTATTGTGTCATGTGAATCATTATTGAAAGTTTAAATAATGATGAGTAGATTTACTATCAATGAAAATAATGTAAAGTCACTTTTTTTGTGTAGGATGATTGGAATATTAATTAGGATGAAAATATAGATAATTCCTTTCTCACAAATATTGAACAGGGGAAATTTTTTTAGCATCAATCACTATAAAAAATTCTATGGTGGAGTATCAAGAGCACATCAAGAAAACTGTTTTGATGATATTATCTATTTAATTTGATATGAATAAAAGACATGTGATTCATTTATTTGGGGAATATATTAAGAAAAAATTAAAAAAATAATAATAATATTGAATTTTTTTGTTTATATTGATGTTTGTTGTAAAATGGATCACATGGAAATGGTCATGGGGAATATTTATTCTCAAATTTTAATTAATATATTAATATAGGTTATACTATATTTCTTTGGACAAAGGGATTGGTGATGTATTATATGAAATTATTATAATGAATAAGGAGATTGAAATTTAAATAGAAAACACGATTCTATTATTAGATAATGGGAAAAAATATAAATCAACTGTATTATAAAATTCATATTCAAAATTCGAATAAATATTTCTATTTCAAAGGTACATACACCTTAATCAGATTGAGTTATATAATGGATGAACCAAATTATAAATTATTTATCCAATATATTTTCATTGAATGATAAATATCTTGAAAAATATTAAACATACTAATAACAAGTATTTATGTATGCTTGAAGTCAAGAATTATTCATACCTAATGATATTAAAAAAATACAAATGTGGAATAGTATGAAAGAAACTATAAACAATCTTAAATGTTTTAGAAAAAATTTATTCAATAAGAATTATGTGGGAATGAATTTAAAGTATAAATATTCTATAGGTGATGTAGTATTTTAGAGTTACTCATCATTGTGTAAAAAAATATATTTTTGAAAAGGGTATCATTTTTTACTTGTAGATAATATTGGGAATCAATAATAAGGGTAAATTTTAGGCAAAAGGAAATAGTTAATATTATTCCTCTCAATTATTTTTCAAATAAAATGTTATGATTTATAATCAATTTAATGTAAAAACTATAAATAGATAAATAAGTAGAGCATGCACAACATAAAATATATCCAAAAATGTAATGAAAACCCAAAACCAAACAATTATTAAATAAACATAAAAATATTCATAGACAATAATATGAATTTTTGAATAATAAATAGGGGTTATTTTTAGCTAAAACTTATATACATGGTAATTTTATACTTCTAGAACAATGGATAGGTGAGTTGGCATACCAAATCTATGGTATCCATATTCAAATCACTAGAATATACCTAACAAAGATAGTCAACATTTTAATGTTCTTCTCAAATAGCATTATAAACATAAATTTTTTTAATAGGTAGAACTATCCTTGTGAACCACTTCAATATAGAAGTCATATATGGTTGCATGTATCGTAGAGTTTTAAAAATATCATTATTCAAAAGAATCCACTTATGAAAGTTGTCCAACTGAACAATATGATATGAACTAGTATATTTTCTATTGAAATCTAATCAATCATAATGATATAAAATTGACCAGTTAGAAAGGTGAAAATTGTGATCCTTATAGTGAAACCTAAAAAAAATATCTTTTATAATGTCTTATTTAATTTAAAATATAACCAAAATAAATCTTGGAAATAAACATTGTAAAATATCAATTTCTTCTATCATTAGGTTACTTATGCTCCATAATGCAACAATATAATTTCTAGATAATGTTGTTAAAATTTTTAACCATCACATTCTATGATATTTGTGTTTACTTACAATAATATAATTATTTTTATATTACATCAATAAATGTAGCTTTATATTTAGACAAGTTTATATTATCTTATAATGGAAATAATCATCACGAAACTATATAATATCATCTACTTTATAATATTTAATATATTTAGTTCAAATCACAAAAACATAAAAATGAAAACTAGTTCAGGAAATGTAGAATGAAACAAAAAATTAAATATAATATAAAAAATATTGTATTTTTTATTACAGAATTGATAGGATGGTTCATTTAACAAAATAATACCCGGTAGTTTGGTAATGTAAAATCATGCATGAAAACCAAAAAAAAAATTATGTTTCACAATAATATTAATTGAACACTTTATAAAAATTTTTATAACTATTCTAGATATAAGATATCTATAACAAATATAAAACCATTATGAAACACATAGGGTTAGAAAAAATATATATATATACATTTAGAAAACATTCCCCCATTATATTTATAATACTTTGTAAGGATAAAGACTAATAAAAGGAAATAAACTACCACAATATCTATAAAATTTGATGTTTCTAATTTTTATTATTTTATAAAATAATAACTTAATGAAAATCAATAATTATTCTATACGAATAAGGTATATATAAAATATAATATATATGATAAGAAACATCCATTAATTTAAATTGAAACTCCATCAGAGTTTAATATATGAACGGAATACATTATTTGTCCTCTTGGAAGTCCCCCGTATAATTTTTTTAGATATCACCTTTATTATATGAAATAAATTTAACGGTATTTCATTCAATTTTTGTATTTCTATACTTTTGTGAAACATAATAATTAAATAAACTCTATTATCCCCATTAGGAAAAAACATAAAAGAATAACATAAAGTAAAAAGATTTATTTGAAAAAATGTCAAAAAGATACATTATATAACCTAGATATAGTATTATTATAACAAAAATGGTTCGAGATGTTTTATTGAAAACACTACCATAATATATATAGAAACTCATAGAAAATATGAATTTTAGTAGTGTACTTATAAAAATTGATACTCTTATTATCCTAAAGAGTTTAATATAGAGCTTTGATGAATTTAAATGAAACAATTTACATATATTTTGAAACATAGTATAAAATTACATTAATAGGATATTTAAAAGAGGATATATATATATATATGATCTAAATATAAAAAATAAAAAATCTCATAAATTGACATATGAATTACATAATAAGGGATTATTATTAGAATAAATCATATAATAAATGACACATAATAGAAGTTAAATTTAATTAAATTCAGCTATTAATAATAAATTATTTGAGGAATAGTTCTAAAAGTTTTTTATATTAAATTGGTCATATTTTATTAATTGAAAAAATAGATTATATTATAAAATTATCAGAAAAATATCCATAGATCTAAAAATGATTTTCAACATCTTTGTCGAGGATTATTTCAATTTTAAGAGATATTGAAACTGTAAACAGAACCCTTTATCCACTAAAATTGGTTATAAATATATTTTTTAAATATATTAAATGATATTATTATTTAATTGATTGTTAAAAAATTCAAAAAAAATTATGATTTGATAAACTCGAGACGAATATATATATTTTAGTTATTGATGGGTTTTACTCTTGAATGAAATGTTTTATTTTATATAAAATTAAATAGAACTGTTTCTATGATATAGAATAAGAGTCTGAGTTGAAATAAATACAAAATCATTCTTTATGAATTTTATCCACAACATTTCAGTGATATAAGATAATATTTAAATATATTTAACACTAGTTATAGAACGTGGAACTTAATATTTTATTGAGTTATGCCATTAAACAAAATAATCATTAATTAAAGTTCCCCCAAAAGTTGTAATCATATTAACTCTTTAGGATAAATCGGATATGATAAAATAATATTAATCATGTTTCAAGATTCTTATATGGTAGGGATAGATATGCTTGGTATTAATAATATGGAATTACCTTTAACTAATAGGAAACCTAATGCTTAATCATAAAAAGAATATAATTTTTAGTATAACAGATGTTTGGTGTTTTATAAGTATGACCTATAATAAAAAAAAAATATTGACCTATTGGTGTCATGGATTAATTGTGTTCATGTCAACATGAGTAATAAACAAATTACTAAAACATAAATCATTATAAAAACAAAATTCCTTAAGTTAATATCCAATATATATATATATATATATATTATATTATATTTAATTTTCAAATTTAATGATATTTAAAATCAAATAATGAAATAATTTTCTCTCATCATACTCATCACATATTCACATATCAGAATCTTGGAAAAATTGTTTTAATTTGTTTTTTGGTTTGAACTAATGATAATTTAATTAACATTTTAATGTATATTTTTTTTATTAAAAGTATATATGATAATGTGGAATTTATATTATATTCATCTAAAAATATTGATATAATAAATAAACAATTAATCTTCTTAGGATATCAAATAAATTTTTACACTACTAAGTTATTCAGTAAGCCTAAATACATTCTCCAGTAAACTATAATATAAAAATAACAATTTTTTATGATAAAACTCATATTGTTCAAATAACATATGGAAGTCCATCATTATATCTAATTTGAGTAAGTAAAATATTAATTATTATTTTTATTAGAATGGAAATTTTATAGATTTGAGTCTGGAAATTAGAATAAAATACTCTTCATAATTTATATCATCATCCTAATTATAACCATTTTCAAAAAAACCCATATTATTCTATATATTAAATCTACTATCATCATAATTATTTCTGAATTCTAGTTTCACTTCTTTCACCTGGATATCTTTAAAAGTCATATCTAAGTTCCAAAATATATAACATGAAAACTAATTAAGAACTTCTTTCATTATAGTTATCCTAAATTCATCCCCCATGCAATAATATTCTATTTTAGGCTCTGGATGAGATATGGATAATTTTTTTCATCTATTTTATTATTAATTTCTTTTTCTAATCATATGATCTGTATCCCAAATTATATTCTTAATGGGATTATTTTTTAAAAAATATTTTATTTCAAGTTACAAAATGATTATTGAATTTCATCTAATGGATAGTTAATTTACATTTTTCTTGCTTCAAGATTATTGAGGTCCATTATTCAAGAATACGGTATGATAACTACTAAATTATGGGGTAATACATTTGATAATAAAATAGTGTTTTTTCTACAAAATATATCTATATATGTATCCATTGGATGTTTTAACATAGTGGAATTATCACATATTAGTTATTGATCCCTCTATGTTGTATGATTATTTATAAAAACTCTACTATCCTTACTTAGGAATTAAGAGGATTTAAAAATACCTTAATTTTCCATTCGATCACATATTTAAAAGTTAAATTTTGTATTATTAATGATTAATTTTCATATAAGGACTATAAATTATCAATCCTAATACATTCCATAATTATTTAATTTATAAGGGATCTTACCTAAACGTGGTTTATGAATGAATATATTTTTAGTTTATCCAGATATAGTAATGGATTTATCCGAATGAATCGTATAAGCTAAATATTTAAAGAATATTGTTTGATTAATTTCCTAATGAAATATATTCATTTATTCAAATATAACCATTTTTTTATGAGTTTTTTGTGTGAAAAAATTATGAGTATTATCTTGATCACTCTTGATAGTGATAATATATTTTTTTCATGAATTAAATAAGAGATACAAAATATTCATTACAATACAGTTCAACTCATTGAATAGATAAAAAATTGGCCATGTGGAACCTAGTATAATTAAAAAAAAGTTAAACACATTGAATTTCCCCTAATACTCATTGTTTTTATATGTCAAAAATTTCCATTTTAAAAAAAATTAAAGCACTACATGTTGAAAATTTACTTGTAGTTATAAAAAGAATTTTTGGTTTATTACCATATTGGGAAGGGTTATAGGCAATGGAGTAATTGAAATGATGTTCTACTAAATCCCTTTATAATATATTTTTTTTAAATTTAACTATATTTTAATCATTTTCATGTATTAAAATTATTTACTAAATACAATAGGAATCCTAAACTATAATATGAAGAATTCAATAATTTAAATAATAATATTCTATATTTACCATATAAATATCTTCATGTCTATAAATGAATATAATGTGTATTCCTTATAAACGCTTGAGCAAATATTAATCACTCGTAAAGGTAAAGGATGACCAATATCATATAATTATATTGTTGTCCAAATATTGTTCTTATATATTAAAATATAATATATAATATGGGTTATTTTTTTACTAAGAAAGAATCGTCACCAATAATAACATGTTAACCATGATGAATATCACCAAAAGTTATCTATTAACCATAAAAATTGAATAAGATTCAAATTTTTTTATTTTCTTCAGTTATGTGGTAAGAATAATCTCTATTCATGTACTATGTGTGATAGAGTATGATACTGATAATATTATCCTAAAATAAATTAGATTTAAGGGTTTTGTAGCCAAGCATTATTAGGGATAAGAAGTTTTATTAATAATAGTAGGAACACATATTTACTCATCCCGACGAAATTTATTATAGGAATTAATAGTCCAAATATAATCCATATGATTTCATAATGATTGATCCTTTTTCAAAGAAATATATTTTCTCTAGTTTCCTCTTCTTTGATATTTTTTATTAAAAATGTATAATTTTTTAAAAATGAAATTTGACTGGATATGTGAGTTTTTATGAATACATATTAAAAATTACATATGATCTGGGCTCAAAACTCAAATTTTTTTATTAAAAATTATCTCTATTAGATTTCGAAATATATAAAATATTATTTTGATTAAAAATATTTTATTTTAACTTAAAATTATTTCTAATACAAACTTGGTCGAAGTGATATAATATATACCATTTAACTATAATTTATATTTTTAAATTTTATATGCGAGACAATAAATCATAACATTATATTTAACGTGATTTTCATTAGAGAAATAAAGGTTTTCCTGTAAGTATTTATTTTACAATTATAGAAATACATCATATGTCTCTATCTAAAAAAATTAATGAATGTAAAAATATTTATCTAATGATGTAGTTATATTTTCATTATCTATGGTAAAAAGAAATACAAATCAATTTTTAACTATGAATTTGAATTATGAGTAAATATTTTTAGGGAGGATAGGATAATTAAAATGATACACTGTAGAAAAACACATAACATTTCATCTATCATTAAATTCTAAATAATTTAAATGTTTATTAAATTGATTATCTTTTAAAACTGAAGTATAATTAGTTTCTATATAATAACATTTTTCATCCCAATGTGATGATTTATGTGACATCCTGATATTTGAAAATGAAATACATTGTCTGATGGTGTAAAATATACAAAATGTCAATCATAAACAAACAATATATTATTATTAAATATTCACTATTGTAATCTTTAGATTAAATTGGTGGGTATGAAAATTATTAACATCATTAAGGCATAAATAATTTCTATACAAAAATATAAATTTATAATAAAATATTTGTAAATAATTACTCAAGTTTTTAATAAATTCATTTCTTTCTTCAAAAATACATTTTGGTCAAAAATGGGTTATCATGCATTTTATGATATTATATTATAATTAATTATTAGAAGTTTTTGAAAAATAGTTTCAAATAAACAACATCATTTTTGAAATAAAATTACCATTTTGATATAATTATATTTTCCATAATTTAAATTTAAAAAATTCATTTTCTTTAACATACCATTCTTGAAGACTGGTATTATCATGGCATCTACTGGTTATATTTGTAATTTAATTTTTCAATTACGTGAATTGAAATTTTCAAAAAGAAATTCTAAAATTGGAATCATAATTTCTAAATTAGGAATCATTGATATTTTCATTTTTTGGCATTAAAAATATTCCTTGGTAAAAAATAGATTTACCACCGTATATGTGAAATAATTAAATGAGATTAAGTTAAAAGGTAAAATTTTAAAATAGTTTTAGAATAAATCATTAAACGGGTTATTGATTTGTCTCCCAAACATAAAAATTATTTAAAAATTTTATTATCAATTTAAATCATTTAAAAATATTTCACCCAAATGTGATTGGATTAAAATATTAAATAATCATTATTTAATGACTTCAATCAACCACTCCTAAAGAAAAAATACCTCTCCTCATCATCCCATTTATCATACAAATCATTTAATCTCATCCAATATCTAAAAAATAATTTACTATCAACTCTAACTAGAACCAAGTTCTTTTAGTATCCCCCGACGATTAATTCAAATGCCTTTAAGGGTTCCATCAAAGATGTTCTATTCGAAATATAACTTTTCCAAACAAAACCTCTCTTAATTTATGTTCTTCATTTACATTCTCCTCATGTTCATAATCCATAAAATCATTATAACATCACTATCATGAATTTAAATTAATTTTATGTTTTTAATAGAATATATTGTAATCATCCATTTTATTACTATATCTTATTCAATGAAAAAAATTCCTAATTATGGTGTTTAATTTTCATCATGGATAATGATTTTACATTTTCTATGTCCTCCTTCAAGGAAATTCATAAAAATATTATTCTGGTGAAATAAGATCTTATTTTCTATATTATAACCTTTTTTATTTTCTTGATCTATTATATATACATTATTATAAATAAAACAAAAGTATTTTATGATATTCCAAAAAATCGCCAAATTAAAAAAAATCATTTTTCGTTAAAATTTTATTAGATGAATCATCATCATCTCAGATATAAGAATTATATATGGGGCCATTTAAAAAAATTTATGTGAAATAATACCATTTCAATTTACTTTAGGTGGTTATTTTAGTTTGAAATTAATGTATATTTATACATAAGTAAACCAGCCATGATACCAATTTACCCATAACAATTAAAATAATGAAATATTATTCATAAATGGGAGGTAAGATAAAATAAATGTATCCTATAATGTATTATAAATATTAATATATTTATGTAATTAATTAATATATTTATTTAAAAAACTATAAATTAGGTTAATGTTTGCATAAACTAATGGGATCTGTGAGTTAAGGGTTTCCCATATCCCTTTTACTTATGTGTGATATATTCCTTATTCTCTATTTATTACTTATTTGTATTGTATATATATTTCACATTTATATGTCATATCATTAATCTCATTTTTTCATGGTATTAAATGTACAATTTTATAAATAATTATTTTATGAGGCCTTCAATTAGACTGATTACCAATTGGTCAGGGAATTGTTAACCAAAGTTCTATTCTTTGGGTTAAAATTCATCTTCTTTGAATATGTCATTCAAATATATTTTTTGAAATGAATTTTGAATATGTTATTTATTATTTAAAATAATATAATTTTTATTTATGGAGGAAACACATTTTAAATTCATGTTATTAATAAACACTTCAATGATATGATATACAAAAGGGGTTTTCTTTTAAAAATCATATTTTTAAAATTTCCCTAAACATTTATTTTCTCCCTTGTTCTTGTTTCATAAAATGGTTCTAAAAATATTTTTTAATATTGTTTTATTATATTTTAATTAATTTAACTCATTTTACTAATTTATTTTAAATTTTTTGTATGGAATATTTTTACAATTTCAAAATTATTTTTTATTGATATTTCTTGGAAAAAAAACAGACGAGATGTTTTTTTAGATTATATGGATGGACATATTTTCCTGCCATTATGGTTCATTGATTACTTAATGAATGATTTATAATTTTCCATGGTTATTTTATAAAAAATATTTATCATTATTATGTGCACAATGTTTCAATTTTAAAATTCTTTTCTAAAAGAAAAATCTGTATTTTGATATACAAAAGTGTCTAGTTTATTACATTAAAAGAGTTTTTAAAATATTTTATGATGGATTTTTTAATGAATAAATATTTTTTATTAATATTATGGTATATGATCATTATATAATGGGTTAGTGAATTTATCACATGTTGATACCATTTTAGCTTAACTGATGGGGTGGCCAAGATTGTACCAGGTGAGACCATTACAGCTTATATGATTGGGTGTCCCAGAAGAGTCGAATGATCCCACTAAAATTTATATGATGGAGTTACCCATATAGTGATATTAAATCCCGAAATATATTTGGGTGCTCCCAGATAGAGCTCCAGTGCATTGGTTATGGATTATATTGGCAGTCAATTGTATGTTTATTCCAATTAAAAGTGTTTTGTAAGGGTTTTATGAAGATGATTATCTCAGTTTATAAAAATGATTTTCTTTTTATTGATATGTATTTTTATTATTTTATTTTATCTGTATATGTGTTTTTTCATGTGAAAATTAATTATTTCAATAGATTAGGGAAAATTTATTTAACAGTATATATTACACGGGTTTTGATTTTCCCAAGGGACAAATAATGTTTATTCTTCATGTCCCTTACTCTGTTTTTGGTTCTCATGCCATATTTGTTATATAGCATTCTTATGATTTAATGAAACATTATAGAAAATCATGATATTTGGATAAATGTTTGGAATATTTATCTTGAAAATAATTATTTTTCATAAATACTTTTATTTTTTCAAAAAGATTTACAATAAGTGTATATGTCCACTAGTAATGTCTGGGATTAAAATATAAGAGTTTTTCCAAGTTCTCTAAAACTATTTACATAAAATATCCTTATGATTTTAATAATTTAAATTCATGATTAAAATCACTATAATATTTAATTCTTAAGGATGGGTCCTTACAATTCATATCAATGTGTAGTTTAGTAAATATTGGGGATTATGATATCAACTTGAAAGGTTTTATTAAGACTTATTGATGCCATAATGGGTCAATAAGTTTAAAGATGAAAATATATTATATGTGTTTCCATCCCATTTAGTGGTTCAATGTGATGAATTTATAATAGATTAATGATATTAAGGAATATTTTTTAAGAATGTTATTTTCTTTATGTATAATTGATTCAATGGTTTAATTGTTATATAGTTTATATGGGTATCATCATTTAAATAGACTAATTTCATTTTAACATGTTATAATTAATTTCACGATTTAATAATGTTATTTTCTATATATTATTGATAATTTATTAGGATTTAAGGATGTATATATTTCAAAACATAATTATCCCTTATTTATAGTTTTAGTATCATCATTATTTGAAACTCTTAATTAAATGATTTTGATAGCATTTTGTGTATATAAATCACTAGAATAAAATAGTTTTCCATATATAAAAAATTTTATTTTCACAATAAATATATATTTTCAGGCTATATATTTCAATTGATATGAAAATCCCAAAATTACTAATGCTCATGGGAAATTACTTTAATGAAATAACCATTTAATTTCCTAATGTTGAGCATCTTCTAAAAAGAAAAAGGGGATATCAAAATAAAAAAAATTCATGATTTAGCATGTGAAATACTTTCTCATGTTCATAGTATGCATCATATTTGGATTTATATTGATGAATCTTAAGAATATAATTAACATAATTTTTTTTCAGGAAAAAATAATAAGGAATAAGATGACGAAGAATGGTTATTTCTTTTAGATGTTTGATTGAATGAATGATGGTTTAATATTGTGTGTATTCAAATTTATGATATAGTGGTAATTTATAAATATTATGGTAATCACGGGGTATGTAAATATATTTCTATAATAGTTATTTTCCAAAAATTGGAATTTTTATGTTAGAGGGAATCAATATATTCAAGAAGTAGAGATTTTTTGTTACTTTTTGGGAGAATTTTTTTGAGTTATGTTAAATGTTTGTGGTGCATGTTACCCTTATGTTTAAGATATGGAAATATTGGGGAATAACAGAGATAATTTTTCTGGACATAATTTTAAATTTATTTCAATTATTTTTTGTTTGTATGATGCATTTCCTTTATGTAATTATTAGTTCATATAAATTTTGGGGATGAAATAATAAATGTATGAGATAACCCGTTAGGTCAAAAAAATTCTGTGATCAGTTTATTATTTCTATTTTATAGGATGTTTCTTATATTTATATATCATTAGAAATATAATAAGGATATTTTTTTAGGGAAAATGAAAAAACACCTGACAGGTGAAAGTCTTTTATGTCTTACCAGCCCATAGGAATTGTACACAAAACTGAAGGAAGACTATGGTGAATCACCTACTGCTAGCCTATATGATGTATGTGTTTGTAATATAATTTTTCTTCTTAATTAAATGATATTATTAATGAAATATATATCAAATTTTAGAAAATATGTTTTATCTTATATATATTCATGGTTTTAGAAAATTATTTTAGGATTAAGTGATTAGTTTTATTTTAGAATACATTCACTAATTTAAGAAAATTATATGATTATGTTGAATAACAAAATGTTATTTTTTGAGAAATAAAGGAAGAATTTTCTTTTAGAAACATATACGCTTTATGGCGATTCATCTTATTTATCAATGTTTTTTTCAGTGGTTATTTGAAATTTCAAAAGAGACCTTAAGATTTGTTGATATTATTTAAAGATATCTATTAAATTAATCTTGAACGATTATTTAATCAAATAATTTTGTTTTTTGTTTTTTAATTTTTGAATCTAAATTTTTTTGTAATTTTATTTATAATTACTTTTTTAATGATCTATGTTTAAATTTCGGTATTAATGATGAATTTTAAGGATTATTGTTGTTTTAATTTTTCATGATGTTTAAATCAATTTAGGGAAAAATTTCATCCAAAATACACATAAATTAAAAAAACAATATAATTATGAAATTCTACCTGTAATGTCTGTATATTTCATTATATTCTTTTTCTCCATATAAATATAATTTCTCATGATTAAGAAATGTTTTTTGGAACAAAAAAGTTATCCATTTTATTTTCATAATGAGAAATGAATATAAATTTATCACATCAAATATTCTTTGGTTTTGTGAAGGTTAATAATATAATGACCATGTTTTATATTAGTCACCATAAGAATTTGATAGTTGTAATCCAATTATCGGCCAATATTTTAACTATCTACTAATAATAATACTATTTTTGTTGTCAATATTACATTGTTCATTCCCTCTATTTAAGAATACTTTTTATTGAACATTTTTAGGATTTTTGGATTTCAACAAAAGTATTTTAAAAAGTCAAACAACTAATTTTATCTCCATATTTCAATAATATAGGATGAAATTTTTTAATGGAGAAAATTTAAAATCATGACAGTATAAAGGGAATTTCTATATTCCACTGCGTACCATATACATAATATCAATCATAAAAAAGAACAATATCTTATTATTTAAATGCACCGGATAAAATCCAGCCATTAAATTGGTTTTTATGAAAATAAGTGATTTATTTATGAAATATATAATGTTCAGAATAAATTATAAATTTTGAATTAATTATCTGTAATGAATCACTCAACTATTTTTTAAATTCATTTTATTTTTTTTAAAAAAATATATTCTTCAAAAAAGGGGTTTTATTGCATTTTTGAGTGAATAATATAACATATATTTATATCATTTAGAAATTTAATTCCTAAAATTTAATTCCCTTATTTAATTATATTATAAATTTATTTACTTGGGGGATATTTTGGAATTTATTTAGAAAATATTGGGTTTTTAGTGAATAGTGAATATATAGATTTCTGTAAAAATGAAATTTAATTAAAAAAAATTGTGCAATTAAAGAAACCACTAGGTTTTTACATTTTATTTGAATTAAATTAAGTATGACTGATTGAAAATTATTTTTTTATTTTGATATCAAATCACTATAAAAGGAATGTCAAAAACTGAAAAGTCCAGCATAACAACCAAATAAAATTATAGAGAATTCCCATGAAAATATATATTATGCCTCTCCAAATAACTACATAATGTGAAGGTACTCCGCCAATGAATTAGCACTCAGAGAGTCCCGTGCAACGTTGTACAGCCACAAAACCGATGGTCAGCCCATACCCTCACAGAATCCAAGTGCCATGCCGAAGTACTGACCTCATGCTCTGAACCCCATCTGAAGAAGAACCATATAAACGCTGGAAACATAACCCCAAATTCACCTTGAGACACACTAACTGATAAAATAAGACCTCATAATCAAACACCTAAGAAAAGTGATAAAACAATCATTACTCATAAAATGGTAGAATAGAATCATTGAAAGAAAATTTAAACCTTCCAGCGTCAATAACCCTAACAAACTTCCATGATATATCAGTTACCTGAGTTTGAGGTTCTTCACTTATTTTCACATCTAAAGCAATAGATAGTTATCCCATACCTGTATATATTACTCAAGCATTAACAATGTGTTTATTCATTTTAATTAGTTTAAATAATCTATAATTTTGAAAATTTTAAATTAAAAGGAGATAATATATGTAATTATATATTGATTTAGTTTAATAAAATGATTATTATTATTTGTAAATTTAATTTTATATAATATTTTGTCTAACAAATAAAGTTCTTGAATAAACATATTTTTATTATGTTGTTATGTTTTTTTTTAATTTAGTTTCACCAATTTTGTAATATTAATTTACTAAAATGGTTTCCATATCCAGAATAAAAATGTAAAAAATAGTTTTTATGGTTACTTATTTTTAGTAATAAAACGTGTACCATTTAAAAAAATATTTACAGTATTATTTTTAAATTAAAGAAACGTGATAGTTTTAAATTGTAAAATCTAATAATAATGAAAAAACATTAAATGAGTGTATTATGAGTATTTATACAATACAAATCTTTTAATTAATTGACAATAAATTTAATTAATTTGAATTATTTCTATCCAATTGTTTTTGTATTTAAATATAATATTATCCCCATTCATTCACTTAAAACCACCCCTCCTCATATATAAATTCCTTCTCTCACCACCCCTTTTAGTCACAAATGACATGAATCTCTTAAAATATCTTCTAAAACCTATCATATATACACTAACCATGTATAAATTATATTATTATCACCAATATACAAATTCCAAGGTCTGTAATGGAACCTTCAATGAGGATATATTCAAGATGTAATTTCCTCAAACCCCAAATCATCATTTATATTTTCTGCAAATTTATCCTCACATCTTCAATCCAGTAATTCCTAATAAATCTTGTATCATTTATACATTGGAATTTTATTTTCTTAATTTAATATATTATATATATAACTTTTATTACCTCTTATTACTCAAGAAAAAGAAATCATTTTCAAAATTATGGCAGTTAATCGTCTACGTGGATATTGATTTATCATTTTCCATTACCGCCATCTAGGATTGTCACAAAAGAAATTAATATGGTTAAATATGATTTTATATTTTATTATATAATCTATTTCATTTTCTATACCTATTATATAGGTGTAATATTACATAAAATGAAACTAGATTTTGGTGGTCTGAAAGAATTCCATATTAAACTAAAAAATTCTCATTAATATTTTATCACTTGAATCATATTGATGTAATAAAGTAAAATGTAATATAGAACAAATTAAACATATGAATGTTCAAAATTTCAATTTTGATTCAATTCTTTAGTTTTATTTTAATTTCACACGAAAAATATGTATTTATACATAATTGAACTAACCATGAACCCATATAAAAAAACACATCCGAAACAATTAATATCATCAAATATTATAATAAATGGGTGGTAATATTCTATAAATATATAATAGAAGGTATTATAAATATTAATATTTTTATTTTTTGAATTTATTAAATTATTCAAACCTTCATACTGGAGGTTAACGTTTGAAAAAACTAAAGGGGTTTTGAGATATGGTTTTTTCATCTCACTTTTACTTCTTTGAGATATATGTCTTATTCCATACTTATTTCAAGTATGTGGTGTATATATGATTCTGTATTATATATTATATCATGAATCAAACTATATCCATTTTATTCAACATTAAATTTTATAATTATTACATTAAGGTGGTGTATGATTCGGCTGGTTACAAATTTGTAAGGGAGTTCATAACAAAAATTTCATTCTCTTTCTTAAACATCATGTTATTTTATTATATTTTCCTATGATTATATAGAAATGACATTAGAACATCCAATGTTGTATTTATACTATTTTTATTTGGATTTACAGTGCATATAAATTTTATAATATTTTGGATAAATCTCATATATATTATATGATATTTATAAGGGACATTAATATAAAATTTATATTTTTAGAATATCCCTAAAAAATTTCTCCCCCCCCCATGTTGATTTTTTTCAAAAAAAATCAAAATAATCTTTTAATATTATATTGTGGTTTTTTAAAATTAATTTGAACATATTTTTGGCTTTTTACATAATAGATTGAATATATTCTTTTTTGCTATTATAAATGATCATCTTTGAGACTTTCTAGAAAATAATATAGAAGTATTTTTTTAACATATATGGAATGAGGGGATATTCATTGTATAATGATGCATTAATGAATTGATGATTCAATTATTATTTTAGATTTGTATTATCTATAATTTTTTTATGTTCTTATTGTTTCTATTTTAATGGTTTTTGTAAAGATAAGGTGGTATTCGATATCTAAAAGTGATTTTTTATGTATTTAAAAGTTAATTTCAACTCTATTATATTAAAATAGATATTAATTATAAATATTTTATACAAAATATGTTTCATGATAATTACATGACGGAGTGTCCTATATAGTTCTTCTATGATCCCATTATAGATTACATGATGAGGTCGCAAAAATAATGACGGATGAGCCAATTAAAATATATAAAATGGGGTGGGGAAAATAACACTGGGTGTTCCCGTTACATCTTGTAGGATGGGTTAACCCATATTGCACTGGGGATCTTATTATTGCTTTTGGTGTGCTCATATAGATCTCAAATTCATTGGGTAATGATTATATTTAATGTTTCCCATATAGTTATTCCATTTAGAGGATTTTGAAAGGGTGTTATAAATGTGATGCTCTATGATTCAAAAAAGAGATTTATTTTTTATTTATATAAATTTTAATGATTTCATTTTATCCTATATTATTTGTGTTTTAATGAGGATATTATTTATTTTAATATCTCACAGAATAGTGAGATAATGGTACATGTTATATGGTTATTCATTTTTTTCATAGGGATAATAGTTTTCCTTATCTATGTACCTTGATATGAAATCTATGATCATACCACATTTGTAAAAAAAAATTCACAAGATTTTAATGAACATTATGGATGTTGACGAGATAAATATCAAATTTTGGAATATTTATCATGAAAAGAATTATTTTTTTATTTTTAAAGAATTTTTTTGATGAAAACTAAATAGATAATGATTGTAACTATCCACTTGTAATATATTAATCTAATATGTATGCATTTTTTCAGATTTGATAAAACTATAAACCAAAAATATCATTGGGGTTATAATAATGTGATATATAGTTTAAAATCGCTATAATGTGTAACTATTATAGCCATGTCCTTAAATTTAATTATCAATATTCATCTTCTTCATATTTGGAAAATCCGGTATGATGTACCATAGTTTAATAACCTTAAATAATAAGGTTCGAGAAAACTACTTTATCTCGTGTTATTTGTTTTTTTTCATTTTAAAATAAAAATAAGAGTTTTCTTTCTAATTATCCTTAATTTACACTATATAAGAATATTATTTTCACCTTCATTCTTTTTAGAATTACTATAAAATAAATGATTCTTATATTTTCTCTCCATAGAGAATGGTTTTGATATTTTAGAAAAGTATAATGGAAACTAGAAGTTTATAAGAAATAAATTGCTCTCTTTTGTTTCTCCTTCCTCACATATCTCTTCATAAAATTATCAATATGTATAACCGTTCTGATATGGTCATAATTTATATTCTATGTTATATTATTAATATCATATATGATTTTTTCCAATATATTTTGTATAAAATTAATAAACATCTATACTAAATGTTTATATATATATATATTATATCATCAAAAGATTGTATTCTTTATAAAATTTTCCTTAAATTTTATATTTTAGTGACATTAGTATAATAGGTAGAAAATAAATATAAGTATATTCATTGAGAAAATTTTAGATATGATTCTAAATAAAATTTTATCTTCCAATAAATTTAATTATTAAAAAAAGTATATAATATTTTATCATAGACTAATAAAACATGAATTTAGATAATTTTTTTATTTACAATATAAAATAATTTATATCCTATTAATTTGATTCATATTCATTCTTATCCTTATAGTAAAAAAAAATCGGTTTCCCTCATATATAATGACTTACATTCATAATTTATTAGTTATTTACCCCAATTTTTATTACAATGTTCATAATCCTATCATTAATAATTTAATGATCATCCATATATTATAGTTGTAGAAATATATGATCCATATTCTAAATTATTTCGGTTAAATGATCATCCATATCATAAAAAATATCTTCCCAATTTTACATGTTAGAATATGTAATTTTATATTATCATTATTTTATATTAACATTTTATGTTTTATTCTAATAAAAAATGATGTGCATGGACATATGATTTTTAAATTTTAATTGGGAACAATTATAGTCAAATTAATGTAATTTGTTTCTCTGATTCAATAATTATATGGATTGGAATTTATATTTTAAAATAAAATTAGAGTACAAAATGTAAAAATATCAAGAAGAATCATAAGTATAATATAAAATAATTTATTTGATTAAATTCCATATATTTTAAATCTAATATAAATCCTTTAAATAAAAATAATTCTATTAAAAAAATTCAAAAATACATTTAATGATAATCCAAATATCTCATAATGGTTATTGTTGTGGAAATATTTATATAAGGGAGGCACTTGTTTTTAAATGAATTACACATGTGGATTAGTATATTATATATGAGGTATCCATGTTCTAAACCAAATAATTTTAGTTAATTATATATCTAGAAATAGGGTGTTCCACACCTAGAAGATCTTCTAAAAACATTTTTAATTAGTTTGGTATATCACTAAAATTTTTCTAGATATAAATATTCTATTGTAAGTAAATGTATCCTAGACATAATAAAACTATAAATTGTGGAATAAAATGACTCATATCTCCACTATATCCTTCATCATGTTGATCAAAAATAGTTAATTCAAAACTGGAATCTCATTGATCTTTATGAATGTAAAATTAATAAGTTAACCAAGAAATCATATGATATTTATTTTCAATCCTTATCAAATAAAATCTATTTGAAAACCAAAATTAAATAAAAACACATTGAAAAGGACCCTAGTAAATGAGATAATGAATAAAATTAACATTATTAACATAATAATATTTTTTAGTTAGTTTAATTCATAAAATCCCCTCTATGAATTTATAATCAATAAAACATATTCATCAATAATGTTACAAGATAATTTAGTTAGGTTTCAACATCATCAAACACTCCATATTATAATAATGAATAAAAAAATATTTGCTTATGTGGTTAGACTATCTTCTTATAAAAGTGATCAAAATAAATTTCATAAAAATCTAGAATATCATTTTATTTTAATTTTTTGGGATATTACATCAGAATATACGAACATAAATTATTTATGTACAGGATGAACATAAAAACTATATTGAATATAAATAATGTATTGTGTATTGTGATTTTCAATAAAACTAAGAAGAGTCTTTTTTCACAATATCATCCAAATTTTTTGGTGAATTTTTCTAAATTTTGATAAAAAAACATATTATAAAATTGAAGAGTTATTGTTCATAAAAGTGTGTTTAATAAAGAAGTTAATGTTTTTTGTATCAAAGAGAAACATCAAAATACTTCAAATGGTGATAAATCTAAATACATACAAGAGGATTATGATGATATATATAGTAGTAAAATGATGACTAAAACAAGATAAAATATATATAATGTTCATCCAAGAAATATTAATTGAGATGAATCAAATCCAATGTAGACAAATAGGGTGAGAAGAATGCAACATAAGATTTCATTTTTTTCTGATAAACAAACATTATTCAATGAATAAACCACAAATAAATCATTTTTAAAATCCTTAAATGTTGATTCTAATAAAATTAGTAATAATAATTCTTGGATAATAATTTCATACATGTACATCATAATGGGGTTGGTGTAACCATCATTTAGTGAATCAACTAATAAGGAATCAAGGGTGAAATCCAAAAATAAATATCCTAATGTAATCAATAATAATAAAACAAATATATTCTGGTCACACACATACATAATAATTCTAATGGTAAAAATATGAATGTAAAAAATTCAATTGGTATGGAATAGTTGTTTAATTCAAGGTAAATATAGTATACAATTTGTGTTCTTTGATTAAAATAGTTCACATTTAGGAAAAAAAATTATTGACAGATAGGATGGAATTGATCATAGTTTTTGTTATAGTGAATATTCTAGGTTAGTTAAATATTTATCAAATGTATGTGAATAACTAATTTTTTAATGGTGTTTTGAAGTAATTCATCTACATGAAAAAAACGGATTTCTTATTATATATGATAATTTAATGGTCTTATGATTAATAAATGAATTTTATGTCCTAATGTATGAAATATGTGTTATATATACGTCGATGGGAATATATATATGATATTTTTAATTCATGAAGGGCATTGATTTTTGTATCATATACAATAAATTGGTGGATGAAAATTAGTTAATGGTGATGGATTATATATACGACGTCAAATTTTTTAGTGAAAACTCAATTCTTGAAAAATATTTCCAAATATTAATATAAATTGAATGTGAGATGTCAATGATTTAAGATGTGTCCTACATTATTTTCCCCTATATACATATAATTTTATGAAAGTAATTTATCTCAAATATGAAATATATATTATAATTATTTAATATTTTTAGAATAAAATATTAAAAACCAATTTCAACTCTATTAGTGGATACAATTGATCGTATAAATAATTAGGTAAATCAGTGAGTGTAATTAAAAGATTATATAAGAATTATATATTGTCTATAATTTATTTTATCATCATTGGAGGATATATTTAATGTTATATGATTGAAATAATGATTTATCAGTTTCTCAAAATATGATCATATATTTTTATATAAGGATAATAGTGATATATATTCAAGGGTAATTATATAATCATTTGTCTTTCGTAGCTATAAAAATTATTATTTAGTGTAATATTCAAAATCCTACTCCACTAGTGATATAATATATAGAAATCCATTTGTTCTAGAACCATATTTATTAATGGAAAATGTATTTCATGGATATTTAAGTAGTATGAAATTATATCATTATGGAAAGTAATGGTTATTTACATTTTAGTTGTATAGGAATATACACTAATGATGTTGATTAATTAGTAATTAGATGATCATCGTGATGTTTTGTGAAAATTTATGTTAATTCAATGTGACATAAAGAGAAAAAAATTGTAAAAATAAAGATGGTATAACACATTTTCATAAAAATACATTAATGTTTTTTCTACCTAATAAAAGGGAAGGTGGATAATTAATAAAATTGTACATAAAATCAATTTTTTGAAATCATGAATATTTTTATAGTTGCACGTATATTTGAGAAGAAAAAGTAGATCATAATAGTATAACTTCTTTCCCCAATTTAATAATGTTTGAAAAACAAATATCCTAAAATGATGTATTTTTCAAATTTAATTATATTTATTATTAATTATTTTTGGGCCGATAAGACTATATGATTATACGAGAAATAAAATGGAAATATATATGAAAAGGTTGAGTTATATTATTATATTTTAAAAGAACTATATATATTCAAGAGTTATATTATTTAATATATAGTTCCTCATCTCACAAGGTCTTCGGGAATCTATTAATACTACATTTTTATACAATAGGGCATGAAGTGTTATGATTTTCAGATGCTTATCTGATTTCTTAATAGTGTATCCTTGCATATATCTATATTTATCTTAATTTAAAATAAATAAACCCTTAAAAAGTATTTCCAATGCGGGGTGGATAAAAAAATGTTACCAAAAAGATTTTGGTTATTTTTGGATATTATATATCTTAATCTAATTTGGTTGTTCAATGATAAATAAATTTAAAATTTTATAATGGGAAATATATTTCAACCTATTTTTGTAATGTTTAATTTAATTAATATGGAGTCAATTCATATTTTTTTATAGTTTGGTAGTGTGATGTTACATGAATTTTTGGAAGGACTATGATATTTTATTAGTGTAGGTTTATTTTTTTAACAAATCATAGATCAAGGAAAATAATTATTTAGTTAAGAGATATATGTGTAAGAATAAACCTATATTCCAAGATAAACAAAATATTTAATTAGAAAATAAGTCAAGTTATAAATGTATTCGATATTGATATATGATGTATAGTCATGACGCATTGTTTTTCTTATTCCGCAGTGGACTCACATCAAGAAACAATATTGAACAATGTGAGATTAATCAAATAATGGAATATTATAAAATTATTTTACATGTTCCTTTGAAAAAAATTTCTATACAAGAATTTGATTGTGTCACAATACATATTATGAATCATAATGTTATTAACTCCCCTAAAATTACTACACATGGAGAAACTGTACAATGATATTAGGAGTAAAAATATAATTTTTTGTAAATAGAGATAAAAATTCAACTATATTGAGATCATGTGATTTTGAGTTTGTGTTTTTCATAAATGAAGAAGGTATAAAGATGAACTCTGATTGGTTATGTTTTTTTCATTAATATTAAACACATTATTCCTGTTATCTCTAAGAAATAGCAAAATATATGGTGACTTATGTAATAACATTCAAGGGAAATATGAAAATAGAAAGTGAATACTATATATTTTTAATTTAAATGAATTAAGTTCATTCATAAATGTTTTTTAGATCTTCCTCACTATGATCATATACCATTTTTATATGAATTTTATCAACCATGAATAATAATGAACGTTCATGGTTAATATTTATTGGACTTTTATTTGATGGACCATGCTTGTTTTGGAAAATATTCAATGGATTAGTCATCTATGAATGAGACTTCATAAGTTTCATAATGAACCTCCAAAGATTATATTAATAAATCATAAAACATTTGTGAGTGAAGATTGAAAATTTGATTCCATGAGATTCCTTGATTCTATGAGAAGATTGAAAATCCTTAATATTTTTTAGTTATTTCACAAGTGTCATCATATAAATATTATTAGTATGAACATTGTGTGTGTTATAGAAAATGAATCGATGAATTTTCCTTATAAGGGTATAGATTCTCTATTAAAAGATAATAATAATATACCCTGATTTAATCATACATGTATAATGTGTTACATTATTTCATGAAATATTATTCAGAATAAAATATAATGATGAAAAGTATTTTGATATAAACATATCTAAATATCTTGATAATAAACATCATGATTCGGGAAAATAATATTTTTGTTATAGCTAAAAGGTGGAAGTGAAAATTGAGATTTTGTATAACTATTAATGTTAAGAAAAAATGTAATTAAATAAAAAATGTGTTATTCATATATGTTTTTACATGATGTAGACGATTTATTGGACATGTTATATCTTGATTTCTCATTTAAGAATCTGTGTCAAATAATTGTTTCTGGAAAAGTGGTAGAAGTTACCATGGAAATTCTTGGCCCAAAAGTTATAAATGACACATTAGACTACATGAATTCATATATTCATGTTAATATCATGTCATGAATTTTTTAATTTTTACTAAATGAAGATGGAAAAGATTAAGTATACATCTGAAGAATAATGTAATTGTTAATGTTTCAATGATAATATCTCTCTAGAATTCTTACATTGAATCATACAAGTGGATTATTTATAGAATATAGAGATGTTCAATATAGGTAGAACACTCCATAATTTTCCTTCAGTTTTGTGAAAGGATTATAATATAATTTATTTTGAATAAAAAATATTAGAATAATTACGATTTAAATTCCAAAGTACATTATTTTATTTCAATATATTTGAATAATTTTTTAAAAGATAAGGTAATTGAAACAAAATGTTAATATTAACAGTTATATTTTATTGTTCTTAGGTTCACATGGGTGTAAAAGAGAGTTTTATATAGATGATTAATGTATAGAGAAATATAATAAAAAAATAGATTCTTTATCATTTTTTTGAACGAACATAATTTTGAAATATATTTGACTTTTATATTTATAAGTGTGAATAATCCATGAATGATAGTGATTAAGTGTTTATCCTGCATGTGAATGACTATTATATTGAGGAAAAATATATTTCCTTATATCTAATCCTTTTAAAGATCACATGTATTGTCAAGACACTATATTAAAATTAATGTGATGGATTTAATGTGATTATTTTAAAGGAAACGTATTATTTTCGAATGCATAGTGTGATCATGGGATGTGTCGAGAACATGATAATGACAAGTTGCTATTATTTTTTAATACAAAATTTAATTTCATTTGTACATGTGTGTGTTATTTTGTGATTTTTTCACCATACAATTTCTATCTAACCAAGGATAAAGATAATGTTGAAAGGAGACCCCATGAATTGAAAAGGCCCATAATTCACCCACCATATTACTTATCACACTTATTCTAACTTGTCCATAAAAACTGTTAAAAAAATATTATATTATCATAATTCATCAGGAAGATAAAAATTACGGAATTTAAAAACAATGGATTCTGCTAATAAATAATATGTTATTTCTCAATTTTTGAAATGTTATGAATTTTAATTGAATTGATGATATTCCATAGTCAAAAAAATTTAGTGGTTTTTTATAACCATTAACTAACTAAATGGAAGTAAATGATAGAGATTCATCCTAAAAAATATCAATGTTTTTTTTATGTTAATGTTTTGGGAGTAGAAGAATGTTTTGGTCGGGGGTCATATATAGATTTATATTAATATTTCAGTAAACAAAACCTCAATAGAGGATATCACATGAAATTTATAGTCAATATGATTAACTTAGAAAAAAAATTCAATTTCATTGACCTTTCTTCGCTATGTAAGTTGATCATACAAAAAGTACCTTCTGGATTTCCTTTTATTCTATATAAGGGTCCAAGGATTGAATCCATCTAGAAGTGGTCCATATATGATCTATAGAACTCCATTAAACACTTATCATTCATATGGTTCTTGTTTAGGGAATATAATTTAATATTTTGTTTTTTATCACCTATCATTTATTCTTGATCTAATATCTCTTCTATTTCTCATTATTTGGAGGGAGATACAGTGAGATGTCACTAGTGAATTCATTTTGTGAAACAATTGTCTTTTTTTATTTCACATAATAATAAATTGATATAACCATCTATTTATATAATAAGTGTCCATGATATAAAATTATATAGTTGTATTTCAAGCCATAAATAATATTATAACCATTAATAAAAAACATTTCTCATAATAATTTCATTAATATTTTATTTGTTTATATCATTTTTTTATAACATGTACAATAACAAATATAATTTATCAATATTGTTAATAGATATTTTTACCATACAGTGTCTTGGATTTATCAAGAACCTCTATTATGTATGGAACATATTAATAGATAAAAATAATTTAATTAATCAATAAATATTTTTTATCGATTACACATTAGTAAAACTATTACTTGACATTTATAATATTATTTTATAATTAGTTAAAATAAAAAAAAATATTATATTTCATTAAATATACTTTGTTTAATACCCTCTATGATTCTATCTCTTTGAATTTTAGTGTTCTTACCTAATGTTCATGATTAATATCTAGTAATGGGTAAAGGTACCCAAGGGTGAGAACTTATTATCTCAATAAAGAAAAAAACATATGACCGCTCAGTTAGTAATTTATTCATATTTTCACAATATATCATCTAGAAGGTTTAATTTAATTTTCATAAAAACTATATGATCGATACATTTTTTTATGAATATTTGAAAGAAGTTATTCGTTACACCAAGTACAAGGAATTTTGGGTAGCGGTTTTATTCCTTCAAATCAGCCAATATAATAGCATCTATAAAAATTGAATTTAAAAATACTTATCTAACATATCCATTAATACATATTCAATATATAAAACATATTATGTGACAATTTTAATAAAAAAATCCATGTCTGTGACTCATGTCTTGCATTAATGACAATATTAAAGTCTAAAGAGCATAAAATATAGTCTTATATTGGATTACTCGAGGGAAAATTTCTTATTGAATTCCCACAAATGGGTCTATTCTCATAATCAAATATCATAGAGATTACTATGTCTGAACATCATTTAATGATGTCCCATTATCTTATGAGTAATATCTCATAATATTCTATGTACTACCTCCCCCTTATAGTATGTTATCTGACCAAAGATTGCTATTTTAGAAAATGATCAAAGCAGTTAAATATTCTCATCATAGTGGAGTTATTTTATGACTTTATCAATGTGATGTATGTAGTAGGGAATTATTACATTAGATTCATACATATATACATAAATAATATGTAATAATATGTTTAATTAAAATTTAACACTTCAAATATAAATATAACAAAAAACATTTGTTCCTTCTAGGAAACCAACTCCAATATTGTCTATCTTGAACTAGAGACAACAACCTATGAATTTTAGTCTTTTGGAACTCACATACTAATCGGGACTCTACTATGCCAAGGATTTAGTCATAAGGATCACTAACTTCTTTTCCATGGATATAATACTCACTACCACCTCCCCTCTGTGAGGAAAATCCCCCAATAGATTATAATTATGATGTATGAGCATTGTCTGATAGAGTGAACTTAGATATTCTACGAGTGCCACTACTGTGGTATTATCACAGATAAGTGTGATATAATATTTACTATAAGTTACAACATCATGATCCTAGATGATTTTTTTCCATACTTATTCATTACCTTACACATACGAATAATTATATTAGGACTCTTATATAGAATCTATGGGAACATCCTTCATAGAGATCTTACAAATAAGAGAACCCCCAATTACATTGAATACGTATCCCGTATATGACTTCATGTCATCATTTTATGTTTGAAAACCAGCATATACATATCCTTTTAATGACTAGTTTCTCATATCCTCCTTGAAAGAATAGTGTCATGAACCAGCCCAGGTCGACCCTGAACCGGTCACCCGAGCTGGTCCGCGGCAAGTCCCGAGGGGCGTTCCCGATCCCCCCGGGATGGAAACTAGTGTCGGGCATCAAAAGCAAATAGGTGGGAACGATTTGTCCCAAAAGAAAACCAAAAACCGCAAAATAATAGAAACTTAACAAAACATACAAGCAAAACTACACAACCAACAAACCTCCACGTGACCCCACGGGTCACCACCCAACTGAAAACCAACCTCGCTCCAACACTGAGCAACTAAACCATGGAAAACCTGTACACAAAGGAACCTGCAACTGAGAAGATAAAAGATAGGTGTGAGCATAAAAAGTACTCAGTAGGTGAGCCCAACAACTAATCCCAAAGCACTTCCAATAAATAAAGAATCTATAAATTCCATGTTTGACCTAAAATGTATAAAAGTATGTTTTTCTGAATATTTTACTTGAAATCTAAACACGAATCATTTCACTTATTTATTTCCAAAAGTTGGACTCCTTTTCATTAGTGCCAAAATCATTCTGAAATGGAGAGAAATGTTACATATTCAATTTTTATTTTGACAAAGAGAACAAATCATTTTCATTTGAAAACCATTTTTCACAAAGTAGAATAGTATAAGTTGTAAAGGACATATAAAAGTAAACAAGCAAGGAAAAACAAGCAACCCTGGGTGATCCTAAACATCCCTAGAAAACCCCTGGATGTACTCAGGTTTAGACAACCTGCCGACATGGTACTCCGCAGTCAAAAACCAACTGGCCGCCCTAACAGCTAACCAGTGGAATGCCCCACAAGGACTTACAAACCAAGGGGGGACAAACCCGTCTAATCGAGGTTAGCCAGCAACCGTCACTCGATTCTCTAAAAGACTCCCAGGAACCAAGGTAGTTTTAATAATACTGTGTAAGTGGGAGGCCCTCACATGCGTGACTCACCTCACCGCACTTTCCAATCCCTTACACGGACACCGCTACATGAAAACCCTCAAAGGGAAGTCCCTCTGTAGAGATGCCCCATAAGTACGTATATATATATGCAGTCAATTCACCATCAATAAAGTGCCAAACGGGCCGCCACATCAATTAAGTTTAGACCATTTAGTACCAAAGTGTTTCCAAAAGATATGACACACCCCATCATGTTGAAAACTAGAAAAACATACTTTAAGGAAAACCAAACCACCACTAAAAAGTTCCAAAAATCCAATTTAAAGGCCAAATAGGCATTTATTCTATCAAAGTTTTTCAAGAAAATAACCACTTTCCACAAATGATACACCCTCCATTTCACACACACTAATAATTTCAAAACACTATTCAATAAGACTCACATTTCATTAAGTACTCATTTGGAAACATCACAAGAAAGTCACACAATTAAATCCATGAAAATATTTTCAGTGTGATGCAGGAAGAAAACAGTTTTCAATTTAAACAAGTCACGACACTAGCAATAGCTATCTAGTGCTACTATAATTTATTGAAAAATAATGAAATGACAAAGAATAAATAAATTTCTAAAATTAAAAGCAAGTGCAGTGGGAGACATACCTTGAGATCATCATCCGTACTCGACGAAGGAACATGCTTCAGGCAGGTGCGTATGCACACGCAAGCCGACGATCACTGCATCGCGGAATCATTCCGCTGATGCGCTACAAAAAACATGGAACACATAAAATAGATCAACCGTCATAAATATAAACACAATCATATAACCAACACGAGATCACCTCGGCGCAGGGGTGTACCCAACCAACGGAGAAACGGGCCAGCTGAAGACCGCAACGTTGCGGAATTATCTCACTGACGCGCTGCAACAAACACCAAGACAACAAAGCAGTAGACCAGAGATATAAAAATAGACTCAACCAGAGATCAGACACAAAATATTACCTCGGCTCAGACGTGCTCAACAGCCGGGGTCGCGCGCTAGTTAAAGGGGTGGCGCGCACTGGCAGGGAGACCACCAGAGGTCGCGCGCTGATTATCGGGTGTGTCGATGCCCGGGGCAAGATGATGGCAGTTGTCCGGACCGTGGGAAGCCAGTACGCGGCCTCCCAATGGTGTGGCGGAGCTGGCCGGAGCACCAGAAAAGACCACGGGACGCCGGTAAGTGGAGCCGGAACGAAGCAAGGGTGCCGGTGGGGATGGCGAATGCCGGCGGGGATGCCAGAATAGGGTAGGGGACATCGGAGTAACACCGAATAGCCAAGGCGGGGGCGTGTGGGAGCCAAGGGGTGTGCCGAAGTTTCGGAAAAAAAATCCGAGAGGTGGCCGGAACTGGGCAGGGCCGCCAGAACGGCGCCGAGGGCCGCATGCCGGTAGGGGGGCTCACCGGAGGTGCTGGCCGGCGGCGGTTGGGAGCTGGGAAGCCATGGGCTGCGGCGGATGCGGCCGGACGAGGGAGGCAGGTAGGGGGGCCGAGGCAAAGGTCAGTCGGGGTGAAGCAGGGGGTGCCAGTGAGGCGTCACGCAGGCTGGATGGCCAGGGTAGACGCGGCTGGGAACGAGGCCAGAGCGGGGAGGTGCGGGACACGGCGATGGGGAAAGAAGTAGGAAAGGGGTTGGCGCGGCGAGCCGCGGGCGCCGGTGATCGTGCCAGGATGGGGTTCCGAATGTCGCGGGGCAGAGCGGGAGTCGGGCGGGGCGGCGGCTGGCGTGCCGGAGGAGGGATGCTGGTGAGTGGAAGGACCCACCAGGGCTAGGCTGCTGCGCAAAGGAGGGAGCTGCAGGGAGAGAGAAGGAGAGTTGGGAGAGGGGTGCGGCAGCTGCGTAGGGGGTAGGGTTTTGGAAGAAAATATATATATATATATACATATATAATAAAAACAACACATGAAATAATAATAATAATAATAATAATAATAAGATTGAATAAGTAAATAAATAAATGTCAACCCTTAATAATAAAAATAAAACATCATAGAAATAAAACTTTATAATAATAATAATAATAATAATCGTAATAATTAGAAAATTATAATAATAATTATTTTTAATCAAAAATTTAGAATATAAAAACCGTTTGAAAATAAACAGGCGCGCGCGCGCGCACCCACACACACACACAC
Source organism: Viscum album (assembly GCA_963277665.1). Taxonomy (NCBI): domain Eukaryota; kingdom Viridiplantae; phylum Streptophyta; class Magnoliopsida; order Santalales; family Viscaceae; genus Viscum; species Viscum album. The sequence continues at coordinate 1,449,359,063 of OY728140.1, read as the reverse complement.
ACATATAGACATATATACATCTATTTAAAAATATATGAACATATATACATATACACATATAAACATGTACACTTCTATATAACTGCATATAAACATATCTATGTACACACATATATATATAGACATATATAAACATTTATGTAGACATATATGCAATAAACAAAAATAACTTTAAATATAACAACAAAAATTTAAAAAGTAATAATAATAAAATATCAACATAAAAATTTAATATTTAAGATGTCAGGCGGACACACGGTTACCCGGGCTGAACGCATGGTCACCGCTAAGTATGCGGTAAATGTGCACCGATGCGAAACCTGCCAACATAATTAAACATTGAAAAAAAAAATTAAATCGGGACCAAGAAAGAAACAAAATAAAAGGCATCTGCGGTCGGGGTGTGACAAATAGAATATCCCTAGTATTCCATATAAAAATGTATTGTCTTTACTACCATATAATCATAATCACATGATTCACCTTGATATCTTCCTACCACACTAAATGAATAGTTGATATCAAGCCTATTACATAACATATCATACAAGAATCAACAAATATTCTATGCTTATGGAATTAATTAAATTCTATTTCTTTTCTCATATTTCTTAAAGAGACATTTTCCTATAAGGATTAATCCAATATGATAATGGAATCACTCCAATAAAGGATTGTTCCATACCGAATCCCTTTAGTATAATGTCATTTTTTCTTCTTTAAATTAGGAAGATCTATAAAGACATGGAATTTATATGGATTTTTGTCTCAAATACATGGGAATTTTATGAGTCAGTGAAAATTTACGGTGCTTGATTCCGAGGCTCGGTGTGTCCAGAATCAATTTCTTATGTTTTGTTCAAGAACGTTCATTAAACGTACGAGTGGGATTTTATAATTTTTTAACCAATGCTCAGAATTGAAATCTGAGGACACTATTGAACTCACAGAAACAATATTTTCTTAAAAGGACTTTCACCTCAATGGCAGTCAGTCGAGAATGAATGTTAGTTTTTTAGTTTTTAATAAAAAGTTAAATAAAAATAAGTTTGAAGCTTATTTTTATGCTTGGTGGTTAAAACCTCTAAGGGGTGGTTAGAGCTGGAGGCCCCCACACCATAATCTCCCATCAGAGGTTATGGTGGTGGGTCCCACCCACACATAACCTCCCTTGGGAGGAAATCTTTTGTGGGGACCACCCGGGCTTGTAACCCTTACAACCCCCCCCCCCATTAATGTGGGGAGAACCCGTTGAACTTCCCTCCTTATGTTCCAACCCCCCTAAATTAATTAATTTAAAACTTTTAATTAATTAATTGAACCCATTTAAATTATTTTGTATTTTTTGGTCCCCCAATTAAATAATTGATTAACATACTCTATTATTTATTGTTTTCATTTCCATTTGGTGGATCTTGTGGAAAGAGGGAGCTTGGGAGAGAAAGAACTCACCAACAAAAACAAACTTCAACCATGTCGAAAGAGAAGGAGCCATCCATGAAGAATGTCATCTTTGACATTGTCACCTCCGAATGCTCATCCGACAACGATGGATATCCTCTTCCTTTTCCGACATTGAAAAATCAATGCCTGCCATTCCGCTACTTCATCAGTGATCATTGATACGAGGTAGGGGGATTGAAGATTGATTTGTTTTCGTTCTTCATCGAACAAATCATGGTTTATGAATGGCCAAATATTATCATGATAATTTGGAGAGCTCGGGCCGCACAAACACGGCCTGGCCCTCCCCCTCCGTTTCCCTCGTTTTTTGATGATGACCACGGCGCAACGGCGCCGCTGGAAGAGTGAACCGCGATAAAGTAAGGGCGGCTAGCGACGTGCTGGCTGTGGAGAAACCGGTGGCACAAGGCCGCTGGGTCACTATAAGGAAGAGCCACCATCGTGCCATGTGGTAGAATGTGTCACGGCATGGTTGGGCCATGGTATAAAGGAGCGGTGCCATCGCGCCGCGTGGAGGAGAGCCATGGCCAGGGCGGGCCGCTGCGGAGGAGCAGGGGCGTCCGACATCGGGCTGGACTCCGGTGGTGCGAAGCGATTGGCCGCTTGGCCCACCGGGTGGAGCGGGACCCCGATCGGCCCCACGTTACCTGGACCGATGCCACCTGGTGCCAGTTGGGACTCCACCCAAATGGCTCTGCCGTTCTGGAGCCAGGGGTCGTGCGACTTCCCCCCTGGACGTGGCTGAGGCGGACCCCCTACGGGCGGCCGGGCCACCAGGCCAAACACTCAGTCAGGCCCGCCCCTTCGGGCCGGGTCGTACCGGTAGACCGGGTCAGACCCACGGATGGGTCGGACCCATGTCCGGACTCGGGTCGAGCTGGGACGGTCTGACTGGGTCGGAGCAGACCTGGACCTGCTATGGCATGCTTTCACCTTTTCGCCCACAACATGGGCTAAGGGTGTCTGATCGATGAACCGTCTATGGTGACAGAATGCCTGGAGAGAGATGGTTCTTTTGGAATACCCCAATTTAGGTTTGGACACATTTGGGGTATGTTCGGGTTGGTTTGAACCTAAAATCCAACCGGGCCCCCCGAACAGAAATGCCAATAACTCACAGTCCAGGCGTCTGATTGATGCGCCATCTGTTGTGTTGAGACCCCTATGACGAGGCAGTCCTTTGCGATACTTCTACTTGAGACTTCATGACAATTGGAGAATTTTCCAGTATCTTGTTGAGTGGATCCTCCCGGTGACGATCGAGCGGAGTATGGAGACCTAGTAGCTGGATGATACTTTACGACGGCTGACCATTCAGCTCGGAGTGTTTTGACTAGCCTAGTGGGGAGCGCCTCTATGTCAAGAGGAATACCCACAGTGGGGATGGCCTCTATGTGACACGACAGACACACGCTACTCAACATGAGGAGTATCTCCGTAGGATGTGAGGGGGAGCGCCTCTCTATGATGCGGCAGACCCACAGTGGGGAGCGGCTCTGTGTGACGCAGCTGACCCATGGTACTCAACAGGAGGAGTACCACAACAGTCCAGGATAGTGGGAAGTGCCTCTATGTGATGTGGCAGACCCACATTACTCTATAGAGGAGGAGTACACCAGTAGATGAGTATTCGAATGTTTGACCGGGAGTGTTACATGTTACCACCCCTAGAATCAAATCGTAGTTTTCTGCTGAGTCAATGACTTTTGTGTTTTCCTCATGATTGTGATGGGTTACTAGATAACGTAGGTATATGTATGGGTATATACCTATGAAATGTTTATCCATTGATGTCATACTATTTGGTTTATCCTTGCAGGACTTAGGGAGAACTTGAGGGTCCCGGGGTCCCTACTGAGTATCGTTATACTCACCACTACACGAGTTATACCCGCACCTCATTGTGTTGGATGCAGATGACATGAAACACTGACTGAGGTAGAGAGTAGTAGGATGGGACATTACCCGGAGGGGGACCACTCAGTGTGATGGTGCACAGAGGATACGGATGGCCGGGAGTGCTAAGGAGTCCATCTGTACCTACCCTTCATGTAGTAACCCTGGAGGACGACCCAGCAGTTGCCTTACTTTTCTTCAGTAGTACTTGATTTCAGTTGTACTTGTACTTTCCTATTGGTCTTGTATTTCTGACCCCATTTACTTTCCTGTACTACTTTTGTATATAGTTATACTTAGTGTTTTTCTTCAAGTTGTGTACTCTGTTGTGTTTTTTTACTCTTATAAATACAATGCCTTCCCAGTTTATGAATTTACGCCTTTGGTGCTAGTCTTCATCCCCTGGCCTATGGAAGCCGGGCTTGGGGTCTTCACGATACGGGCCCCGGGGGATGGGTCATGACAAGATCAGCCTATTATATCAATAATTAAGGATCATTATCCCATCAATGTACGTTGCATATGAAATTTCCATCATATTGATTCATTTATTAAACCACACCATAACAGACTGTAATACTACTATTTTTTCAAATGAGTAATATTTTATAAATATATATTATTATTAAAATGAATTTAATCCCACTAAATCATTTATGGACACATGCCAAAAACTATATCTTTTTGAAACAAAAAATCATTATGGCTACATCTAGATTAATGTTCGATAACCAAAATTATTAATTTAATACATTAGTGCCTTATTTCAATTTTTATAAACTAGGGAAATCATTTATAGTCACAATAAAATTGGGTTTTTTCATATATAAATGTTCATGAAGGTTGACATTATTTAAGGATATTAGGAAATTCTTTTTATAAAACTCAATTCACTGTATGTGGCAATTGAATGTATAATTTTAATTGATTTCACCATTGAAATATGTTAAACTATTTTTTATTTTTAATAAATTAATATAATGTAAACCCTTTTGTAACTAGTTAGGCATTATAGGTATGTAAATGTTACATGTCTAGTTTCTTCATGAATACCCATTCGGAACAAACATTCATTATATATACTAGATGATCTAAAAAATATACATTTGGTATTGTTATATGGAATCCATTTCAGAATTAATAGTTTCTTGACACGTCCGATAATTTGAGATGCATAATGATTTCAGTTAGGTTAAAGGATATATTTTATCAACTAATAATGGTAATCCATCCATACTAATGAAACAATAATATTGTGGAGCTTTTATTACCTCTATAGTGTCCCTATGTTGTACTTTTGTCTCTAAAAAATTTTCTTCTTCCATAAAATATTTTCCTAGAGACCCCAACCTCACTTTCTTAGAGGCAGTTTCTGGATTACTACATTTTCATAAGATAGAAGGAACCATAACCTCAAGGAATGAAATGTTTAGTAGTATTTTTAAAATAGATACAAACATAAGTCTTATGTTACATTTGAATACATATTTTTTTCAAGAATAACATTATTGAAACTACAATATCCTTTCATGTCATCTTAATAAACTTCATGTATTCCTAAAAAAATAAACAAAATATGGGTGAGGTCAAATGCTCGTTAATGGTTATATAGTATGGAAGCTATCAAGAGTTACTAAATAAAAATCAATCTAGAAATATAAACAACTGGACAAAAATTACATTTAATTAATGAAATTGATATCATAATTAGATATTACATAATTAATGTGGAATAATAAATAAAGGAACACACATATAATTTAATAAATAAATTTGACATCATAAATATAAAGGAAACAATGAATTTGTTAATGTAAATAATTGAACACAAATTCCTCATAACTAACATGACAATCATTAAAAGATATTTCATAATAAACATAAAACACAAATACATGAATTAAAAATAAAATTGTTAAATAAAATAGAATAAAATTCAACCAGATATAATATCCATGATAAAATCTCCTGGATTATAATTATTACTTAATTCATAATGAAGGAAATTCTAAATTATTGAAATTAAGGAACTATTGATAATGATTCATCTATCATCAATACCAGTCAAAATATTGTTTAAAAATACACAATATAGACCTATATAATATGACAATTTGATTTTATGTTATCTTATTTATTCACCTCAAGAGACTACTAAAGCATAGTGGGGTAATCTATAACTAAGAACAAATAATTATTATATTTCCAATTAATTCCTTATATATGTAATAATATATTTAATTGATGAACAACATACTTTAACATTAAATATTATTATACAAGAATGAAATAAGATTATCAATATTTCCTTAGTAATTCATTTAACATTCAATGTAAAACACCATATATATTAATGATATATTGTTTAACAAATAAGTATATCAATGATAAATACTATGGATATTTAGTGGATGTTTATCATAAAATGTTCACAGGAAAGTAAATATTTTATAGGAAAGATAATGACAACATAAATGAATAATGAATGTGAATTTCAAAACATTAATTGGTCAAAATTTTCAAAAACTATACATATAAAAAATAAGGATGTTATCAATACAAAATAAACACATATTTCATAGAATAGAGGGTTGTATCTATTTATGAATAGAAGTAAAATTAAATTATATTTAAAAAAATTGAGGGAAATATCATTTTCTCTTTTTAAATCTATTATTAAAACTAAAATATAGATATTCAAAGAATTTTATTTGAAAAAAAATAATCTTTGAAAGGACATGATAAAACATTTGATTATGATTATGGTTAAACATTCACTTAATTCTATGTAAAATAAATGAAATATTTTGTTAACATTTTTTGTAAAAGTAAATGGTGTGTTGTTTTGAAAATTACCAGATGGTTCCTTTAAATGTTTTTGTAAAAATCCATAAATATAGAAAAATTCGGTTAAAATTTATTTTCAAAATGTTAAAAAATATATTAAATTTTTTTTTCAAAATAGTTTTTTGAGAGGAAAACATATTTCTGACTGAAGAGAAGAATGAAGATAAATTATATTTAAAATATATTCTAAATTAATTTTTCTACTAAATAGTGGAATAGTGGAATTATTATAGGAAATAGATATTGAATAACTATATGAGAACAAAATGAAATGATTTATTAATTTATGATCAATTAATATAATTAAATTTAAATTTAATAAAAATTAATCATGATGAGTATGATATTTCTAACATCCTTATAATGATCATAATGATGAAGTTAGGATTAGTCAATGAATTTGTTAGTACTCAGTTTTTCACTCAGGTATGGATCCTTTAATTTTTAGTATAAATCCTTAAATTGGACCTAATATGAATGAATAATGATATAGTAAAGGTTACCAGGGTGTCTGGGGCCTATCCGGAGCCCGGAACCCATCTATTCGAAGAAAACCGAATATGCACATAGTTTAGAGTAAATTGTGTGGAATTCTAAACAGTTCTCCTAATTGGGAGAATGTTGTTTCATTAGATATAGGCACCTTGCATGATTGGATCACGGATGTGTGGCCTAACTTGGCAAGCACCCTCCCAGGTAATTGTTCATGGTTTGTGCACTGTTTAAAAAACTATGGGGACAAAACAATTTGGGTAGAGCCATCCCACACTGTTTGTGTATGGTTTGACAAACAGTGTGAACAAACTGTACACATGCCCATTTTATGGGTTAATTTCTAGTTCTTCCTATATTGACCTACTAATCCTCCTATTTCCTCCCAACTTGTAATCCAACTAGATTTTCACCAATTTTTACCCATTTTGAGATTTTTGAAGGCCACAGCTAGGGATCCAGAGATCCCTTTCATCTAACATCTGACCGATCTTTCGTTCATCATGTTGGATGTGCAACAGTAAGTACTCGAGTCCACTTTTTCCATTATTCTCCTATTTTTCTCTCAACCTAGTTATCATCATATAACCATTTTTTACCTTTTCATAGATATACTTCGATCCGATGAAAATCAATGGCTTATACTAGAGGAGTGGGATCATTCAACCCTATGGTGGGTGGTTAATAACTTTTCTCTAATGTAAATTGATTTTGGATGGTTTTTGTGGCACCCTCCAAATCCTTCAGGGAACATTTCATAAATTTACATGTTGTCATTATACTTTATAGAATAATATGGTTATGTTATTTCCAAATTTGTGATTAGTATTTAGTGGTTACACCCCCAAATCAATCAGACTTATGTCAAAGGTTATTCCATAATTGGGTTTTTAGTGTTTTGACACATTTGAGCAATCGTTCAGGTGTACCTTTGCATGACCTTCCTGAAGGTGATCCTTCTTTTAAAAATTGGGAATTTATTAATAAGAATTGAATAATGGCATGTAACATGTATGTTCACCACAGGACTCACCTAAGGTTAGTGCTTCCTAATGATTCTTAAATGTAAAATGTGAAATGAAATGTATACTATGTATATGACATGACCTTCACAAATGAGATTAAATAAATGTTTCATGTCTGTAGAAACCCTTTCCATGTTAATTCAAGATATAGGAGTGAACCTCTTTAATTTAATATTCATTAATAGTTAATTATGGTTTTATTAAATGGTTTCAATGCTACATTGCATATCCACACTAATTGGATACATGTATTGGACCAATAAATAAATGGTTACAAATCTACAAGTCCTATCAACACAAATAGAAGGAAAAAGATGATGAAAATGAATTACTATATGATTTCAACATCAAATAGTACATTACTCACACAAGATTGCCTTGGATTATGAGAGGAGAATTCCTTGGGTCTCCAGATCCCCATTCCAATTCAAGGATGTTGTTTTCTAAGGATGATACCCACCTAGACTCTGATTCTTTTATATTCATTGGATGAATGATATAATACCATAGGTTACTTTTCATTATTATAGGATACCTCGTATACACTCCTTGGATCCATCATATACTATAAGGTTCCATGTTGAAATCCCATAAGGATGTGTTATTTTTTAGCCACTTTTTACCTTTGTTGATCACCTTAGACTCAGTATGTCCTTATTATTGAATGCCTTGGATAACGACCCTTGGATTACACTCCAACACCTTAGATACACTCGTATACTCTTGATTTAGTGTTCATTGATATTTACATTACCTTGGTTATTACCCTGAAAGTCCCTCACTGGATATCTTCTTAGGTTTCCTTATTACGCCATGGAACCATCACTTCTTATACTATCACGAAGTGATGTAAGTGATGGATATGCCTAACGTGACCTATTAATGTTCACTAGTAATTATTTAATTAATTAACTAGTTAAATGTTCATACACCAACCGAGGGATGAAGCAGGTACATGGGTTTTTTATTACATTGTGTTTCCTATATTACTTTATATATACATTCCTACACATTTCTATATTCCATTACATGAGATGGATGTTATAGAAACCATTGGTGGTGGCCTACCGAGATTTAACTCACACCATCTCCAGGTGTTGTTTGGTACCTAGAGTAGATTACATGGTTGTAGTTATTGACAAAGGGAAGCAAACATCTACCAATACTTGATTGTGTACTAATAGGATTGACCGTGATAGCAGATGACTAAGTATGATCTTGGGATTCCTCGAGTATTATTTCTTCTATTTTACCTTGTAAAACATAGTATGTCTACTTCCTTGTATCTATGCATTCCAATTTTCTAGTGACATCACATTACTTCATCATTTTTCTCGTTTATATAGTTATATTTATTATCTTCTATCAATTACGTCATATTTCATCCGTTCATTTTTTATATTATTTATATCGCTTTTATTGTTTACTAATAATTTATATTCCTTCTTCATTACTATACTCTACTAAAGAGGGCATAGTCTTTCCATGGACACACCATTGGCCTTGGTTGAATGTTGGCAGCCTCTAGAGTTCAGGAAGATGTGTTTGAGGCCATGTGGCCACCGGGCTCAGTTCACCCGTTAGGTGGCATCCGGGCCCAGGTCGTTACAAAATTGATAATTTTTATCGATTGTTAATCCATATAAAAAGTTGAAATAAAAATAATATAATTAAAATTTACTGCACATATGATCACATAATTTAAATTATTAAATTAAATAATATAATCCTATGAATATAAATTTAGTTACAAAATTATTTTCCACATGGAAACTATTAATTAAAATACATGTAGACAAGAGTATTATAATTATAGAAGAATTAGTAAATTAAATTTTAATCATGCCTTTAATTTTCCAAATATAATTACATGAACCAAATTAATTAAATTATATTAAATATTACAATATTCCTCATTGAGGATAAATTTATAAGATTCACAATATAAAGATTATATCATTGATGTATGGAATAATCAATGAATTTATTATGTGTATAAATTGTAAATCGCCAAAAAAGTGTTTATAAAACATAGAATAATCATATTCTACTAGACACATGATCTTAGCATGATATAAACTATGATGTATATGTTTAAACAAATGATTGTAAATTTAGTTGAGAAATCCATTATAACACGCTTCTATTTGGTTGAATGTTATTAAACCACATGTATAGTTATTATAAAAATTATATTAACTTATAAATAAACCATATTAATATTTATAATATCATATATGACCATTTTATAATATTTTTTCAACCATATAATAATTACAATTGATTGTTATCATTTAGGTGTTAATTTACTATTTTTCCCTAGTGGGTTTCATTATGAATGATCCATTTATTTCACATATAATATATTTATATAATATATATGGTATTTATAATTACATAATTATCATATTTCTAAATTAAATACACTTTTAAGAGCAATAATTAATGATCTTTTTTAGTAACGAATTATATTATGATCATGTTCAAAGACGCTCATATGTATGCATGAGCGATGTTTCAATTATTAAGCATCCAATTTTGAAAAGAGAAAAGTAATATTTTATATTTATAAAATTATCATTATAATATAATATTTTGTTAAATAAACTAATATATCTCATTTATTTAGTGATAATGAATATAGGTACAAATCCCTTTGTGAATGTGGTAATCTAAATCTACAAGTTCGAGGCCGTCATATTTTGATGAATGAAAATGAAAAATATAAAACGATGTATCATATTTTATGAGTAAAAAATTTGTATTTATTAAAATAATAATGTATTTTATATTAAATATACTCATTAAATGTATCATTATCACCTTCCATGTAAATTTTTTGTGAAATACGAATCACATTGCTTCAGGAAGCGGTAGTCCACCATACACACGAACAACGTTGTCAATTAGTATACGGAATGGAATGTGAAATGATATATATGATATAATTAAAGAAATAGGCACAAATTATGTTATAAATATTATATAATTACTTTATATTTATCATCAGACCCATATATGTGTGGTGATAATGAAAAACTTAAAGATAGGTTCTCACTAGGCAGTAGTCCTCTGTACAGTTGAAAAATGATTTCAAGCCCCATTTACTGTAAGCATGGATAGTTTTAAGTCATGAAACTGACATAAATAAATATAATAATATTTAATAAAATTATTTTATAATATACTAGTTGTTTAAATTAAATTTAATGGGGTGGAGGAAAAAATAAAATAAATATTCCCACTGATGAACATTGACTATTCTTCTTGTAAACTCATTAGGTTTTCATTAAAATCCATACATGGTTTGTATTTTTTCTAATATAATTATTATGTGATGTGTTTAAAAAATATTTTAAGTGATTTCTGAAATAATGGGATGAACCAAAATGGTTTTATGGTGATATGTGTGGATGAGAGTGTGGTTCATTTTATAAGTGAGCTGGGTGACACACCTGAAATATTTGGAATGAAAAATGTGAAACCTTGAATTTCACACTCCATAAGGGTAAAAAATGAATTCTACTAGATTTGAAGAAATTATATATTCTAATTTTGGCTAGAAAATATATTTTATATATATTTTATGTTATTTTATCCCATTTAATTTTTTTATCCCTGATAAATCAAATTTTACCTTACCTTTGATAAATAATTTTAAAATTTTAAGTATTAATTTTTCTCAAAAATTAGGATCACATTATTATATAATATTAATTATTCCTATTCTCAATATACAATTCATTTTTTAAAATTACATGTTAAAAATTTGATGAAATTATCTTTAAATTAATCCTATAGATTTGATAAGAAAAGGTGATTTCAAAGAAGAAAGGATGAAAAGGTTAGAAACATTTTCTATAAAAATTCTATTTAAAATGATTCAACATGATCTAAATTTGATAAATATATATATTATTGAACAAGTTTTATTTTAAAACCTGTTCAAACTATAATTTAACTATAAAAATATTTTAACCAAGATTTATATTTTCAATTATAATTTATTTTTGTTCTTTTTTCAAAAAAAATAGAAATTATTTAAAAAAATTATAAAAAATAAATCTACGATAAATTTTATATGATTAATTAAAAATATATTTAATTTTATAAAATCACATTTTAAAAATTGGTAATAATAAATTAAAAAATATGATTGTGAAGCCTGACTAAACCGTCCTTTTATAAAGAAAATAATTTTTCATAAATCATTTATTTTCATTTCAATATATTCTTATTTTATTTCTAATCAATAGATATCCATAATTTAAAAAATTTATTAATTAATATTCATACCCTCCAATTTAATAGATAGTATATAATGATGTTCAATATTATGGTTCATTTCGACCAAGGGATGCATGTTCTGTAAGAAATCAAAGATATTAAATTAAAATAAATAAATATTGTTTGTTTTTATTCACTATGTTCCAGGTTAAATATTCTATAAAAACTCAATCTCATTCAATTAAAATAGTATGATGCAACATTATCCCCACAAAAAATAATTTTTTTCCTCTAAATTTATTACTGATCTTGGTTATCAAGGTTTTGACATATGGATAATCCATTGTATAAGAAACCACATATTAACAGGGATAACATTATGTCTTCTTAATAAGATAGAAAGATAAGTGAAAAGATAATTTTAAATAAAACATAGATACATTCCTAATTAGAGAATAAAAAGTAACAAGTGTTAACATTTACATAGAAGAGAATACTAATTTTCAATGATTAATAGAGAGTGATATATATCTTTGATCACAGTAATATGGGTTATGTAGATAATGTTAATGAATAATGAACCTGATATCAAATTGGTGTGAAAAGGGAAATTGATATAATTTTAAATGGTGTAAATAGTATAACATTTTTTCAATATCCTTTTCCTAATGTTGATGAATTTTCCTGAGAATATACATTTAGATTATTTCATTACCTTTCATTTGGACAATCTTATACTCATGTTGTGACTTGATTGACTTCAAAATAATCAGTAACTTTTTTAAATTAATATTAAAATGAGTTATCTGTGGATGAATCATGAAAATTAAATTTTATCATCTCAATATATATGTAAAAGAGTAAACGTTCATTCCATATATCTCTTAATATTTTCAAAACCCATTATGGTTTTCAAAAGTTATCCAGCATAGTATATTAATATCTAAACGTCAAAGGTAATAATAATGGATTATCATTAATATTTGTTTTTCAAATCAGTTTGATAAAAATAATTGAATATTAACTGAAACATCACCTAGGACAATGGTATCTATTAAACCCTTATGCTGATTTGGTTAGGAGTTCAAGATCCTTAAACTAGACAGATGAAAAAAAAATTCACCCATAATGAGGGTTTTCCTTTTACTAAAATATATTAATATAATTCTTATAATGTTCTGAACAAAAATTATGGTCATACAAGAAATATAATTAATCATTAAAAAAATTACTAAATTTTCAACATATCCGGTTTCAAAATGGATGATATTCTTATTTAACTATTGTTACAATTTCAATTATGATAATTTTAACCCTAGTGTTTATCAGTATCATTGATCTAATTTCTATAAAATGTTAATGGCATTATTCTTCAAACAACATTATTTTAAAACATATGCATTATACAAATTTATCCAAAAATATATTAGTATTGGTAGAATCTCATTAAATAAAACTTCATAGATTTTTTTTGAGATTGAACTTATGATTAATCTTAAACTCATTAATCTATCTTGGTAACCATAACTCTTAAGTTAATCCTTATAAATTTATGATTCTTAAATTGAACAAAATCATTAAATGTTTCACTATTCTCAGAGAAATGAACATTTGTAAAAGTACTTGTATAATATAATTTCTTAATCCCAACAAATACATCAATAATTTTATTAAATATAATAGCTTCATTCATTTTGTTGATAGCCTTTAGATTAAGGAATTTACGTGGATAATTATATGGTTCTCCACATATTATATAATATACTATAAATGGAAATGTATGATGTTATATATTTTATTCCATCAAAATATTAATTTTTTAATCATCAATTCATTTCACTATGGAATTCACTTCTACACATAAAGTATTTTCCCATTCCATTTAGTCACATTATTGGGTTTATCCTTCCACATTTCAAAAATGAGATAAATTGATCCTTCATTCATCCATGGTCTCTATCACTAAATATATTAGTGAAATATGTCCATATTTTATTGGGTTAGTCCAGTATTTGGATATGATATTGGTTGTTAATAATATCTTGGGATAACGGATTTGTAATAATCATGATATTCACTTCTATTTACATTACATTAGGTTTACCATAATAAGTAAATTGTACCACAAGACCAATGTTAACACTTGTACTTCTGTTTCCATCAATTAACTAAACAAAACAAATTGTGTCGAAAAAATAACACTTGAGGTAAAACCATATAATCATTTATAGGATGTCTAAATCCTGAAAAATTATTTTCAATAAAATACAATTTAGGGTTAACCTAGTTAATTCATTGTTAACTACTATAAAAATCCTTCATAATGGTTTGTAAAAAAATATTACTTATCCTAATTATATCCTATATTTCTATCAAACCAAGTGTTCATTATGGAATATTATCATGCACCAGGTAATGATTAGATCAACCACAAGACACCCTTTTCATAGTTAATACCCATATGTACCTCAATTCTAAAACCAAATCCCAATGTATTATACATTAAGAGATATATTTCTATGGAAACCCCCATTATATCTATTGAAATAAAAAAATTATTTTTTGAAACACTTATCATAAAATTATATTATAGGGTTATACTAACTAATATATTTTTTCCATAATATTGTTCTCATGTTTTATACTAAATATTCTCTCTTCCCAACAATAGAAACCCCAAACCTAACAACCAAAAGTTTCAATTTGATTTATTACATTGGAATAAGATACAATAACTCACATCCAAAAAGACTGAATAGTTTATTAGTATTGGTATGCTATATATATCATAGTCTATAAATACATTTTAAATTAAAATTTATAATATTTTTCTAAAATTAACATTATTCCATTTATTATATCATATCATGTCAGTCATAGTAAACTTCATTGATTATTTTGATAATAAAAAATAGTGATATATATTATTATTATGGTTTACATATTATACAATCTATCAAGAATAAATAAATAATAATCAAAATCAAAAGGTAGATAACAAAAAACAAATTCCATTTAATCAATAAATTAGTTGATCATAATTTTGTTAGACAAAAAGAACATGTTTATGTAATTTAATGAACACAAATTACATTTATTAAATAAAATAGTTATAATAATTAAATACTATATAATCTATATGAAAAAATAAATTAGAGATTATAAATTCCATTTAGATAACCTTACTATCAATAAATGTCATTGCATAATAAATAATGAAATTTAAATAACCAAAAACATATTTTATTTAATAAATAAAAAATAATTAAATGAATTAGAGGTAATATTATTGTGAATATATAATAGATAATAATAATAGCAGAAATCTCAGTGAAAGAAAATTATTAATTATTAGACATCATTAATTTAGGATCATGAAACATAAACATTTGATATATTTCACAAGACAGTTTTAACTCTTATGTACAAACCCATCAGGTTGGGATAATTAATTACATGATATCATTTTTATTGAAATCATGTGTCTACTAATGCATTAATGTTCTATCATTTATGAGGCCCCACCCATGTATCTATATACAACGAATTCATCACATATAAAATAATAAATATAATCCAAGAACAACATTCCTTACCATTAAATATCTTTATTTATGAAGTAAAATTTATTATGAAAATTTCTTCTACCAATAAATTAAATATCAAAGAATGTTTTTAGAGAAAGGAGAAAAAGATAAATAAATAATCATATCAATGATAAATTATATATATATATATTGGTAAAAGTAAATGTCTAATGATAACATGATAGTGAATATTTAATGGGAAAGTAAATGACTAAATAACTAAAGAAAGAGAATATCAACACATCACTTGGTCAAAATGGTCCTAAACCATCCCTAAATGAATAGGTATAGTCTTAGTACAATATATATACTTTGGATGAAAAATAAATTTTCATTTAGTGAATGGATATAAATACTGTAAATATATCATTAAAAAAATTCTGGAAGACAATATTTTTACATTTAGAAAATCAATTTTTTTGACTAAAAGTTCGCAAAACATTACAAAAATAATTTTATTTGAAAATATTTTTTAAAAAATATAAATATTTATTTATAAGATTTTATTTTTCATTATAGATAGAAATTTTTTTCATGCCAATTATGTTAAAACAAATACTCCTTTTGAATTTTTGGTAACATACAAATGATTATTGTTTCTAAAAAGACATCAATATTATTTTTATGAATATATTTTACAAATAAATATATAGAATAAAATTTATTTAATATATAATTTTAAAAAAATTCGAAACCATTTTTCAAATCAATTTTGGAAAAAAATATTTTGGTAGAAATCAAATTTCTGACTTTAAAGAAAAATTATGAAGGATTCTATAAAAAAGAAATTTTCAATTATTTTTTGTGTCAATGAGTGTAAACAAGTAAAATAATATGAAAAATAAAATTAAAGACCTTATGAGAATAAAACAAATAGTTCTATAAAAAATTATAATATAATTTCCTTAAAGTGAAATTAATGAATAAAGAACCTTTATGAGATTGTGATTTCAAAATAATCCTTTAAATGATCATAACATTGATATGAGAATCAGTCAATAAATATATATTTTGGATCATATTTAAATAAAAATTAAAAAATATAAAATACAACATTAGATAATTAAAATCCATTATGCTCATAATATTATAATATGAATGATGACAAAGATGTAATATAGTCCAATGAAATGAAATTGGGCTATGAAATTATTTACCAAAAGGAAACTGTTAATTATAATTCCATTGGGTGAAATAATTATAATTCAAACGTAAAATAAAATTAAATATTAATCTATCTTTATATCACATGTTATAGTTTCATTATATACACCATATAAAAAAAATTAGGTGCCTAACATTACCATATTCCTTAATAATGAATCATTTGTAATAAGTACCTTACAAATATCATATCATTGATTTATGGATTAATAATTAAATTGATTATTCATAAAATATATAAATCCACATAAAAAAAGTGGAAATAAAAAATTAAATAATAGAATATAATTACACACATAATTGTATCTAGACATAAATAGTGATATAGATTTTTATCCCAATAAGTGGAAATGGAGGTAAATAATCACTTACCATACACATATTTTTCATTTAACATGGTTTAAATTTCAATATAGTGGATATAAACACGTTATTAAATTATAAAATAACCATATTAATATTTATAAAATAATATTGGATCCTTTTATGACATCCTATCAATGGATTGTTAATTATAATTTCTAATTTTTATTATTTTTTGTTTTAATTACCATATTTTCTCATGCATGTTTCATCATAAATGTAATGATTCATGTTTATATTATATTTTTACATCATAAATGGAATAATAATTATGAAATAATAATCATTTTAAAATATCAATTATAATATTATGGAAAATAATTAGATATAGTTATCAGATATGATGTATGTTGCAATTATGGCGGTGGTAGGTCGTTTGTCATATTGAGTAGCATTTCAATTTTTCAACAATGATGATGGAATGATGATATCTAATATTTTAAATTAATATAATATTAATTATATAATATATTTTCTTTAAACATACTTATATATAGAATCCATGTGGTTTGGTGGTGAAATTATTGTCTAGTCACTTTGTGAAGGATGTAGTCCATACATACCAAATGACATTGTCATCTTTCATTGGGTGAGCAAGATAAAATGAAAATTATATATTATAATTTTAAAATTATAGAAATTTTCTTGATATGATAATAATTAAAAAAAAATCACATTTATTCATAAACTATATACTTATTGTTTTGTAGGTAAAGTATTAGTGAAAGACTAATCACATCGCTTCACAAGGTAGTAGTCCCCATTATAAACGGATGTGATTATTGTATCCCCTAATGAATAGAATTATAATAGTTATATATGATATAATTACTCAATATGTATCAAAATATTATAAATATCATATTTTTACTATATATCCATCATTATACCCAACTGTGAGAGGTGGTAATGGAAGAACGAATGACATTGGTTTGTTAGGGGGTAGTTTGATGTACACACAAATGATGGTTTTATAACCAATTTGATGAAACTATTGATGGATTTATGTCATTAAAAATAATTTAATATCTAATTATATTAAATATAACATTGATATTAAATAAGGTTGTTTTAATAGTAATTTAAGGTGGAAGAAAATTAATTAAAATAAAAACCATCGTTAAAGAACATTACCTCTCCCTCTCGTAAACTCCTTACTGTTTCACTAAATGACTTCCTAGGTTGGATTTATGCCAAATATAAGTCTTATAGGATGGGGATAAAATTTTAGAAGTCATTACCATAGTAAAATATGGAATATATGGTTTTTTGGTTTTAATAGGGGAGGATAGGGGTGGCCTTTTATAAGTGAGGCGAGTTGAACACTTGTATTTTTTGGAATGAAAAAAATGAATCCATGCTTTTCACATGTCACAAGGATCCCAAATAGATTATTCTATGTCCTTAGACATTATACCATTTATATATAAAAATGAACATGATTTTACTCTCATTTTAGGTTATTTTAACCCATTACTATTTAGTTTAACCCATGGTAAATGTTATATTACATTAACCAGAGAAATAATTATTAATATTTTTACTAATAATTTAAATAAAATATTAATATTCAATTATTAGATAACATTAATTTCATAAATCTAAATATTTTAAAATAATAAAAATTATATTCAAATAAAGGACACAATTATATTTAAAATTAATCCTATAGATGCGACTAAGAAAATGTCTTTTAAAATAAGAAATGTCCATAATTTGGTAATGTTTTTATATAAAAATTCAACATGAAAATGATTCCAATGACCTAAATTTTTTTAATTGATTCATAATTTAACTATTGATACTTTAAATCTAATTAAAAATATAATTTAACCTTATAAAAAATTTAACTACAAAGACAATTTCATTTTAGAGTGTAGTATTATTCCCTGTTTATCGAAAATGAAATACTTTAAAAAAATTAAAATAATTTACCCTATTAAAAGTTTTATATACTAATTTTGAAATATTTTTTGTTTCTATATTTTTTTAAATGTGGTAAAATTTTATTTTAAATTACGTGGGAGAACAATAACTTAATCAACTTTTAGAAAAAATAGAGTATTTAAAAAAAATATTTTCCTTTTTAGAGAATTTTATTTTATTTCTAATAAATAGATAACCATAATTTTAATAATTTATTTAGTACTAAAAATACCATATAATTTAACCATGATGTTATAATTTTATAGTATATTTTTGTTGATTTTAACATACGTTTCTGGGTTCTGAAATCTATCAATGATAGGAAAGTTAATGAAATAAATTTATTTGGTTGTTTAATGTTAGTGTCACATGTGATATAAACAATGAAATCAATGTGGTTATTTAAAATTATTATGGTTCTATATTTTTTGTAATATATTCATGCACCAACTATTGTGTACCTTGATCCCAAACTTAATTGAATCCTATGCCATTCTAACAATCTCTTTGAGAGATATGCACATTCTAAGTGAATATAGAATGGAATTAAACCGTTACCTTTTTTTATAGGGTTCTATTGTTAATATCTTATTGTTTAATTCAGGTATCCTATAATGGTACAACCTTTTACCTTATCATGATGATTTTTTACCCAAATATTCTATATAAAATGTTTCACTTCCCAACACATATAATTTTGACCATATGGATTTTTCTCTACTATATAATTCATATAGAATACCATTTATACATTTATTTATTACTTGGTATAGTATGTCTATTTAATATTTCATTATGTATTCATAAAAGGATAATTTAAGTCCCAAATCCCTCATCATTTATCTCTCTATTTATAATAAGGTGTGATTCATACTTTCACATTCAAAATTCCACTATGGCATATAAGGGGGAAAGAGTCGTTGAAGGATCCTGAAATCTGATAAGTAATCAATAATGTATTGATTAATATAGTATCCAACACCATCTTAGAATATTATCATAACATTATTATCAAGGTATTTATAAATATAATTCTTATATTCATATAATTTATCAAATGAATTAAATTTATACTTCATTATGTAGACATAACCATCTATACTAAATTCATCTTAAAAAATTGTTAAGAATGAGTACCCAACCATTAATTCGATATCAAATCATCCACCATCATCAGTACTAAAAAATTCAAGATGATATGTAACCCTTTATGCAGTCCCACTGTATCTGGATTTTGTTTTTTTCATTCTAATCATTCATGACATATAATAGTTTTTTTTAGATCAAAAGAATCTAAATATCAATCATGATGTAATTTTTTCAATATTTTTTTTTTTGAATTTTTTATCTAGTGATTCCAAATACGGGTGTCTTATAAGTCATGTGATGTATCTTCTTTATCAATTTTCACAACTTGGTTCACTTAATCATTCACATAAATACCATTACATAAATGGGAATTACTATAAAAAATACTATTTTTATGAAAGAATAAATATCTTCACCAAAAATTGAAAATAAATCCATGCATATAATGATTCAATATGTAAATAATATCTTTTGTAAAAAAATGTATATAGTGAAAACTATTCAAATCCATGATCATCATGTTCATCAATGTGTGTAGGTAGTCTTTTATTGGTAAAAGAACACGTTTATCTCCATTTGATGATCATTGGTCTATATCCCCTTGTTCAATATTTAAAAAACTCGTTGCACCGATATTCGCTTAAGGAGACCTTCGGCTCGATCGTAGTCAAGTCGGGGTAAAAATTGGTTTTTTGGGGTTTCGTGGGATAAAAATAAAATAAATTATTATTTTATTTTTATTTAAATTTTTTTTGAGACTCTTTTGGTGTGGGGACCACCCGACAATTGAAACTCCTCATTTATTGAGGAGCATTAAATGTGTTGTTACACAAGAGGTGTAACCACCCATTTAATGATATTTAATTATGTTAAATAGTTAACTCAACTTAATGTGGTTTTTTGGGAGTGGAGTTGTGTTGGGGGAAAGAGAATTCGTTGGAAAGGGGAGAGTTTTTTGAAAGGCTTGTTGACGAAGAAAGGTTCTCCAACAACGAGCCTCTCAAGATCATTGACGAAGAACAATCCTTCAACCGATATTGGATTCTGACGAGTCCCTAACGTTGAAGCTCAGATATGAAGTGTGAGGCAGACACAATGATCGACGTCAACTCCATCCTCTTTTAGCGACATCTTCATCAAACAACAAATTGAGGTAGGGGTCAATATTGATTGATTTATATCCATGTACCTCATCATATATTGTGGTTATTTGTAAGCCAATTATTATCATCTAATGCGGAGGGCTTGAGCCAAAAAAACAAGGACCGAATTCCCTTCGATGGTTCTTGATTTATTGACGACGACGGTGGCGCAATGGCTCCACCAGTAGAGAGAACCATAGAAGCAATCACCAGTGCATTTGTCACCGGGTTGCTGGAGCTATGCGAAGAATGGGACCGCGTCCACCACGGGCCGCGATAATGCCGGATGGGAGCGGTGCTGATGTGTCGCGCCAGTAGGGAAGCCGCAGCTGGGCCATGGAAGATGGGCAGGAGGGCGGCCGGTTGAGCCAACCACCTGCGAGGAGCGCACCAAGCGGAACCTGGCTAAGTTCCGCAGAAAGGAACTGACATCTGCAGGTTCTGTTACAGGAAAATAGGGGGCGCACAACCCACCCATGATTTATTAGGGTGGGGCTCGCAGGGCACCGCCACCGCCTGGTCTCCCTGAACAGGTGGGTTTCACCGTCCCCAGCCACGCGGCTGGGCCAATGCGCCACACGGGATGGGCCACCGCGCCACACGGACCGGCCCGACACCCTGGGTTGGGCTGGCACCCTGGGTTGGGCCACCGTGCTAGGCCTGGCCGCAACCGCCGGGTCGGGCCACGCCCTACCGAGCCCGACACCGATCTGGGTCGGTTTGACCCGGTTCGGGCCGGCTCGGGGCGGGTTGGGCCGGGTCGGACCGGGCCCAGACCCCCTCTTCGGGCCATTTTCGGTTATTCTCCCATAACATGAGCTACGGACCTCTGATCAATGAACCATCAGTTGCGTAGGATTCCATGGATTGAGTTACACTCAATGTTTTGGTAAAGTTTAGGTACAGTCGAGTTGGTTCGAACTCGAAACTAACTAGGCCCTCGAAGCGAAAATGCTTATAACATAAGGACCGGACGTCTGATTCACTTTTCATCTTCTACGTTCGATTCCTTTTGATGAGACGGTTAATTTGGAATACTCCACTCGAGGTTTGGATGTAGTTGGAGTATGTTAAGGTTGTTTTGAACCTAAAAACAAACTGTGCCCCTCAGATGGAAAAGCCAATAACTCTCAGACCGGGCGTTCGACTGACGCGCTGTCTGTCACATTGGGTTCCTTTTTACGAGACGGAACTTTAGGACATATCAACTCTAGACTACGTGATAGTTGATGTATCGACCCCCTTGGCTCGAGGATCGGACCCTCCCGGAATCAAGCGTGATGTGTGCGGTAACCCTAGAGCTGGCTGCGACTGCGACGACTAACGTACTGGAACCTCCATGGGTTCGACGACGACGAAAACTATACTAGAATCCTCCATGGGTTTGACATCGATGACTACTGTACTTGTATCCTTTGTGGGTCTGACAGTTTGACTTTTGTACTTGTATCCTAAGTGGGTCCGACAGAGTAGCTGGTCTAGTATCCTACGTTGGTCCGACAGCTTAGCTGGTCTAGTATCCTACATGGGTCTGACAGCTCAGATGTATCAACTATAATGGAATCCTCTGTGGGTTCAATAGCGATGACTATTTTACTTGTATCCTATTGGGTCTGATAGTTTTACTTCAATACTTGTATCCCTAGTCGATCCGACAGGGTAGCTGGTCTAGTATCCTACGTGGGTCCGACAAATTAGCCGGTGTAGTATCCTACATGTGTCCGACAACATGGATGAATAAGTGACTACATCTGATCATGTCTATCAAAATATGAAAGATGTCTACCTGTTTGAGATGAGTCTTGACTTTCAATCATTATCATCGCTATGATTGACTTACTATCCTGTGTGGACTGGGTTTTGATTGGGATCGAGAGTTGGATCTGAACTGTGATTGATAACTTTGGTATATGTATAGGCATATACCTACGTAGAGTTGGTTGATACTTTGTGATTTTATCCTTATTTTTTTGTTTATCCTTCATGGATTCTGGGAGAACTTCGGAGGTCTCGAGGTCCCTACTGATTATCGTATACTCACCCCTGCATGGGCTACGCTCGCACTACATTGTGTTGGATGTAGACGACGGACAACACTGATCGAGGTGGAGACTTGTGGTGCTAAATGATACCCGGAGGTGGAACTCTTAGAGAGACGTACACAGAGTGTACAGTCGGACCTGAGGTGCTGAGGAGGCCATTTTTACCCACCCTTCAGGTGGGATTTCTAGAGGATGAATCAATGGTTGCTGTTTTACTTTACTGCAGTTGTACTAGCTTTTCAGTTGTACTGTACTTACTGTTGGGCTTGTATTTCCAGCCCCATTCCTTTCAGCACATACATTTGTATTTAGTATTATTAGTGCTTCATTCTATTGCATACTCTGTTGTGTTGTTTTCTTTTATAAAGGCAATTCCTTCCCTTGTAATGAGATTTATGCCTTTGGTGCTAGTCGTCAGCACCTGGCCTATGAAAGGAGGTCTTGGGGTAGTCACGGGATGGGCCTTGAGGACGGGTCATGACATTATGTATTATGTTCTTTTTGACCCATATTAATTTATTTAACCCCTGAAATTCATTTTCTATGATATTTAAAAAAGTAAAAATGTTATTCTACATACATTATTAATGGGGTCTAGATGATGTAAAACCCTATCTGAAGTAATAATCCCCTCATACTAGTATTTTATTATCCAACTAATTTCTAGATCCCTCTAGATTCTCCATGTATGTATCTCCCATTAGACCAGGCCACCAATCCATGACATTTTGGGTGTCTCCCATCCTTTCACATTTCTTTCATTAGTGCTTAATCTATACGGTGACTACATTTTTTCATCTAGTATGTATCCTTTATTATTCTTTGATTAAATTGGTGGTAACAATGAGATTACTTTTTTTATCAGTCTTTGTTTGTGGTTCTTGTAGGTCCATTATAGATCCATTTTTTGATCTTATTTAGGGGGTCCTCCCATATTTGGTTGAGGTCCAATTTGTGGTAATTCACTAAGGTATGTATCATCTACCCTAATTGATATCTATCTTATTTGTATAAGGTAATTCTATTATGATTAGATCAATTTTACGACCACTTTTTTTGACCATTCATTTCATCATTGGTTGGTGTATCCAATCATAGGTGTGAACATCCTGATATTGTGGTATGAGGTTTTATCATTAGATAATACTTGATGAACCCTAACATATATCATTTTGTAAATTGATTTATCGATTAATTAGCATTATTTATTTATTAATGTATGTGTAAATGGGTTTTGGAAAAATATCCCATTTTATTGGTAAAAGGAAATGAATTTTCAAAGGATTGATAATTTAATTTAACAAATTGTATTCAAAAAATGGTTTTCAAAAAATGATTTAAAAAATGTGGAATAGGAAATTTTTGGGTAACTAGTTGGATGGTGGATATGTAGACCTTATTTTTTGTTTCTATTCTAGGGATTACTAAAGGGTAATTATTCTAATCCCATGTATATGTGTCCTAGGTTCATTTTAGACACTATTATGATATCACATTCTAGTTTATTCTTATTCTGCATGGGTTTGATGCATATTTCTAGGGGTTATTGTGCATGATTTCTTATGGTTTGGTATGGTTGTTCAAAATTTATTTATGAGTTGTGATCCATGAATTTTTTTAAATATTTTTTTTTTAAAATATTTTCAATGATTAGGTTAATTGATATTTGTGATACACATTAATACAATTTTACCTTGTTTTTTTGGAACTGTGGAGAAAGGTGAAATTTTTACTATACATTTTAGTTAAAAAAATATAATCGGATTCTAATTAATTATTTTATTTAATGTTAATAAATTTTATGTTTTTGTAAAAATTATTTTTATGGAAGAAATATATGGTATCCTATGGATCCTACTTAGGTCACATCATACACCACACTTAGTAAGTGTGTTGATATGGTAAGTTATTTTGATGTAGTGAATGAAAAGGTGAAATAGTGAGGTAGTACAATTTTATTCAGATGGTCATTGGTAGATATAGTTGATATTTTGGGAAATCATTCACATATCACAAGGAGTGGTTGTTCTTCATTTGATGATTTTTTCATTGATTATGGACTCCTAACATGGAGTTTGTTTAGTTATTTTCGGATTTTTATCATATATTCTTCATCATTTTAGTTAAAAAATATGATTCTTCAAGTTTCCATTCATCATTTATTTCTACTATAAATATATATTCCATGAAATCTATTTACGATTGGAAAAAATATATATCTCTATATTTTTGGATTCATGTGAGCTATGGAGAATACAATGGGGATCCAAAATTATGTTTGGGTGTGTAGAGGGTTAGATCAGTCTATAGTTTGTGGGGGAATCCATGTTCGGTATGTTTTGTAGAATATATAGAAGTTGTCATCTTATATTATACTTTTTTCTAATGCAATACGTTTTCCAAAATATGGTTGGTTCACCACCCCCTTCCATATTTCACATCATTTGTTTCGACATCCTTAAATGATAGTCATGAAATGATTTATTATAGTTAAATAAGATAACAAAACGCTTATAATAAATTATTTCATATTATGAATTTTTAGTTGGACATAATATTAAATATAATTAATCTTGTACTAATTTTTTTGTAAAAATGCCTCACAAAAATAACCTTGAATGGGAAAAAAATTACTGAAATATTTTTCCCCACATCAAAACAGAAATAGATATTATTTTCCATTAAAAATTATTGAATGAAATTTATTACATTTTATTTCACATTTCTATTTTTTATTATTTTTCAGAATAATATCAATATTTATTCTCTAGGGATTAGACCATATGACTATAAAATATGCCCCCTCAATGTAGTGAAATTAAAATTTTAATCTAATTGATATAGTAATAAAAGAATGTAAAAAAGTTTTACAAAATAAAATATTGATGGAAATGGATCAGAAGTAAGTATTTAAAAAATATGATTTTATTATATATGATTCTAAATGATATCAGCATACAATTCTAGAACATATGGTAAGGGATCCCTCTGAACTATTGTTTTCATTGAGTTTTGTCATTTATCTCTTTATCTCACTTTCTCCGTCTCATTGACATTTTGAAAATGTTCTAAATTATAAATATGTTTCTCTTACATAACTTTCTACATTATAATCCCTTCCTCTAATGAGGAAAATTCATTCCTTATGTTATTTTTTAATTTTCCTTATGATTATGCCTTATGTTTTTCTGCCATTTATGGAAAACATAAGCTTGTACATGTTATGATTGGTGCACCCAAATAGAGGTCCTTTGAATTGGATAATTTTTTCCCTCAATATTACTTTTTTATAGGCCATGGTAATGACCCTTAAATATTATGTGACTCTTCTATGAATATGATATTCTCTTGGAAGTAATTATTGGATTTTTATTTCTTCATTTTTATATTGCTTCCACTTTCCTGTATTGAAATTATATTATAAAAACATGTTTTTTTGTTATAATACATTGTGATAATCCATGGGAAATTTATTTTATGATTTGATGTTATGATATTTGATTCATATTTTAACATTCATTAAAAAAAATCTATATTCCCTAGTTCATCCAATGTAGTTTTTGGAGATCACAAATATTTAGTGCACATTATGGATAATTAAATAGAGAAGTCGTGTTTTATACTCTTATGGATTTATTATAAACATATTTTTCAAAAAAATTAGGAATCGTGATCATTGGGTTTTGTTTACTAGATTTTTATATTAAAAATAATACATTAATTATTATTAATCGATTGGGTAACAATTGTTGTTATTAGATAACATTATAGTTATTTTTATAGGAATTAAATATGATAATTTTTAGATAACTATATGGAAAATTATATCAATTGGAAAATATCCTATAATTTTGGTCAGGTATAGAGTCAGAGGTTTCTAATAAATTACATCCTCTTTTGGATAATCCGTGTGGATATGGTTCTAATCAAGTTATACCAAGTGGTAAAAAAACTCAGATGGAATATTTAGTATTAACATTATCATCACCAGTTTATGAAAAGTGACTTTGGTACATATCAGGACTGAAAATACCATATAAAATTCTTTTATAAGTTAAAAAACTAGTTATGAACCATTATCAATGATACGAGTAGATTTCTTGGTTAGAAAACCAAATAAGAAAATAACTATGGACTTCAAAGATATAATCCTAGAGACTCAAAAGTTGGTATACCCATTTAATTTATTTTGTATCCCTTCATTTCTCTATTATCACTTTCCAAATTTATTTTGATTATGTATTTTTAAAATTTATTATATTTTAGTAAATAGTTGGAAATTTGATAAACTATTACAAATATAATGGTAATTCAAAATGTGATGACAACCCTAAATAACTAACCTTATTAAAGAAAGGTATGGTTTGGAGACCCAATTTTTCATTATAATAGTTTTGACTATTTTAACATATAATTGTAGAGGTAGGAGCTGAGGTGAAATGAAATCTTGAGGACTAGTGTGTCCAGCATAAATCATACAATAATGATAACTATTATTATACTATGTATGTGATAGAGATGAGATATCTCTTAAATTGTTGATCAAATCAGAAATAAGAGACCATGATTGGGCCTTGAACGCAGTGTTTTCCCTATGTGTGACATAAAATATGTCGGTGTGGGAAGTTTAGAACCCTATCTTAGTAAATTTATGTAAAATGGATGAATTAATAAATTAATTATTTCATTTAATATCCAAAACACAAAAAACACACAAACGGTAACACAAATTAGAAATATGAGGCCACGGTTGAGTTCAGAATGTGGCATTAAACCTAGGTGGGGCATAACTTTTGTCGGTGTTGGAATTATTTGAGAAAATTAAAATATGAGAAAATTTTTAATAAAATAATTAAAACTAAATATATTACACCTAACACCGAATCATATAACATTTAATTAGAGACCCAGATTGGAAATCTGAGAGTGTCATTGAGTTCGGAATGGGTTGTTTAGCTTATGAACAACATAAAATGAAAGGGCGTAGTGGATTCAGATTCGTTACTAAGTGGGATCAGCATTAATAGATGGTTAGGTAGATGGATTAGGGTTATCTCATAATTAATCTCCCTCTTAAAAAACTCTATCTCTCTCTCTCTCATCAATTGTTCTTTGTCTAATTGCGGAGCGATCATCACTGGAACATCAGTGGATCGAAGCTGGTTTATGAAGATCACACTAGCAGAGATAAACAGACAGATCAAGCCATGATTCTTCTTTTTCGTACATATGATTTGAATTTTAATTTCATAATCTATATTCATTCATTTTAATTCATCATTGATTTACCATTCATTGATGGCCTCAGTAACACAATCGCCAATCCTCACTGAAAATCACTTTTCATCATTTTGTTCTTCACCCATTCTTCATGTTTATTGTCGTTTAATTCTATGACCAACAATTATTAGATTGTTTTTAGGATGAATTCCACAGCACGTAACATCTCAACTCGATATTTTTAGAACCAGATCCGAAACAATTTTTGGATGTCCGGTGTGGTCCAAGTGGCCTTCAGAAGGGGCGACTAGAGTAGAACCACTGATGGTAGCCGATTGTGGCCCAAGGCAGTGTCTGGATGTGGGAGACTGCTGCTAGTGTGGCTAGACAAGTGGCGGTGAGTGGACGGGGGAGTGAGGAAACTGGGGAATCAGATAGCTGGTGAGGTGGGTGCGGAGGAGGTCGGTGCGGATGACTAAGCATGACATTTGGTCATACATATTGGGGGGAATGTGAGGTCGAGATGGTGCAACTAGGATGGTAGGGGGCTCAGAAGGCTGGTAACCGGGTAGTGAAACTGAGGCAGACGACTGACTGTCAAGAGGGCACTACGATGTGGTGACCATGGTGCACGACCCGTATAACACATATGTCACATAGATGTGGTGCAGTGGGGAACCAGGACAGCTATCTGGGTCAAGTGTGACGCAGACCGGGACATGGTGATAGGCTTGATCGAAAGTAGTTGGGTCAGGCCGCTAAATAACGGGGCGATGATGGGGATTAGTTCTACCAGGGCAGGCCGACCCAGGATGACGTGTCTAGCTAGTTTTGTCCATACCATCCAATATTGGTCGGACATGCCATCAAATGACCATATCTCCGAAACCATGTGTTATTTGATGCGTCCCTCTAGGTCTATTTGTCCCTCTCATTGATTTTTTTCTTTTTTTACTAGTTTGGGACTTTATGTCTTGTTATAGTTTTTCAGTTTCATGAAACATATAACTCTAATAATAATAAAATATTTATTATAATTCAAGGATAATATATCATACCTAACATTTAAACGGAATGACGGTTTACTGCACGATCAGTGGCGGTGTGATCCTAGCCCATTGTTGAACTTTCTAAGATGAATTATGGGTGTTTAAACAATTATTGGGGTTGAGGACCCTAGGAGGCCCATTTTGAACGCTTTGTAGTGAAATGAAATTTTTCATTGGGTATCCATTTTGGATAAATGGGTAGTCCATATTGTGATATTTTCCATGGCGATCATAACGTTGCGATCCATATAATTTATTTCGGGATCGAGGTATGGGCCACATGGAACAACTTTTGAGTGCAATTTGCTAGCTTCTGAATTTTCCATTCGATGTATGTTAGGGGTGATTGAATAGTCGATCATACGTGTTTTTTCACAAGGATTTCAATAGTGTGAATTTTCTGAACTTACGAGTCCATGTTCGTAATATAATATAATGTTGAAATATGAATTGAAATTTCTTGGAAGATCCTTTTGATGTTTTTGAAGATAACCCATGACATGAGTCAACATAGAATTATATGAGAGTGTAGAAGATGTGTGATGAGTTCTGGTCAATTTTTTTGGAGTCGTTTGATGAGGTGTGATAGCATAATTTTGATTTTAACAATTTTAATCGCTAGGGAGTGGTGTGTTCTTGTCATCCTTCTGACTAGGTGTTCCATGTGTTTTGGGAGTAATCTGGATCACCTAGGGTTACTTGTTTGTATTTTTTTACCTGAGTTTGGATTTTTTCTTGCCCATGTGATGAGGTGGGGTCACACGTCGTGTGGTCCCCATGAACAATGTACTACTTAATGAATATTTTATCTCCTGTAACCCCTTATTTTGGACTATGATTTTTTAATGATAGTAGCCTGTCCTGATTATGTTTCTGCATAGAATGCAATTCTTCCCTTTGTTCTGTCTTCTATGATGTGATGATATATGTTCCTGTTATGATTCCTTTCTAAGGAAATTCTTGAAAAAAGTAGTGGTCAGGTGAGGAAATCCCATTATTCCGAGTGGAACCCTCCAGCTAGGATGGTCATGGGTCCTCGATGATAATAGAGTGGAATCCTCTAGCTGGGATAGTCATGTTGCAATGACTTATTATAATTGTAACCCTAAAATAGGACTTTTCATGGGTCCATGTTGATACAAGGGTGGAATCCTCTATCCTGGTAGTGCATGGGTCATCTACTTATTCTCAATGGAACCCTCCAACCGAGCTGGGCATGGGTCCTCAATGACACTAGAGTATATCCCTCAAACCAGGATAAGCATGGGTCCTTAACCTATTCTGAGTGGAACCCTCCAGCCGCGATGGGAATGGGTCCTCAACCATGAGCCACAAGCTCTTGAAAATGTATATCAGTGAAGAGACATTGATTGATGTAACTTTGGACTCACAAAGAAGAGGGGTTCTTTAACCCACCAAAACATGTCCTTGTGACATGACATAAAATCACAAGGGAGAGATAGTTCCCTGAAAGTAGATAGTGTAAATGTGTGGTAATATAATAAAATTGAGTTGTAGTCTTGTGAAGTCTTGTTGGATGCTAATAATTGATGGTGGATACATCTGGGACTATTGGATACTCACTATCTTAGGATGAGCTATGAGAAGGATATCACCTTACTCTCTTGTTTTTGTTTCCTTGTCTTACCACACACACACACACACACACATATATATATATATATATGTATGTAAGTAAGTATGTATGTATACTATTTTGGTACCCACTCCTTGTGTTTTGGCTACTCTCATTCTTTGAGAAGAAAAAATCCACACCTTTTGGGACGTGCTTTCTGTGTCAAGATTATCATGGTTGAATGAGAGTTCTCACCTACTCTAGGTAGAGAAGACTCAACAAGAAGTTCATATTATCACAATTTATATCTCCTTTTGTTTGAATGATCTTACTTTATACACTTTTGGGTTTCTCTGTAATCTATTCTATTATACCTTGTTATATCTACTGATCCCATCTTCATTAAATCTATTTCCGCTCCCTTGAGCCTTTGAGGAATCCTAATGTGTATTTTTATACTCACTGCTACTTGTTTTTTTCCTACACTTTGTGTTATCATGCAGAAGACAGATAGGTTTATTGTGACATCAGGGGATCTAGGGATATACATTACTTGGTCCGCTTGTGGTGGTTATGACTTGGGTTTCGAGAGTGGGGCTCTTTAAACTTTTCTTATTTTCCACAGATTGGTGGGATGGGGCACTTTTCTGTTTTGTCATGTATTTTTTCCATTTACCATTCAGTTTAGTTAATTTAATTATATTATTTAGAGGTCGATGAAATTATATGGTTTATTTATAGAAATTTGGTTCCATTTGTTCCTTTTCCCTCTTTAGTTTTTCATTATGTTTTATGTGTCTGTGTGTGTACAAGTTCCTAGGCATAGGAATCCCAGGGTTATTATGCCTTCGGTGCTAGTCTACACCACTATCCTATGAAGGAAGGCATGGGGTAGTTGCTTCTCGAGTCCTATCATGGGTTGGGTCATGACAAATTTGATTTAGAGGTGGTTCTCCCCTTATGAATTTGTTCTGATTATTCCCTATAAATATCTTGGTTGGGTTTAGGGTAAAAACGTCGATGTTTTTTGTGAGGGGATCTCAGGCCAGGGTGTCTGGTGATGGTATGGGCATCCAACATATCCGTTAACCAGAGCCTTAATTACCCACTTTTTGACTCGGCAGCCTGGGAAACTCGTTACAGGGAATAATGGTACATGCATCATAAAGGATTGAGTCGTTGAATATACTTATTGAGCCAGATCCCCGTTTTTTGGATTTATATATATATATATGCTCATCAGACCATATAACTCCTTGATAATATTTTGGATGTCTCGGTGATGAAAACCTACCGGGATACTAGATCTAGTTCATGATGATGACCCTGTGAGAAACGATGACAGATTTTATGACCCATCATTCAACACCCTTACAATGGGTTGTCAGGTAGCATAACATCCACCTATCAAGCAGTAGATATCCCCTGCAGAGTGGGTTGAGAATGTGCACCATCTGAGTCTAGTTAATGAGTTTCAGTAATAGAGACAGCTAAGGATCCACGGTGAGACAGACCCTCGGGAAATATAGGTTTGATTAGAGTTAGTGTTCCTCTTATTCATGAAATCATGGAAAACAACATATCAAATGGTGGCTTTGGTAGATATACTTTTTCAGGGAGCAGATATATGTTGGTGGGGAATGGTTACCAAGATGCATGACGAGTCAAAATTCTCGTGCGACATCTTACATCAGCTACTTCATGAGGAGTTCTTTCCCTCCTTCTTGTTCTTCATTCAACTTTAGGATCTCCCTCAATTTCAACAGGGTGGGGTGATAATGATTGAGTACGTGACTAGGTTAACAGAACATGCACACTATTATCTAGAAATTATCCATGAATGAATGAAAGTTTCAAGCACATAAGTTTGATAAGGGACTCCGTCGAGAGATCTGTGCTAACTTAGTACCCTTCTGCATCCCCACCTATTCTGGGGTGCTGGAGTAGGAACTCATGATAGATTTTTTTTGATTTGAGGAACTCCATAAAACTATTTGTGGTTGTGAGATAAAGAGAGATAATAATTATTCAGTAGCTAAAAGATAGAATTCGAAAATATGCCATCATAGGAGGCCTCCATATAATTAGGCACGGGAACGTAGTCATATGAGGCTGAGATAGAGCAGAGCACAAGGACAAACTGGAAACGGATGGTGTTATTATAATAACAAGCGAGGTCACATGGAATGTTACTATCCTACTAGATGTGCTTAAAATTCCATGTAGGCGACATTTAGGCCACCATGATAGAGATAATTCTGTGTTCAGGGAGGTCCCTAAGGAGGATGTGATGGAAGAGGAGAAGGAGGAGCTTGAGGTGAGGGATGATGTTATGAGGTCTTTCTACCCCTACCAGATGTCCCATGTCATGCTCAGGAAGTTCACAGCTGGGACTACAGGAAGCCAAAAGATTTTGATGTTTACGATCCTACAGAGCTGGGGATTATGACAGTTACACCCTATTCTATTACTAATTTTGGAAGTAAAACTTGTTAAACACTATTTGACAGACACCGTTATCTTTCCTCCTTGCACAAGGTTATACCATGGTGATTTAGGGCATCAGTGTGACCTTGTTTCAGTGTTGTTCATAGTATACATTGATGAAAGAAGATGTATGGTCCATCCCCCTATAAGTCATGTTTTTGGGACATGAGAAAAACTGTGAGGACGGTTCAGTGCCGCCCCAAGTGGATAGTATCATGGTGTAGTGGAATATTTCATATGACTCGTGTGTTCTGGGTGAGGTTTTGTGACGGAGTGTGAGAGCATATCTTGGCATTGGTAGGGGAGTTCTTATTTCTTGACCTCTTTTTTCTTGAGATGCCACTAGTGGGAGTAACACAGTTAGAATCTTAGGGATTAATATCATTTAAAGAGAACAAAAGATGCGAGGGGTATGCCATGTTTTTTCTGTTCCTAACTTATTTTGGTTAAATGAGTTTACTCACATTCTGTGTACATTGGATACATGTATGATAAATGTTATTTCATGATATTATACTTATCATGCGAAAGTTTAGGTGATGGAGACCCCATGAGCATAATGATGTGTCTTTTGATGCTCCTTTCTGTCATAGAGTCTAAACGATTGAAAAAGGGGAATACCTTAGCATAAAGTGATTGATCCTTTGAAAAAACATAAAAAATTTGACAAAGGCATGAACAAAGATTTTCTTTAGCATGGGCCACGCAGGTTCCAAGAAGGTCATGCAAGGTACTTGCGCACCCTATTTAATTTTTTCCCAAGTTCTTCAGCAGCCTATAAATACCCATTGTGGGCCCCCCATTTCAACGACGAAAAATACAAGAACTCACATTTCAGCTCCTGGCCCTAGACTCTTTTAAAAGTCTTCCAAACACGTCAAAGTTAATTTCATACCTAGAATGGAAGATTTAAATAGGGGAAAAGGCCTAAGTGTTGAAAATCATCAACACCAGTGCGCCTATGTGTCTAAACCCTTAAGGAAAATGAAGACACATGTGCGCCGCCTTATCCCATAATCAAAACCTACGCGCCACCCATTTTTACGACTTTAGGGGTGATACTAAGTGCTTGAGCCATGTCACGCCCAAGTATTACCCTGTGGGTTGACCATCGCGTATTTACCTATGTGTTGCGCAGGTTTACATGCACGACCAGGACTTATGAGCCCACGCAGGACTTGTGCGCATATCTCTTTTTGGGTGCCCCTCCTACCTATTCACTTGTTTTCTTCTAATCCCCATTTCTTGTTCAAGATCTAGTCTTCATGAAACTATTCAAATCCATTTAGAGAATGTTTACTTGGTTGTCTTCCTTATCTGAAAGGAATTCTATTGAACATCTCTTAAAACCTGGTGATTCACATATCATTATGTCACTAAGGTTAGAGATTTCATTCATTCAACCTAATCCATTCAGATGAGAGGATCTTATAACCTGGGACTCCTCCTCAGGATTAAGCCCTAGTCTTCATATTCCCTTAATTCATGGGCATAATCCTTAGGATTAAGCCCCATGTCCCCAAATATGGGCCTCCCTCTCAAGAATAATCCCCAGTCATAATTCCCTAAATATGTGCCTTCTTCTTAGGAATAAGCCCTAGTCATAATTCCCTTAACCTAGGCCTCATTCTTAGGAACAAACCCGAGTCATAATTCTCTTAATTTGGGCCTCCTTCTCAGGACTAAGACCCAGTAATAATTCCATTAACCTGTGCCTCCTTCTAAAGAATAAGCCCCAGCCATAATTCCCATAACATGGGCCTCCTTCTCTGGATTAATCCCCAGTCATAATTCCCTTAAACTGGGCTTCCTTCTCTGGAATAATCCCCAGTCATAATTCCCCTAACCTGGGCCTCCTTCTCAAGAATAAGGCTCAGTCATAATTCCCTTAACCTGGGCCTCCTTCTCAGGAATAATCCCCAGGCATAATTCTCTTAACATTGGCCTCCTTCTAAAGAATAATCCCCAGTCATAATTCCTTTAACCTGGGCCTCCTTCTCTGGAATAATCCCCAGTCATAATTTCTCTTAACCAATCTTAATTTACTTTTGATTTGTACTTCCATAT
Source organism: Viscum album (assembly GCA_963277665.1). Classification (NCBI taxonomy): domain Eukaryota; kingdom Viridiplantae; phylum Streptophyta; class Magnoliopsida; order Santalales; family Viscaceae; genus Viscum; species Viscum album. The sequence goes on along the minus strand of OY728140.1, from coordinate 1,449,323,400 downwards.
CCTTAGTAAATCTTAATAATAAGTCCCTTCTAATTTGGGAATCCTTCTCAAGATTAAGCCCTAGGTTAAGTATCCAAATCTCTGTAAAGAACATATACCTTTATAGACCATGTTCCTAGGTTTCTTCCCTGAATTAAATCCCAATCCTAATCTATTTGGGTAGTAATACATACATAAGCCCAACATCATTTCTTATGATTTCATATTTTGTGGAACAATTGTCAGGTTTTACCAATACCTTTTGTTTCTCACATCGATCATGACTTACGTGATCTTAGAGTGTAAAAGTAATTATGACATCTTTATTTGAGCCATCAGTCATGAATAAACCTCATAATCCCTTACTCTAACTACATGGGTTATGATTCCTTTTCTAAAATAGGATATGTAGGTAGCCCATCGTCGGGTACGATCCCAACTCTGAAATAACCCATGTTCTTCTGAACGACAAATAAACTTCAAGTGCCCCACTGAGTGGATTTAAAACTAGTACTGTTATCATAATGACCAAGATATTTCTATATAATGTGTTGAAGGATACCATTGACTATTAATATATTACAAATACAGATGATTCTCTTTCGATGAAGAACCTCGAATACATATAAAAGATTCTCAAAATTTCATACATATTAAACATTGATTGTAAGATCTAAAGGAAAGCTCATTTTTATACTTGGTAATGTAATAAGGATTCACAAAGATAACATAAATCTATTAAGAGATTCCCAGAGTATAAAATAATTCCCCTCAAAAAGGTGTGATGAGTTTGACCTCACATCCTCTCAACGAATGAAAATTATTAAGCCTCATCTGTTTAAAACTAATGAGCACCTACCTTTAGAAGGTAGGTCCAAATGGATATAAAATCATTGGATGTTTCTGGTTCTATGAACAAACCTGTTATAAACCGATTACAATGTTTGAACCTTAAACCTACAAGGTCATCCCTGATTCCTGCACGAAATGGTGACACACTATTTGGTCTTTGAAGTGGTATTATTGTCCCTTAGAATGTGGAGATGCTACCTTCTTGAAGAGCGCCTTGTGGTTTGTTCGAACCACTAGAGTCTCGGGTGTATCTCCTCCCAGATATACATGAAAATTTGGTGGAGATTATGGTTGAATTTTGTACAAGACTATGACTTCAATATATTATATAATCTAGGAATGGGAAAATTTGAAGTATATTCCCTTAGCATGATGTCCTAGGATTGCCTAGTGTGGGATGTTTGAGAGAAATTAACTTCCCTGCAACTGGCCCTGGTGGAGCAGCATGGTACAATTTTCTTCAGTTAATCATGTTGACCCATTAACTTATCGATCATTTAAGAGCCTCTCAGTTGTGATACATCGACATCGAAATTTTGGGTGACCATATATCCTTGGTTGTTTCAATAGGGGTTTTCTGAATAAGGGAATCACAAGACCATATTCCTGGTATAAACAGTTATTTTGGTCATGATTTTGGATGTGGAGTGTAAACACCTAGAAATTTCAAGGAATTTTTTTTCATAAATACTAGGGAATTTTATGAGTATACAGTTTCTGACGGAACCTAAATCTGGGAGCAGTTGTGCCCGGGATAATTTTTGAAGTTTTGTTTGAGTACGTTCAGTTAACGTACGAGCTGGTTTTTCTATCTTTTGAACTGGGGCTCGGAAATGAAATATGAGGACACCGATGAACTCGCAACGCCAATATTTGCTTAAAGGGAACTTTACCGCAATTGCGTTTTATGCAGGTTAAATGTTATTTTTTGGGGATTTAGAATAATATAAATAAAATTTTTTATACAATTTTATTTATTTTTGGAAGTTATAACCTACAAGAGGAAGTTAAGGGTGGGCCCACACCCCACAAAACCTCCCATGAGAGAATTTAGTGTGGTGGGGCCCACACGAACCCGCACCCTTCTACCTCCCCTCAACTCCCCCTTTTATCCCTACTGTTTATCTAGACATCTCCTCATCTTTATTAAGGTGGAGCCTCTCCACCTCCTACTCATTAAATGTGCCAACCTATTTAATTAATATCAGCATTAATTAATTGGAACCTCTTTTGAATTAATATGAATTGCATGGAAATTCTATTAATTTTAGTTCCTTATTTCTTTTTGTGTTGGAAAATCACTTTTGGGGAAGGCTCTAGAGATTTAGAAGAGAGGTGTTCCTTCTTCAACAAAGAACACCATTCTTCAATGAAGAACATCCCCGATGAAGAACGCGAAGGACTTCTTCCAACGACGCATCTTCCTCAGATGCACCTCGACATCAAGGAGTCTACGTCGCCCATGAAAACAACCCTTACTCTATCGTTGACGAGATGAAACTATTCTTCTGCGGCGCCTGACTACCACAACGCTCGTCTTTCGGGCTCGACGACGTGCAAAGTCTATTCGGGGTAGGGGGTTTATGTTCAATTTTAATTGATTAAAATTGTTATTGTTCTTCGTTAAAACTTTGGTTTGCTATGGGTGATTGTTACTGCCTAACATGGACGGCGCGGGCCGAACAAACCTGGCTCTATGAACCTCGGTCATTTCTTGTTTATTATTCGCAAAGGGAGGCAGAGGCGAATGGAGACAGCGGCAAGTGAAGGCAGCGGTCGCGCACCACGACGGCGTCGCACTGTGGAGGACTGCGAGCCGCATTCCACGGGACGCTTCGGTGGGCGAACCGGACAGCTCGTCGGCCGGCCGGGTTGGAGAAGGTGATGGTGCTTCCTGGCATCATGTGTGGAAGACAGCGGGCCTCCTGCTAGAGAAGCCAGCCGGCTTCGACCGACCAGATTGGAGGGTGCCGCCGCTTGGCAACTCCGGTTCGGGGAAGCGCCCCCCCTCCTCGGGCCGCTCGGCCACTTCGGGCTGAGACGCAGCCATCGGGGCCGCACCGCGCCCCGCCGGGCCACACCGCGTGTTTCACCAGGCCAGTCTGGCCCTCTACTGGGTCTGGCCCACCAAAACCGGGTCGACCCGACCCCCCAGCCCACTGGGCTTAACAGGTCGGGCCCGTTTTCACTTAAAGGTGAATAACTTGAAGACTGTGCGTTCGATCAACGTGTCGTCTATGAAACTATGAACCAAGCCACGAATTGTTCCTTTTTTGATACTCTAAGTGATTTTTGGTTGAATTTGGATAACAGCTGGGTTTGGAACGAGCATATTCCCAAACGGGCACCTGGAACGGAAAAGCCATGATCTCTCAGAGTGGACGTTTGATTGACACGCTGTATTTCACGTTAGGGTTCCTTTTGGAAAAACGGAACTTCGGGATTCATCATATCTGGAATTCATTACAGTTGATGTATCCTCCCATTTTCTTGAGGAGAAGACCCTCCTAGAATCGAGCGTGTTGTGTGCGGGAACCCTAGAGCTAGCTGTGATTGCAATGACTACTGTACTAGAATCCTCTGTGGGTTCAATAACGACATCTACTGTACTAGAGTCCTCGGTGGGTTTGAAAGTGACGTCTACTATACTCGAATCCTCCGTGGGTTCAACAGTGAAGACTACTGTACTGATATCCTCCGTGGGTTCGACAACGATAAATGTTCTAATTGTATCCTAAGTGGGTCCAACAGTTTGACTTCTGTACGTGTATCCTGAGTGGGTCTGATAGATTAACTTTTCTAGTATCCTGCGTGGGTCCGACAGCTTAGCTGGTCGAGTATCCTACATGTGTCCGACATCTTAGATGAATCAGTTACTACATCTTTTCATCTCAATGACAATACGAAAGATTTATACCATTGTGAGTTGAGTCTTGATTTTCAATCATTATCATCGATGTGAATGAATTCTTTCCTGTGTGGACTGAGTTGTACTTGGGCTCGAGAGTTGGAGCCAAACTTGGATTGATGACTTAGGTATATGTATGGGCATATACCTAAGTGGAGATGGTTGATACTTCTTGATTGTATCTTTTCTTTTTTGGTTTATCCTTCGTGGATTCTGAGATACCTTAGGGGGTCTCGTGGAACCTACTGAGTATCATTATACTCACATGTGCATGGGCAATGCCTGCACTACATTGTGTTGGATGCAGATGATGGACAACGTTGATCGTGGTAGAGGCTTGTAGAGATGGACAGTACTCGGAGGTGGACCACATGGCGAGTCATACATGGAGCGGACGGATGGACCCGTGGTGATGAGGTGATCATCTATACCCACCCATTAGGTGGGATTCCCAGAGGACAACTCAGTGGTTGCTGCTTTACATTACTACAGTTTTACTAGCTTTTCAATTTTACTATACTTTTAGTTGGGTTTGTATTATGGCCCATTTACCTTTCAGCACTTACTTTTGTATTCATTTTTTCTTAGTGCTTACATCTGTTGCGTACTATGTTGTGTTGTTTACTATTATAAAGGAAATTCCTTCCATTTTTAATGGGATTTACGCCTTTGGTACTAGTCGACATCCCCTGGCCTATGGACTGTGGGCTTGGGGTAGTCAGGACACGGGCCCCAAGGATGGGTCGTGACAAATTGGTATCATAGGAGTCGGTTCTACCACATAACTCAGGACTCTGATCATTATTTTCTATGAAGCAATAGTGTTAAGAGTATTGAGTGTGGATTTCAGTCCAGGGAGTCTAGTGTCGATGTGGAGGCCGACGTATCCATACACCAGGACCCTGACCTCTTATTCCGACTCAGTGCACGAAAACACTGATTGCATGTGTGTTTCAAAAGTTTTCTTTGTGACTACTTAGTTTCAGCTCACCAGGTATACTATTTGACCATGGCTCACCTATTTCTTTTTAGGATGGCCCCACGAAAGTAGCTAGCTAGGGTTCTGAGTTACGTATTAGATGGTTTCCCACCGAGCGACGAGGCCTTGGTGTAGGGCCCCATACCATCGAAGGCACCAGTGGTACCACTACCCACGGATCCACTGATACTGACATCCCCAACAGCAGAGAGTGCATGCCGCCTGAGTGTATTTCATGAGTTTCACCGACAGAGGCCACCCAGGTTCCATGGCTCTCAGGCAAACGAGGAATGGTTGGAGGTTATCGTCAGAGTCTTCAGATTGGTAGGGACACCAGCCTACCTTACGGTGATCCTTGTCATGAGTCCCCTACATGTAGCAGTAGGTAGATGGTGGAGGTTGATACTTAAGGTGCACGACGAGGTATCTCTAGTTTGGATAGACTACGAGTGTCTCTTCCACTCGGAGTTTATTCCAGCCAACCTTCGTGTGGTGCGGATCTAGGAGTTACTTTATCTGCGCTAGGGAAGCATGAAATTAGCTCAGTACACAACGAGCATTACCAACTTCTTGAGCTAATCCACGGACATGGTACGAGACCCATTTTTCAGGGCTCGGACCTTTGAGCATGGAATCAGACATGAGATCAATTCTTCGATGATATCCCTCATCATTCTGACGCATGCGGGAGTGCTGGAGAGAGCCCTTCTTATAGAGAGATTTCTCGCTGAGCTGACACCAGCAGCGAGACCCCCCATAGGGAAAAACGTAGCAGATTCTTCTGTAGCCAGTAGTAGACAGATGTCGCAGAGGTCCAAGTGGACCAGGCCATCAGGAGAGAGACCTTAGGATACATGTTCGATTGTGAGGGGCACACGAAACAGAGCCTGCTATATGAGGATCAGGCAGTGCTATGCATGTGGCGGGCAGGGTCACATGGCTTGAGACTGCCTGACCCACCCTGCAGATGAGTAGAAGTCAGTAGAGGGACCTCCCAATCAGAGGTAAAAGTTTGACCGTGGTGGTCCTTCGGGAGCAGGCGGATGAGGCAGAGGAGCTGGCCGAGGAGTAGGTGGTGGATGACATTTCGAGGCCTTACCACCACCACCACCAGGAGGTCCAACCCGACCGCAGGGAAAGGATGTACAGGGGAGAGCTCACCTCCAAAAAGTTGAGGCCTACAACCATAGTGTTATGGGAGAAGGTGTATAGGTGCAGGACTAGCTCTAGGCATGGACAGATTTGTTCATGATTCTTCTAGCTTGTTGATGTCGTTGTTTGTGGTTGCTTTGTGTCTTTGTACTTCGAGCTACTGTAATAAATGACACTTGTCCATGTGATGTTTGCATTCTTACCTTTTTTTAAGGTTGATACTGAGAGGTTTCGGTTAAAACTGTTAACTTGACTTTCACATTAGATATTCCAACTGGAGGAGACCCAGTGACCACACACTACTACTGACAGTGTGACTCGACCTTTAGAGGCGAGAGTAACGGTTGGATCTCTTGGTAGTAGCATCGAGGCCTTACGACGTCATCCATGTCATGAAATAGTATCGTTCACACTAGGATTGACTTTATTAGGCAAATAATGTGGTTCATCCAGGGGAGGATACCGGATTTCTATTTTCATCAAAGGAGAAATCTTAGCAGCTCGTATAGGATGTAAGTGAAAAAGGGTGTAGTCAAGTTCTTTATAAATGGATAGTTACACCCTTAGTTCATCGAGAGAATGGTTTATAGTTTACTGTAATCTCAAAAGTCTCAAGTGTGTATTCTTGTAGAAGGACCTGGACCTAAGATGGTGACGTTGGCTTGAGTTCCTCCGAGACTATGACTTTGAGATAGTATATACTCTTGGAAAGGGGAAAGTTGTAGCAGATGCTCTCAGAAGGAGAGCAGGCATTCAGATACTATGAGAGGTGACGGAGCAGCTAGCCGCGTTGTAGATATCCATTGTGGATATAGATGGAGCAGACTTTCTGTAGTCACTCACAGTTACTCCTCCACTCCTTCAGCGAGTCTGAGAGGCACATCGTGGGGACGTTGACTGTGTGACACAATGTGCTAAGATTTCCACAGGGCAGGCACCTGATAGATTTTATGAAGTAGGGGATCACTTCATCCTCTTTAGGGGACGTACTATGGTACCATTTTCACTGTATGAGGAAGTGTTAAGGGAGTTTCACACTTCCCATCTTGCCGTACATCCTGGAGTGGCGAAGTTGTATCAGGATCTCAAACGACAGCACTGGTGTCTGGGTATGAAGAAGGATTTAGCAGAGTTTGTTTCACGATGCCTCACTTGTCAGCAAGTGAAGGTGGAGCACCAGGTACCACCAGGCTTGGTATAGCCCTTAGAGGTCCCATAGTGGAAGTGGGACTGGATATCGATGGATTTTCTAACGGGGCTTCCACATACATCCAGAGGTCACGACTCTATTTAGGTGATCCTAGAACGACTCACCAAGTCGGAGCACTTCCTACTGATCAGAGAGTAGGTCCCAGTAGAGATCATGGGACGCCTCCATGTTCAGTAGATCGTACGGATTTACACTGTTCCATCGATTATTGTTTTCGATCGGGATGCTCGATTCACTTCCCGGCTTTGGAAGGGGTTACATGAGGTCTTTGGGATGCCGCTATGTCTTAGCACCTCCTTCCATCCTCAGACAGATGTCCATACTAAGAATACCATACAGAATCTCGAGGACATGATCCGTGCATGTGTCCTTGACTTTGTTCGTAGCTTGGAGGATCATTTACCCTTGGTGGAGTTTGCATACAACAACATATACCACTCTACCATCGGGATGGCACCATACGAGGCACTATACGGTCGACCTTTCAGATTCCCTCTATGCTAGACTAACCCTGGGGAGTTAGCACTCATAGGACCAGAGATGGTTCAGGCTATGATGGAGAAGGTGCAGATCATGCAGGAGCGGATGAAGACTGCACAGAGAAGACCGAAGTCATATGTTGATAGGAGACGGAGACAACTGGAGTTCGAGGATGGCGGCCACGTCTTCCTATGGGTCTCACCTCAACGAGGTATACAAAGATTTGGTCAGGGCAGCAAGTTATCTCCATGATTCATCAGACCTTTCCAGGTCCTCAGCAGAGTCGGTGAGGTGGCTTACCTCCTGGACTGTCCACCTCAATTGCACCAGGTGCATGACATCTTCCACGTATCTCATCTGAGGAGATATGTGCATGATACAAACCACATCATCGACCACGGGGAGTTAGAAATAGAATACGGGGTGACATTTATGGAGGCCTCGGTGAAGATCGATGATCGATAGGAGCGGGTCCTATGTGGACGGTCGATTCCTCTGGTGCGCATTCGCTGGCAGCACAGGAACATCCAAGAGAGAACTTGGAAGCAGGAGGCTCAGATGCGAGCTCAGTACCCCCATTTGTTCCCCTAGCGTGTGTTGTATCTTTAAGGGGACGTAAAGCCCTGGGGAGGGGGTAATGTAAAGACACATAAATTTCAAGGAAATTTTTTTCTTAAATACTTTGAAATTTTATGAGTACGCAGTATCTGACAGCACCTGAATCTGAGGCCCGGTGTGCCCAGGATCAATTTTTGAAGTTTTGTTTGGGTACGTTCAGTAAACGTACGAGCGACTTTTTATATCTTTTGAACCAGTGCTCAGAATTGAAATCTGAGGACATAGATGAACTCTCAGCGCCGGTATTCACTTAAAGGGACCTTTACCGCAGTTGCGTTTTTTTGTGGGTTGAAAGTTAATTTTTGGTGATTTAGAATAAATAAATAAAATTGTTTTACAAACTGTTATTTATTTTTGGTAGTTATAACCTAAAAGAGGAACTTAAGGGTGGGACCACACCCCACATAACCTCCCATGAGAGAATTTAGTGTGGTGGGGCCCACAAGAACCCAAACCCTTCTACCTCCCCTCAACTCCCCTATTTCCCCTACTGTTTATCTTGAAAACTCCTAATATTTATTATAGTGGATCCTCTCCACCTCCCACCCATTAAATGTGCCAACATATCTATTTAATATCAGCGTTAATTAATTGGCACCTCTTTTGAATTAATATGAATTCCATGTAAATTCTATTAATTTGAGAGACTTATTTCTTTTTGAATTGGGAAATCACTTTTGGGGAAGGCTCTGGAGATTTAGAAGAGAGGTGATCCTTCTTCGACGAAGAAAAACGTTCTTCAATGAAGAACATCCTTGAAGAATAATGAGAAGTACTTCTTCAAACAACGCATCTTCCTCTGACACACCTTGACATCAAGGAGTCTACGTTGCCTATGAAAACGAATCTTCCTCAATCATTGATGGGATGACATTGTTCTTCAGGGATGCCCGACTACCGTGACGCTCGTCTTCCACAGCTAGACGACGTGCGACGTCAACTCTAGGTAGGGGGTTTATGTTCGATTTTAATTGATTAAAATGGTTTTTGTTCTTCGTTAAAAGTTTTGTTTGCTTATGGCTGATTTATACAGTCTAACGCGGAGGTCGTGGGCCGAACAAACACGGCCCGACGACCCTCCGTCGTTTATTGTTTATTATTTGCAAATGGAGGCGGTGGTGAATGGATAAGGCGGCAAGTGAAGGCAGTGGTCACACACTGGCCGCGTGAGAAGAACCACGGGCCACAACCACGGGCCGCTCAGCTGACGAAGAACCAGGCGGCTAAGCTGGCCAGACTAAAGAGGTCGCGATAACACCAGGGCGCCGCGCTGCGGAGGATCACGACCCACATTCCGCGAGCCGCTTCGGCGGGCGAACCGGCAGGCTCGTCGGCCTGCTGGCTTGGAGAAGGCCACAGCGCCGCCTGGCGCCGATTTTGGAAGACAGCGGCCCGCCCAAGCAGGCTGCTCACTGGAGAAGCCGACCGGATTCGGCCGACCGGATTGGAGGGTGGCGCCACTCGACGCAACTGGTTCGGGAAAGCGCCCCCCTCGGGATGCACGACCCCTTCGGGCCGAGCCGCGACCAGCCGGGTCGTGCACTGCTGGGCCGGTCCATGCCCCTCCGGGCCGAGCCACGCGATTCACTGGGCCGGTCTGACCATATGCCGAGTCGGACCCACCAAAATCGGGTTGAACCGACTCGCCAGCCCACTAGGCTTAACGGGCCGGGCCCGTTTTCACTAAAAGGTGAATAACATGAAGAATGCGCGTCCGATCAATGCGCCGTCTGCAGCACTAAGACCCTCTCTACGAATCAATCCTTTTGAGATACTCTAATTGAGTTTTGGACAAATTTGGATAATGGCCAGGTTTGGAATGATCGTATTTCCAACAGGGCCCTTGGAACAGAAAATCCAATATCTCTCAGACCGGGCGTCCGATTGACGCGTCGTCTATCGCGTTGGGTTCATTTTGACAAGACACATCTTCGGGACACATCAACTCTAGATTTCATGACAGTTTATGAATCGAATCCTTTGCTTGAGGAGCGGACCCTCCCGAAATCGAGCGTGTTGTGTGCGGGAACCCTAGAGCTGGATGCGATTGCAATGTCTACTGTATTAGACCCCTCCATGGGTTCAACAGTGATGTCTATTGTACTGGAATCCTCTGTATATTCGACAGTGACGTCTACTTTACTGGAATCCTCCATGGGTTCGACAACAATGACTACTGTACTGCAATCCTCAGTGGGTTCGACAACGATGACTATTGTACTTGTATCCTAAGTGGGTCCGACAGTTTGAATTTTGTACTTGTATCCTGTGTGGGTCCGACAAAGTAACTGGTCTAGTATCATACATGGGTCTGACAGCATAGCTGATCTAGTATCCTATGTGGGTCCAACAGCTTAGATGAATCAGTGACTACATCTGATCATCTCTATCGCAATACAAAATATGTATACATGTGTGATCTGAGTCTTGATTTTCAATCTGTATCATCGATGTGATTGACTTCTTTCCTGTATGGACTGGTTTGTACTTGGTCTTGAGAGTTGGAACCAAACTGGGATTGATGACATACGTATATGAATGGGAAAATACCTAAGTAGAGATGGTTGATACTTCATGATTATATATTTTATTTTTGGTTTATCCTTCGTGGATTCTTGGAGACCTTCGGGGGTCTCGGGGTCCCTACTGAGTATCATTATACTCACCCCTGCACAATCAATGCTCGCACTATGTTGTGATGGATGCAGATGATAGAAAGCATTGATCGTGGTAGAGGTTTGTAGAGCTGGACATTACCCGGATGTGGACCACTTGGCGAGACGTACACGGAGCATACGGATGGACCCGTGGTGCTGAGGTGATCATATGTACCCACCCTTCAAGTGGAATTCCTGGAGGACGACTTGGTGGTTGCTGCATTACGTTTCTGCAGTTGTACTAGATTTTCAGTTGTACTGTACTTTCAGTTGTGTTTGAATTATGGCACATTTACCTTTCATAATTTACTTCTGTATTCATTTTTGCTTATTACATACTTCCATTGTGTACTCTATTGTGTTGTTTAATATTATAATGGAAAATAATTCCCTTTTTATTAGGATTTACGCCTTTGGTGCTAGTCGCCAGCCCCTGTCCTATGGAAGGCGGGTTTGGGCTAGTCACGACACGAGCCCCGAGGATGGGTTGTGACATGGAGGATTTTCTGGGGATGAAATAAATCCTTTGAGTGACTATGGGCTGTTTGGTATCATGCAACAAGATGTTTAGGTTTCATACTGCATTTCCCTACACTTAGTATCTCAAGTGGGTGAATGACGTCTCCCATGTGTCAGGACAGAGAAGATACATGCATGTTTATTGGAACGCCATAGACATGAGTAGACCTTATGAGGATGAACCATTCTATTGGATCAAATTTTATTTTAGCATGGTAAATTTAGATAAGTTTTCCAGAGATAAGGAGATCCAGATGTGTTCTCGGTATTCCATGATGTTTTCGCTCTTTTTGGTTTTCTAGGAGAAGAATCATCATGTAGGGAATGATGTGGAGGCCCATTTTTTCTCCTTGTAAGACTATGAAATATTAATATATATATATATATATATATCCAAATCTAGGAGCTGATATGGTGAAAAATTATTAGGCCCATTGTATTCTGAATAAATTATAAAAAAATGTTAACTGTTTTATATTATGCACATAATGGAAATAATATATCTCTCAAATCGATGATCAGATCCGAAATCATAGACCATTGTTTTGTCCAGAATGTAGGGCTTACCCTAGACACAACATAAAATATTTCAATGCAGGGTGTTCTGAACCCTCGCTCATTAGTTGTATGTTAAATGAATGAATTAATTTCATAATACAATCATTTAATAGCTCAAACCCAACTGAATCTCAAATGGTAACTCAGATTAGAAATCAGAGGCCATGGATGAGTTTAGAAATGGTTGTTTACCCTATGAGGGGTATAAATTTTTTCATCGCGGGAATTTATTGAGAAATTTCACCCAAGGGAGAATCATAAATAACATAATTAAACATAACTATTTTCCCCTGAATCTGAATAAAATAAATTTTGACCAGATACTCATATTGGAAATCCCAGACCTCTGTTGAGTTCGGAATAGAGTATCTATCCTATGTGCAGAAAGAAATTTTATGGCCCAACAGATTAAAATTTTGAACTGTGTAGGATCCCAATAAATGTAGGTTGAAAGTGGAAGATTAGTGTTAGCTCTTAATTCCTCTCTCTCTCTCTACACACACAGACACACACACACACACACATAAATATATATATCTCATGTTCAATTTTTTTTTCTAATTGAGGGGCGATATCTGCCAGAACTTTTGTAGATCAATGCTACATTAAGAAGATCGAATCATATGTAATAAACGGATGGACCAAAGTATGATTATTCCTTTGTTTACCTCTGATTAGAGTTTTAATTTGATAATATGTCTTGTTTAATTTTAATTCATCCTTTCTTTATCATTAATTGATAGCCACAAAAACATGGCCATCAAGCCTCTCTGAAAATCACTTTATATTTGTGTTCTTCTCTCCTTCAACAGGTTTATTGACTTCTAATTTTGGACCCATCAATTCATCGACAGTTTTTGGAAGAATGGCCATGGTGCTGAAGATCTCTTCCCAAGATTTCCAGAACCGGGTCCGAAACAATTTTTGGTCATCCGATGTGGTCGTAGTGTCACTTAAAAGGGGACACATGACAAGAACCATCAACGGAAGCCCATGGGGGCCCTTAGTGGTAGCTGGACATATGAGTCAGTCATTGGTGTGGCTGGGCATACGTCGATGGCTGAACGATTGAGCGAGTGGGATGGGGGAATCTGGCGTCTAGTGAGATAGGTGTAGAAAAGGCCGTTGTGGATGACTGACCAAGGCGATGGGGTGTGTGGCTCAACAAGATGATGTGGATGAGATGGATAGGAAATGATGATTGGGGGATCAGCATGCCGGTAAACGGGTAGAGGATATGAGGCGGACGGATGGTGGATAGGTAGGAGCTACGAGGTGGAGACCGGTGTGGGCACAACCCTAATGACGTGGGTGCCTCTTTGACATGATGCAGTGGGGGACACAGAATGTTGGCCAGGTTAGAGAGCGACGCGGACGAGCCCAGGGTAGTAGGTCAGGCATGAAGTAGGCAGGCTGGGCCATGGTAGAATGACTCGGGAACTCGAATTCAGTCGGTCAGGGTGTGTCGGCCTAGGTGGACGGGTCAGACCTATTTGGGAAAGAACATACTAGATTAGTCTGAAATGGCTTCATACACCCTCATCTCCCATACCCTTTGTATGTTGGATGTGCCGTCTACAGCCACACATCCCTCTCATAGAGACCATTATTTTAAGACCATTTCTGTACATTAAGACATTGTGTCATTTCTTGGATGAATTAAATTCCTCATTTTATAATTATTATTATATATTGACCCTATATTGGACCTAACTTTTTATCAGAACTTATGTATAAATCACCATCAACAGTGGGTCACTCAGGGTCCTTGGGAGAAAATTTTAAGACATCTTCTGATAATTTAATCTAAATTCGTGGGTGTGGGCCCCATGAGGATCATTTTTCACTCTTTGCGGTGAAATGAATCCTTTTCACTAGGTATCTGTTATGTATAACGGTGTTGTCCATCTGATGATTTTTCCCATTGGGATCACAATTGTGCAATGTTAGTTTTTTATTTTGGAATCGACACATGGTCCCCATGGGTCATATTTCGTGTGTAATGTGGTAACTTGCTAATTTTCCACCGGATGTTCGTTTAGGGTGAATGAATAGTTGATAATTGTTTCCTACTGTAATGATTAAAATGGTGTTATTATTTTGAACATACATATCCTTTTTCCTGATCTCATATAATGTGGAAACATGAAAGAAAATTCAATGGAATGTCATTTTGATGCGTTTAAAGGGAACCCATGGATTGTGTCAGCTTTGACTTTATGAAAAGTGGAGAATATATACGATGAGTTCTGTTTAAATGTTTTGGATCCATTGGATGAGGTGTGCCAACACAAATACACTTCGTTCCTATTGAATCAATGAAGAGAGACGTGCACTCATAGTCCTTTTTTCATGGTGTGTCCAGTAATTTGGGAGTAATCCTGCATGCCTTGGGGTACTTGTTCATAGTTTATTACCCGTTAATGGAAATTTAGATGACCAATCATGGAGGCAGTGTCACACGTCATGTGATCCCCACACGTGTTGTGTACTACATTATGAGTTTTCTATCTCATGTAACTTCTTCTAGACTCATACCTTGGAATCTGAGTAGCCTATCCGGAGTATGTTTCCACATATAACACGATGATTCCCTTATTAGTGGATTCTATGGTATGATTCATGATGTTCTAGGTATGATGCCTATATGAGTCGATTCCCGAAAATAGTAGTGGTTATGTGATGACATCAGAGTATTCTTAGTGGAACCCTCTAGAATGGATGGGTATGGGTCCTTGATGACACTAGATTGGAATCCTCCATCAAGACTGGGAATGGGTACTTGAATTATTTTAGGGGAACCCTCCAACAAGGATGGGAATCAATCTTTCATGACACCATAGTGGGATCCTCTATCAGTCCAGGGCATGGTTCCTTGACATATTTTGAGTGGAACCCTAAAACTCGGCTGGGCATGGGTCCTCGATGACACTAGATTGGAACTCTCCAGCCAGAATGGGAATGGGTCCTCGACCTAATCTGAGTGGGACCCCCCAACCGGGATGGGAAGGGGTCCTCAAACAATATGAATGACCTCTTTAAAATGTGGATTAGTGACGAGAGATAGTTTGATGTATCTTTGGACCCACAAATAAGTGGGGAGAATTCCCCACCGAGACACATCCGTATGACGCGGCCTAAAACTGTTAGGGTGATATAGAGCCACCAAAAGTGGATATTATTATTGTGTGACGAATGATTCCCATCGACTTGTACTTCAGAGAAGTGGTTTGGGATCCTAGGAATCAATGGTGGTTACTTCTAAGTCTGTTGGATACTCACATTCATGGCCTGAGATGTGATATAGAGATCCCCATGCACCATCATTTGGGTTTCATTGACTAAGTATATATATATATATATATTATTTTGGTACCCACTACTGGGATTTTGGATACTATCTTTCTAGGAGAGGTGGAGACACACTAGGTATGCCACATAATTTTTATTTCCAGCTTGATATGGATGGACAAGTCTACTCTCCTACTATAGGTAGTGATGACTCAATGAGAAGTTAATCTTCCTACCATTTCTAGATCCTTCTATTTGGAAGAGATAACTTTACACTCTAGTTGGGTTGAGATGTACTATCTTCAACTATACCTTTCTCCACCTACTACTTTACACTTCAATCAATATATTTATGCTCCCTTAAGACATCAGGGGATCCTATTGAGTATTTTTTTTAATCACCCCTGATTGGTCTATTTGTGACTTGGTGTTCCCTTAAAGATAACAGACAGGTTTATCATGACTTTAAGGGAATAATTGATACTGAGTACTTAGACTGTGTGTTGTGTTCGAGACTTGGGATTCATGATTGGTGATCTCTCATCTATTTTACTTTTCCACCTATTTCCAAGTCGGAGTAATTTTATGGATGTGAAGTTATTATTCTGGTTTATCTTTTAGTTTACATTCTATAATTATAATTGTTTACAATTTAGTGTATATATGGTGTTTATTTATAGAAGATTTGTATCTTTTTTTCCTTTTCTATCAACAATTTTTCATTGAGTTGGGTGCCTTTGTGTGTATAGGTTCTTATGAAAAGGCCTCCTAAAGTTGTTATTCCTTTGGCGATAGTCGCCACCCCCTGGTCTATGGAGGCAGGCTTGGGGTAGTTGCGTCTTAAGCCCCCTCATGGGTCAGGTTGTGATATATGGAATCTTAGTGGAATTATTGGATTAGCATACTACATATATGAATAATAACATGAATTCTCTAGAATAAACTACTTATACTAAAATAGTGAATGTTGTGATAAAATAAATTATGTAAAAAATTCATCCTTAATTTAGTTGATATCATTTTCCACTCGTCACATAAAAATATATTAACACCACCGAGAAGATATTATTTTCCATCAAATTCTTAAAATAATGAAAAGTAGTGCTCGATGTATATCATTGTGAATGAAAAGTTGATTAGTGGTTGAAAGTGAACATGTACACAATGTATTATGATAAATGTTATTTCAAATAATTGGTTTTTTTTCAATAAAATCAATGTTAATAAATATTTTACCCCAATTATTCTTCTTAAAAAGGGGTGACATATCGTTAGACTGAAGTAAAAGCAAGATGTGTCTATTAGGGCATTTTATGAAAATTTCACAAGGATTTGATGATACACATCTGGAATAATCTTCATCAAAAAATATAATTTGAATAGATATTTTGGGGATTAAAGATGATTCTTCGATAATATATATATATATTTGGGTCATTTATAGTTGTGTGATGATAGAAAATCATACCCATCAGTTATGTTGGAGATCTCGGACTCGTAGTTGTCACATAGGGAAAGAGATAAAAAGACTCATATAGAGTTTTCTATAGTAGAATAAATAGATAATTATTATGAGTGAATAAAAACTAGAAATCACTATGTGTAAAAAATTTGGTAACAAGCATCTTGAAAATAGTCTCAAGGGAAATGAGTAGTGCTTAAAATATGGAAAAGAGGTTCACCACTGTAACATCCAGAGTGTTTCAGGACATTTTTCAAATAAATTATAATTATTTGTTGAATTTTAATTCAAAATATAAAATTATATGATTTCATTATACTCTATACCATGTTAAGCTTGTGTTAGATGCAACAACGGTTGATCCTGGATTACACCCAACATTGAGTTTCTACAAAACATCATTTTATTAATATAAAAATATAAATAAGATAGTTATAACACAGATGTTAATAAAAGTAATATTAATAGTTATAACTAAAATTTAAATATGATACATAATGTTTTAATATAATAAAACCATATTTATAGGGAAAAATATATTTTCCAGAAATGTGTTTCTATGTTTTGAAAATACTATTTTTCTCAAAGGTACTATTGTTTATGTCCTTCTGTGAAAAATGATAAAATTAATTCATTACAATACTATATATTTATTTTGAACAAATAAAATTAATTTATTATTTCTTTAAGATAATGAATTTTTTTTTTGTATTTGTCTAAAATATTTCACTTTCGGATAAATATTGAATAATAATAAATTTTAATTGAAAACCAAATTTTCGTCTAATTTTTTATATGGGTAAATTATATATTAATATATTTTTGAATTATATTTATGTAATATATATAAATTGATATTATTTTGATTTAGGTCATTAGAATAAATTTTATATTCATATATGTTATAAAAAAATTCAAACTATTTAAAATTTCCCCATAAAAACAAATTGTATCATCCTGTCTGTGAGATTAAAATTTAAATCAATTTCTACCACATATATGATTTATGTTTTGGAATAATTAATTAAATATTTTTAATCAACACAATTTATAATTTATTATAGCATCATGTTACTCTATTTACTAATTTGTTTTTAAAAATAGTTAATATTTATCATGTTAATTGAGAGAAAAACAAGTTTAAAAAAGTTAAACCTTAAAAATAAGCGGAAAAATATACTAAATTTTTTTAAAAACCCATTTTCTTGAGATATAACCTCAATATCCAATAATTAATCCGATCTTTTTAATTATTGAACCAATGGTTAGGTAAAAATGTTGTTACGACTAACTATCCTTTCAAAAATGTGAATTGTGTCATCTGATACACCCAATTTGTGTATACATTTCCATATATATAATTGAAGATAAAAGCATGTTTTCAACAAATATCTGTTGTTTTATGAACATATTCTTTGATTTTGGTGATTCTGTTTACTTTCAGGAGGTTTCTGGCTAAATACATGAATCAAGGGATTCATGTGAAAATTTCGAAACTACATGGCGTGAAATTTTATACACGCCATGTACATCCAGATAGGGACACGGACTGAAGGAGGGAGTACATGACCATTTCACTAGGCAGAAGATACATGCCGTGTGCGGTGGCGTTACACGTCGGGTACTACTTTCTAGAAGTAGTGATTTCTGAAAAAAGTCCACACACCCATGTGGTCATTGAAGGAAACACGACGTGTTTGAATTTCTACATGTCGTGTCTACTATTCTAGAAGGGGATGGTGGCCAAACTTATGCTACTACACACCGTGTATGGCAGTGCTACATGCCGTGTACACCCAATCACCAGGCAACGCCATGTTCAACAGTCAAAGACGGCGTGTTAGGCCACCTGCCAGCGGAGAAATTGGCGCCAAAGCGCGTTGATGAAAAGTAAACGGCGTGTACTTTATATACACGTTGTGTGCTTTATTTTTTATAAAAAGAAGCCTTGGCCTACGGATTTGAGTGTTCGAAACATTTGGAGGAGAGAAGAAGCTCTTTTTCTACCATTCCCGAGCCACCGTGGTGCCATAGTTCCACTATTCCAACTTCCGACACCCTACATCAACGCTTACACGATGAATCCATCAGGTATCACGTGTGTCGTTTATCCTCCACTTTCTCTGTGTAACTAAAACCCCTCGTGTTGGGGATGTGGATAAAGGGACCATAATTTGTATGTTGTTTTATATAGTTGTGTTTTATCATTGTAATTTATCTTACTCTTCTTAATCTACTGTTAAATATAACTGAGAATTCTGAGCTGGACCAAGGGAAGAATTATCAGCGATACAAAAGAAAAGTAACAGTGAAAACATCCATGACCATTAGATGGATTTCACCGATTCAAATAATGGACTGAACGTAATAATGAATTAAGAACAATTACTATCAGACCAAGGAGTCAACTGCTCTAATTCCAAACAAGGGGAACCACACCAAGGAAATCTTGTAACTAAATGAAATCCAGAATGATTGAATTTTTATCAACAACACAATAATTTAAACAATCTGCATAAGAACTCCTTAATCACCACATTTCCAACATGACTTTTCTTCCCATTTTAAAAATTCTTTAAATTTATCCATTGTTTTTTTTCAAACTGTATTCATTTCTTCAAAGTAAAACAATTTAGTTTCAACCAAAAACCAAAATCAACTCAATCCACTCTAAATTTTTCATACTTCACCTAATTAAGTATTAACTCAATCGAATTCATGCACACCACGGTTCCCTGAGGATCGACCCTGAACTTATTCTATACTAAACTTCTAAAAATGGGTAATTAATTTGGGACGCATATAACTTCAATCAATGACAAGCGAGACAAAATTTTGGAATCGTTGATGGGGATACCGTTTGGTTTTAGTGATAATATTTAAATTGTGTTAATAATTGATTTATGTGAAAATAAAAATCAAAAATTTTCTAAAATCTTTTTTCTGATACCATTTCAAATTTTCTCTTTTATTTTTCCCTTTTACGCCTGTTTTTCATTTTTGTGTTTTGCATAGCTTAAAGTGTATGTTTAGTCGTTTTAGACGATCTAGAAGTGCCGAGTCTTCAGAAATAGTTTCACTTGACCTGGAAATCGAACGGATCTTGCTTCATCATCGGCGTACACGGAAAGAAACTCATAACCATCAACCACAACCCATGGCGAACAAGGAAGAGGGAGCACCAGCCGTAGATGTTGCGACTGAGCATCAGTACCAGGATCAGCAGCCTCCCGCTGCTAGTCTACCGGGGCAACCGCCTGGAGCCTTCATAGAATTCCTCCCAAGGGATTACCAACGGCCACCACAACTACTCTTTCCATGACCATACTTTTCCCCTCAGGAGCAGTTTATGCAAGCACCACCCCATCAACAACAACCTCCAAGACGTACCCTTATGGAGTACGGACTTCCATCGATTCACGAAGATGATACGGGCATCATTCATCCTCCGGTACAGGCCTAGAACTTTGAGATCAAGCCTGCTATCATGCAGCTGATCCAGAACACAGTCCAATTTATAGGCCTGGCCAGCGAGGACCTGAACGCCCATCTCTCTAACTTTATGGAGATCTGAGACACCATTCGGTACCATGGTGTGTCCGAGGATGCCATCCGTCTTTGCCTATTCCTCTTTTCTCTACGAGACAAGGCGAAGGACTGGATCAAGGGGCTGCCACAACGATCTATCCTCACCTGGGAGGAGCTATCCCAGGCGTTCTTGTCAAAGTACATCCCACCATCCAAGATGGTGACAATCAGGAATGAGATCCATAACTTCCATCAGCATGACTCTGAGTCGTTGTACGAGTCCTGGTAACTCTTCAAGGAGATGTTACAAAAATGACCCCATCACATACTCCCACTCTGGATGCAAGTCCAGACCTTCTACGGAGGAATTACCACAAATACCATGTCCATAGTGGACGCTGCTACTGGAGGTGTAATGATGCGGAAATCCCCCGAAGAACTATTCGAACTACTTGAAGACATGTCAGCCAATAGCTTCCAGTGGCACTCCGAGCGGGGGACTCAAAAGCAAGGTATGAACAACATTGATTCTACCACTATGTTAGCTGCTCAGTTGGACGTTCTGTCCATGAAAATCGACGCATTGAACCTCAAAGGAGCATCACAAGTCCATGCGGCGAACCATCCAGCATGTGGCGACTATGGTGATAACCACATCATGGGAGAATGCCTGAGTCTGGCTGGAGGCCCCTGACAAGCAAGGTGAGTTATGTTCACCAAAATCGAGGGCCCAACCAGTACTAGTAGTACTAGAACCTGGAATGGAGAGATCAATAGAACACTAGCTGGGGCCAACAACAACAGAATCCTCCACCCTTGTGACTGCCCAACTACAACCATCCTCCATATCAGAACCAATACCAAAGGCCGCAACAACCCCATCAGGGTCCTTATCAGCAACAAGGGTATCAAAACCTTCATCTATAGCAACCACGACAACCACCTCCTCCACAGGCTCAACAACCACCTCAGTAGGAGAACACCTCAAGGTTAGAGGATCTGATGACTAAATTCATATCTACTACTGAGACTCGGTTCCAGAATCAGGAAGCTTCAATTCTAGGCTTGGATAATCATATTGGCCATCTGGAAAATCAACTCTCAGGGAGGCAACCCGGTACACTACCGGGGAACACTGAAAAGAACCCAAGGGAGGAGGCCAATGCTATCATGCTCCGGAGTGGAAAAGAGCTCCACCAGAACCAATCAGCACAGCAAGGTGAATCTACACCCACTGTTGATGAAAAAGGTACCAATACCAACCCTCCTCATCCAAAATCCTGCAGAAGGAGGCTTTACAAAATAAAGAAAAGGATGTAATCCAACCATTCAAGCCTGCGTTACCCTTTTCGGAAAGATTGAAGTAGAGGAAGCTGGACCACCAGTTCAGAAAATTCATGGATGTTTCCAAGAAGCTACATATCAACATACCATTTGCGGAGGCCCTGACACAAATGCCAACATACGCCAAATTCATGAAGGAAATCCTCTCTAATAAGAAGAATATGGAGGATTTGGGAATTATTGCACTAACGAAGGAGTGCTCCACAGTGGTTCAACATTCCATTCCTCCCAAACTCCAAGATCCAGGTAGTTTCACCATTTATTTTACTATTGGATCCTCCAAGTTTTGGAAGGCCCTCTGCGACATAGGGGCTAGCGTGAACCTCATGCCCCTCGGAGTTTTCAAGAAACTGGGACTCAACGAGCTCAAGCTTACCTGTGTCGCCCTTCAACTTGTTGGTCGATCTATCAAACACTCGAAGGGACTACTGGAGGACATACTAGTAAAGGTGGGTACGATGATCCTTCCCATTGATTTTATCATCCTCGACATGGGGGATGACTAGGAAGCACCTCTTTTACTTGGAAGACCTTTCTTGGCAACTGGGAAGGTACTAATTGATGTGCACCAAGGGGAGCTTATTTTTCGGGTAGGTGATGAAAGGGTTTTCTACAACATCCACATGGTCGTCAAACATGATTCTTTGCCAGATTATGAAGACTGTTATGCAGTGTCCACCATGGTTAATCATTTTAAAAACAAAGGGGATGCTCTGGTATGTTCTTTTATTTCAAATAATTTAACCATTCCAGATATTCTATTAGAAGAAGCACCAGAAGACTTGCAATTCATAGAAGTCCAGGTTAGCCACTATTGGCAGCGTGCAATGGTTCCTGATAGTTTGGAACGGGAAAAGGTGAAACCACTTGTGCCTTCAATTTTAAAGGCGCCTGACCTCGAACTGAAGCCTCTTCCATCTTCTCTCAAGTATGGGTATTTAGGACCCAATCAAAATTTTCCTGTTATACATAATGCAGAACTATCACAGGAGCAAGAAGATGCACTTCTACAGCTTCTCAAACAGCAGAAGCATGCTATTGGGTGGATAGTCTCTGATTTGAAGGGCATCAGCCCTACCATTTTCACTCACAAGGTGCTACTTGAAGAGGGTGCCAAGAATTCTCGGCAACCACAATGGCACTTGAATCCTCCCATGAAGGAAGTTGTAAAGAATTATGTGATCAAATTATTGGATGCAGGCATCATCTATCCCATTTCGGATAGTCTGTGGGAGATTCCTCTCAATGTGGTACCCAAAAAGGGGGGTATCACTGTGATTTAAAACGAAAAGGATGAGCTCATCCCTACATGCACTATCATGGACTGGTGAGTCTGTGTGGCTTACTGAAAGCTTAACGATGCCACAACAAAGGATCAATTGCCCTTTCCATTCATGGTTCAAATGCCAGAGAGGCTAGAAGGGCACAGCTTCTATTGCTTCCTCGATGGGTTTTCCGGTTACAAAAAAATCTCAATTTCTCTAGAGGATCAGAAAAAGAGCACATTCACATGCCACTACGACACATTTTCTTATCGAAGGATGTTTTTCGGCATGTGTAATTCCCCCACCACCTTCCAGCGCTGTATGCTGGCCATCTTCAACGACATGGAGGAATGAATCCTGGAGGTATTCATGGATGATTTTTCCATTTATGGAAAATCATTCACCATTTTTTTACGACACCTAGAACTAGTTTTGGAACGATTTGAGCACACTAACCTAGTCTTGAACTGGGAAAAGTGTCATTTCATGGTGAAAAGTGGCATATTCCTTGGCCACAGAATTTCAGCGAAGGGGATAGAGGTGGACCCAGCTAAGATTGAAGTCATTTCACGACTACCTATACCGACTTCCGTCCGCACTATCCGCATATTCCTAGGGCATGCAAATTTTTACAGGCGGTTTGTCAGTGACTTTTCCAAAATAGCCCAACCCCTCACCAATATTTTAACCAAGGATGCCATATTTGAGTTCGATGAACAATGTGTCAGATCTTTTGAGCATCTAAAGTAGCGCCTTGTCGAAGATCCAGTTATGATTTCTCCCAACTGGGAGGAACAATTTGAGGTGATGTGTGATGCGAGCGACTACGTAGTGGGAGTAGTCTTTGGCCAGCGACTTGATCGGATTTTCCGACCTATCTATTATACCAGAAGAATGCTCAACGAGGCACAGATTAACTAGACCACCACAGAAAAGGAGATGCTTGCAGTGGTCTTTTCATTTGACAGGTTTCGTTCTTACTTAGTGTTGTCTAAAGTTATTGCTTATATTGACCATGTAGCACTAAAGTACCTACTCAACAAGATAGACGTGAAGCCCCAATTTATCTGCTGGGTACTCCTCCTACATGAATTCGATCTTGAGATCCAAGATATGAAAGGGAGTGAGAACTTCATTGTTGACCATCTCTCCCGCCTCGAGCTGCCTCACTTGGAAAAGGAAGAAGATCGTGAGATCAGGGGGGATTTTCCTGATGAGCACCTCTTTTAGATCAGTGAAACACCTCGACCATGGAATGCTGATATCGCTAATTTTCTAGTTATAGGTGTCGTTCACCCTGAACTCTCTTTCCAGCAAAGGAAAAGATTTTTCTTTGATGTGAAAAGGTACTTCTGGGATGATCTTCTGCTATTCTGATCCTGTGCAGATGGAGTGATCTGCCGTTGCATCCTGGAGAATGAATTTCACGGTGTCCTGGAGTTCTGTCATGCCTCACCAGTATAAGGACATCATGGGTCAGACCGTACCATAGCTAAGATCATGCAGTATAGATTTTTGTGGCCCACCATGCATAGAGATGCCCGGGACTTTGTTTCCTGTTGCGATCGGTGCCAGAGGACAGGTAATGTGGGATGTAGAGCCAAGATGCCTCAGTACCCAATCCTGGAGGTCGATATTTTTGACGTCTGGGGCATAGATTTCATGGGTCCTTTTCCCCCATCTTTTGGAAACACTTACAACCTGGTCTGCGTCGACTACGTCTCCAAATGGGTGGAAGCTACTGCTACATCTCATGACACAGCCAAGGTAGTCAAAAATTTCATAAAGAAAAATATTTTTAGCAGGTTTGGAATTCCATGAGTACTGATCAGTGATAGAGGGACCCACTTAGACAACACACCGATGAGAGGAATACTGTGGAAGTATGGAGTAAAGCATCATATGGGGACACCATATCATGTCCAATCCATTTGACAGGTAGAGCTCTCCAATCGTGATCTCAAGCAGATCTTAGAGAAAATAGTGAACACTTCACGGAAGGACTGGTCCAAGAAGTTAGATGATGCCTTGTGGGCATATCGGACTACTTTTAAAACACCACTGGAAATGTCCCCATTCTACATAGTCTATGGAAAGCCCTGCCATTTTCCAGTAGAATTGGAACACAAAGCCTACTAGGCCGTCAAAGCCCTAAATTTTGATCTAAAGGCAGCTGATGAGAAATGGAAGTTCCAACTGTCGGAACTAGATGAGATCTGATTAGAGGCATACGAGAACACCAAGTTGTGAAAGGAGAAGACAAGATCCATTCATGACCGGATGATATCACGAAAATCATTCCAACTCGGTGATCAGGTACTTCACCTTAATTCTTATCTTTGCTTATTTCCAGGGTGGTTAAAGTCCCGCTGGTTGGGACCATTCCACATTATCCCCGTATTCCATCATGGAGTGGTAGAAATTTCTGGAGAAGATGATAAACCATTAAATGAAACGGGGAACGTTTGAAAGCTTACCGTCCTACAGACAACATGGTGGGAATATTGTCCACCATACACCTTAGGTAAGCAAGGTAAGTAGGTAGAGCCAACGACCTAAAACAAAGGCGCTTCCTGGGAGGCAACCCAGAGGTTACACGCCATGTCCCACTTATATACACGGCATGTACTAATCCTTTTTACTTTATAATCTTAATAGTATAAATCTATAGAATAACAAATAAATAACCAGGGATGATGTCGGTGCCGATGGAAAAGTCACTAGAGTTTATTCGAGCCGTCCTCGGTTCAAATCCTCCTGACCTACCTTCGGCAAGAGGTTCCTCCTTTTAATTACACAACGTGTGTTGTATTTTCAATATATATATATATATCTGTGTGTGTGTGTTTAATAAAACCCATGGTGGGGTTGGACCGGTTGGATAGAATCGTAATCCGGTTTCAAAAGACCTGGGTTTGAATCCAAACAACCGTCCCATTTCCATCATTTGTTCTTTTAATAAAACCACATGACGTGTACTCCGATAGACATCATGTGCGCCACAATTTTCCAAATATAAATTAAAAATGTTTTAAAAATAAGAAATTACATGCGGGTGAAGTTGGAGGATTGGAAAAGTTTCGGCACCAGGTTCACAAGACCCGGTTTCGAATCGTGCTAATCTCCCCGCTTCACCCCTATCTAGTCCTAAATAAAAACCACACGACGTGCTTTTACTTATTTCCGTGTGTATAGGACATATAGAATAAATATATATAAAAAATAAATATGAACAATAGAACAATATTTGCTCAAGTGGTTGAGGGCGTCCGTTCGGAACGACTGATCGCCAGTTCGAATCCCGCCCCAAGCACCGGACCAAAGGTTGTACTAGCCTTTTTCTCATTTTACAATACACAGCATGTATTTTCCGATATACGTCATGTATAGGTTTATGTATAATAGAATTTGTAGATATATCTATTTTAAATTATTAATAATAATAATTATATAGTTTACTATAATAATTATATGTATTTATATAATTAAAAAAATTAGGATACATGGCGTGTACCAAAAATACACACCGTGTACCGCGGCTATATAAGCCGCGGGCCACACGGCTTGAGGCCGTTTCGCACGACCGCCCCATTCTTCCCCTTTCTTCCTGTTTCTTCTCCCGAACTCCATCTGAACCCCTATGCCAGATCCGTTGATTTGGGGCGTTTCAAGTTATGATTCTTCTCACATTGTGATCCTTAGTCCAGGTACGTCGTTCTGCACCATCTATTTACAGTTTTTAGAATCGTTTAGGGTGTTTATAGGATCGTCCAACCATTTGGATCCTACCTGTACATGGCCACGAAATGAAGAACACACACCGTGTACATCTGTACACGGCCACACACAAAATATTTCAAAATTTGAATATACACGGTGTGTATGTTCGGTACACACCATGTTCCTTTTTTTTCGTCGTGCCCGAGTACTCCTGTGCAAACGGCATGTCACCCCATGTTCTGGAACACGACGTGTATGTTCGGTACACGCCGTGTCCTGTTACATGGTCTATTTCCACCCTCGGCGTGTCTTTCCAGAGAACATGGGATACACTATATTCTGACTACACACCGTGTACTCTGGAGTACATGTCGTATTCTTTTTTTTTCAGTTTTCTCACATTTTCTTTGTTTTCTTTTCTTCCTTTTTCTTTTTCTTTTGTTTTGTTTTATTTTTCATTCTATTTTAGGTTTTGGAAGATCATGATCCTTCCCGAGGGAAGTGACCAGCCTCCACCACCGAGGGAGAGAGGCCCAGCTATCATCGGATCTGATTCCGACATCCTACAGAGTCGTTCTGGTCTTTGAGCTCCCTCCATTGGCCATTCTTCCACCACTCACTCCCTCAGATGAGGCTGGGCCTACTTCTGCTGCACCAGCTGCCACTTTTCCTGTACTATCATCCTCAGCAGCTGGTCTCTCTTCGAGCACACCTTCCACCATCCACCTTCTACTTCGAAAGATCCACCTCCAGAGCCAGACGTTGTTTCTGCACCGGCACCGGGGCCAGGACCTGTAGGTGCTCCCTATCCCAGCACGGTCTTACCGGTCACCGACCTCGCATACGACAGGTTCTGATGCTTCTCTCATCGTCTGATACCATTGAGTGGATGGTACCTTGACAACATCATTCCACAGTGGCTTGGTATTTCGAAGGAGTTGGAGGTCCTTCTTGGGCACACCGCACTCCTCAATATTTTCCAGGTCAGCACTCCTATGTTCCGAGATTTATTTTAGGAGTTTGCAGCCTCCTTTGAGTTCGATAGAGCAGAGTACCAGGAGACACCTGGAGATGCAGTACCCGTAGTCTGATTCCGGCTAGGTGGCCGACGTTTCTCTCTTACTATGACATAGTTTGGCCAAGGTTGTAGCTTCTACCTCCATCCTATCACACCACCCCCCATTTCAGACTTGACACAGCACGAGCGCTCTGACCTTATTGCCTTGTGGAGGGAGATCACTGGGCCTGACCACTGGTACTCCCCCACTTCCCAGAAAAGCACTCTTATAGCCGAACCTATCCTTCACTTCACCCACTGGTGCTTCAGTGCCATCGTTTTTCCCCGCAATGAGGATATGGGGGTCGTGACCGGCTGTGACATGGAGCTTCTTACCTTTGTCATCCAGCACAACTACGCGGACCTCACCTATCTTGTCGCCTCCTATTTCCACTCCATGTTTACCTGTCGTCAGGGCAAACTGAACGGCGGGTTTTACACCACACATATTGCCCGCCACATGGGAGTATTCGAGCCCTCTTTACTTCATGACTTGTTAGGTTCACCCCAGCAGATAGACTTTCTCATGCTCATTCGCATGGGATTAGTCCGAAAGAAGGGGTGCCTACATCTATGCTCAGGCTCAAGTCCCACCACCTGCTGACCCCCTACCCCACCTGCTAACCCCGCTCCTCCTTCCCCACCCCCTCCAGCTTCTCCACCTCACCCACCTCCTACTGACCCCACTTCTTCTAACCTTCCTTATTTTGTCCCATCCCACATCCCACCTATCCCCGTACCCTCGGTCGATCCAACCCATTCCCTCCACCTAGCCATGATGGAGCAGAAGTTATCCCATATCATCAGCTGCCAGGACACCATTTCACGCCATTTGATTTGTCTAGATGGCCGCCAAGACCGGATGGAGCATCTGTTTGTGCATATTGCTCAGCATCTTGGTGTTCCACTGCCTCAGCCACCAGCCTCTACCTCTGATTCTGGCCCTTCTGTTGTTTCCCCACCACCATCTTTTACGCAGGCCACAGATTCTGTTCTGATGACTACGGTGAGCTCTGCTTCTTCCACTTCTTGCCGGGCCAGAGCCTGCTGGTGAGCTTCTGATCCCGATTCTAGCACATGTGGCTCCTACTTCTTCAGCTTTCCTTCCCGATGCCGAGTTAGAGCCTCACCCTTCCATGCCTCCTACACCGTCTCTACCAGTTGCTTTTGTACTGGATGATGCCTCCCCTGAGGTGACCCCATGATAGTTACATTTTTCTTTATCTTATATATCTCTTTTTTCATTTTCTGTGCTGTGATGTTATGCATGTTTGCAGTTTTCCTTTTTCTTGACAGTCACCGGTATAGGCATGGAGCCCCTTGGGCATTACTTTTCACGAGGGGAGTATTTTTTCATTTTTATTTTCTTTCTTTCTGGATTTACTTCTTCCACTGCTTTCCCTCGTTTCCCCCCCATATCACCCCCTTTCCCACCCTTTACCTTAGTATTTCAATTGGTGGTCCATGTGCCTTATTCAGTGTTGGGGAGCATCTATATCTTTCACCTTAATCTTTGCCCTTAAACTAATCTAGGAGACATCATTATTAGATTCTATATTTGAAAATTTAAAGCAATTTTGGTTAATCATTCTTATAAATGGTAGAGTTATCAGTAGAAACATTAGGAAAGGTTACATGCTTATTTTAGTTTTTATGTATTTTAAAATGATCGCTGATATAGTTTCAATTGCAACTTTTCGTCCTTGATTAAATTACATTGATTAGGCTAATCATTTATATGCATGTCATGACCCGATTGAACCTTTATTATTTTTCCACTCCTGAGATGTATTCTAAACCCTTTTTTGTATTTCTTCTCTAATACCCTCTTTCTTTAGAGATTCTTAGGATATGCATCACTACCAGAATTTGTAAGTTTTTCTTTTTGAAAAATTAAGAATTTTTTGAATTACTTTAACATGATTGATGTACTAGATTGTTTTCACCCCTTTATCTTGAGAACTACCCTACATTTAATATTCGTTAAGCCCATAGAAGACATGAACAACTTATATAGGAAGCCACATTACAAGACTATTTCCCTTCCTACCCTATTTATTTTTAAATTTTGCATGATTATTCATTTGATCTTTTAAGAGGGAGTTAGAAATAAATGGTATTGTTTTTGTGTGGAACCATGAAATAATGTTTGGGGGAGTGCCTCTTGATTATTTGGGGTAGAATGGGTTCCAAATATCAACTCATTGTATTCATAAGTTTTTCCCTTGTGATTTGTTAACTAAAACAACAACAACAACAAACAACATGGGGACCTTATGCTTATTTGCCCATGAACCCTACTTGCATAAGGAATATGGTGACGATTACAAAAGCATTTGACTAAGCTTGTGAAGGATGCATTTTCAGTGAGTTTTACTTTGAATATCATGCAATGTTTTTTAAAGGAATTAGACTTCCTTTTTCAAGCCTCAGAATTTATTTTCACATCTGAACCTACCAACCCTTAGCCACAGAGACATCTGAACCTATTTGATAACTCCCTCATGATTTTTGTAATTAAATTTTTATGAAGTAGAGAACAAGATATCTTGAAAACATATGGATAGAGTTTATATACCTATGATTGAGAATAAAATTGATTAAAAACATCTTGAGTGTGGAGTGTGATTTTAACTGGTAAGGTAAATCATCAAGTGGCATGCTTATTTTTGAAAGGTGGAAAAATGTGTTGAAAGAGGATGAGAGTAGTTAATTATATTATATATGAGGCATGATTTTAATATATTATGAATTGAATTTGTTTGTGGATTTTATAATTTTTTCTCTATAAATTTATCAGTTATAATTTTGATTAATTAAATACCTTCCTTTTAATGTATAGGCTCTCTTAATTAGATGTTGAGATTTTGATTGAGGGCAAGCAAAATACTAAGTGTGGGGGAATTTGATACACCCAATTTGTGTATACATTTTCATATATATAATTGAAGATAAAAACAAGTTTTCAACAAATATCTGTTGTTTTATGAACATATTCTTTGATTTTGGTGATTCTGTTTACTTTCAGGAGGTTTCTGGCTAAATACACGAATCAAGGGATGCATGTGAAAATTTTGAAACTACACGGCGTGTACTTTTATACACGCCCTGTACATCTAGATAGGGACATGGACTGAAGGAGGGAGTACATGACCATGTCACCAGGCAGAAGATACATGCCATGTTAGGCAGAGTTATACGTTGTGTACTACTTTCTAGAAGCGGTGATTACTGAGAAAAGTCCACATGCCCAAGTGGCCGTTGAAGGAAACACGACGTGTTTGAATTTCTACACGCCGTGTCCACTATTCTAGAAGGGTCTGGAGGCCAAACTTATGATACTACACGCTATGTATGGCGGTGCTACACGCCATGTACACCCAATCACCAAGCGGCACCGTGTTCAACAGTCAAAGACGACGTGTTAGGCCACCTGCCAGCGGAGAAATTGGCGCCAAAGCGTGTTGAATAAAAGTACACGACGTGTACATTCTATACACGCCATGTACATTATTTTTATATAAAAAGAAGCCTTTGCCTACGGATTTTAGAGTTCGAAACATTTGGAGGAGATAAGAAGCTTTGTTGCTACCATTCCCGAGCCACCGTGGTGACATAGTTCCACTATTCCACCTTCCGACACCCTACCTCAACGCTTACACGAGGAATCCGTCAGGTATCATGTGTGTCGTTTATCCTCCACTTTCTATGTGTAACTAAAACTCGTCGTGTTGGGGTGTGGATGAAGGGATCGTAATTTGTATGTTGTTTTATATAGTTGTGTTTTATCGTTGTAATTTATCTTACTCTTCTTAATCTTATGTTAAATATAACTGAGAATTTTGAGCCGGACCAAGGAAAGAATTCTCAGCGATACAAAAG
Organism: Viscum album; assembly: GCA_963277665.1. Taxonomy (NCBI): domain Eukaryota; kingdom Viridiplantae; phylum Streptophyta; class Magnoliopsida; order Santalales; family Viscaceae; genus Viscum; species Viscum album. The sequence continues at coordinate 1,449,291,939 of OY728140.1, read as the reverse complement.
AAAAGTAATGGTGAAAACATCCATGACCATTGAAAGGATTTCACCGATTCAAATAATGGACTGAACGTAATAAATAATTAAGAACAATGACTACCAGACCAAGGAGTCAAATACTCTAATTCCAAACAAGAGGAACCGGACCAATGAAATCTTGTAACTAAATGAAATCCAGAATGATTGAGTTATTATGAACAACAGAACCATTTAAACAATCTTCATAATAACTCCTTAATCACCATAGCCCTGAAACGACTTTTCTTCATATTTTAAAAACTCTTTAAATTTATCCTTTGTTTTCTTTCAAACTGTATTCATTTATTAAAAGTAAAACAATTTAGTTTCAACCAAAAACCAAAATCAACTCAATCCACTCTAAATTATGCATACTTAACCTAATTAAGTATAACTCAATTTAATTCACGCACACCATGGTTCCCTGAGGATCGACCCTGAACTTATGCTATACTAAAGTTCTATGAACGGGTAATTAATTTGGGACGCATATAACTTCAATCAACAACAAGTGAGACCATCATCTCCCCCACTTATAAAAGGCTACCAATTATTATCATATATTCAAACCCATTAAAAACACATGGATCCGAAAATACTTTTCCAAATAACAAAAAAACATCCTTACTTTCTTCATATAATAATTCCATTTAGTAAAATTTCATCCATGGATGTTCCTTTTTGTAGACAAAATTGAGATACCCGATGAAGAGGTAACGTTCAAAAATGATTGTTTTTGTTTTATATCTTTATAAAACATATTGATTAAATTTATATAATATTTATATAATAAAAAATACCTACAATATAAGAGTATGTTTTAGGTTAATTTAATGACCGAAAACATTATACACTTCCATCAAATTTGACACACAATGATCGTTTGTGTGTAAAGAGGACTTCCTCCCCATGAACCTATATATTTCTTCTTCCATTACCACATTTAATTATTGTAAATAATTAAGTATTTTTAGTTATTTAATTATATTTATTATTCATAACATTTCATGTGTATTTTTTAATTGTTATATCACACCTACCTCAATGCATTCCATTTTTTGGGAATAAAATAATGTAGTTCATGGGTATAGAAGACTCATACCTCTTGAAGTGACGTGATTCATTCACACTTTACATGGAATGTATTCATTATAGATTTTAAAAATTTTGATATATATGAATATAATATTATTTTGTAATAGTAATATATCATTGAAATGTTTTCTTTGAATGCAACAAGAAAATGGAAACAACATTCATGTGTATGTACGACCTAAAAACTACATGTAGGGAGTATTTTATATTCTAAATCAAACATTTATGAAACACTATAAATAAATATTTTTTTAATATAAATTTTATTAATATTATGGTTATCATTCTAGATCTGATAACATCATTTAAATTCAATATGATGAAGAATATAAAAAATGAAAAGTTATATAAAAAAAGAAGTTATTCCAGGGAATATAAATTTAAAATGGAAATGATAATAAAATGGATATATAAGGCTATAACACAATAATATATGAAATCATATATATGTATATAGTTATTTTATAGATTTATAATGAAATTTTATGAATTATATATGAATTTTTAATGACTATGATGAGATTAAATACTTAAGGTATGGAATTTACATCTCACTTCTATTTTATGTGAGACACAAGTCCTGATCACTAACTTTTTCTTATGTATGGTGTGCATAATACCCTGGTATATATTTTATTATAATTATAATGATAAATATTTTTTTTATATGAAATTTATTATCACACTTTCTTGGGGATTACACTTAAAAAATTACCAATGTAGTAAGTGTATTTTTGGTATTAATTTTCCTTCTTTGAGACATTCGTTATGTTATGAACCAATATTAATTCAAGGGGTGTATATAAATCCCCTTTCACTTGTCAGATCTTGAATTTAGTTATCCTAAATATATTTGAATATTCATTTATTTTATTATTTCATGGGTTTCATGATTCAATGTAACCAAGGTGGTATGATTTTATGGTTATAATCTCATCATAAATCAAGATAGTTTATGAAAATTTTTCCATTGACAATATGTTTTTATCAATCTCTCAAGAATTATAATTTTATTTCTTATCAAATAGTTATTCATGATATATTCATTTTATCGCACCATTCATTCACTCTTTTTAAAATATTGTAGTTAGAAAATAATTTTTTAATAATACCCAATGATATTTATATGTCTGGATGAAAATATGTTATCTTCAAAATAAAGTTCATTAAAAATATTTTTCAATGTATTTTTATCCAATTAAGAATGATTCATTAAATGATATTTTACCCAAATTGACCATTTTTTAGATTATTGTATTAAAATTATTCTTCTTGTAATTTTCCAAAAAAATCACTTTTCTAAACTTTTTATAGTGAAAATGTAATATTGGACAAGTACATATTTAACCTCGATAATTACATTAATTCATTTTAAGATGTATCTGATATTTTACAAGGTTATTTTATAAAAAGAATTTTAATCCCCTAATATTATGGAAACTAAAATTTTAAATTCATTTTCAATGAATCAGGTTTTGAAAAAGGTTTTATGTTTAAAATGAGTTTTCATTGATGAAAAGAAAATTTTACCCAAGAAATGTCTTTAATTGTAATTCAAATTTAATTTCATATATTATGACATTAATTGGTGTTACTAAATCCTTACTAGGTATATGACCAATAGATAACATTCATATTTTTTATCTGAATGGATTATTATTTCATGGATTAATTTTTATCAAAATATTTTATCTTCCATGGTTTATATGTTTATATAATTCACATCATTTAAAGTGTTATTCTACGATTACGAAAAATACATATTTTATATAGGTTAGTAAATGGTGAAAAGTATATGATACCCATTTCATTTAATGGTTTATGATATGATTAATGTTTATGATCTTGTGACACACATAAGTATGATTTATTTTAGAAATGGGTGAATTATATCATCATCCAATGAATTGGTTAATTATTTATACATCGAATGTTAAAGACACTGCTAGAATAGGAAGTGTTCTAGGTTCAGTAATATGGTTTTGTGACAATATGTGGACACGGTTTAGTAATACAATGTGGGAACTATATGTAATCTTAGTTCAGTAATACATGGTTGGATTGCAATGAAAATGAAATTTTGTAAAATAGGCGTAGAATGAGGTGTGGACTCAGTTCATTAAGCAAATTTGTACACTATGACGGTATTGGAAATTTCCATTTACTAAAGTAAAATGACCTTTTATGATTAGGTATATGTGAAAAATTCCATGCCTTATTTCATAATGGGTCATGTTCTTTGATTAACTTTTGATTAATTTGTTATAAACTACTAATCATTAAAACATAACCCTTAGTTACGATATTTTATATGTAGATTGTGATCTTATTATGTTATGAACAAGTTTTCATACAATAATTATATTTATTATGTTCAAATATCTGACATTATTACCCTTAATGAGATTTTGAGCTCACCCATTATTGTGTTTCCTTTTCAAGGGTTATGAAGATATGTAATATGTATAATGTGTATAAAAAGGGGTCCATTAAAGGAGAACATAGTGGGAGATAATATATATCACTTATGTTCCATTGATTATGTTTATATAATATAAAATCTACTAAACTAATGTGGTCCTTGGTAGTGTTTTCTTGTAATGTAATTATTGTTCAAAAATTTATGTAATATCTCCATATAAGAATCATGGGTATATATAGTTGGTCTCATTGAAAATATTTAGATGATATTTAGAAACTATGAGGATTAAACCATTGTGTTATCTCAAAGAAATTTTCTAAGGATATGTCTATGGATGAGTAAAAGTATAAGAAAATATATTTGGATTTTGTTAAGGGCTAGAGTTGGTGGTTTCCATGAAATATATCAGTCTATGATAACCTAAAATAAAATATTTCTCTATTATATATTTAATAGGGGGTAATAATATCAAAACACCGTATTAATTTAAATTGGATTGGGAACTAGTGCATGAAAATAGATTTTATGCACACCTGGTTCGAAAATCCTAAGGGAATATGGTTTGTAAATTCAAGAACTCATTACAAACCATTATGCAGTATTTCTCTAAATGAAAACAATGAATAACATAGGTTAAATATAATGTTTCACGGATTAAATAAAAAGGTTTCCTAATTTCTACATCATATAAGTGATTTATATGGTCATGTGGTTTCCCATTATGATTATTTGTTCTTACTCAATTATTTTTGGTTTTAATCAATGACTAGAAAAAAACAGAATTGGGTTAATGATGAGTGTGATTGATAATGAAATAACTTTTCTCCAGATAATAAAAATGATAGTTCATCTAAAATTAAATGTAATTTGGATATCCTCACACGATATTTCCATGCTATAAGTCATTATGGCCTTGCAAATGAACAAAAGTGGGAACAAAGTAGTTTTGAGTAATTCATAGAGAAACAAACATCATATTTAAATTGGTATTTTGATAAACTAGTTTCATAAAAATGGATAAATACATCGAAAATGGTATTTTACATTAATAAATTTTTGAACATTAAATTTTCATTTTGGATTAATACTATTTTGATGGTAAATTATATCAATGGTGGACTATTATCAAAAACATGATGCAAAAAAATGTGATTGACTCCATGGATTTGGCCAACTTCAAGATTTTTTTTTAATAATTGCATTACTCCATTTCTTCAAATTATAATGGATATGAGGTTCCCTGAGTAAAAGAAAAATGATCATGAATATATTGATACCTATGAGGCAACTTCTACTAGGCATATGAGGTATGATTTTTTGTATTATAATACAACCTGAAATTAAGGTTGACTGATTCTTCAGTGGATTAAAACCGTGTATACAAATAAAATTATCCAAAAATGAATTCAATATATATAAAGACAATTTTAGAAGTGATATTTAGGGGTAATGGTAGAATGTTATTAATTATCAATCTCATGGTTTTGAAAACAAATTGAATTTGGGTTTGAAGGAAAAATATTAGATCCATGGAGAAAAGAATATGACCACTAAATTATTCTTTATATTGATGGAATGATGTTACATAATGATGAAATTATGGAGAAAGTGGTAGAAAATTCTATTCTCCCACATTATTGCATCATTTGTGTGGAGAATGAGAATTATGTTAACCATTTCCTAATCAAAATGGTCAATAATGATTATACACGTTAGAAACCCCTCAATATTTGGTATAATGATAAATATCATGAAATCACTATTCTGATGAGAGGTGTGATGATGTCATGGTAAAAGTTTCACTTACTATACACTCATCAATTAATAATTTTATATTTGACTATGGAACACCCAATTTATTAATATCTAATAATTTTTTAGGGGTTATATGATTTCACCAAAAAATTACATGTATAGTTAGTCATGAAAACCCTAAATGGTATGATGATCACATTTCATGGCTACTATTCCTATCAAATTAATTTTTGTGGGAATTTTTTCATATAAATCCTTCCACTATTTCTTATGGTTGAATATAATTTCATCCTGGGTATGAATTTTATTTCCCTTCGTAAATCCCACATCAATTTTAATATAAGGGAAGTTTCATTTTATATAATAAATAACTATATAATAATCTATCTATATGATGATAATTAAAAATATATAATAGAGATTACATCTAGTGTATGGATATTAATTCACATTCAGAAGTTATTTTTTTCTCAAAATGTGGGATAGAAATACGAAATTGATAATATTTATATTTAATTTGGATTTGTCAATATTTAACACAAATATTTTCCTACTATTTCACAAAAAAAATATTGTTATATTTTTAATATAATATATACCTTTTACCACAATAATTTCAAACACTCCCTATGGAATTCCCTCGATTGAGTTATTGGAATTGAAGATGTAACTCCCTGAAAACTGTGAAAATGGGTTCATTTAGCCCTCATGTCACATTCTATTGAAACAATTCATTTTTTTAAAAGAAATTTATATTGATTAAAATATAAATTTATTATCAAAATATTAACAACATCAAGAACAATAATATGTATCATCTTCCAGGTATTGATGACATTTTTTATAAACTGAAGGAAGATCAATATTTTCAAAGATTGGCCTTCATTTTGGATATCATCAATTAAGCGTTAAGAAAGAAGATATACCCATATTGAAATTATATACTAGGTATAGACAATATGAATATATAGTGATTCTTTTAGGTCTTATTAATTCAACTTCTATCTTCACGAGTTTAATAAATAGATTCATTAGAGGGTACTGTGATTTTTTTGTGGAAATAATTATTGATGTTATAAATATATATTAAATGTAGAAGGAAGAACATTAATATTGCTATATAATTATACTAAAAACATTAAGGTATTATAAATATGTTAACAATTTATACTATGTGAATTTTTGTTGGGAAATGATTAATTTCGTAGTAATATAATCTCATTAGAGTATATATCAAAATTTCCATCAATGACACAAGCTATTAATGTCGAAGAGATGGTTCAAGCCATTATATTGTAAATAATGGATGATTCATGTTGATATGATATTTTTTTATACAATCAAAAACGAGTTCTATATTTCTATGATGGTGACATGGAATTCTTATGAATCTATCCATGGAAAAAGGTGGTGATATTTGAATTATGGGAATTATGAGCCCAAGATAGATAATTCTGTTCGATAACAATGATTTTATGAGGATAAAAATGTATTGTTTGGGGCTTACACTAATTATATATTATGTAATTGAATTATTCTATATATCTATCCTCAGTAAGTACATATATGGTCCCTGACATGTACTTTATCGATAAGGAATACCAATAGTATCTATGATGACTTACGAGTGATAACTTGGGGAGATTCTAGATCATAGAGACAACGTTTCAGGATCCAATACCACTCATCTTGTGAATGTTTCATGGAGACATTATAAATTAGTGTCTGATACATAAGAACCTAAGGATTTCTTGAGGAAAACATGTGTTCTATTATTTTTATTATAATGATTTAATTTCAATCATGTAACCTTATTCTGAATATTTAAAAATAATCTCAGAAAAAATAGATTCCATTTTTTGAATAAGAAGCTAAAAAATTGGTAAGCATGTATCTTTTATTTTTTGTACTTATGAATAGTATTCATGATAATGATTTGTCACCTCAGTATGGGTATCATGGGTAATAATAGGATATATCATTAGGAGAAGGATTTTATACCACATTAACACATTATAATATTATATTGAATGAAAATAGTTTTTCCATGCTTATCCAAGATTCAAAAATATTGTAACATGGGGATATTTCTCTTTTATTGTGACCAATATTTTCTTTTATGAATATGATAAGTGGAACCTTCCACTCTATTAAATTTAGTATCATATCTATGTAAAAGTAAAGATAATAAATAATCATTGAACGAATTTTAAATTTTATTTTGTAAAAAATAAATTACTTTTTTTGTTAATTTTTTCATAATTACTATTGAAAAAATATTTATCTTAAACCCATTAGAAAAACTAATACACTTTATGGAATGGAACTATAAAAAGTGAAAAAGTATTTTAAAACAAGTAAAATAATATATTTTGGATGAAAAGTGGTATACCAAAAATATTATAGTCAATTATAAATAATTAATAATGGTAAATTAGTTTTCATATTATTTTATTTTTTAATTTATGGTACATTACAAAAATTAATTGAATAGACCCAAAATTTATAAATGTTATTTTATGTTAACTAGTTTTTTAAATAACATAAAAAATCAAATTTAGAATATTTTGATGTTAAATGGATAATAATGTCATTAATAGATCATATTTTATCCAATATTAAACTTTTACACACCCACATATATATATATATTACCCCATAATTCAATAAATATATATAACCATCATTATGGTAAAAAGTGATAAAGAAATAGTTGAAAGAAAGTATAACGATTTAAATACATCATAAAAATATTTGTATTTTATTTGTTTACTACAATTTGACATTAAAATGTATTAACATATATATTTTTTAAATTTATTTCCACTATATTAATCTATATAATATATTGTATATAAATGGTTTGAGAAATTTAATGTTTTTCCCATTCCTCAAATTATTAATGGTCACATACTCTTATCCAATATTTACAAAATATAATCATTATTTCTCAACCAATTCATATGTTAATACACCACTAGCTTCCTTAACCATGTCATATAGATTTATATCTTACAAAAGACTATCCTTTGAAGGATTAGGGTCTCTAGAGAATGTAGGTTATCAATGAAGAGTATTATCAACTTTATTTGTTCCTAAAACACCACTAAATTCATAGTATAAAATCTAAAACAAGTACTGTAGCATTTTAAATATAATTATTACTTATTATCATAGAAAAAACCACTATAAACATCACTACAATCATATGCGAATAGAAATCCTAGCTTGTTCATATGTGTGGACTACCACCTCCACAAAGAGATGCACTCAGTTCTTCATCACTACTTCATGTTAATGGTTATAATGATGGATAGCCATACTATGTATTAGCATTCAAAAAATATTATATTTCAATAAATTTTAAGTATTATTTTTCTATTCAATCACTTGAACATTGGAAAAATAAATTATTGTATGTAAAGAGTATTATATCCATAAAGTGATTTATTCATATTTCAAAACTAATTTATTTTAATCGATATAAATATTTATATAATGATAAAAAATGATACTCATGACACGAATAATAATTTATAGATGACTGAGCAATGATAAAATTAGATAGGTCGTGACTCCATTGCTGAACACTGTATAAAAACAAAGCAGTTTTCATGCATAATACTGATTGTATTTATGAATTGTCAATAAAGTGGTGCTAAAATAATATAAGTAAAAATAATTTAATGATATATATTAATAATATAATTTAGAATATATTAAATTAATTTATATTTATTATAAATGTGGTTTCAATGTGTAAAATACATGACTGGAAATGATATAAGGGTTTATGTTAAAGTATATTTCTTTTCATCATTTTAAATAATATATTTATTTTATAGGAAAAAATGTGGATAATATCCTTTAAATCCAATACATTTTATTTTCCTCTATTAATTACTTTAATATTCAACCATTATTATATATTTAAGAATTTTTTACTTAAAATGATTAAAAAAATATTATTAATGTAAATCTAGTCTTATCTTATCATCTGTTGATTAAAATTTTCATCCTTGATAATTCTCATTAATATTTTTTTTATTAATGTTCATAATTGTATGTCAAATTCAATAAAATGTTATTTTTCACATCCACTTATTTCACTTAATTTTTCTAAAATGTAATCTTTCAAAACCAAATAATTCATTCTTGGTTTTTTCCAAAACTAGGAAAATAATGTTGTATTTCAATGTATATGACATGAATTCATTTTTCTATAGTCAAGATAATTCCTTTATTTGAAGATTGATTTATTTTTTTCAATGTTATTTGAAATTGTATGTATTTTATCAATATTGTTTGATTTTTTAGTAAATATATTATCAATGGAAGATGATATTTTCAAATATATTCATGAAAATGTTTTAATAAAGTTGAAATGTTAATTTTCATAATTATCATCATCCATTAAATATTTTTATTCTTAATAAGGGTTATTGTCTTTCTATTATCAAACAATTTTATTTTATGGATTACGGTGATGTGTATATATGAAACCTATTTCATTCCATCAAGAAATGTATTGAACAATGATATCACTATGAATCTAATTTATTTTCCTAGGGTAATTATATTTTGAATCCATGAATTATTTATGATTAGTGGAATAAATATATATTGATTTAATTATATAAAGGGTTTCTCTTTTATATCCCACCAATTTAATAGGTAAATCTATATATATTGGGATATAATTATCGAAAATATGTTATTGTTCCCAACCCACTAAGAGAAATAAATAGGGATTCTTGATCCACTATAGTATAGGAAACATTTGGTAATTCCAGATTCTATATGATATTGGAAACATGGGGTGATAGATGATATTCTAAGACATAATGTTCTTGTAATGTATGTGTTGTAGTTGAAAATCTCATGTTACCATTCCCTTATTCTCATGACATGCGTATATATGATCATTGATTGAAACTTATATGTTTTCCAACACTGATTATCTAAGCTCACCCATTTTTTTGTTAAAAGTTTCTCTTTGTTATAACGAATGTCATTGTGTATCATGAATCTATGAAGTTGTATTACCTAATGAATTATTTTAGAGATAATGATGATTATTCTTAAATCATTTTTGTTTATATATTTTATAATGACTCTAAACCATTATTATTATAGGGATAGTATAGTTAGGAGATGTATTTATTATTTTTGAAAAATGGGGTAATATTAATGAATGTTCAGGTTAGTTCACCTCAATAATAATCCAAGTAAAATTCAGTATTTTATGGGTCAATTTTGTAGAATAACTATTGTAAATCAATTACAATTTTAGTTATTAATAGTTTTTAGGAAATTAATAATTGAATGATAATATTTCAAAAAGATAAAACCAACATAATAAATTGAAAATATTAATATTACAATACTTCAAATGTTATATTATTATAGGGAGTAACTAGTGTATCCATTACATCTGCATTGACTTCGTCATTTTGAATCTGGGGATCCATCAATGTAGTGAAATGAGATCTACCTATTTTTCATGTTGTTCCACTATAGAATCCCTAAAGATAGACCAACCAAACAAAAATATTGATTGTTTTATATTCCATTAAACCTAGATACATCTTATGGTCATTGAAAACAACTACGGATTTATATTGTGTAAATAATACTGGTGAGAAAAGGGATGGCCACATTCAACCACCACACACATAGAAAAAACTCTTAAATATTTATGTTTCAAATATTATAATTCATTTACTCTCATATATTTATAGAAACAAGATCAATTACCTCATACACTACCTCTATATATTCTAAAACACCGTCTTCCTTATCTAACACCTCAATATAAGTAGTTATTCCAAACATGGACACCTTGAAATAATGAAAAGGATACAGTACTCATTCAAAAAATCATTAATGGAATTATTTAGTGAAATTTAATGAAAAAAAATAATAGATCTGTAAATAAATGATTTTACTCCAATAATGGGTGATTAATATTCCAATGAAAATTTAATTCTCTTTCCCTAGTAAATTTTAAAAGTTTTGGATAATATTAACAAATAAAACATCGTTGAATCATTCAGATTTTTTTATGAATTACACTAAGTTATGGACTTCCACCACACATATCATATAACATTCAAAAAAATCATATAAAACATTATCATAATTTATTATGTAATATTGAGATCAATATAAATATTTTCAATATTTTCTTTCCACTCAACGAATTCATGAAATAATTGTTACTAGTGGAATAAATGATTACTCAAATTATAGAACTCTTGAAAACTCTCTCTAGGTTGATATAGGTTAAGAGGAACACCATTATCTATATTTGTTTCATATAGTATAATAAATATAAATATTAATAGATAAATTTAAGGATTCAATTGTGTAGAATCTTCCATATAATACTCCTTAGAATCTGTGTAACAAGTTGTTGAATCCATGTTAAATAATAATAAAAAGACCATATAATTGATTTAAAATTTATGTGTCAAAGTTTAAAATTTTAAATTATATATAATTATAACAACATTAAAATTATATAATGATCTCATTCTTATTATATTTAGATTATACATTATAATAACAAAATATAATATATAATGGATTAACAAAATAAAAACTACATATAATCAGTGAATGAAATTCATATTATATACCCATACCAAATATCATAAAAACATGTTGTAAGATATTTAAAAACGCCTTCTAGAATCAAAATAATTAACCAAAATAATTTATAAAATCACCATTATTATACAAAAATATATCTTGAAAACAGAATATATATTAATTAATGACGTTATAGTACTCACATTATAAATAAAATTGAAATCAAAGTTTATATTTTAGGTTAAATATATTCTGAAAAACATCGTTATAAATATCTAATCCATCATTTAAATATTGTTTTTAATTTAAAATTTACTAATATTAATGGAAAATAAAAATTTATAACATAAAATAGTTGATAAAACATAGAAAATTATTTAATTCATCATTTAAAATAATACATCTAGTAATTATTACATAAAAATAGTTTGATTTATTTATGTAACATAAAAAATTTTATTTTTTTTATTCATTTAATAATAATAAACGAAATCCTAATAAAAAAATAGTTGGAATCAAATAATAAATTATTAGAAAAAAATAATTATCTATGGTTTAGGAGTGCCATCTTGAAAAGAATGTTATAACAATATAATGTGTGTTGATCCAAGAACGACATAACTAATTATTCCATAATTTAAGATAAATATTCATTATATATATGAACAATACACACTATTAACTTGTAATGGATTCATGTATTTGGAGACTAAATTTCTAATACTCTTATTTAATAAGAATCATACATATTTTATGCATGTTCTTCAAAAATAGTACCCTTCAAAACAAATTCTAATATGATACCTTCTACTTTAACTAATGTAATTGAATTCATCATAAATTTAGAGCTATTATGATCTGTAATGATAAAAAAATACAATTTTCTAATAAAAAGTGACCATGACATAAATATAAATGTAAGATAGTATGAAAAAAAAATTAAAAAACATTGAACATGTCATGAACTACAAATACCGAGTTATGGAAGAAGGCTCTGTAATAATAGATGATATGATTCATAAGAGTGTGGAATAATCAGAAATAAATCATGATCCATGAGATAATATCAAAAGCAGAGGACATTATTTTGTATTATACAAATAATATTTAATAAATTCCTTATTTAAGGAAGATTTCCAAGATCATCATAACATAGTGGAGAGAGTATCAAACTATATTTTGTTAATTCAACAATCCCGTAAACAATATTTATATAATACAGTTGTGGATTTGGTTTACTCCACATTACATTTAATATTATCTAATGAGTTATCATGAATTTACCAATTAATTTTAAGGTTATATAATTTTGTACCACTCATCCCATAATAAATAACATACATATATTTTTTATAATATCCAAAACAATCATCATTGATAAATAACATAATTTACCCATTTTAAGAAACAAGTTTCAAGAAGTCATATTTAAAACATTATCAACCTAATATATCCTTAAAAATATATTTATATGTACTTCTAGATAAAAAATTTATTAAATCAAAAAACATAAAATGATATTTTAATCAGAAATTTTTTTAATAAATATATTTCTTATATAATAAAAAACATGTATAAATATTCATTTATATTGGTAGAATTTAAAAATTATAAATCCAAAGAATAATTTGAAGATTTTTTTTAAAAAACCATGTACACATTGTATGTGATTTATGTGATGAATAAATTGAATGATATTGTGGAAATATATTCATTTTTTATATATTAAAAAAATAGTTTTCATACATTTATAATGAAGTTGAAAATTGTGGAACAAGGAAAATAATTTAAATGATTCATATTAATAAATAAAAATAAAAATAAAAATAAATGCGATTATAAAATAAATTTATTATAATTTTATCTATAAATAAAAACTATTATTAAACAATTTCATGAACATGGATATGGAGGAGATTGATTTCAGACCAAATGAATTGAAATAATTTCATCTCATTTATGATTATGTTTTTAGTATATTATTGAACCCAATGGGTTTTAAATAATAATAATTCCTTTAAATCAGAAGAATAACCATAGGATAGGAATATATATGGTGTTTTGTGAGAAATAATATACAATTCCACTAATAAAAATTAATATATAAATATCATGATAAAATGTTCATATATAACATAGATTCCTGCCAATTTAGTAACCATATGAAAACTACATGAATGAGAGAAACATAGTAATATAAGTAAATCCCCATAATTTTGAACTTCTTAATCATGAAATAAATGAATGTGTTGTTTAAAATACACACAAAATAGTGAATATGGAATACATATATCATATCACAAGGAAGGGAGATTAGAGTAAGAAAACCGAAACACCAATTCTAAAAATTCATTATACATTTTATAATAACATGTATAATAACATTATATATTTTTTAAATATATACCATAACCATAATTATTATTGTCATATTTCTATATATCATTCTGTTATAATTTACAATTATACATTAGTTAACACTTTATCACTAAAATAAATATATATGTGCTAACTATTCCACTTCCCAAGCAAGTTTTGATTCATCGGTTATGGTTTCTGCACCATTCTTATGGTAATATAATATTAATAATTTCATATATATGATATTATTTATTTAAAATACATTTAAGACTATTTATATAACTTTTTCCAGAAATAATTAAAACATTTATTCTTGGTGGAGGTAATATTCAAATACATATGGTTGATGTTTATTTTTCCAATGACTAAATGAATACAGGGTAATAAATAATTTTTCATTACATGAAAATAATTATTTAATAAATATAAAAGATATTCATTTTATCATTATATATAAGTATCTAGGGGGGTTTGTTATAAATAATCTTGTACATTTTTTTACAAAGGCACTAGTCCGTATGAATTCATGTACAATATTACCATATTTGGATAGGTTATGTGGAAGGTATAAAGTAGTTGTTGCATTAATGTAATAAAATTACATAATAAATAAAATAATAATTTAATTTCGTAATAATATAAGGGATATATTTGTTGGAGGTTGAAGAATAATTCATTTAGATTAAATAAATATGAAGTGATTTGGATTTTTTACCATACTCATTTTAATATATTTTTTGAAAAAATTTGCTATTACATAATAGTGTTGTTCATTTATGAGACAAGGACCTATATAACATTTACTAGAGTGATTTAGTTTTTTTTTCATATTTTAGATTTTCTAGGGTCATATTTTTTTTGGAGAAGTTTGGTGGGGAATAATTACTATTTTACGTGATAAGTTGTGAAACTTTTGTACATATTCATAAAATAAATTAATGACATGTCACATTTAAAGGAAAACGGATTACATAATGGAAAATAATAGAGAGATGATATATTATATGTAACCTCTCACCGAACCCATTTATTGTGATTTTATAATTTTTATTGTCATTTCCCTTATTTAAAATGTTTACTATAATTTACTTTTATAATAGTAAGAAATTATTTAATAGTAGACACACTAGGAAAAAAAATAATTAAACATTTTTATATTTTTTAGATATTCAGATCCAAAAAAGTTGAATTTTAAATTCTAAACATTTATGAAAATTAATATTAATGTTATAAGTATATAATTAAAACACATTTTCTTTTTGAAAAAATATTACTTAGATTCCAAAATGTCAAAATTTTGATTATAAATGAAATATAATTTATTTGAAAATTTAATTTTAGTTATTAAATAAATATTTGATCTTTAAAATAGTTTTATAAACAATTTTATCACATGTATGTCTTACCAATGTAATACAAGACAATGTATTTATGAAAACTATAGTTTTAACAATTCACCTAAATATGATATTATCATTAATATATCAAAATTTCTTCTTAATTTCATATTTTATTTATTTTTTACATAAACTGAAATTAATCTTCTCAAAATAAATTTAAAAAATTTATAAATTTATAAAATAAATAAAACATATATAATATACAATAAGAACAAATTTTTCATTCAATTTTTTTTAATTATGAATAATTTTAATAAAATTCCTCATAGTAAAAAAATTATTTATTTGATGTTAATAATTTATCGTCATTTTAATTTCATCAATTTATTCAATTGGTATAATAATAATAATAATTACATTTAAAAAATTATTATACATTTTCTATACTTATTTGTTATGATAACTTAATATTTATGTTGGTGTTTTGTTATCATTTATAATTTTCATTTTTATGTTTCACATTATATTGTCATAATTAAATAATTTTTACGATATATTATATTAACATAAAACATTGTAGATTTTTGTTTGATTATGAATGTGATAAACATTCTCAAACACATTTTATGTGTTAATGGGAAATATATATTATAACATCTTATGTTATTTCCTTATACTCCTTATAAAAAACTCACACTAAAAAATTCATTTCTATAAAAAATAGACAGGGATTTTAATTTTACATTATATATTTGTGCTCCTCGGTTGCATCAGTAAATGTTTTGCATCTCCTAAAAAAATATATCAGTTTAGTTGTTTTGTACCAAAACACATTATGTATAAAATCTATATTCTCAAACAGTTATTCCCCATTAGAATATTATTATTGGGATATAAATCCTTAGTTTTTTGTACATTTGAAGGATCATGTTTATACATACTCAAAATTCATTCAAGGAACACATAATAAACATGGTAGGGGTATTTTATCAATAAAATATCCTAACACATTTAAATATTTATGAAACATAACGTGAACAATATATCCTATTATCAATATCACCAATATTCAATATCATATTACAATATTCTATGGTGATATTTATAGGACTACCATATCATAATTTTTAACTATATATCTCTCAAATTATTATGAACATAATTCTTATATTAAATATAAAATGCACTAATTTGTGGATTAATAGATATATCTTTTATATAAATTTCATTATCTAGCTAATGTACCAATGTTTTATGTTATTCAAATTCATCCTAAAATATTTGAATTTTCACTTATATAAATTAATGAATACAAAAATATCCATCTAAAATATTTAATGAAATACATTGTGGATCAAATGATGGTTTTGAATTCAACCACAACATGATTTTATTGATAAATATACCATAATAATATCTAGGTTTTGAACGTTTCTATAATACTAACTCTCTATCTTTGGAGATAATTCAATTATATAACTCAAATCCATATTAAATTATTATTAAATAATTCTCAATATTTGTTTGGTAAACCTAAAATATTTACCAGATATTATTGAGTGTGGGACAAAAATTAATCCTCATGAATTCCTTAAATTATAACCAGAAATTTTGGTCAATTGAGAAATCATAACTGACAGTAATGAAGTGTGCTAACTTTGTAATCAAATAGACCACAACCCAAACTGTGTTAAGTAATTTGGATGTCTTGGAGATTTCAATGATGAAATCCATGCTGATATTTTTCCTTTTCCATATATGTATGGGTAAAGGTAACATAATTCCCATAGACTTTTAACAATTATCCAAATCATGGTAATTCAAAAGTCATTGAGATACAAACTCTATAATATCCCTCAAAATGTTTCCCCCTATAAATTATCTTCAATATATATATATATATATTTGTTCATTATTGATTCATAGAAAATTATGAGTTATTCTCTTCATCACAAAAATTCATCTTCATTATTGGTATTATCTGGCAAAATATCTAGTTTAATAATAATATAATTTACTCATTGAAAATTTTGAACTCTAGATAATTAAATATATTATTTATAGTTTCACAATGACCTTGTGTTCTTATTTAACATTAATATAGATATATGGTTGAAAATTTAATTAAGTAGTCTATTATTTCTCCCCAAAAATAATTATTTCAAAACAATTCTCTATAAATAAATAATTATTAGATTTAATTCAATCCTCCTCATGAATATATGTCCAATATCAAAACAACATATATTATTCATCACTTTTTCTGACTCTCATGGTGGTAAAATATTGAGAAATATTAATTTTAAACAAATATAACCATATCCATTGGAATATATGTATTTATTTATGTGTGAAATTAATTTTATGATTTTATGAGTAGTATATATTACACAACTCTCTTGATATAGAAAATAACTCTATTTTTTATTAAGACATAAATACTACTAGCTCTAAATCCAGAGTTGTGTAATTTTTCCATTATTTATTATTCAATGTGACTGATATAGTCTCTTCATTTCATTATGTATGATAATACATAAAATTCAAAACATTGATGCATTTATATATATTACAACCCCTTCTCTACTACATGGTATTTTAAGTGCATGTGCACTAACCAAAATTATTGTTTACTTCAATTATGGTCTCTTCACATTAGAATATCTAAATGAATAAGGCTCCATTATAGTTCAATGTTTCTAGTAGATATTTTTTCCATGATACATTTCTCACAATGCATCAGTAGTATCCATCAAATATATTAAAACTATGAATCTCAATAACACTTTTTTATATGGGTCATTATTCATTAACATTAATACTTAAAGGGTCCACCGATATACTCTTTTTGGTGATTACGTAACATAATAATGGTACATTAAGAAACCAAAATTATCAAATGATTAATTTTGAAAATAAGGTATCCTTATTCGAGGTATCTAAAATTTTTTTTAGAAGATTGTAATGTTCTTCCTTTCTCTTGGGATATATGAGATTATAATCTATATATAATACACCAAATATTATAAGGGAATCATTAATGACTATAATTATTATATCCATAAATATAGAAAGGTAAGTGGTATAAATAAATATAATAATTAAATATTTATAGTGCATATAATTTATACGGAAGGCTATATTGAGAATACTGATTTTTTCCCTTAATTATGAATATCCAATTCAAAGGTAGATAATTTAAATATATTGAGCTGAATATAGTTGATAAACTATGTTTTCAATACATGGTAGAAGACTCTTCTACTTTATATTTATTATTTTATCTTCTCAATAATAAATTCCAAGATAAATTAGTCTATTTATTGTATTAAAATAATAATAGGTTTACCCGTTGGTGAAAGACAATGTCATATGAATCAATTTTTAATAGTATCCTCAAGTCAATTATTCAATATCATAATATTTAACTAATGTTAATACTAATGGATTAATTAAAAGTGTTGAATCAGTATGTACAAGTTTTATTGAAAACTCAACGACATGAATATATGGAAGACAATGAAAATATATAGAAAAACATATATAAATTCCTGAAAAAATATGTCCATCATCAATTTTGAGAATCTCCAAATAAATTTTTAATAGATCCCCCTTATGAATATGTATTACTGATTATATAAATGATGTAGTTTTAATTCGAATTCCATATTCATCATTTCACTGATAGAATATCATATAAATATTTTACATATTAAATTCTACTTCACTTCATTATAAATTGAAAAAGGATTTATTTAGAGAGATAAAATAAAGGCCACAAATCACATTAAATTTAATACGAGGTATAAAAATAAGAATTTACAGATATAGATTCCAAGAAAAATATTAAAAATTATTTATATACTGAAGGATCAATTTTCATACCATTCATATCATCCATTGTTATTTTTCAATGATATAATATAGTTGGTGATGTGAATCACTTCTACAATATTCCATATATTAATGATTATATAAAACCTGAATAAAATATGATGTTTTTAGTTATAGAGTTGATAATATATTTAAAATTACACACTTAGACTAATGAATTACATTACTTTTTTTATTTCATAATACATTCATTTAAATTTTGGCATTGGAGGTAATTGTATGTGGTTTTCCTCGTCAACAATTTGATTCATGCATTTGTTTGTGTCTTTTTTAGAATTTTCGAAATCACCGTATTGTAGTGTTAGTTGTGCATTTGGTTATTATTTCATCTCATCCTTAATAGGACTCTTCATATATCATTAACAAAAAATTTATAGGTGGTCTTTTATTTCCAATTTTATTCATAATCCTTTTATAATAATGAAATTTAATCTATAAATTATTCAATTATTTCAGATTGATGATGTATTTACTTTCCTCCATCCTTGTGTGTAATATTTTAATTTCCTTCAAAATATAATTATTTTTATTTTCCTCAAAACAATGATAATAATTAGAGTCGAAGATATATATTTATACCTCAAGATAAAAATTAATTATAGGTTCATACCTACCAATTTCATTTATATATAATGCCTTTTAGATACTTGGTGATGTTAAACTAATAAATTGGAAAACAATTCATTAAGTGTTGAGGACAAAATAGAAGATTAATCTTACATATTTTTACTAATGGATTCAAATTCCCACATTATAATTTAAACTCAATCCCTCTCTATCATAATAATAAGATCATGTGGAAAATATTTTTCAAAAAAATGCATCATAAAATAATCCCCATTCATAGTTGGAATATACATCTTGCCTCATATTATTGATAATATTAAATAGTAGAACATCTTAAACTTCTAGATGATTAGGAAAAATTATTTTCATGGATCATGATATATGGATTATAAGACATTTTTATATATCATTTACATATTTGTCATTAATCTGTGAATTGTAGGAAACACTAATCCATGGTGGATGTTGTTTCATAAAGGCCTTGATATGAATCATCTCTATCAGGGTGACATTATGAGAGAAATATGGTTTACATTTTTATCTATATATTGAGAATAATGGAAAATATTATATCTTGTATTGAACCCACACTAATATACCTATTTGGTTTCTCATTTGGAAAATCACAGGATTATACATCACACCCATTATTAACATGGTTCCTCTACTTCCATCCATTTACATAAATAATATAATTTTATGGTGCGAAATAATTATGAATAAAAAAAAGAAATTATTTGAGTTATATCATATGTATTATTTAAACAATAATTTGAAAAAATATATTTTTCAATAAATATTTTGGCCTACCGTTTATTATCAGTTATTCTAATCCAAATATATTTGAACCCTCCATAATATTTCATAAATTGGATATGAAATAACCATTGAATATACCTGTGATTATCAACCCCCTTGTGGAGTTATGCCTCCATATCCTTCCACATGTCAAGATATATTTATTACCCAGTAATATTTTTCAAGGTTGTTACCCCAAGGTGAATCCATTATAGATATTTCAGCCAATTAATTATATATATTCTAGAATGTCATTGCAATGAAACCACACACTTAATAAATTACCAAAAAATAATGGGCATTCCCTATATTAATACATATCCATAAGTTTATCAATAAGGTTTTACAAACCTAATATCATGAAATAATAATAATATACAAAATAATAACTAAACTTTGATCTAATACCAAATTAAGGGAACCTTATTTAAATATAAATTCATATATCATCAATTTAGATGATTATTAATTATTTATGTCTATAAATCACAATCATTAATCATTAAGGATTATTTTATTTGAAGAAAATATTTATAATCATCTTATTTAATAAAAAATCATTAATATCTATGATACAAACATCTTATAATGTACCCTTAAAAAATATATTTTTTAATTTTTCCGTCATATGTTGGGTATATTGAATAATAATAAATTGTAATCATAATTGGTTGGTAAGGGTAAATAAGGATGGTATAAATCTATGATCACAAGTGATAATTACATAATAATAAGGGACTAAATCCATGAGTTTATAAAATTAAAAAATTACATTTAATAGAATAAATAGAATTAAAAAACATATTTATCTTAAAATGTATCCAACCATAGTTTTGTTCAAATTCTTTTACTATACACAATACTTAATTTTACATAACAATAATAAAATTTTAACATTTTTATTTAATGTAACGGTTATAATGTAGCTGTTAAATTATTGAATAAAAATATGATTTCATAACATTGAAAAATAATTATTTGAAACATCTTTCTTATCTATTAAAATATTATAAATAAAATGTGAATCATTTACAAGAAAAGAAATTATTTCTAAAAATATAGTTTCCAAAAAGGTGTTTTAAGAATTCTGGGCATATAGAATGTAAATATAATTTTTATGAAATTTAAAATTTTATAATAAAAAATCACCATCATTTTTTCAAATTAAATAATGAAAAAATTTATTCCTAATTTTTTATATTTTTCTAATTAGTTTTTTTTCGTAATGAATATTAAAAAATTGTGAATTTTTATTGAAAACATCATTTTCGTACATATAATTTATAATGTTAAATTATATTTTCATTTTTATTTAAATAAAAATTACATAAATCTTATATAATATATTAATATTTTGTTCATTAGGATATTGTCATACTGAATTTTGATATTAAAAAATTCTAAACAGTTCAAAATATTCATAATTAAAACATGTTTACTCATTATATATGTAGGATTATTTTTAGATTAAATTGTTCCACTGATGTGATTTACATTTTCAGAAATGGATTCTATAATTGTATGTAGAATAATTAATATTATCTAATAAGTTTTAGTAAAATTTTTCGCATAATTATTTATGATAATAGTTTTAATTAATTATCACAATTGAGGTTCAGAAAAGTTATGTCGATTACATGTGCTTGTATAAAAATTAAATTTACATGGAAATCTGTTTTTTTAATAAATGGAATTAAAATGTAGAATAATTATATATCTTTATTATATTGAAATAACATTTAACTATTTTCTAATATGATAAATTTTCTAGGGAAACAAAAAATATACAATTATCATGTTAAAAAACCCAACATGGTAAAATTGAGTAAACATAATTACTGAGGAATAATATGACGCGAAATGTGTTTATTTTTGGGTCATGATGGTTTTTATTAACCAAATCAACTATAAACTAAATTATTATTATATTTCGGAAGCAAATGAGTTATGGGAGACCTCCCAATAGTGAATACTTTTGGGTATTTTCAAGTCTTCCACTCTATTTTTTAATGGAATTCACTCCCCAAAATAATTCACAAATATAAAAAGAATTTATATTCCAAAAACTAATATAATCACATCCAAATGTTCTTCGAGTAATCCTATAATTATTTTTGAAAACAAATCCCACTAAAAAGTCATTTTGGTCAGATTTAAATAAGATACCCAAAGAAGACGTAATATTCATCAATGAGGGTTTTTGTTCTATTTCATTCTCTAACCCATCCAATTATAATTATAAATATATGATTTAATAATATAATTATCTTATGTAAGCATAATATTTTTTATTTTAAGGGAAATCCATATTGCAACTGATAATTCCATGTGTTTGTTTCTGAAATCATCATTCGCCTGTTTGTAACACTACCACCTCACTATAAGATTTCATTAGTTTTTTCATTACCACCTCTCACAGTTGGGTCTGATTATAGATATATATATTAAATTTTACATTTACAACATAATTATACTTATATATTCATTATATCATATATAAGCTTTTGGTTCCATTTCATTAGGTATATGATAACATCACATTCATGTACAGTGGACTACCGCCTCATGAAGCGATGTGATTCTTTTTTAACTAACATGTCACAAAGAAGATAATAAATGTAATAATAATAAATACTTGTGACATAAATGAAATATTTATTATTTTCATGACATATTTACCATTCATAAACTATATTTTTTCATTTTATTTTTTCCATTTCAGTAACTAAATACCATATCATCATCCGTGGATTTGTGGACTGTCTCCTCTTCGAAGTGATGCATTACCTCATTTCACTAACACATTATAATTAATATATATATAATTATATATAGTTAAAAAATATGATTATTAATATATTATTATCCCATTATAAAGATAAAATGTTACTTACCATCTTTCCATAATAACCATTGATAAATCGAAATGTTACTAATGCATAAGTACAACTTACCATTTACATGATTATAAAATTAGTTCATTTTTCACAACCATATTACATGATGGATTTGAAAATAATAATTTATGTATATATATGATAATTATTTCATAATTACTATTCATTATAATTTTAAATAATGAACTCTTTGACCATGTTCAATCTACCAATGTCATTTTTTGACACATAGGCCAAATACTGTCATAGCTTCAGACGAAAAATTTAATGATTATTTAATTATATATAGAATAATAATAAGATAATTACAGTTATTATTAAAAATGAAAATTTTATCAATAAATTAAATAGATAAAATAAATTTATTATTACGTATGATAAATACACATGTGACATGTTGGACTAAAGGGCATGGTTTTTCTCATATAAACTTTATTTCTATGTGATATACACCATGTTTACCACTATTTCGGTATTGTATAGATATCCCATGGATTAATTATATTAATATTATAGAAATATTTATAGGGATATCATTTTAATTTTGTGGATCACTCTTTAATGGAGTATATAGCTCCATGGACACCAATGTGTTAAGTGATATTTGGATAAATTTTCTTTTTTTGAGATGAATATTATGTTATAAACCTATCTTCATTAATGCGGTGTATATAAAGCATAAT
Organism: Viscum album; assembly: GCA_963277665.1. Classification (NCBI taxonomy): domain Eukaryota; kingdom Viridiplantae; phylum Streptophyta; class Magnoliopsida; order Santalales; family Viscaceae; genus Viscum; species Viscum album. The sequence goes on along the minus strand of OY728140.1, from coordinate 1,449,267,521 downwards.
TTACATGTTATAAAAAAAATATAATTATTTTATTGATATTATATATATCATTTAACATTATTAGTTTTTGGTATTATGATTAGAGTTACGAATGTGAAAAGTTTCATTTGTTACAATCTCATCGTTTATCAGGATTGTTTATCATTGAGTGTCTAATATTGAAATGATTAAATTATCATGAATTATTTTCTGATATGTTTTATCATGAAATTTTCAATTAACATTACAATTTTTGCAATATTTTTATCCTAAAATGATTAATAAATTATTTTAAAAAAATCCAACTTCATTTATCTCTTCAGTCAGAAATATTTTTTCCTCAAAAGAATATATTCCAGAAATGTTTTCAAATATTTTATTAAACTTTTAATACTAATTTATAAATGAATTGTACACCAAGTTTTACTATATATATTTTTTTCAATGTAATATTATTTTTTTCTAAATATTTTCTATTTTTATATTACAGAAAACTTGAAAGAATATTTTTATTGTTTTCTAAAGAATGAGATTTCTTAAAATATTTTCGCACAGAGGGGATGCTCTTTTATGGAATATATAAAATTAGTCTTTGTAATAACCATCATTTCATTTAATCTAACATTCTATGGACACAAGATTATTTTTAACGAATTTTTTAAAATATATATTTTCAAGGAAATGAATTTTCAAAATATTTTACATTTTTAAAATGTAATTTTAAAATATTTTCATACGTAATGTTTTAATGATATTTTAAAGGAATTTACATTCATAAATATAAAAACCCGTTTTTCTACTTATCATATAATGTCAATATTTGTTATTTATACCATCTTCATTCTTTCTCTTGATTCAATAATATTGTTTCAAAGATATTATTATGGAAACTATTTATTTTTCAACAGTTAATCACTTTTCAATGAGTTATTATGGAACACATTCCTTTTCTAGTGGTTAATAAGTTTCAAATAGAATTTTATGGAAAATTTTTATATTCCATGGGATAATCATAAGTCAACAATATTATTGTGGAACCTATTTCTTTTATATAGTTTAACAACTTTATAAAGATATTTTTATGGAACACATTTCTTTTCAACATCATAACCATTATAGAAATGGATTTTTATATAGTCCTTTTATTTTCCATGGGTTAATCTTGTTTCAATGATATTTTTTATTGATTCATTTTATTTTTCATTAGGTAATTGTGTTTTGAAAATGAATAAAATATGATTCAATGAGTTATGATAAAATTAATTCCCTATGTACTTTATTAATTATGGGATTCTATGACATTATATATGATAGTTACTCGCAAATAGTGCCGGGATAGTATGTTATAAAATATATAATGAGTGCACCTAGATATCCCTCAAATATACGGGGTAATTATTATGTTATCTAGAAAATTATATTATATTATTTCCATATGGATATTTCACTTTGTAATGGTAATGTAATGGTTTTTAAGGGTTATGTAAGGGTATTATGGATTTGATCATATATTATTATGATGTTTTTTATTATTAAATTCTTATTACGTGACTTCGTTATTCATAATCTATGTATTAATAGGAATGAATATTCTTATATTATACTCATTGTCTTTTATTATTTCATCATTCTATTATTCTCTTATTATTCTCACGATTGAAATTCATTTTTCAATTCATACATTTTTCATTACAGATTATTTTAGCTAACAGTACTTATTTTTTAATTTTCATATGTTATATGTAATGAGGGTGAATGAGTTTTTTCGAGATGGTATTTCGTAGTGATTATTATTATATCGTAATGTGAAAATGTAAATATGGTGAAGTGAGAGAAAGTTTCATTTTAATTTCAGGTGGATTATTTAGTTAAGAGTTTTTACTAATTCTCTAAAACTCTAATCTATAATGGTCCATGAGGTTTTATATGATCATATTTTTACTCTTCATGTTTTATTGTTTTGATGGAAAACATTAGGTCACACACATCATTATCAATGATGTAAATGTAAAGTTTTCTATTTAAGGAATGAAACAAGTAGTGTGGGTTCATGGATGATCTAATTGGTATCAACAGAAAGTCCTTGACAAATTTGGATAATTTTACGTTTTCATCGGAGTTTATCATCAGAGTTATGGATACATTAATGGGTCTATAATATTAAATTTTCTTCATATTTGAAATTCATAGACACCCCATTTTAGGTTTTATGTAGAAAATACATTTAGGTTATTAATGATTTTTTGGATATATTTTATTAAGATGACATATTTTTTTCCACTATGATAAACATGAAGTGTTATTTAGGGGGTAATTATTTACTAAATTTAATGAAAAATGGAAATCCAATATGCTCGGTTAAAACTCATTTCATCCAGTTATATAACAGGGAATGATCTGTTGACCAAATAATGATAAGTGTTTCCCACATAAAACATAACTTTTTGATATCAAATTTAGTATGAAATTTTTAAAAGAAATGATCATGTTTAAATAATAATCATTTGGGTTTTTCCATCCGAAATATAATTGATTTATAATAAAATAATATATGATCAAATCTATCTAAAAATAGGTATTTTAACATAGACATGAAATGTATGATGAATTTTAATTAGGGATATTTATGAAATGGTTATGGTTTGAATATTGGGTGTTACTATTAAAATTTTGAGATAAATTTATAAATGGATATTAATTTTTTGGATTATTTTACCATGTTAAATTAATTTAGGTTTTGGATAATTTCTTAAGGTATGTGGAATATTATGTTATGTTTTTTTGGAATATGGGGTACTTTAGAAATATTATTTTAGTTATATGAAAATGAAAAATTCTTCTTTTTAGTCATTATTTGGAAAAAAATATGATACTGTGGTGGAAATTGATCAATCAATGAAATTATACTCACAATGTATGTATATTTTCATTCTCTCATAGCCAATATGTTAAGATAATTCATGAACACCAGGAAAAGGATATTAATTTTTTTTATCCCAGTAACATAAATTCTGAAAAACTGATGGTCATTTAAATCATCATATGTTTATGTTTTTAATCACATAACATTGTGTTGATCATTCACTCTCTTATGATAAATGACTTCAATCAATTTTCATAATTATTTCTATTTTCATTCCATGTCCAAATCATTACATCCAACCTACTTTATCCTATTATGAATCATAGTTATTTATTATTCCATATAACCCTTTTTACAACACTATATCTATTATTAGGATAATGTTTTATTAACCATTTTTACAATTTTGGTTCATAATAAAAGTATGTTGAAATATACAAAAATTATTTATAGAGAAAAGATTCAAATTGTTATGATGAAATTTTTTAATGGTAGGAGGATATAACAACATGATTTTGAAAAGGTAAAAAATTATATTCAATAAAATAATTAAATGTAATATAGAGCGTATCTTATGATTCCTACAAAAATGTGTTTCTTCAATAACTTATGTTACACACTAGATCATGTTTTACTGGACAACAATATACTATTAATATTTTTATTTAATAAAATAGATATAATTAAGACATTTAATTGGTGGGTATGAATGGTTGTAACTGGCTTATGAAAATATATATTTTACAATTCCATTCGCCTATATGGCAGACTACCTACTCACGAAGCGATGTGATATATTTTTTTAGTAAAAGTTCCATGAAAGATAATATTGTTAATGATAATAAATATAAGAAATATAAATGAAATATTTATGATATTGATTTTATATTTAACATTATATAGAAATAATATATCATTTTTATTTCTATCTTTTCACTCACTGAAAAATGATAAAGTTATTATTGGATGTTAGGACTACCGCCTCCTCAAAGCGATGCGATTCATTTTTATCATCTACACACAAAATTAATTGTATATATAATTATTTTTACTTAAATTATATGTTATTTATGTTATTATTTTCATTATATTAATACAATATATTACATAGCTTCCTTCAATAATAATAATTGAAAATTGGAAATGTTACCCTTGCACGTGTATGACCAACTATCTCCATGATTGTAATAATATTTCATTTTTCATAACCATATGTCATAGTGGGATTATAAAGTATAATATATAACAAATTATGGTAATTATTTCATTTTTTCTATAAAATATATGATTAAATAATTACCTCTTTGACCATATTCATCCTTAAAAGGATATGTTTTGAAAATTAAGTCGAATATGGTCAAAAAATCAAATACAAACATAATTGATTATGTAATAAAAAAAATTACAATTAAATTAAAATAATTATTAAAATTAAAAAAATTATTAAGAATTTAAATAATAAAGATATAATTTTTAGTCATGAATATAAATACTCAAATGACAACATAGACTCAAGGTATGGCTTTCTCTCTTATCACTTTTATTTGGGTAAGATATATGACTTATTCACCAGTTATATTTTTCTATTTTTTTTAATTCAAATGAATTTATTGTATGATTATTATTATTATTATATTATTATTTTTTAATATATCATTAGTAGGATCGACTTTTCATGGGTTTTACAAATCCAATGTTGCCAAAGTGGTATGAGATTTTTTTCTCAATTTGTCTTCCTTGTGATGTATATTATATTGTAAAGTTATCTTGTTTTATAATGTGTATATAATTACCTTTTTACTTGTAATATAATGAATATTTTTATTTTATTTATATTATAAATTTCATATTATATTATTACATTATGGGTACTAGTATTGAGTGTTTTAAAATTGGTTAATGACTTTTTTTTATAATCTGATTGTTTATTAGGATTTTTTATTTTTATGTCTGTATTTTTTGAAATCTTATAGTTATCATGAATTATATTTCTTATGTTTTATAAGGATATTTTCTTGTAAATTTTAAAATTTTCCTCTATTGGATACAAATTTTATTATAAAGTGTTATTAGGAAAATATGACTTTATTTCTCTATTATTCATAACTATTTTTTTAAACCGTACTCCTTAAATCAGTTTTCAAAATTGTTGATAACAATTTAAAAATGATTTATTAAATTAATTTCCACCCATTTTTACACATCAACAAATGTTTTCAATTTAATCAAATATTTCTCTATAAATTATTCTCATTTGGATTTTATTAAAAATGTGCAAGGTATCTTTTAATCATTTTCTAAACAAGGAACATTCAATTGTTTTTAAATTGAAAAAGGAATATTTTTTATGTAATGTATGGAATTACCCTTAGTTATTAACATAATTCCATTGATCATTCCTTTAAAATTATATGAGGTACTTTTTCAATAAATTTTTTTAAAACATTATTTTCAAATAAGTGGACATTCAAAATTTTTTATGATTAAAAAATAGGTTTTCAAAATAATTTACTCAAAATGTGTTTATATATATTTAAAGGAAATTCACATTAATCCTCATCAACAACATTTGTTGCTACCTATCCTAAATTTGGGATATTTGGTATTGATTCAATCCTAATCCATTCAATATATGGAAGATTAATTTTATAAAGAGGTTTTTATGGAACCCATTTGTTTTTATGGGTTATTCATTTTTCAAAATTTTATTATAGAACCCATTTTTTTCAACATGTTAATCATGATTCAAAAATATTGTTATATATAATATTTATATATATTGGGTTAATCAAGATTAAATGGGATTGTTATAGAATCATTTTTTTACATGAAAAAATAATGTGTCAAACAGATTGTTATGGAACTCATTTATTTTGAATGGGTAAATAATGCTTCAATGATATTTCTATGGAAAACGGTTATTTTTTGGTGGCTAAAAATGTTCAAAAAATGAATAAAAAGATGATTCAATGAGTTTATATTTGGTTAATTATCTATTTTCATTATTCTTTATTTAGAAATATTTTATAAATAGAGTCAGATAGATGGATACGGTGGTATAGGATGTGGGAACCTGAGCTTCCACCTTCGCCAATGGAATCTAGGGTTTGGTCATGGCCATCCATAACTTCCCTGGATTCAAACTCCTCCACCCCGACAACACTGCATCGAATTATTCTCCTTCTTTTGACCCATGGTGTCCTAATAATTCACGAAACCCTTAAGATGTATTGTCCAATCATTCCATAACATATCCTCAAATCATTTCATTTCAAACTGTAAAATCTGATATTGTGCCGCAAGAATCAAATCTTTGTGTTGATACATGAAACCCAAATAAAGAAATTAATAATCACATCTTGGATGGTCCTCATTCGCTTTCATTTATTCTTGATAGATCTAAATATGTGATGAAAAGTTTGGAATCCCCTGGTTTGATTTCATATCTCATTATTATATATGAAGATGCACTGCATCGACCTGTTGATAATATGAATATAAACAAAGGTGATATGTATATTCCATTCAGACTGAAAAAGAATACATCTCTACATGATGCGAGGATAGATCCAATTCTTCTTGGTGGTAATGAATTCCCCACTCAATATTATGATGAAGCATTAAGGAATATAACTTCAGGATTTAAATTGAATTTAGTTAATTCTCCGGGTATGTTCAAAGATTTATGTCGTTGTAGGATTATCCATAATTGTTCATTGACTCAAGTTGAATGTAACCCTACAACTCTTGTAGAGAGACTACAAATTGGGAAAATCTCCTTGATTGCACATATTATTTTACCAATATGTTAAAACCCCATGAAGCATGAATATTTAATTCACAGAACCTCGATTTAATGGGGTATTTCTAATAAAAAATGTGTCTCTCTTGGTCGAGGAATTTTTCATTTATTGTTTCCTTAAGATGAATTGAAGCTTCCTTCCTATAGCATTAGGACCCTGTTATTGAGACCTGGTTGGATTTACCTATATGAATGGTCTTTGGACATTAATTTCTCACATTAAAGACATTAATTTTCTTAGGTATGATTTCATCTTCAGGGGCTAAATTGGGTCATTTTGTATCCAGGGATTTTTCATGAAATTGATATAGAAAGTTGGACTCATATTTGTCTGAATAAGAAAGATTTAGATTTCTAGTTTGGTAACATTTCATTTATTTTTGTGGTGGTTTACCTCACATCCACATTTATTGACAAGGAAACTCTTTCTACTCATTTTTTAACATTTAAATTAATGTTGAATATGAAAAAACTTATTTTATTCAATGTTTGTATGGTTATTTGAAACACTTTGGGGACATGTAATAATCATGTCTCATGATAGGAGTGTGGAATGGGGTGTTATCTATAAAAACTATGCTAAAAAAAGTCAATCATGAAAGGTTTAAATTTGTCAAAGCACATCTTTATGGTGGTGATGCACCAAAGGAACCGATTTCCACTATGGATGATGTGATGATTTCTAGGAAGTCTAATTCTCATTTGTTTAAGATTAAAGGAGAGAGTCTATTGGTGGATGTATCTCCAAATATATCTCATTGTGGCCCTCGATCCATTGGGCTTATTTTGTTAAAGAGGTTACTTTAGCTGGAGAAATCTCTACACAATCTCTGGGATTGATGATCCTTGATCACTCTCAGGTTGATGTCTCTGACCAGACTGATGTACAATAGTGTGTTGATTGTCACTAGTAAATTTAGAATCTCTTCCAATATTATGAATAATCTAAGAAATAGTGGAATGGTTCTGAGGATGAAAGAGGGTATGGTACCCCTATTAAGTATTTGAGCAGTGTTGGGGTGCATCTTTCCCAAAGATAATATTGAGTGGAATAGAAATGATGACTTATGGAGAGTGTATCATGTTTGTTTCCTCAATGTGGGGACCATGAAAGGATTAATCTATCATTCCTAGGAATATTTCTACCTGATCATCTTTGAAGACGCTTGGGAAGGAGGAAATATAAATTTTTATGATATTTAATAAGTATAAATCTCAATATGGGTGGGAGGCTACTAGTGAATATGATTATAGAAATAATATTTCATATTATTATATCTAGGAATGTTATTTAGTGGAAGAGGATATTTTTGTTTGTTTTATTCTATACACATATTATTTATACATTTTATTTATTCTTAACAAATGGTCATAAGTATTGCTTATGACTAGACTTGTTGGGTATTTGGTTGTTTTCCATTACATTTGATTGGTGCAACCAGATACCACCAGGTTAGACCATAATTTCTTATATGATAGGTGAACCTAAATAATTTTCCATTGCATTAGGAATTGATTAATTTTTTCATATAATTATACTATCAATTATTAATATGGCTATTTCAATTTTTAATGGTTATGTAGGGGTATTTTGATATTATGTTCTAAGATACCAATAACTTTTACATATACATTCTATGTCTTCATGATGATTCATTTGATTGAGATTCATAAAACATGGATCATGATTATTGATTCCATTGACTATTACCTTTTTTAAATCCTTATTACTTGTTTTAATATTCAATTATCCATGAATGTTTTGGTAGGAATATTATTATGTTATACTCATGAACATTGATTATGCACCATAACCTTATTCTCTTTTTATGCTCACTAATTACATTCATTGTTAATTCAAATGTATTCCCTTACGGATAATTTGATCTAACCATACATATATTTATTATTCAACAAGTTATATTGAATGAGTTTTAATGAGTTATTTACATAATTGATTTCATGTGGATGATGGTGATGTATTAATGCAAAAAATAAAAGTTGAATTATGTTGAATATGTGATAATTTTATGATCATGTGGATTTTTGTATAGGGGTTTTCCGTAAATCTCTAAAATGATAAACATGAATGGTACTAAAGGATTTAATTAACCGAATTTTTCATTTTTATGAGTTTTGGAAAGTATCAATTAGGTCAATGTTATCATCATCATAGCCAGATATGACATGTTTATGCTTTCATCGCCGAATCTGGGAGTTTAGGTTCATGGATGTAAAAATTGGAATGTAAATATTATTAAAAAAAATTAAAACCTACTATGTCAAATATTGAAAATACATATTCATTGAATAAAAAAGCTATATTAAAATGGCATGAGATAAAATACTTTGGGATATTCAATAATCATGATCCGTAAGAGAACACAATTAAAATATTTTAAATATTTTTGGTACACATATGAATATAATGTAATCTCATCAGTTAGGGATAACTTCTATGACTCTTATAACATGTTATATGGTGTACCATAGTGGATTGATTTCACACCCAATTCGAATGAAAAAGTATATTAAATTTGACAGATAATTGGGTTCACCCCACATTATATTTCATATTATAAAATGATATATCATCAACTAATGATTGAATTAAAGGGATATATAACTATAAACCCACCCCTAACATAATTAATACCATACATATAAGTGCCATAATATTAGAAAACTATCATAATTGAACTATTGATTAATTAATATATGGAAAATACATGGTTTTCATGAAAACAACATTAACAAATCATCATAGTAAAACATCTATAGATTGAAATGTGTTGGAATAAAAATATTATATCATTATGAAAGAAGAAAAATAATTTCCTAATTTTTATATATAAGAAAATAATGTTATAAAATCATTATAAAAAAGATATTAAAAACCAGAAAGAAATATATTTTTCTTTTGGTGACAATTAAAAAATAGAAATCTATAGAATAATGGGAGTAAGATTGAATTGTTGTAAACTGTAATCAAGGAATATAATTTAAATTATGTACACTTTATACGATAGTGTAAGAGTAATTTAATTTTGAACAAATTTAAAAAATCATTCATTTCACACATTTGTAATGAATGAAAAATTATATGCATAGATAAATCATAAAAAATGATTAATTTTAATCATTTTTAATGAATGTAAGTTCTATTATTGAAGACATATGTAGATTAATGATTAATAGGTAAAAACATTTATAAACATTTTTTAATAACATGGACATTGATTAAAGAGAGTGTATACAAAAACATGATAAAAAGATGTGAATTTTCTTATAAGATTTATTTTCAGATGATTCATTAATTAAAAGTGGAGAAAATTGTATTAGAGCATCTAAAATATAACCATTATGAAATAATAAATAAATAGATATCATATAAAATATATTTTTCATATAAGTTTCTCAACAGAAATTGAAATATAAATAATTCATAAAAAAAGTGAGATTGTTACATAAACTCTAACAAATATATTAACCTTGAAATTATGAAATCAAGAAAGAGAGAACATTAGATGGACTACTAAATACAAAATAATATTTTATAGATTAATAAAAATACAAATTCCTGAATATTTATATGCTACAAAAAATAATGATGGTGGTGAGTACATATCATATATAAATGATGGGAAACTAAGATGTGTAAACCATTACATAAATTCCTAATATCCATTTTCGATGATATAACATTTTATATAATAAATTTAGTATTAATATACATTAATATTTGAACTAAAATCATACTTATCATATTATATAATTTTACCATGTAATTTCAGATTACCTATTTATTGTTAATTATTTAATAAATTCAATATTTTGGTGTAAACTATTCTCTTTTCCATGCGTGTATTAGTTTGATGGTTATGGTCATTGCACCATAGTAATGGTTATAATATTATAAAAAGTTTATTAATTTGATATATATTTATTATATAATCATTAATATCTTCCCTTTTTTGGTGGTGATGATAATTGTAATACAACTCATTGTTGAGGGGGTTGTGAGCACATGTACATGAGAAATATTTACAATTTTCAGTGGATGCAATGTATAGAAGGTAAATAATAAAATTTCATTATATGATCTTAATTATATTAAAAATATCATATATATATATATATTATCTATCAATATATATATATATATATGTTATTTTTTGAGGAAGAATTAAATATATCATTCTTGGAGGTGGAAGCCTATATATACACACGTAGTAATGATTCAATTATTAAATAGTTGGGAGGATGGGTGATAATGTTTTTAAAGTGTACGGAAACAATTTGTAAAATTTTCACTTATATAATTTTTTTACAATGTGTGGAATATATTTTCAGGATTTAAAATAATAAATAAATAATATAATTGAAACATTAGTTACTTTGAATTTTCACATCAGTCATTGAGAAAAAAAAATATTTTTAAAATTGATTATGAATTTTAAGGGTTTCTCATAATGAGATAAGGACCTATAACAAATTTAAATATGTTTTTTTGATGTTTTGGGGAATATATTTTTCGATCAAGTGTTTTATTGTGTGAGGAAAATTTTGGGGGGGACGATCTCTATATATAAGTGAAAGGGGGTGAATTTTTTTTAAATTTTCTAAAAATTATATTAATAGCATGTCACATTCATAGAAAATTTGATCAAATAGTCAAATGTAATGGATAAGGTGGGATTATATGTTGATCATACTCTCATAGACACATTTGGAGACATTCTTTGGCCTTTTTTCTTTCTTTTTCATTTTATTGTCTTTTTACAATATTTTATTATCACCATAATTTCTCAGTTTTTAATATCGCGGAATTATTTTTATTACAAAAATAAAAATTATCCTTATTAGATAAATTTTTCCTCCTGATTAAAAATATTAAAAATATTTTATACTATAATTTTTTTATAAGTAATGAAATTTTTTTCTAAAATAATAAGTTCTTAATGCACGGAATATCTTTTTTATGAAAATAATTTCTTCAAAAAAAATGTCTTACAATGGATTTTAATATTAATATTTTAATTTATAAATGTATAATTTTAGGTAATATATAAATATTTTATTATTAATAAGGTTTAAAATATTCTTTCATTCTTATAATATAATAATTTAATTAATGAAATAGAACATATAAAATAATTTTTATTCAATATTAACAAACACTACTAAAAAATGAGGCTACTAGCACAGACCTATAGCCAATGTTTTAAAACTATGGCTATAGGTTAGTTTTTTGGGGCCTATAGCCATGGTTTTCAAAACTGTGGTTGAAGGCCATTGATAGAGGCCAATGTTTTCGATGGCCTATAGAAAGAATTTTTGAAAACTGTTGAAATAGGGTTTTCGCTCTTCCATGGGAAAATATTTCCCACAAAAAAGTTGGCCAGAAGACCTACTGCCACAGTTTTGAGGTAATTTCCATGGTTTATATTAATATATATCAAAAAATATATATATATATCCCCATATTTTGAATTTGTGTAGTGGTGAGTACGTTATTTCATAAAGGGGAGGTTCATGGATCAAAACTCGCTGGTGACATTTTTTATTTAGGCTATTTCCATGGTTAGCTTTGGCTAAAGCCAAAGTTGAAACCATGGCATTAGCTCAACCTCCACGGTGGCCATTATTGAGGCCTATTTACATGGATTTTAAAATTATGGCAATAGGTTATGACCTAAAATAAAGAAGCTAGTGGCCACGATTGGCCAAAACTGTGGTCATAGGTTACGACCATGTTTTTGGGGCCTATTACAATGATATGGAATAGTGGAAATAATCCTCTTTTCTAGTTTTGATAAAAATTACTATTATCAAAAAAATAAAATATATTTCTGTAATATAAGATGATATTACTATTTAATTTTTTTTTCTTGTTTATGAAACACAAATTAATAAATTAATGTATTTCTATTTTAAATAATTTATATAATGTATATAATAAAAACTGAACTGATTTTTTATCCCGTATTCATTAAATTTTAATTCATTAAAGTTAAATAATTATTTAATTGATGTTATTAATTTATTATCCCTATTATTTTATCTATAAAACATTTTTATATCATCATATTCACATGTGAAGAATTATAATTCATGTATTAAAATAAAATATCCTAGTATTTTTTTATTTAGTATGGTTTACTATTCATAATTGTATTTTTATTAAAGATGGTTCATAATATATTTTGAAAAATTATTATTGTTGACCTTGTATTATAAAAATTAATAATGTTAAATATTTTAGTTTATTATTATATATTTTAGAAGACACTAAAAAATTAATTTATTATTGGGAAATATATTAAAAAAATTCTCATGTTAAAAGAATTATTCTAGATATTTTCTATAAATAGTTCCATATTTTTCACACGGTTTTCCAAAGAGTGGTGAATATCCATGAGGGAATATATTCTATATATTTTTAACTCAAATTATTTCAATTTCTCAATATAACTCTTCAAAATCAAATACAATACTAATAAATTAAAATTATGATTCAAAAAATTTATACTAATCAAGATAAATATTGAATTATAGATACACACATCTTGACTACCCTAGGTAGCACAATTTTTTATTATGATAAGTGTTTGGCGGTATAATATTCTTACATATATATCTCTAGTGAAATGAAATCCTACCTATTATGTATCCCAAAATTAAAATAAAATAAAAATTTGGCTCTAATGAATAATTTCATGAAGAATCCCAGGATACCGAGACACATAACCCAATATGGTCTGTTAAAATGTACAAGTCACATTAATAGTCAAAATGGGAGGACATATTTTGTCCAGGTATCACGAAATACACAATTTTCAATTGTTTTTGTGAAAAAAATAACTTAAAAGCAATATTATATGGATGTATGAAATAAATACATTTTTATATAGAGACCCACATGATGATACATAAAACCCCAATAAAAATAAAAATTCCAGGATATATTAAACAATTAAATTTAATTATATTAACATACACACAAAATTATATATATATATATATATATAGGAAAACAAAATATCAAATTAATAGAAGAGGACTATGAAAATTTAAAAACAACAAGTTTTTATAATCACCAAAAACTAAATTAATAATAGAGAATGTTCTAATAGAATGTCCAAATCCCCCATCTCCATGTATTGATTGACATATCATCACTTTCAAACAATTGTATTCCCAATGTAAAAAACCGATTTCCGCTCACAACATCTAACAAAAATGTACAAATAATATCTATAATTAATCATTATGAAAATATATAGATAAACGGTGTTTCTATAGGGGTGATCAATAACAACATGTAGTTATATTCCCCACACCCCCTATATTACCATTAAATGAAACATCATTTCACTATAGATTGACATAAAACTATGATTGTACTAATTTTATTCTATATTGAATTAATTAATGTGAGGACCTCATAGGAAATAATATGCTTATATATAATGTGATTAGTCATTTATAATAAAACATATACTAGTGCATTCAAAGATAATGGACCAATTTGATGTAATGAAAAAAATATTTTTTAATAGATATTATTTTATATATTCTATTGTATAAATAATATATTACCGGGCTTATTATATTAGTATAACATTTATATCTTATTAAAGATGGGTGATTGTGGTGTATTTCTGAATTTAAGATGAAACCAATTTTTATAAATATATGATAAGTATAAATGGAAATAGATGTATTACTAAAACAGTAATGAAAATTTTATAGGTTACCATTTTCTAATAAATGTGAGTTGATTTCTATTAGGTTATCATGTAAACCACATTCACATAAATTGAAAAAATAATGATAATCATAAAATTATAAAAATAAATGATATAGTGATAAAAATAATCTAATAAAGAATATAAAATAAACTATAATTGGATCACATATGATCCATAGATTCGAAATATGACAACACAATAATAGAATATATCTCTTTGAAATGTTTTATGTGATCCAACTACATAAACACTCATTATTAACCAACCCAACCTAAATAATATGAATAATACTCTATGAAGAGAATAAATGTATTTTGGGTCCAGTTTCATGAGTGTAATAATAAGCTAATACAATATTTCTACATATATTTCCCACCTTACCAACTATTGTATAATAACCCTTCCCATTATTAAACACCTAAACAAGATTTATTACATAATATCACACATAATAAAATCCTGAAGATCGAGAGGTCCACCTTATTTGGGAATTAAGAACATTACATGACATCTTATGATATAAAATACAACATCTTTATTAAAAAAAATATATTTACATTCCCATAACATTACTTCATACATAGAATTGCATGGGATATCCTCAAGACATACATAAGAAAATGGGTCAGCTATAAATCCCAGTAAGGGGGTAAATGAGGCATAACACGAACAATAAAATACATGTTATGCAATAGTAATATCAATGGATAATAAGAGAAGCATGAACATAATGTCATGAAAAATCATGATTATCATAACATGGAAATGTGGTAACAACAATCAACATGAAATTAGCACGAGCGATAGATCATTTAACAAGGATTTTTGTTATTAAAACCTCAATGCACATAACTTAGCATGTGTAAACCATCATTGAACATGAATTATCATGAGTAAACACTCATTTGTTCCTAGAGTATCGTGATACTATGAATTACCCAATGCATTGGAGCGCTATCAGGTCTCACCCATCATAAAAATTTCATTTCATTCATATGTATACCACATGGATCATATAACATGGAATAATGAACATCATAAGTTATTCCATGATTAAGGAATGGGGAATAAATAATATTAAGTACCATTCAATTTGTATATGTGCATAAAGGTGAATACCCTTGATAGAGAAATGGATATAGTATTCACTAAATGATGATTTTGTCTTGGAAAATCGTGGTCTAATTTCAGTAGCATAACATCAACACAAGGAAATTCATAATTCAAATTTATGAGGGATAAATGGGAATATCATAATTTATAAATGAAATAGGATGTAAAGGGATCATGTAACATAATATCCCAACATATAAAATGGAATTTAGAAGCATAATATGTGAGAAATACTTGAAATCGATATAAGAAGAGAGAAATACCTTTCAGATTTTAGGTATGGTAACTGGTATACATAGAAGGCATTAATTAGATAGAAAGCGGTATCTCATCATTCCAACATATGGAGGGAGGAATGGGGGAGGTGTGAAATCATATTCCCAACATTTTTAATTGAATGAAAAATGGTATAGAACAAGAAGAATCATGAGAAAATGATAAAGGAATGAATCCCTTACTTGACTGTGTGACTTTATTATCTTGATGAGGGATATTTGTGCTTTAATGGGATTCTTGATAGGGTACGGTAGAGTAGGGACGTACTCCAAGGATTTTGTGTAAAGATAAGTATAAAAACCCTGCTCTTTATTACCCATTTAAAAATGATTTATTACATAAACATGCACGTAAGACAACTCTGAGAATCGATAGATCTAGTGTATTGATAAATTAGGAACATTACATATGAACTTAGAACATAAAACACAATATCTTTTTTGAAAACTTCTTTTACATGAACACCACATTCCATCATACATAACATTTCATGGGATAACTTGAGGACATGAATAAGAAAAGGGTGATCTATAAATCCGAGTAAGAGAGTAAAAAAGAATAAAATGAATAATATAGTACATGTTATGACATATGAATATCAATGGACACATGAGAAACGTGAAAATAAATTCTTGATATAACATTATTATCATAACATGGAAATTTGGAAATAGTATTTAACATGATATTAGCTTGAGCTAGGGCACATTGAACACGGATTATGAGTAAACCCTCATTTCACATAAATTATCGTGAGAGAACCATCATAGAACATTAATTAGAATGAGTAAACCATCATTTAACGTGATCAATATTGATACTAATCATTACCCAAATCATTGGAATGCTATCTAGGTATACCTTTTATAAACATTTCATTTCATGCATAAGTGTGTCAAATGGATCATACAACAAGTATTCATTAAACATCATAAATTATTCCAGGAATTAGAGATATATAATACAAAATTTAAGTCCTAAAAAAAATTAATTATGCATAGAGGTGAATATCCTTGATTTGGAAATGAGTATGGTATTCACTTACACAATGATTTGGGCATGGGGAATTTTGGTGTAACTTCGGCAGCATAACGACGTTAAAAAAATTGTAAAATGGTATGATGAGGGATAAAGGGGTCTATCATCATTTATACATGAAATGTAAAGTAAATTCTTAATTGAACATATTATACTAACATATGTAATGGAATTGAGATTAATTACATAAAATAATTTAATGAATGTAAATGAGAAGTGAGATATTCATTATAATATTTTGGCATGTGAATAGGTGTACATGAGAGGAATTAATGAGAAAGGAAGAGGTCTATAATCATTCAAAAATAAGAAGGCCATTATGGGAGATGTGTGGAATCACACCCTTACATTTTTAATTTAATGTAATATGGTATTACATCCTTAGGAAATTTGGACAAAAATGAGAATGGAAGGAATCCATTAAATAGAAGTGTAATCCCGGAGGGTTGGGAGAGGCTTGAGAGAAGCCAATATGGTGATTGGGGTTCCACTGAAGGATTCTATAGAGATGATGCAATAGGTTGGTAGAACTCCAAAGGTTTGTAGTGAATAGGAATGATGGATTTTGTTGGTTTATAATTCAAAGGAGAGGGAATTCATTATTATTTAGTTTTTGGACACTACACAATAAAAATAATAATAAATACATGCCACCACATGGGGTTTTCCCCTGGTTTTTTTCAAATGGGAGTGGAAAAAATTACATTATAAGGTAAATCCCCAAACATATTAAAATATTAGGTTTTATTATGTGGAGGTGATTCACACTCTCTAGGATATATTTTTAAAAAGAAAAAATATTTTATAAGTCTTGGAGGTTCCACTAAGGAACCATAAAAGTAATCAGAAAAAATGTAAAATCATATCATTTTAATGATAAAACATATATTGGCTGAACAAGGCTTTTTTAGTATTTTATTACATCACTATTGTGTCATTATGATGTTATAAAACACATTATATATTTAAACGGTATTTAATTTTGATCCAAAAAAATTGACTATCTCAGAGAAATATGAAAAATAAACCATTATAAAATTTCGACACCCTAAATACAAAAATGATATTCATTTTATCTAAATACCTTTCTAAATATTTGAATTTCCCTATAAAGAAGAGAAAACGTCATTTATTGAAAATTCAAGGGTTTTATCAAAAAAAAATTTCAATCATTATTTAAAATTTCAGGTGTATTTCTAAAAAAATTATAACATCATTTATATTAAATAAAAATTAATTTAGTAATAATATATTGTTAAAATATTATTTAATTCCAAAATCCATTAATTAATCAATATAAATTTCTTATTTAAATATTAACATAAAATATTACATGTGCATTAAAATCCATTTTCAATGTAACATCAATAAAATGAATGTATGTCATATATTCTATACAAAAATAATGAACATAATCATAGTGCTAGGGAATTATTGTATAACCCCTTATAACACCTGTATAAGACATATCGATAAAATGTGTGATGGTGACAGACTATTCGTGAGACAAAGAAAACAATTCTATGGTGGTATTCTATATTTACTTCTAATACTCCCATAGGTGGATCAGTTCAAGCTGAAGGTGTTAGAGATCAGATTGGTCATTGTTAAGAGTGAAGTTGAGTGATGTTAGCTCATTTCAGATCTCTGAAAAATTGTCTTTGTACGGAGAAATTAAACTGGATGAGGTCGTCACATCCTTTTACATAGTAAATTTGATTTGTTAAAGCCCTATATTTATACTAATCATGTGCTCACTGTTCAATGGCTATATTTTCAATAGTAGTAATTCTTAATGGTAATTTAAAGAACCCAAAAACCTAAAACTGAGGAAGGTAATATGTAACCATAATACATTTAATTTTATCAAGAGGAATTTTAATTAATAAAAGATTATGTAATTAAAATCTAATCCCATTATGAAATTTTGACCTCAAAATTTCCTTATCCCACCCTAAAATAAATGACGGTAACTATTCTTCATCACATCCTCTAATTCCCACATCACTTCTTCAAACATGAATTTTATCGACAACACCTTGACAAGGGCCATTTTATTTTTGTAGAACTTATTCCCTATGATCTAAGATCATCATCGGCTACAATTAAAAGGAGAGTGTATTCTCCAATGGTACCACATCTGGATTGAGTACATGAAATTGGCCTGGTATGTACTTATTCATGACTGATACATGGAATACGTCATATAAATAAGATAAGTTCGGTGGGAGTGCTAGTAGATATACCACTAATCCTATGAAATCAATGATCTCAAAAGGGATGATGTACCTTTGAATAAGCTTTCCCTTCATCCCAAATCTCAAAACTCTCTTCCACTATGATATGTGGGGGAGTACTATGTATCTAACAGAAAACTCTAGGTCTCATCTATGATTATCTCCATAGCACTTTTAATGACTTTGAGCAGCCTTAATGCGTTGTTGAATGGTCTTATCCTCCTCCACCAATTCATTAAACATTTCGATACCTAGGAGTTTTCTCTCTGTAAAATCATCTCAACATGCCAGTGTTCTGCACCTCATACCATAAAGGGCTTCATAAGGATACATTTGGATGCTTTAGTGGAAACTATTATTATAAGAGAACTCAACCAGGGGAAGATGTTGATCCCATCATACTTTGAAGTATATTGAGAATTATCTCAACATGTCCTCAGGTCTTTGGATTGTCTGCATAGATTGGCCATCAGTTTGAGGATGATAAGTCATTTTTATGTTCAGCTCAGTATTCAGAGCATGTTGGATATTCTGCCTGAACATAGAGGTGAATCTTGGATCTCAATCATATACAATCAATAGCGGTACTCCATATAGACTGGATATCATTTTTTTTCTTTCTATGTATTCTTATTTACTGTGAAAAAGTCCATCGTAATGTTTTCCCATTTCCATGTTTCTATGAGTAGTGGTTGCATCATCCCCTTAGACATATGCCCCATAGCCTTTACATGCTGAAACACTAGGATGTTTGATGTATACTCAACAATTTCCTTCTTCATGTTATCCCACCAATATTTCTCTCAGAGATCTCGATACATCTATGTGTTTCCTGGGTGAATGGAGAAATTATAACTATGTGAATCATCGAAATGATCTTTCTTTAACTCCAGATTTGATGGAACACATAGTCCTGATCCAATTCTCACAATTCCTTCTTCATTAACATTGATCTCTTGGGATTTCCTTCTTCTGATAGTATCCCATTTCTTATAAATATCCACATCATTCTTTTGAGCATCCTTTAACATTTTCAAAAGATTTGGTTGAGAAATCATTTGTGAAAGGATTTATGATGTTCGGTTATTTTGGGTTTCCATGTCCATATTCATCAAATCCAAGAATATTGTATCCTTTAAAATTCGCATCAAGGAATGATTTGTTGGATCCTTTCTACTTAGAGAATTTTCCACCTTGTTCTCTTTCACTGGGTTTTGATTGATTCAACAGTCATAGTATTTGATCAGCTCTAACCATATTCATTGGTGCATGTTCAACTCTTTTTGTGTGAATATATACATGAGGCTTTTGTGATCCGTATATATTTCACACTTCATCCCAAAGATGTAATACCACAAAATTTTCAACGTGAATATTACTATACCTCACTAAAATCATGTATTGGTTAGTTTTTATCATGAACTATCAATTTCCTTGAAGCATATATAATGAATTTGTCATTTTTTCATCAACTCAGACCCCATGCCATTCATCAAATCATCACTAAATACATCAAAAAGTTCTCAACATGTGGGTAGTGTGAGCATAAACACAGTGATAAGCATCCATTTCAACTATGTGAAGCTTTCTTTACATCCATCACTCCATGAAAATTTCACTCCCTTCTAAGTTAGCTTGAATATAGGGTTTGACAATCATGATAAATTTCTCAAAAATCGTAGATACTATCTAGCTAACCAAAGGAAGATGTAGATATCTATCATAGATGTTGGCATTATCCATCCCTCAATTGCATTTGTCTTGGAGGGATCCAGATATATCCCATTTATTGTGATGATAGGAACCAATAATGAGACCTCCCTCAACCAGAACTCAATGTTTTTGTACTTTTCATAATGATTCTCCTTTCTAAAGGTCTCTAGTACAGTGCTTAGATGCTACTCATGATCCTCCTTTATTTTGGAATATATTATAAAATTGTCAATAAATACTACAAGAACTTTTTTAAGATAATCTAAAAATACTCTATTAATTAAGGCCATGAATATTGATGGATAATTAGTGAGTCTAAAATGAATTACTATAAATTCATAGTGCTCATATATTGTACTAAAAGTAGTGGAAGGGATATCCTTTTTCTTCAACCTTACTTGTTAATATCCTGACCACAGATCCACCTTGGAGAATTATTGTTCTCCATGTAGTAGATCGAACAATTCATCAATTTGTGGTAGATGATACTACTTATTTAGTTTGTTTTTGTTAAACTCACGATAATCAATGAAATAGAGCATTTACCCATCCTTGTTCTTGACAAAGGAGACTGATGCACCCCATGGTGAAGAATATTGTCATATAAACCCTTTATCCAGATTCTCCTGTAGTTGTTTCTTTAGCTCCTTAAGCTCCAAAATATCTATTCTATATGATGTCGTAGATACTAGATATTCCTGATGTATATGATCAATCAATAATTCAACATCTCTTCTAGGAGGAAGGTAAGTGAATTCCTTGGGGTACACTTCAGCGAATTCCATCACAATAAGAATGTCATCAAGGATGGGTGATTCATTAGACTCAATCATCTGAGCAGGATACACATGCTCATAGGGTAGAAAGTTCCACTCTTCAGATTATGGTGCTAAAGAAGATTCATCCCCATCCATGCACTTTTACAGAATCAGGGGTCGATTCTCCACATGAAGAGTGATTTCCCTCTCACGACAATTTATGTATGATCTATATAGGTAAATCCAATCAATGCCAATAATTTCATCAAATTCCTCTAGAGTGGGTATGAATAGGTTAGTTAGGAAGTTCAATTCAAAAATTGTGATAGGAGATGAGTTATATTCATGTGATGCAATGATTTCCCCTTTTCCATTCTCACTGATATCTCTAATTCCATGTTTTTTGGTGGTGTTGGGATTTTTCTACTAAACTATAATGATATGGAAGAATGTGTAGAACTAGAAAAAAAATTAGTATCACTATTATTGAATGTATTACTTCCATACCTATCACCACTTCATTTTCAGTGTTCAGTTAGGCGGTTGATATGTTAAAATCTCTCCCATTCTACCTTGGAGGTTATTGGTTGCATCCAAAATCCCTTTTCATAGGGAACTGGGTTACAAAGTACCATGGTTATTTGCAATTGATAAAATAAACAATGCATTGAGGGTCGAACACAGCATTCCTCTCCTCTTTCGTAGTAGTGGGATTTTCTTATCGATAATCAATGACCAGGTTCCCTTCACTTCCACAACAAAAACATTTCCTTGTAACCTTCATAAAATTTATGGGGTGATTCATTCCACACCATTGGATATTGGAGTTCTAGAATTTTTTAGCACCATTGGATTTATCAATCAGACCTCTAGATCTAAAGTCTACTTTCTGGTTATTATCCCCGTGATACCCCTGAGATTCACTGATCTAAATCTCAACATTGAGGACACATCATACAATTCCCTCGTATCTATCAATGTCATAGATCTCCAAGGATTTACATAGGCTCGGTTTTAGCCAACCAAATTAGAATTCTACCATGCGTTCAGGGGTAATGACAATTACATAGGCGTATCATGAAAACCTTGTAAAGTTTTCCTCCTATGCTCTAATGGATTCATCTTATTTTTTCTTGAGGGAAAGTAATTACCTTTCCAGATTAATTTATAGGGTTCAAGGAAAATATTTATCAAAAATAATTTTCTAGAAATCCTTCAATTCCAACGCATAGACCTCTTCTTCATGCTTTGTATTTTTGATCAATTACCACTATTTATCAGCTTCACACACCTTATAATAAGCATCCATAAAAGACTTTCCTTGTTCAGAACATTAAATTAAGGGGAATATCTTCTCAATGGAGTTGTTTCATTGTTCGATGAATGAGGTATGAGATTATCCATTAAAAGAAGGATGCATTTATCTCATGAAGCTCTCGATTGCGATTTTTTCATTCATGGGGGGGTGATGTTGCTACTAAAACTTGTTTATATTCAAAACATGAGTTAACTGAGAGAGTATTGTCAAAATGTTTGTGACTCCCACTCCCATAAAAATGAAAATCTCATTAGAATAGTCATCACATTGAAATTTGCATCCGTTGTTAGCCTGAGTATCCCTATTACAGGCCATTTTATAGGAAAAAAGGAATGTTAGGGGAAACACATAAATGGGAATCCAATGAATAAAATGGATAACTTATAAATTAATTTTATTTCATTATCTTTTGAATTTATACACTTCAATATATGTTATCTATGATATCATTGACAACGTATATTCTTAGGGGAATTTTGTATTCCCTTAATAATAGTTCATACGATGCTTATGAATTTACCAAAGCATATCCCCTAGGAGTGTAACAACCAAGACTGAAGAAAGTCCCATTGTCAGTCATCAGTTCACATTCGAGTCTAGATCAAATTAGTGTTTTCAGGATTTACCCCAAGATACAATTGTGCCAGAGCCACCTATACATGTTCTTATCCAGATAGGAATGTCTTTGATTAATAACCCACATAATCTATATTCACCAAAATTTAAAGATGTTTTTTATTATACCTATTCTTATACCTAAATCATTCACTATGGTTTTCTATTTCTAATACCAAAAATAAATAAACCAATCATTTCATACCAACCATAAAAACCCTGCACATTATTACACAAATAAACAATATTTATTACATAAAATTTCACGTAAGAAAACTATATTGATCGAGAGGTCTAGTGTATTAGAAAATTAAGAACATTACATAACAACTTAGAACATAAACCAGAACATCATTATTGAAAACTTCTTTTACAAGTTCACAACATTCCTTCATACTTACCATTACATGGGATAACCTGAGGACATGCATAAGAAAATGGCGAGCTATAAAACCAGGTAAGGGAGTAAACAAGTCGTAACATGAATAATATATTACATTTTAGGAAATAGAAATATCAATGGATCACACGAGAAACAAGAACATAAAGGAAAGATATACCATGATTATCATAACATGGAAATGTGGAAACAACATTTAACATGATATTAGCAAAAGCAAATTATCGTTGCACATGGAGCAAGAGTAAACCCTAATTTCACTTGAATTAACATGATTGAACCTTCTTTTTCTTGAATAAGCATAGGTAAGCCCTCAAATCACTTGCCTTATCATGATACTACTCTATACCAAATACATTGGAGTGCTATTGGGGATCACCTTTTATAAACATTTCCTTTTATGCATAATTGTGCCACATTAATCATAAAACAAGAATTCAATAAAAATCATACTTTATTCTACAAATAAGAGATGTGGATGAAATAAATATAATTCCTTAATCAACATTTACATGTCATAATGGTGAATTCCCTTGATAAAGAAATGGGTATGGTATTCACTTACACAATGATTTTGGCATGGGGGATTTTGGTGTAACTTCGGCAGCATGACGATGTCAAATAGAAATCATAAAATGTGTTGATGAGAGAGAAATGGTCTATCATAATTTATACATGAAATTGATAGTAATAGGGTAATTCAATATTGTATCCCAAAATAATTAATAGAATTTACATTTATAATATAAAATAATTGTTTGAATCTAAATGAGAAGAGAGTAATTCCTAATGAATTTCACCTTGGTAACTAGTGTAAATGGCTGTAATTGATGAGAGAGAAAGAGGTCTCCCATCACTAAATCATCAGTAGGGAAGTATGGGGTGGTTAATAATCATATCGAAACATTTTTAATGGAAAATAATAGTTTTTGACATCATAATGATATTTTGAAAAAAAAATAGAAAGTAAGAAATACATTAGTTGGGTGTGTGATCCCAGAGAATTAGGATAGGCTTGAGAGAGGCATGTTGGGAGTTTGGGGCGCCTTGGGAGGATTCTAGATATATGAAGAAAGAGGTTGGAAGATCTCTAATGGTTTTTAGTGGATATGAATTTGAGATTGAGAGGTTATATATATGAAATGGGAGGGAAATCATTATTTTTTAGGTTTTGGACACTACACATTAAACAAATGAAGACCACACACCACCCAATGGTTTGTATTGATGGTTTTTTCCAAAAAGGTAGTGGAAAATTATTTTAATGTCCAATGTAATAAAATATTAAAATATATACCTTCTTATATGGAGGTGAGTCACACTCTCAATGAAATCATTTTAAAAAGATAGAACACTTTATATGTCTATGAGGGTCCACTGAGGAACCATAAAATTAATAAAAAAACCTAAAATCACATTATTTTAAAATAACAGAATATTTTATGAACATAACTTTTTTAGTATTTTATTACAACACAATTGGGTAATTATGATGTGGTAAAAAATATTATATATTTAAATGGTATTTAATTTTTACCCAAAAATTAAACTATGTTAGAAAATTATGAAAAACTCACCATTAGAAAAATTTTACATCCTGAATAAAAAATTGATATTCATTTTATCTAAATAATTTTCTAACCATTTGAATTTCCATTTTTAAAATAAAAACAAACATTTATTGAATATTAATTGGTTATGATAAAATCATTTCTCAAACCAGAATTTAAATTTCAATTGTATTCATAAATCAAATTATACGATCATTTATATTTCAAAAATAAGTAATTTAAGAATAATATTTTTGTAAAAATATTATTTATTTAAAAAAACCATTAACATATCAAAATATATTTTTTAATTGAATATTAAATTAAAATATATTTTTTTCATTAAAATCCATTTACACACTAACAACAACAAAATGAATGTATATTCTTAATTATATAATAAAATAATTCACATAATCATAGTGCTACAGTCTTGTTTCATAACCCCTTATAACACCCGCATAAGACCCAAGGTAAGGTGTAAGATAGTGAAAGACACTTGGGGGATCAGATAACATTTCTCAGGTTATAATATCTATCAACATCCACTTCTCCCATTGGTGGTTCCATTCATGATTAACGTTATGAAGCTCAGCTAGGGATTTCTCAAGACAAAATCCTAGTGACTCTACCTCATTTCTGATCTCTGAAAAATGGACTTCATATGGATCAATTCCAGTGGATGAGTATATATCTTCCTTTTTCTGAGTAAATTATATTTTTCAAGGCCCTATATTTATACTAATCATGTGATCATTCTTCAATGACTATATTAGAAATGGTATCAATTCCTAATGGTAATATAAAAAATCCAAATTCATAAAATAAAGGAATTGTAAATGTAACAATAATAAATTAAATTACATCAGGAGGAATTTTCATTAACAAAAGATTGGGTCGTTACAAGAAGTGAGAGTTGGGGTGTGTTTATAAATGAAATGAGAGGGGAATTCTTAATATTTCACAAACATGCATTTTAGAATCTATATAATTAAATATTCAAAACCACAAACCATCCCATGGTTTCATCCTATGGGGTTTTCCAAATATGAGTAAGAAAAGTTATTTTTTATGTACAATGGCCGAACATATTAATATATTGTTTTTTCTTATGTGGAGGTGAGTCACACTCTCATGGAAATGAATTTAAAATTAGAAAATATTTTATTCCTTTTGGTGAATTCACAATGGATTTATGAAATAAGTAAAAAAATATAAAATAACATTATTTTAATTGAAAATCATATATTGGTCCAAGAATACCGATTATATTATTTATTAAATTAATTTTCGGTCCTTATGAGGTCATAAGAAATATATTTTATTTATATAGTATTTAATTTGTAGACAAAAAATTGATTCTCAAAAAATTATGAAAAATTCACTTTTGGATAATTTCAACGTCTTGATTCGAAAAATAAAATTCATTTTATCTGATAAAATTTCAAAACATGTGAATTTGTACTTTTAATATGAAAACTATCATTTATTGAAATTTCATGTTTCTTTAGGAAAACAATTTTCATGCCTCAATAATTTTTTTTTGACTTCACAGAATTATATACTCATTTATTATTGATAAAAGTAATTAGATAAAAAAATATTTTTAAATATTAATTATTTTGAAAATTTATTAATTCATTAAAATATACAGATTTTGTTTTTTTGTATAAAAATATATCTCATAATAAACTGATTACATAACCTTTTACAGATAAAGAACTGATATAGTTACAATTTAAAAGAATTTTTTTTCTAATAATATTAATAAAAACCATAGTTTGACATAATAATGTATATATATCTCAAAACTAAATTTTTTTCCCAGAAGAAAATTTATCATATTCATCATTTTTTAAGAAACACTATTCCAATAAAAGAATTGATGCAATACCACTATTATTTAAAAAATAATGGATTACACAATATGTTACTAATAATTTAGTACGCAACCCTTTATAAAACCCACATAAGAACTACGATTAATGTGTGTGATGGTGACAGACTCTTGGGGTGGATCGGGTAACATCACTCTGGAGGTAATCTCAATTAACTTGAACTTCTCTTAAAGGTGATTTCGTTCATGATTAATGTGTTCAATCTCCTCTTGGGCTTGTTCAAGAGAAAATCCTAGTGATTCTACCTCTTTTCTGAGCTCTGACTAATTTTCTTCGTACATACCTAGTATAATGGATGTTTCTATCCTCTCCTTTCTCTAAGTTGAAAGGATTATTTTTAAAAAAAATTATAATTATATCAGTCATGTGATCACTGTTCAATGACTATATTATCAACATTAATGATACATAACAGTCATTTTAACCCAATAAAAAAAGAGTGCATGTGTTTTCTATACATATATATCATTAAAAGAAATGGAATTTTATTTTTAAAAGATGTGGTCATTAAAACATGCCCCCATTAAAAAAAATTCCCTTTAATTTTCATTTTCCCAAACCAAAATAGATGAGGGTAACTGTCCCTCATCACATCCCCAGGTTCCCACATTACTTCTTCTAACTTGTGGTTTCTCCACAACACCTTTATTTCTAGCATCATATTATTTCATGGAACTTTTTCACTATAATATATGACCTTTACTCGATTCTCTTCATAGGATAGGTCATTATCTAATTGTACCACCTCTAGAATGAATACATGTGATGGTTCATGTGTGTACATCCTCAAGACTGGTACATGGAACAAATCATGTACATAAGAACGTTTTGTGGGGATTTCTAATCGATAGTACATTGCTCCGATTTGATAATGGATCTCAAAAGGGTTATTGTACCATGGAGTATGTTTTCCCTTCTTCCCCAATATCAAAACACCATTCCATGGTGATATTCACAACAATATCTTGTATCTGACACTAAATTCTATGTCTCGTCAACAATATTCATCATAGATCTTTTGTTGGATATGAGTAGTTTAATGTGCTGCTTGGTGGTATTAAAATTCTCCACCATTTTATTTCCCATTTCTAGACCTATAATTTTTTCACTCCCCAACTTCTTCCCAACATGCCGGTGTTCTGCACCTCTTCCCATGAAGAGATTCATAAGAAGCTATTCAGATTCTTGAGTGGAATCTATTGTTATAAGTGAACTCATCCAGAGATAGATGTTGATCCCATACTCTGATGTACATTGAGAGTTCTCTAAATATTTCCTCAAGTGTTTTGATAATCCTCTCATATAATCCATCAGTTTTAGGATGATTAGTCATATTTAATTTCATCTCAGTATTCAATGAATGTTGGAGACTCTTCCAAAACATAGAGGTTATTCTTGGATCTCAATCGGATACAATCGATATTGGTACACCATGAATCCTAACTCATTCTATGATATATATTCATTCCATTTTATCCAATGAAAAATTCCTCTTAATTGAAATGAAATTTTTAGTCATTGTATGATGATCCACAACAGCACAAATATCATTGTATACTTTGGATATCTTCAAATGTTTAGTGATAATGTATATGGTGCTGGTTTTCTATTTCCATGTTGGTATGGGTAATGGTTTCCTCATGCCCTTGTACTTGTTCCTATCAGCCTTCACATGTTGAAATATCAGTCACATTGATTTATACTCAGCGATCTCCTTTTTCATGTTATAACACCAATAATGCTTTCTGAAATCTCAATACATCTTTATTTTTCTAAGGTGAATGGAGAAATTCAAACTATGTCTGTAATCTATAAGTTATTTCTTTCTCTCTAGATTTTATGGAACACATAGTCTTCACCCAAATCTCTTAATTCCTTCTTCAATATAATTGAAGGAAGAAAATTTACATTTTTTGATATTTTCTACTTCCTTCTGAATTACAACATCATTCTTTTGATCATCCTTTAACAGTTCCAAAATAGACATTTGATCAATTTTTTATGAAGGGATTGATGATGTTACCTTATTTTGGATTACCACATCCATATTCATCAAATCTAAAAATGATTAGATCATACTCAATTATCATAATTGATAGAGTTGTTTGGTACTTTCTAATTAGAAAATTTTCCACCTTATTCTCTTTACTAGGGTGGGAATGGTTGAGAAGTCATAATCATTAATCAGCTCTAACCATCTTTGTTGGCGCATATTCAACTATTTCAATGTGAATATATACTTGAGTATTTTTGTGATATGTAAATATTCAAATCTTCTCCCCAAATAGGTAATGTCGCCAAATTATAAAAGTGAATATTTCTACAGCCAACTCTAGATCATGTTTTGGATAGTTCTGCTGATGAAGTTTCTATTTCCATGAAGAAAAGTAAATGACATATTCATTTTGCATCTACACACATCCCTGACTATTCTTTGAAGAATCATTGAATTCCACAATCATTTCTCCACTTGTGGGTTCTCTGATAACCAACATTTTGATAAGACTCTATTTAAACTCATTGAATCTCTCTTTTCATTCATAATTCCAAGAAAACATGACTCCCTACCAAGTTATCTTGGAATGAGGGTTTGACAATCGTGAGAAATATCTCAAAAATTCAGAGATAATATTATACTGACCTAAGAAAGCAATGGATATCTATCACATATGTTGGCCTCACCCATCCCTCAATTGCATTTGGTATGAAGGGATCCACATATATAACATTTCTTGTGATGATATGACATAAGAACGAGACTTCCATCAACCAGAACTCACACTTGTTGTACTTTGCATGGAGTTTCTCATTTCACATGGTATCTATTGCATTCCGTAGATTATCATTATGCCCCTACTTGGTTTGGAAGTATATTAGAATATCATCTATAAACACTACCAAAAATTTGTTGATGTAATCTCTAAAGACTATATTCATCATGTCAATGAAGATTACTGGAGAAATAATGTCACAAATCAACCTGGGTTGTACCTGAACTGGTCACACGAGTCGGCCCACGGAAAGGCCTGAGGGGCATTCCCGATCCTCCTGGGTTGGAGACAAGCACCGAGGGCATCAACAGAGTGATGATAGGAAAACGTTTCTCCTAATATAAATAAATAGAAGAAGTAGAAAAATAGAGAGGTCCAAAAAATGATCTGAAAAGATCATCTAAGCAATTTCTAAAAAAGATAAACTACCCAGACCTAATGTCCACTAAACTCAACGTGACCCCACGGGTCACTCTCTGATCACAACACAGAGTATCTCCCACGGCGATTGATATCATGTTGAAACCTTCACCTGAGACTATGATAATGAAGGAAGTATAGGCATGGGTATTATAACTCATTAGGTGCTCCCATGTAGTCAATTCCCAATGCTTTAACTTTAAATAAATAAATAAAATATAAATTTCATGTTTGATGTACAATATATAAAAGTAAGGATTTCTACATGTTACTCAAAGCAATGTATGATACATTTCCCCTATTCATTTCTCAAACCCCAAATTCGTCTTTTAGGTTGACATTATAATTTTTAATGGGAAAGTGATGTTTACATTTTCTATTTGCACAAAGATAATAAAATAATTTTATTTGGAAAAAAATTATTCATAAGCCCCCTTAAAATCACACATCACTTTCAAGTAAGAAAACATTACACATGAAAATTCTTCAATAGTTTCACTACAAGGGAAATGGAAAGAATTTATACATACCAGTAACATACTCAACACTCAATCACTAAGAACGAGTAGACATAGGTGAACACAGGAGATCGAGAATTATCAAGAAGACATCAATACATGAGACCTCATCCTCATTGACATGTCACACACGAGGAAATATAAATGATCAAACACTTGAAAATCCTTTCTACAGAAGTCTGAGGGAAAATACCATAGCAATGAACACAAACATATCTTACTACTATGTGCCACTAGTCAATACCATAACCTACTAGTGCGGAAATCATTCTCAAAATATTTTCTTAATATTCTAGGTTCCCATGTCTCAAGAATTTAGAAAGGGGTTGAGTCAACCAAAGCCACTAGAGCATCCAATCATAGTATATATAATAATAATAACATACAATAGGTCTCACCCTGAGTCTCCCCAAGGAATATGTCCCTCGCCATTCTACCATTGATCACAGGGGAGTCCTACATAGTGGACCCCCATAATATACAACTCAACTAAAGAGGGGGGGACCACATCCATGGAGAGTTTTGTAGATATAACTAGCATTACAATAATGTCAACTGGGCCCCACATGTTGTTTATATCATGCCAAACCATTTCTTAAAGAATCACATGTACACCATTTTGAAAACTAGGAATGCACTTAGAAACCCATTTAATAAACCCAATTCACCACTTTAAATCTGAAGCATATTTCTAAGGTCCAAAGCAACATTTTTAGAACAATAATAAGTGTATTTAATAAAACTGTTTCTTTAAATTAAAATACATAGAGGGTATTACTTTATTTCACTAGAAAAAATTATTATAAAAACCATAAATTTCTATCTAACATTAAATAAATTTGAAAAATGAAAGAAAAAAATAAGTCTTTAATTTAAAGGAAAATGCATAGTGAAACCTGCCTCAAAAGGGAGCAGACCGAGACAAACAACTCGGCACCCGATGCCTTTGAAAGAGACTGCCCCACAATTTCACACACATACACCCCTTTAAATATATTCCTTTTAATAAAACACACATATTCCCCACTCCATGAGGTAATATGTGCATGGTTGACATATATATATGTATACATACTTATGCATGTGTGTACAACCCTTCCAGAAGACCACGGACAATCTAATTAACCCAAAAGAGAATCGAAGATTACCAAAAACTCTACATAAAAATTGAAACAATAAAAATGGGTGGAAGCAATCAACCAAAT
Organism: Viscum album; assembly: GCA_963277665.1. Classification (NCBI taxonomy): domain Eukaryota; kingdom Viridiplantae; phylum Streptophyta; class Magnoliopsida; order Santalales; family Viscaceae; genus Viscum; species Viscum album. The sequence continues at coordinate 1,449,235,293 of OY728140.1, read as the reverse complement.
CCATGGGACAATCCCCATTTTAAAACTTTACATAAACCAAGATCATTTTAAAAACATGACCTTCACCATTAAAAACCATATACAATTGATATTGAAAAATAAAAATCATGTTCACATGTCAGATGTTTCATTTTCCTTAAAACACTCTTTCCAAAATCATTTTCACCTTATGTTCCCTTTAAACAAGGTTCTCGGCCACCCAAAAACCCTAGAATTGTTTTTCATGAAACGTCACACCAAGACACTCACACAAAACATTACCAATTTTCGATTAAAAACCAGAACCCAATACAAGAGCATGTCAAACCCTTCAATAGCATATTTTTCATCACTCAAACAATATAATATTCCATTTACAGAATTTATAAAAACCCTTTCAAGAAGAAAAGGAATATTTTACACCTAATATACACACCCTTTCCCAACCACTTCCTCAAAAATCCCCTTTTAATAATTAGAAAAATCTAAAATTCATACATAAAAATACACGAAAAGGAATAAATTCAAACACAACTCCACTCTTCATTAAAAACTGATTTCCAAAAAATTCGCACCTAAATTTCTTTTGAAAATATAAATCACACTATTCAAACAAGGCATAAAATACTTTTCAAGAGACATTACAAAACAATATGCACAACACATAGCCATTGTTTTGAAAAAATCCATTTCTAACTCATAAACATGTAAAAACATTACCAATTCTCACTTCTCACTACACAAAATATATTTAAAACACATTAAAATAAACTAAACAATTAAGGGGGTAAAAGAAATCAACCTCAAACAATGGAGGATGAACCAGAATGAACCGAGATTCTTTGCCTTCTATGACAAACACCAAAATCCACATGAGGAAGACCCACAAGACCTGCCACACACCATATAAATGGAAGAAATCAACAAAACCAAGTGAACCCATGACCATGGTTTCAGCTGAGACAAAAACTAAAGGAGTTACCTATCCAATGGGGCATCAGTATGGTCGCTCTAGGGACATGATGTCGCTGGAGGGAGAGGCTGTGGAGACAAAGGTTTTTTGAGAGGAGGGAGCGAGGATAGAAGTCTGGGAGGGACGGAGGTAATTTCGCAACTAGTGTAAGGGGAGTAGAGGGATCAGTTTCATGAGATAGGGGAAAGGAGGGGGGTTCGCTGCGTGGTAAGGGGAAAAAAGGGTTAGTTTAAGGTTTCATTTTTTTCAATTGATTCTATTTTAATTTTAATTCAAATGATTTAATTTTAAAAAATGAAAATGAATAAAATTTAATTGAAACTCAAGAATAAATAAAATAATCAGGAATGTTATGGTCAGGATGTGACAATTCTCCCCACTATGACACATTGTTCACTCAGAATTTCCCAAGAGATTTAGTAGATCAAAACCAAAGCAAGGATGATATAAAACCAAGGAAAAACGTGAAAACACAAAGACCAAAGAACCAACACTCACTTTCATTCAGATCTCGGAACTACGGATTCAAAAAACGAATCTACGAGACCACCCTTAAAAGAAGCCACACATCCAAGGAAGACATCACACATGACCACCTAACTCAAACAAACAACAATTTGATTACAAAGAAGAGACTAAATCTTTTCTAAAGACAAACCAACAAGGAACACCCCAACCCCAAACACAAAAACCATCTATGAAACTAGCTGTGGCCCATTCGGGATCTCTACAAGAATCAATTACCTGACCCACAATTCAAGTTGACGAACAACTATAATCGGGGTCGGGTGGAGCAGAAAGAAGAAGGTGCTCCATCAAGAACACTTGGATGTTGGGTTTATCACAATTTCATCCCATGGTAGCCTCCCTACAATATTAGGATTCCTGAAAAACATTTATTTCAAAAGCCGGAATAACTCTCGAATTGTAACGAAGTCCAAAAAACCCCAATGAAAAAAAACATGGGACAACAAACACCACCATTCTACATCTGCAAAATTAAAAACACTAAAAAAAATTCCCATTAAAACAAATATCCAAAAGGACATGTAACATCATTCTTCACACACACAAAAATGAGACAACACCACAGATTACATTAATTACTACAACACAGGCATCAATAACAAAAGAAGCTTCTGATTGAGCTTACACCAGTGCTACATTCATTCAACTGAGCTGGATGGTTCTCCAAGGTGTGGATCTGGACCCATGTCACTTCCTGGTGTCGTCCTGGAAAATCCTTTGCAAATGACCTTAATGTCCACAGGAATTATAGATCTTAGGTGATTCACAACGTGCAATTTTCTTATGTTGTGACTTCCCACACTGAAAACACAACCAGTACTTCCTCTCGGATGAATATGGTGAGGTGGAAAACAATGACCTTTTTGTGCCTCTTCTCAACTAGCCAGATGCTGCAAAATCATCTTTGACATGAATAGCCAGCCTCATGAATTATTCATAATCATCAGGTAATGAAGGCACCGTTGGGAGGAATTGTGATCAGATACCCCTCTCAACGAATCGGGCTATCAAAAATTCATCCCCAGTATGGTTTGGGAGATATGGAACTAGATAAGAGAATCTCTTAGAAAACTACAACACCGTTGAATTTCCCTATTTGAGACCATAAATCTTATAACCCATCGGTATGTTCACATCATCCGGGAAATGTTGTTGAATGAAAAAGGCTTTAAAGCATTTCGAAGAGTAAAATTTCTATGGTTTGTCCTAAAGAATGGATTTCCACCATTCTTACATTGGGCCTTCCAAAATGAAGGTGTCAAGCTCTAGCTTGAGAGGTTCAGGAGATTCCAGCCAAACAATGATCTCCTCGATATTTCCCATACATTCCTCAGCATTCCCTGGTTTTGGATTCCCAACGAAATGAGGAGGGTTACACTCTAAGAACCTCTAGACGAACACATGATATTGACATCCACCAGCCTCCATATCTAAAATGTAAAAACCAGGCGTCTAAGGCACAACTTGATCAACTGGAAGGCACACAGTGATAGAACTACTGACAATTGCTTCTCAAAATCCCTTAGAACTCAGTTGGGACGGAACTTGAAAACATGGAGCACATTACCAAATCAAAACATACCATAAGTCAAAATTCCACATCTCATTTTCAAATCAACTACCCAAACTCAAAACATCATTTCAATAACACCAACAACACACCAAAGCCAAAGTAAAAAAAATAAAAACACCTAAAACAAAAAATGTGACATTACACACACAATCATTTTTAAAACATTGAAATCCCCTTTTTGAAGAACTTTCTCAGAAAACATTACAAACCATACAAACCAATCACCCACTATTGGTATTCCATTTAGCCACACATACATACACACTTTGGCTAGCTCAAGAACTCGCCAATACATACCAATAACCGTCCACTCACTACATAAATACATCTATATACATATATTTGAGTACTCATTGGAATACCAAGAGTTGGATAACAAAATTTATCACTTTCAAACCCACATTAAAAATAACTCAACCTATTTTAATACCATGCATCATCATCAAAGAAATAAATTTTTAAATTCCATATTCACTTTCCAATTTTCCATTTTACTAAACCTTTTTAAAACCCCCCAATCAATTTCCAAAATTACCCTCATATTCAAACAACCAATTTCACTTTCAAAAGATTCAACATTTTGGTTTTGGAAATCCCATTTTTTAATGGAAAATCATCATATTGTCAAACCAAACATCATTTTAAAATCTAAACAAGACACCCCAAAACCATCCCAAACTACATTATGTACAATCAAAAGAAACCTACCATTCAACTGGTCGGAAATCTAAAATTTAAGAAAGGATCCAATAAAATATACCTGTGGAAAATAAGGTCGATGGGTTACTTGTACATATAGATAGTGGCCATATGCCAACCAAACCACTGCCAAAGAGAGTTTTTTAGGACCACATCCATGGCTCCACATGGCTTTCTAGGCCCTGCGAGCCCACTGAAAAAACTGGCCCGACTATCATTTCATTTCCACAAATACCAAGCAACCCACAAGAACCATATAAACCCAGAAAACCAGACTTCCAATGGTAAATCAAGGTTCTCTCCACAATGTGTTGGCCAGACCCTCCCCAGAACATACACCCCAAGCTCTGATATTCTAACTCCATCTACCTTGACAACCCAAATAACAATGGGTACTCTAAAAGCTAGGTCTTAAAAAGAAACTACCCTTTGATACCATTTTTTCATGAACCAAACCAATTCAACCCTGAACCGATCACCTGATTCAGCCCGTGACAAGGACAAAGAGGCATTCCCGATCCTCCTGGGTTAGAGACAAGCACCAAGGGCATCAATAGAGTGACATTGTGAGCAATGTTCACCCAATATAAACAAACCATACTAGCAGAATAATAGAGCAGTCCAAAAATAAATGAATTGAACAAATCAATAGAGAAAAAAAACCATACCTGAAGACCACTAAACTCCACGTTACCCCACAGGTCACTCTCCTATCACAATACACAATATCGCCCACGAAGATCGATATCAAGCTGAAACTTACACCTGAGACTAAGAAAAAGAATGAAGTATACGTGTGATTATTAAAACTCAGTAGGTATTCCAAAGTAATCTATTCCCAATGAATTATCTTTAAATAAGGAAATATTAACTTCAGGTTTTAACTACAATATATAAAAGTAATGCTCTCTACATGTTACTCAATGATAAGTACATGCCATTTCCCCAATTCATTTCTCAAAACACAAATCAATCATTTAGTGAGACATTATAATTTTCAAAGGTGAAGTGATGTTTATATTTTCAATTTACCCAAAGAGAATAGAAAAAATATCATTTAAAAAAAAGTCTTCATAAGCCACATTAAAACCACAAAACACTTTCAAGTAAGATAACATTACACATGAAATGCTATAGTAGGTTCACTACAAAGGGAATGGAAAGAATTTATACATTCAAGTAACACACTAAACACTCAAAAACTAAGAATGAGTAGAAATAGATAAACCAAGGAGATAGATATTAATCTAGAAGACACCAACACATGAGACCTCATCCTCATTTACATGTCACACACAATGAAATAAAAACTCGCAAACGCTCAACAATACTTTCTCTGGAATTCTGAGGGAAAATCCCATAGCAATGAACCCAAATCATTCCACCTACTATGGTCTACTAGTCAGTACCATGACCTACCACTACAAAAATCATTCTCAGAATATTCTCTCAATATGCCAGGTTCCCATGTCTCATGTATTTATAAAGTGGGTGACCTAACTAATGCCAGTCGAGCATCCAATCATAGTATATATATATTAATAATGTACAATAGGTCTCCCCCCCCGAGTCTCCCCAAGAAATATGTCCCTCTCTTTTCTCTCATTGACCACAGGGGATCCCTATGCAGCAGATCCCCATAATATTGAACTCAAATAAAGTGAGGGGACCACATCAAAGTAGAGTTTTATAGAGATAACTGACTTTCTAAAAATGTCAACCGAGCCACACATGATTTTTTTCTCATGCCATACCATTTCTTAAAGAATCACATGCACACCATTTTGGAAGACAGAAATGCACTTAGAAACCAATCTAAGAAACCCAATTCTCCCCTTTAACTCTGAAGTACATTAATAAGGGCCTAAGGGGCATTTCTAGAATAGTAATAAGTGCATTTAATAAAACAATTTCATGAAATTAAAATACACAGAGGGTATTACATTATTTCACAGTAAGAAATTATTCTAAAAACCATAAATTTCTATATAACATTAAATAAATGTGTGAAATTCAAGAAACAAATAAATATTATATTTAAAGGAAAATGAATAGGGAAACCAACCTCAAAAGGGAGTAGACCAGGATTAACAACTTGGCACCCAATGCCTTTGATAGAGACTACCCCACAATTGTGCACACATAAACCCCTATATATATACCCCTTAATAAAATACTCATATTCCCCATTCCATGAGGTAATTTGTTCAAGGAGGATATATATATATATATTGGTAGACATACCTATGTATGTGTGTAGAAACCTTCGATATGACCCCAAACAATCTAATTAACCCAAAAGAGAATCATAGATTACCAAAAAACTCTAAAAAAACTGAAACAATAAAAATGGGTGGAATCAATCAACCAAAGTCGTGGGCCATCCCCCTTTATAAAACATTACATAAACCAGGATCATTTTAAAAACATGACTGTCACCATTCAAAACCATCTACAATTGATATTGAAAAATAGAAGCAAAGTTCACATGTATATATATTTCATTTTCTTTCAAAAACACTTTCCAAAATCATCCTCACCTTATGTTCCCTTAAAACAAGGTTCACACCCACCAAACAACCCAAAAGAAATTCTTATGAAATGCCACACCAAGACACTCACACAAAACATAACCAATTTTCGATACAAAATGTGAACCCAATACACGATCATGTCAAAACCTTCAAAAATGTATCTCACATCAGTAAAACAATATAATAATCCATTTACAAAAGTTATAAAAACCCTTTCAAGAAGAAAAAATATATTTTAAACCTAAAGTGCACACACATTCCCAATCAATTCCCCGAAAATCCCCTTTTAATAATTAGAAAAATATAAAATTCATATGTAAAAATACACGACAAGGCATACATGTCAATATTACTCCACTCTTCATTAAAAAATAATTTCAAAAAAATATGCACCACAAGTGCCTTTGAAAATATAAATCTCACTTTTGAAACAAGGTATAAAATACTTTTTATGAAACAATACAACACAATATGATGAATATATAGCCATTTGTTTTCCAAAAACCCATTTATAACTCATAAAAATGTTAAAAAATTATCAATTCACACTTCTCACTACCCATATAATATTTAGATCAAATTAAATTTCACCAAACAATTAAGGGGTAAAATAAATCAACATCAAACAATGACAGATGAACCTGAATGAACCAAGATGCATCACCTTCAATGGCGGACACAAAAATCCACAAGAGGAAGTCCCGAAAGACCCGTCGTACACCCTATAATTGGAATAATTAAACAAAACATGGTCAACCCATGACCTAGGGTGTGGATGAGACAAAAACCGAAGGAGTTACCTGTCCAATGGGGGCATTAGCGAGGTCATTCAAGGGAGGGGAGGCTGCCGGAGGGGGAGGTCATGGAGATGGATGTTTCCCAAGTGGAGGGAGCGATGGTGGTGGTCTAGGAGGGGTGGGGGTCATAACACTACTAGAGGAAGGGAGAAGGGGGATCGACGTCGTGAGGTCGGGGAAAAGGAGGGGGGGTTCGCCGTGAGGTAAGGGAAGAAGGGTTAGTTTAGGGTTTCATTTTTTTTAATTGATTCTATTTTAATTTCAATTCAGTAGATTCAATTTAAAAAAAATAAAACATAAAAATGAATTAATTTTAATTGAAACTCAATATTAAATAAAATAATCATGATATTCGGGTTGGGATAAGACAAATATTGAGTCCAAAATGAATAACTATGAATTCATAGTGACCGTACCTTTTATGAAAAGTTGACTTGAGGATAACCTCCTTCTTCATCATTACATGGTAATATCCTGACTATAAGTCTGGCTTGGAGATGTATTGTACTCCACATAGATTATAGAAAAATTCATCAATTCATGATTGAGGATACTTGTTCTTTATCACGATTTTATTGAGCTCACGATAATCAATGTAATGGCGCATTGACCAATCTTTTTTCTTGATGAAGAGGACTGGTGAACCCCATGGTAAAGCACATGGGCGTATGAACCCTTTCTAAAAATTATCTCGTATTTTTTTCCTTAGATCCTAAATCTCAAAAATAGACATTATATATGGATTTTGGGACATTGGTATTTAATCCTAGTATAAGATAAATTTAGAATTCAATATCTCTTATATGAGGAATACCAGGAAATTGTTCGGGAAAAAAATTAGAAAATTCCCTCAAAAAAGGAATGTATTCGAGGATGGTTCCTTCTATAGACTCAATCATTTGGGCATGATACGTGTGGTAATATTTTATTATTATCTATTTTTATAAGATGGTTCTAAATAAGATTCATTTGCATACTTGAAATTGTACAGAATCAGGGTTCATTCACCAAATCAAGAGTGATTTTCCTTTCATGACAATTTCTATTTTCTCTATTCAGGGAAAGCCAATTCATGCCAATAATTGTATAAAATTTTACCAGAGTGGGTATGAATATGATTTATGAGAATTTAAATCCACAAATTCTGATTGGGGAGACTTTATATTCATGTGATTCAATAATTTCCAAATTTTCTTTTCTCAACAAAATCTCAACTTCAAGAATTTTTTGTGGTTTTTTTGAATGTTATACTAAACATAAAGGATATAAAATAATTCCTTGAAACAGAATCAAAAAGTACATTTTATATTCATTAATGATTATCTAGTATACCTATCCCCACTTTGTTGTTTGGATTTACCTTAGGAGTAGTGGTGGTAAAATCTCACCCTTACTACCTTGGAGGTTATTGGTTGCCTCCAAAAACCCTTAGCATAGGGAAATAGTACGAAAATTGCCTTGGTTCTATGTTGTTGTAGCAATGATCAATTTGTTAAGGTTCAAAAAAATCATTCCTCTCCTCTGTCGCACTAGTGGGTTTTTCTTATCGGTAACTAATGGCCAATTTCCCTTCTCTTCCACATCAAAAGAATTTTCTTGTCCCCTTCAGGTAATTTTTGGGGTTCTTCTCTCTACCCCTTTTTCATGTGGGGTGTTGGAATTTTATAGAACCATTGTATTTATCCATCATACCACCTAAATTAAAGTCCACATTCTAGTTCATATCCCGTTGATACCCCTGAGATTTTCTGATGTCCATTTCGACGTTGAGGGAATATCAAAAAATTCTCCATATCTATTAATGTCACAGATCCCTAGGGATTTCCGTATTCTAGGTATTATCCCCCACAAAGAATTTGAAAACCATGTATTATGGGTTAATAAAAAATTTGATGTTTTATCATTCAATACTTATTATGTTTTTCCCATATGCCATGATGGATTTTTCATCATTTTTATTGAGGGAAAGGAAGTCACTTTCCATCATAAATTAGAGGGTGTGAGGAAAATATTTATCAAAAATCATTTTCAATAAATTCTTCCATTCAAACACCTCATTCTCTTCCTCAGGGTTCATATATTTGATCGATGTCCACCATTGATCAGTTTCACCCTCCAGAAGATAATTATTAATAAGAACCATCTCATATTCGAAAAATTGAAATATTTAGAATATCTTATCAATAGAGTTGATCCATTTAATGGGGATTTAGGGATGGGATGATCAATTGAAAGGAGGAGGTGTTTGTATTATTAAGATCTAGATCGCAAATTGTTATTTCTTAGGAGGGGTGTGGCCATTATTCACGACCCATGTTTCCATTAAAATAATGAGATAACTGAAAGATTATCATGAAAAAGTGTTTGATTCCTACTCCTATCTGATTGGTCGTCTCATTAGAATAGTCGTCGCATTGATCTTCGCATTAGTTTTTAGCATGTGTCCTCCTATTATGGACCATTAGATATAATTAAAGGAATTATAAGGGAAATAATTATAAACTATAAAACACATAAATGTGTATCCAATGAAAAAAGGGACAACATATATATTAAATTGATTTCTTTAACTAATTAATTTATAGTCTTCAATCTGTGATATCCATGATCTACATCACAACATATATTCTTAGGGGAATTTTATTATTCCTTTAATAATGGTTCATACTGAGATTGTGAATTTACTAAAGAATATCACCCATGAATGTGAACCCAAGAGTGTATTAAGGTACGCTGTCGTACACCAGTTCCCATTTGAGTCTAGATCAAAGCTGTGTTTTTTGGTTTTACCCCTAGATGCATTTATGTGAGAGTCACATCTAATTATTCATATCCAGACATTGATGTATTTTATTGATAAAAATATTTCTCTAAAGTCACCACATCTTATAGATGTATTTATTATACATAGTCTTATATCTGAAGATTTCACTAGGGTTTTCTAATCATAATCTAAAAAATAACTAGACCTATCCTTTTATAATAACTATAAAAAACCCGATCTTTATTAAACACTTAAACATGATTTATTTTGTAAACATGTACTTAATACAACCTAAAAGATTGGGTGGTCTAGAGTATTTGGATATTAGGAACATTACATGGAACCTTAAGACATGAAATACAAAATGTTTAATGGAAAATCCATTTACATGACCACAACATTCCTTCATAATTCGCATTGCATGAGATAATATGAGGACATACATAAGAAAAGGGGTTGAGATATAAATCCCAATAAGGGATTAAATGGAGTATAACATGAAGAATACAATACATGTTTGGAAATAGGCTTATAAATGGAGGATAAAAGAAACATAAACATAAAGTCATGATAGATCATGATTATCAAAACATGGAAATTTCGTAGCAACAACCAACATGATATTATCATGATCCAAGTCTCATTGCCCATGGTTTAACATGAGTAAACCCTCATTTCACATTAATTAACAATATTATACCCTAATTTCACATGAATTATCAAGATTAAACCCTCATTTAACATGTATTATAATGATACTAAACATTACCCAATGCATTGGAGTGCTATCTGGTCACACCCTTCATAAACATTTCATTTCATGCATAAGTGTTCCACATGGATCATAAAACATAGAATCATTCAAAATAATAAGTTATTACGTGATAAAGTAATGTTGAATAAATAAACTTATGTACCATCAAATATCTATATGTTTATAAAGTTGAATAAACTTGATAAATAAATGGGTATGCTATTCACTACACAATGATTTTGGGTTAGAAAATCGTCGTGCCGTGTTGGCGGCATAACATCATCATAGAGAAATTAATATGTTCTGTTCATGAGAGAAAAACAAGTAAATCATAATTTATACATGAAATAGAGAATAATTGCGTCATGGATAAAAATATCCTAATATATTAAATGGATTTTATATGCATAATATTGTATAAATACTTGAATAGAAATAAGAAAAGAAAAACCACTTACAGAATTTCGTCATGGTAAAGGGTGTACATAGGATGCATTAATAATAGATAAAGTGGTCTATAATCATTGAAACATAAGGATTAAAGTTTGGGGGAGGTGTTAAATCATATAATAAACTTTTTTTTCAATATAAAATGGTATAACAAATGATGAATCTTGGATAAAAATGAGAAAGGATAGAATCCCTTACTTGAGTATGTGACTTCAAAAGATTAAAGAGGGGATTCCTGAGAGGTTGGGGAGATATAGGATGATTCTAGAAAGGTGATGGTATATTATGGACGTGATAAAAGAATTTTGAAAGAAGAGAAGTGTGATAATTATGTTGTTTTATATAGGAAATGATAAGGGAATTATTTAATATTTCATAAACATAGGTTTCAGAATCAATATAAATAAATATTCAAAACCAAAAACCATACAAAGGTTTTTGCATATTGTTTTTTCCAAAGAAGAAGGAAAAACATTATTTTATAATCATAATGTCCGAAAATATTAAAATATCTCCCTTGGTTATGTGGAGATGAGTCAAACTCTCAAGGAAATGTATTTACAATTATAAAATATATTATATATTTGGAGGATTCACTAATATTTTATAAAATAAGTAAAAAAATTATTAAATCACATTATTTTAATTGTAGAAATAATAGTGGTCTGATAATATCGATTATGATTTTTATTACATCATTTTGGGGTCATTATGTTGTCATAAAAAACATATTTTATTTATACGGTTTTTAATTATTACCTAAAAATTTTACTGTTGGAGAAAATTATGAAAGTATCACTGCTGGATAATTTTGACTTCCTGATTCAAAAAATAAAATTTATTTTACCTAAATTATTTTATAAATATGTCAATTTTCACTTTTAATATGAAAAGCAACATTTATTGAAAATTCATCAATTTTCACAAAAAGCGTTTTCAAAACATAATAAAAAATTTATAATAATTTACTATTCCTAAAATTAATTTGATAATAATATTTTATTAAAATAGTATTTTTTTAAAAAAATTAATTCTTTAAATAATACACTTTATTTTTTATTGTATGAAACTATAAAACTTATCAAAATGATTAGCTAATCATTTACAAAGAGGAACTAATACAGTAATCATTTAAAAGATTAGTTTTTATAATATTATTTATAAAAACCATATTTTAAAATAATAATATAAATATATTTCTCAAAAGTACCATTTTACCTGAAAATTCAACATATCAAATTCATAATTTTCATTAATAAAGAATATTCCTATAAAAAAATTTATGTAATAATAATTTTATTTATAAAAAATATATTACACAATATATAACTAATATATTATAACACAAAACCTTGTAAAACTCTCATAATACCTAAGGGTAAGGTGTGCGACGGTGACAGACTCTTGGGGTGGCATGGAAAACATCGATCAGGTGGTAATCTCTATTTAATTAAACTTCTCCCGTAGGGGATTATGTTCAAGATTAACATGTTGAATCTCCTCGTGGGCTTGGTAAAGATAAAATCTAGTGACGCTACCTCTTTTCTTAGAACTGACAAATGTGCTTTGTACATGCAATGTCTACTAGATGAGGTTTTCCTCTCCTTGGTCTATGTTGAAATGATTCTTGTTTTTAGAACAATATATTTATATCAGTCGTGTGATAACATTTCAACAACTATACTATAAACGGTAATGATACATAATTTTCATTAAAACCAAATGATAAAAATAAATAAAAAAGAGTCCATGTGTTTTCTAAATCTATAAGTCATTTAATGAAAAGGAATTTTATTCATAAAAGTCTGGGTTGTTACATGATGGTTTCCATTATATTATGAGAATGTGGGAAAAAAATACAATACATAAAAATATGATTTATTAAGATAAATAATAACACACTATCACCTGTAATAACATTTTATAGTAGAATCCCATTTAGGTGTAACCATTTTTGAAACAAAAACCATAATAACATTTAATCAATTTGGTCGCACTAAATTCTAGGTATGACCTTAATTTATAATGGGATATTTTAAATGGCCTCTTATTAAGGGAATAAAATATTAAAAATTCATATATCATTTAAATATAACATATATTTAAATAAATATTGAATTATATAATGAATAAAAATAAATTTTTCATTTTAATATAAAACAATATATTTTTAATTCATGAAATTATGTTAGAAAAATTATGACTTTTTCATAGATTATGTCAATTCCAAATTCATGTCTTCAATTATTGATAATTATGAAAAAATGGTAATTTTATATAATTCATAGATCAAGATTTATAAATGGAGATATTTATTGTTTAATAAAAAAATTATTTAAAATAATAAAAAAAATTATGATCAGAGTTTACATAAAAAAATTTCATAACATTAAAGAATATGAATTTAAATTGTTAAAAAAAGTAAAATATAAAATGATTATTTACTTTCAATAGATCAAGTTACATATATAAAATAAATTTTATATCATTCAAAGTATGGGATTGAATAAGGAATGATGTCATGTTTATAATGGTAATGGAAAATGTGATGAGAAAACTTCATCAAATTATTTAACTTGTTAAAATAGATTGATAATAAACTAGTGTAGGAGAGAACTAATCACCTTATAAAATCAACTGAATTAATAAAAATGATATATATAATCATAAAAATTAACCTTCATTATTCCCACTTCACTATAGTCACAGGGTATGAATAATTTAATTATATGACTAATAAATAACAAAAAATTAGACATTGGAAGTACATTCCAAAATAAATACATCAGTTACTTGTTTAAAATAACTAAATAAAAATGAAAATATGGTAGGTGACCATGTAGTGATTCACTATTTGACTTTAATGGTAGACTAGTGAGTTAAGGGGTCCCAAATGAGTAAAATTGAAATAAGGGCCACTAGGTTGATTAACACAAAATAGATATAGGGGAATAAAAATTAAAAAATTATAGGATCTCCATTGAATAAATCTAAACATAGATAAATACAATAAACTGAATAATTGTTATAAAACATGCCTAACTCACACTAAAGAGCATCTACATTATCTTTACTATCTTTGAAAACCATTTATTGTGATTGAAAAAGTACATATAATGGTAGTTGATGGCCCCCACCTATATTGGAATTCATATATTTGGAGATTTATAGGATGCTTATATAGGATCCATTAATTTTACATAGTATTATAGTTCCACAAAAACAAATTTTATGTGCTTCAAGTGGTTGGAATTTTCATTGATCATAAAGAATAACCATTATCATTACCATCATGAGGATGTTGAATTGTAAAGGTTCAATGTACTCTCTTATGTAATTTTTGAATTTACTCATGCAGTCATAATGAATATGTTAGTTATCTTAAAATTTATTTTATTACACATAATGATTTTAAAAAGATATGTTCATTAGCATATACATCATGAAACTATGAGCATAAATGAATAATGAAATATTATAATTTAAATATGATTGTTCTAAGCTAACTATTAACATGGTGTGTCTCAATAGGATAACGACTCTATGAATGATATGTAAAAATCCAAATAAATATAACCATATTGATAAATTATTGGGAAATAATAACTCAATTTTAATGAATTCATATTATTTTTAAATATATATATTTTCATGAAAATGATTTTTTTGATATAATGTTATAATTAATTTAGGTAAAATTTGGAAAATTTATTTTATAAAATGAAATTAATTATTTAAATCATAATATCCAAATTAAAACATGGTTACTTTTTTTCAAAATTGATTGATTTTAAGTTTAATAGTGATAATTAACAATTGTTTAAAAATTGTCATTTGATTCATTAATAAATTAATTTAAAATACTCCTTATATTTTGAATTATGTATTAAAGTGATTTATGAACCATTTTATTTATAATATTATAATTAAATTAATTGGAAGAAAAAAATTCATTATTTTGGTATATGTAGAGTTTTATGGTTAAAAACTAGGTTTTATGAAAAATATTTAAAAGTGAAAAAAGATTATGAATTTTAATTAATTTCAATAAACCGTAATATTGAAATATTTAAATGGAATTTATTTAATAAATATTTATTTTATTATTTTTTATATATATTATGAGGATTTATAGTCGTGGATTTAATATAATATTGTAAATTTTCTAAAATATTTAATTTTCTTGAAAAAATGATTTTCCTCACGCTTTGCTGGATTATTATAAATTGAAATACTAACACTTATAGGGAATGAATTAGGAAAGACAACTTATATATTTTGACTTATAATAATAAATACATTTTAATAATTACAACATAATTTTTCTCATAATGAATAAAGAAAATAATAAGTATCTGCTGACATAGTAAATATAAAATGGGTTAATTATGAGTAAATATAATTTGATAAGAACAAAAAAGTAACCCAAAAATGGTAATATTTATATTGGATGAGTAAAATTTATCAATAATCATAAAAGAAGATAATATATGATATTTTATTTATATATGAACATTATTATGGCTATTATAAAAATTTAATTAATGAAAATTACCTAATGTCACTCTATTTCATTTAAAAATATGTTATGTGTTCACAAATGAAAAAATAAAATTTGTGGAATAATAAAAAATTATATTATGATTTTAATGAAATATTTTTTTGATGATGATTTATTTTTATTTTTATTTATTGTATAATTACATGAAATTATTATGAAATATCAAAATAATTAATATTTAATTAATTGGAAATAAAATAAACGATATTTAAAATATTAATTCAAATAAAATTGAATCAATTATAGTGTTCCCTTATTTTTTAAAATATCTATTACGTTTTATGGTAGTTTGAATGGTATATATTCTTTTTCCATCATTTAATTGTTTATTTTCAAGCCAAAATAAATTAATTATTTCAACAATAACATTAATGTTATTTTATAATAAACATTTTTTTTATAATATGATTTAAAATTCAAAAAAAAGTACTAAATTCATACATGTGAATATAAAATTACTAATTAAATCATTTATTTTTTATTTATGGAACAATTTTGTTTTTATAGTAACTTCAATGGCTCATCGATAGAAAAAACATTATTATAACGGTAATTGTGAAAACAATTAAAGATAGATTATTGAAAATAATTTTGAGAAAATTGTATAAATAAGTCCAATTAATATTTTATATGAATCTTTGGACTCACCGTCATTTATTAAAATAATATTTTCAATTTTTATTCATTAAAAAATGAGATAAATTTTATAATTATCTATTACTTTATGAAATTCCAAGAGTTCCCCTCCCATCTTCTATAAATTGGTACCTTCTATCCTATTTTAGTCACATATAAAAAGACCTTTGGTCTAGAACATATCGTCAAAACCAACTTACATACATAATTAAAAAAATAGGGGACTTTGTTTTATTATATAACTCTTCTAGGATAGAGTTTTGTACAATACTAATGTACTTGTTCGAATAAGATGCATCATTCATAACTACACATTTTATTTTCATTATTCCTATAGATTATTCAAATATTCTTAAACCATAATTAAACAATAACCCTTGTACCTTATATATATTTATATTTTTTATTTTAATGGAATGATCTATTTTCATCTCCAATTCCATCAAATGCGAAATAAAATAGTCATTCATGAGTATGGCGGATTACAGCCTTGCGAACCGATGTAATTATTTTTCCATAACCTACTCTTATCGACGGTTGTAATTATGGATTTAATATATATATGTGTGTGTGTGTGTGTGTGTGTGTGTGTGTGTGTTTGTGTGATATTAATGACATAGTATTCATTTTTAAAATATCATATAACCTTAAATTTCATACAATTCCACTCACTGATAAACGATAACATCATATATGAGTGCATGTACACTACAACCTCTACAAGGCGATGTGAATCATGTTCTTATCACCACATACCCTGGATGATATTTATGAGTATATTGATTGAAATTATATTTTATTTATTATATTTTTATCATTATATAATGTTAAAATAATACTTAACTTCTTTCTTTAATGATAATTAAAAATGGAAATGTTATTCATGAGTATGCATGGTT
Organism: Viscum album; assembly: GCA_963277665.1. Classification (NCBI taxonomy): domain Eukaryota; kingdom Viridiplantae; phylum Streptophyta; class Magnoliopsida; order Santalales; family Viscaceae; genus Viscum; species Viscum album. The sequence continues at coordinate 1,449,218,146 of OY728140.1, read as the reverse complement.
TACCATCCCAATGATTTCAATATAGTTCATTTTTAATAACCATTTTTCATAACCATTTTTCATTACCCTATTTATTTATGTTTAAATAGCCATTATTTTTTATTATGGGAGGAAATAATATCATTAAAACTATATTATCTTACGAGTTATGGTTATCTTATGGGTCTTGGGAATTATTTATGATGATGGATGGTTCAGTTATAGACCATGTATCAATTGTTCCAAGATATCCATATGATTTATTGTATATGATTATTGTTTAGATGTTGACCATGAGGGTAATTATAAATGTAACTTTTATGGTTAATTCAAGTGTAACCATTATGTTTACTCTACATGTAAATATGATAGATATTCCTTTTGTAATCATAATGGTAAATCTAAATTTCTGAATGATATGAAAATGATTTCTCAATTTACCTATATAATTTATCTATGTTATTTTTTTATTTTGTTTATTTTTTTTAAAAAATCATATGATATCATAATTAAAGAAATTACTATATTCTTAATGTAACTTATATGATACTTCATATGATTGAAAAGTATAGCTTTTCGAAAAAGTTTTTATAAGACTGTCATTATTGAAAATAAACCATAATGAGTTATATTATTCCCATAACATTATTTTTTTATTTTATGAAAACCTTTGTGTATAGAAGTTAATTTGTTGGGTAAGAATATTTATTCATTGAACCCAATGTTTTTATTGAAAATGGTAACATTATTTATTAGTATTTATGGGAGAATAGTAAAATTCATTGCATCGTTGGCCCTTACTAATATTTCCTGGATAAAACAACATATTGTTTAATAAAATTTAGAAGGGTTTAAGGATGGGTATGGATGTATATGTAGTCAAGATGAGAAATTGTGATTATATCACATCAAAAGTGAACATGTCATATCCTACATTTTTTATTTTTTTGTGAAAATGGATACAATTATACATGTTTTCACATTTTGATTAAATATTTATTTATTTAATAGTGTAATGGACCGGACCTCTTCTATCCATTCCTTTGTCGAAAAGAAGGTCATGAATTGTTCTGTATGGTAGAATGGAATTTTCCCACACTTTTCAGATTTTTGTGACTACACGCCGTGTAGTGTGAGTACACGCCGTGTACCACCTTGCTGAATATAACCCGTGTTGAAGTCGTTTCCTTACCGCGTGAAATAAATAAGTACACGTCGTGTAGCCTATCTTATATGTTGTGTTGTTTCTCCCCGCGTACACATTACCCTCAAACCGTCTGTTGACCAGTCAATGACTGTGTTCCATGTTGAAGTCGTGTCCTTGCCATGTGAAATCAATATGTACATGTCGTGTAGCCCATCTTACACGCCATGTAGTTTATCCCCACGTACGTGTTACTCTCAAACCATGTGTTGACCAGTCAACGGTCGTGTGCCACGTTGAATGCCATGTTGGAAGCCACGTGGCGACCATGTGGAATGGCCTAGTATACGCAATGTACTAGGAAGTACACGATGTGTACTTTATTTTTTCTCACCTATAAAAGGAGGGGGACTCTCCTCATTTTCTGATCATTCCTCTCCTCCCCATTCCTTCGAGCAGAGCCCTCCCGAGAGCCTCTGAAGCTCCTTTCTTCCATAACATCTTTGTCCGAGATCTGATTTTCGATCCATCAGCGGCCACAAGATCGTAATGATGAGGCGGAACTTCTGAGCTTGGATCTTTTATTTTCCCTTCGGCCTTTCCTTCCCAGCTTCCACTCGATGAGATTTTTTCCGGGTTTTGACAGAAGCGTCAGACGCTGACGGACATCTTCTAAAGTTGATCTGGGAGAGCGTTGTGATAAAAAACTATTGAGGTAGGGATGTTACCTTCATCTCTCTAAATTGTGCATCATGCGGGATGTGTTTCCTCTTGCTTTCACGAGACATAATTGGACCAATTTAATGAAGATAATAACTTTCTTAAAGAACGGGGTTGGAGAAGTTGTTACGTTTATCTTTTTTTATCCTACTGTTATGTTGTGAATTGAATAGGCTTGTGCCTACTGAAAATCACGGTCGTTGGGGGCCTTTTCTTGCGCAATTAAATGTGGCCCTATCCTTCTAGACCGTTTTTTGGATGGAAACTTTGTGTAATATGGAAATTGTTTTGTCACGTATAGTTAGCTAATTAAATGAACATCTGTAACACCTGTTTGATCACCACAGTTGAACAAAATGGAATAATGAACATGTGGGTGTTGGTTTGGTTACATGGTGTGCAAAACAATTGGGGGTGAATCCTAGGTTATTATGAATAGGATGGGAAGTGGGGCTGCGGTAAACTATATTAAAGGGGAAATGTTGTGACACGGGCCTTGTTTTTTTGATACGATTGTGGAGATGTGGTTATAGTGGCAGAAAAGCTGCAATAATGGGTTTTGATATTAAAATAAAGTGGAAAGTTGATAAATTAACTGTGGGAACGATAATGAATTAAACACGGGAACATTCAATGGGGATTTATTGATCATAAAAAGGTTGTTTTTGTGTTGCTTGTGTTATATCTAACTTGATTTGTGATTGGCAGGGTTTTGTTCTACGAAATGCTTGATCAGGTTTGATAGTTTCCCAGTAGTTAAGGAACTAATAAACTAATACTGTTGAAACATGAAAACCAAAATGGGGTTGGGATTGTTTGTTTTACGCATGCTTCATAGTAGCAGTGCCGAGGCACATGCTTAGTTTCTCTATTTAGAAGACATAGGTTGGGCTGTGGGTTTCGTATAAATATATGTATATGTAACTTTGTGTTTTTCAACACCCCACCCATGTTGAGTACTTAGTGCCGAACACTCCCATTTCATGGGGTAGGGTGTTTTCCCGTTAGTTACTAGCTCCTTCCTGCTCCTTCTTCCATATGCTATGATGTCTTGAGGCGACCTTACACCTAAGACTTCAGTTAGGTTTCAATTGGTGTGATTTTATCCCAAGACTCTTCGGGCTGGTTTACTGTTCCCAAGAACCTTTGGGATGAGGCCCAGGTGTGTTCGAGCAGGGATGTGATTGTGTTTTGTGAGTCCCATGTGTGTGCGGGTGGGATATGTGGTTTTTGTGGCCCAGGAGTGTGTGGGAAGGAAAAGTGTGGTAGCGTCGGGACGTTCACTGTTAGGAAGAGCAGCTAACTAGTGGTAAATGGTGTAGGGTACCCAATACTCTTGTTCTTATATACTACTACCTGTTGTTTTGTGTTTTTTTGTGAGTGTGGATGGTGAGGTTGGGTGGATATAATTCTTTTCTAGGTTTTGGTTTCTTCTGTTGTTTTCAAGGGACATTACGATGTATCCCCACCTGTTCACTAGAGCTTTAGGTTTCCCTATTGAGTTTACTCTTATGCTCACCCTACATTTACATTCAAGATTCCAGGAGCACTACCAGGGCCGTGCGGGGCCCTACTAGTCCGGACAGTAATAGTTGATATAGTTTGTTTTACTCTTGTTTCTTTTGGTATTGTACTTTTGAATTTTCTTGTACTTGTACTTGTTTCAGAATTGATTAAACATGCATGTGGAATTGGATTGGGTATATTTTTATTTACTTATTCCTTTTCTTTTGGTGTTTGACTCATCCTATTTCCCGATCATAAATAATAAAAAGGGTAATGCCTCCCATATTTGGGAAAACTCATACCCTTGGTGCTAGTCTGCACTCCGGGGCCTACTTGAGGTGGGACTCGGGGGTCATTATCTCCCTTTCACTATTTCCAGCTCAGAAGGGGCATCTTTGGTATGAGGGGGTCGTGACAGAATGGTATCAGAGGTGATGGTTGAGATATAGGATCGAGTATGGATTTAGACACAGTAAGGATTGCATGGGATGGTAGGGAAACAGTGTTAGGTGATCTTGGTGCGTGACATAGGCCAGGGGAGACCGGCTAGGACACAAAATTTTAGGGACCCCCGTGATCCGATGCAAGGACTCTGAGCCTACCAAACGACCAAGTGAGACTACATTGATTACATGGTAGAGACCCTAGGGAAGGTACATGCATCATCATGATTGTGTTTTACTTGATTTGGTTGTTCTGGGAATGAAATTGAAATACAGTGATAAAATGATACCTTGAGAAATTTCCTTGCTACTTGGGCATAGGCGTTCTTTGTTTACCGTACTGCTATGGCACCTGGACATCGTCCCCAGGTGACTCAGACAGCCGAGGCCCAGTAGATTCAGGCGGTCGATCAGTTGAGGATTGACTGAGAGGAGGAAGATGATCAGTGGAAGAAGAATCTTCATTTTTCCAGTGAAAACACTCAAGAACTATGAGGGTAGTACTTAGGATATGGAGACGAAGGGGCGACTTGAGGAGCTAGGGATCACTTTTACTTTGATCCATGCTCTGAGGGAGTACTGGGATCCCATAGAAATCTGTCGGCAGAGAGGTGCGGCGCGCCAGTGGTGGGCGCTCTACCTCGGGGAGAGGTCAGAGGAATAGGTTCTGTGGG